>OZ020552.1:12380125-13601196 GCA_963971465.1 Lepidochitona cinerea | reverse complement strand
CAATCATTAATATATTAATAATCCCCCCCCCCCCCCCCGTGGTCAGATGAACCCTACTTACGGTAATAGTGAAATAAAACTGCACAAATTAGCTCTACCCACATTTTCCGGTGAGAGGGCAGATTGGCCAGAATTCAAGGCTGTGTGGAAAGAACTGACCGAACGTTCCCACAACAATAAAACAGCTTTAGCTCATGAACTTAAGCGTTCTGTTCGAGGCGAGGCGGCTAAAAGGATTAAATCTGTCTATGCCACCAAGCCTGAGGCATACGACACCATTTGGAGAAAATTGGAAGAGTATTATGACGACACCAGTGCAAGTGTCCAGTCAGCTCTTGACGGTTTACGGAAGCTTAAAAGTGTTGGTGACAATGATTACAAAGGTTTAGTGGAACTCATTGATACAGTAGAGGTAACGTACAGTCAGCTAGAGGAACTTGGACATTTGGACACATTAAATATGCGTGATGTTGACAACATAACAGCCATACTACCCAACCATGTCAGATTTGAGTGGCTTAGAAAAGTTCAAGATCTGTCTCCTTGTGATAAAATCAGACCTTTCAGTAACTTTATGTCTTTTCTTGACAAAGAACGTCAAACTGTGGCGAGGCTGGCCGAAATACAAACTCCCAAGAGATTTGAGAGTAAGGAACGCTATCGATTTGGACACACTCATCAGATGGATTCAAAACACGATAATATCAAATCCGTATCCAAGAAGTACTATCGTTGTGCATTTCCTGAGCATAGGCGTGTAGGAGGGAAACATGACACCAAGGACTGCACTGAGTTCAAAAGACTATCCATTAGTGGCAAGGATGGTAGATATGATGTACTGAAACAAATTAATGCCTGTTTTATTTGTTTTGGCAACCACAGACGAGATCAATGTCCAAATAAAGTTCCATGTAAAACTTGCAGGAAATCTGACCATCACCCTCTGCTATGCAAAGCTCAGACCTCTACAGATGTTACAGATGTACCTGTCAGTTATGAAAAGGTATCAACTAGCAGTCATGTTTCAGAGACTTCCACATTGGCATTGTATCCCATACAACATGCTATTGTCGCTGGTACTGGTCGACAAGTTACAGTGTTTTGTGACGGAGATTCAAACACGACATATTTGACACACAAAGCGGCAGACCGTTTGAATGCTAAAAGATTGAATCGTTTCACATTGGATGTCACTACTATGGGTAACGTACAGAAAACCTATGATACTTACCAGTATGAACTTACCTTGTTGACGAAAACCGGGAAAAAGGAAAAAGTAATTGCTTTTGGTATGGACAGAATAACCGGATCGGTCAGTAAGTTAAATATGGAAGTCCAACAGTTGTTTCCGGAGTATGACGTAGAGTTGCTGCAACGTAACAATTCCACGGTAGGTCTTCTTCTTGGTTGTGATTACTTTGGTTTGCATCCTAAGAAAGAAAGCCGGCGGTAATTTGAGCATTATGGAGGGATAGCTGGGTGTGTGTTTACAGGGCACTCCCCATGAATTAAGGGAGGACACTACAATTGACAACAATTTGATTAGGACTGTACATGACATATCACCAAAGATTGAATCATTCCATTCAGAGACACGTTTTAAATCACATCCTGAATTTATTACACCAACTTGTTGTAATAAAGTCACGACAGCATGCAACACTATTGCAACCAACCAGTCAGCCAAAGAACAATTGCAGAATTTCATCTTGGTTGAAGAACTCGCTACTGAAACCGTTCCTCGATGTGGTAATTGCAAGTGTGGTAAATGTCCAACAGTTGGGCATACTTACTCATTTAAAGAGGAGCAGGAACTCAAGATGATTCGTGATAATCTTCGTTATGACGACATCAACAAATGTTGGATTACAAGCTACCCGTGGCTCAAGGATCCAAAAACTTTACCGAATAATTATTGTTCAGCACTCGGCACACTACAAAGTACAGAGAAGACTCTTGGCAAAGATCCTAAGTGGGCTCAGACTTACAAAGAGCAGATCCAGGATATGCTAGATCGAAATGTTGCAAGGAAGTTGTCTCCTTCAGAGCTGGATAGTTGGAATGGTCCCCTGTTCTACATAAGTCACCTGGCTGTGCTGAATCCAAAGTCGTCATCTACACCAGTTCGAATTGTTTTCAATTCGAGTCAAGTTTACAAAGGCATTTCACTGAATTCTTACCTTGCGAAAGGACCGGATTGTTACCTTAATAACCTGGTTGGTCTCATGTTGAGGTGGCGAGAAGAACAAGTGGCAGCAGTGGGAGATATCAAACAGATGTTCAATTCAGTACACCTGGAAATTAGTGACCAGCACTGCCATCGCTTTCTGTGGCGAGATTTGGAGCCTGGTCGTGTCCCTGATACTTACCTGATCCAACGAGTCAACATGGGTGACACACCAGCTCCTGCAATTAGTAGCGAAGCCGTCTATAAGACTGCAGACCTGTTCAAAGAGATGAATCCCAGGGCTGCTGATCTGTTGAGAAAATCAAGCTACGTCGATGACTTGATAGATTCTTTTCCAGACATGACAAGTGCGGAAGAAATAACAATGGCAGCGGAACAGATGTTGGCTAACGGCGGGTTCCAAGTTAAATGCTGGCAGTTCAGCGGTGAGACAACTTCAAGGATGTCTGAGGTGGAAAACAAAAGTAAAGAGTCCCAAGAAGTCAAAAATCTACTCAAAGGTAGTGACGAAAACCTTAGGGTTCTAGGACTTGGATGGAAACCAAAAGAAGATTTAATGGTTTTCCAAGTGACACTTAACTTTTCTAAGAGGAAAAAGGGCCAGAGAATCGGTCAAAACTTGACTAAATCGGAAGTCCCAGCTGCTATTCCCTTGGTGTTGACTAAGCGAATTGTGTTGGAACAAATCATGACTTTGTACGATCCTTTGGGCCTGTTGTGTCCTTTCACTCTACTTGGGAAAATATACCTACGAGAAACTTAGCAGAGAAAACCTGATTGGGACGATCAATTACCAGATGATCTTCGAACAAAATGGATACATTTCTTCTCGAAAATGTTTGAGATTGAACACCTGGAGCTTCAACGCAATCTCAATCCAAGTGGTGCTCTGGGTGATCCTTGGCTTGTTATCCTGAGTGATGGAAGTAATGAAGCATACGGTTTCGCAGCCTACATACTTTGGACAGTGGAAGACGGTCAGCGTTGGATCAGGCTTATTATGGCCAAATGTAGAATAGCACCTTAACAGAGTGTCCACTCCACAGATGGAACTCAACGGTGCTGTTTTGTCTAAACGAGCACGTATTGTCATTGACAAGGAGATGCGTTTCAGTTTTGAGAAGGTCCTTCATCTGGTAGATTCTGAGACAGTCCTTAATATGCTTAACAAAACCAGCACAAGATTTAAAGTGTACGAAGGTGTACGGATTGGTGAGATTCAGGCAGCAACAAACGGCGACATGTCTTCATAGGCTTGGATTTCAGGGAAAGTAAATACAGCTGACTGGTTGACTAGAGGACGCAATCCTGTGCAGTTAGGATTCAGAGTGGTGGAACGGCCCTTCTGTTCTGTACAGGCCGATCGGTGAATGGGGTCTCAAGTTCGGTCTACAACGGGATTGTGATGTTCCTGGAGAAAAGAAAATTTGTTCGACCAGTCTTGGAAATGCAATCATTCCCTTTATTGACTACAAACGTTTCAGTAATATAGAAAGAGTTGTCTGGGGGATTGCCAGAATCCAAAACATCTTCCGACAGAAGTCTTTCAGAGGTGGAGGTAGTAGACATGTCACCGCGCAAAATCTTAAGCTGGCGGAAAACTTTATTGTCCGACAAGTTCAATCCACCATGGAATCAGAGTTACAAAAGAAATCCAAGAAATCTGGCGCTGGAGGCTGTTACTCTAGATTGAATCCAACTAGAAATTCAGATGGAATTTGGGTGGTAGGAAAACGCCGTCAGAGGTTCAATGCAATGACAGGGGACAGTGAATTACAGATATTGATTCCTAGCAAACACTACGTCACACGTCTTTTCATGGAAAGAGCTCACAGACGAGGCCACCGGGGACGAAATGCGACACTTGCTTTGTTCCGTCAACATTTTTGGTGTCCTCATGGTAATAAGCTAGCATCATCCGTGAAAGCAAGGTGTCAGTTTTGTAGGTTGAGAGAACCTATTCTTCTTCAACAAGAAATCGGAATGCTTCCTGATGCTCGCCTCAAGCCATCGCCTCTTTTTAATCATGTCATGGTCGATCTCTTTGGTCCAAATCCAGTCAGGGATGAAGTTCAAAAACGTACCACCGGGAAAGCTTATGGAGTAATCTTCACTGACCTTACGATGCGTGCTGTTCACATCGAAGCAGTTTTTGGATACGATACTTCATCATTTTTTATGGCATTCAGCAGATTTGTTAATCTGCGTGGATGGCCGGAGATCATATACAGCGATCCAGGAACTCAACTAATTGGAGCTGAACGGGAGCTTAAAACAGCTTGGGCTAACATTGACCAGGACGCTGTACATCGTAATGGAGTCGCAAAAGGTCTTACCTGGGTATTTGGACCAGCGGACAGTCCATGGAGACAAGGTGCTGTAGAATCCTTAGTGAAAGGTGCGAAGCGAGCCATCCATTTCGCTGTTCATAACCAGCGACTGTTTGTGTCAGAGTTTTTGACAGTGTGTACAGAAGTAGCTAACTTACTAAATGAGAGGCCAATTGGCACGAGACCAAGCAGTGACAACGAAATAAATGTACTCACCCCAAATACACTTCTTTTGAGAAGGGCCACAGGTGAAAATCCTGGCCTATGGCAACTTTCTTCTTCCACCACCAGCCGGTATCAACTAGTCGAAACAGTTACTCAGAATTATTGGAAAAGATGGAACGAGCTGTACGCGCCATCCCTTATTGTACGACAGAAATGGGCAACGTCTGATCGCAATTTGCAGCCTGGTGATGTTGTCATAGTAGCGGGCAGGAACACCCTGCGTGGGGAGTATAGCTTAGGTCTTGTTAGGGAGGTCTTCCCTGGGATGGACGGAAAAGTTCGACAAGTTTCACTTACCTACAAGAACTTCAAGGTCGGCGAAAAGTCACATATTTAGCATGGTGTCACAGACACTACCATCAAGCGCAGTGTTCAGCGCTTAGCTTTACTTGGTCCAGTTAACGGAGAGGAGACTGTTGACGACTTGTCTAATGCTTAATGAAAAGTACAATTCTTCGTCTTGAGAAATGATTGTATCGACCCTAACCCTCCAGGTGTGTTGGAATTAAAAACTAATTTGCTATTACAACATTAGCTACAACTATTATTTTCGATACAATCAATTTTTTATACGTTTTTATTCAATTGTCATTTTCGAGTTATGATTTTGGCAGAACCCATCTTAATTTCGGAGATTTCGACATGTGAATATTTTTTGTCGGTTCTCACATATATTTTACGATGTCTAGGAGACGCACGTATGTAACATTTTACTTTCTGCTGTATTTTTATTTGTACTTTCAAATGTTATCACTGGTTAATAAGTATAAAGCTCATAAGGCTGCTGATAACTAATTTACGTCAGCGTAAAGTGACGATTATTGGTCACGTAATAATGTCATAACAGCGTGTTGCGCTTTTCGCTCTATTCTTTTTCAATGCTGATTGATTTTGTTTTATTAATCGTGTTAGTGTGAATTCCTGTACACGATTAGGATATTTTTCTTGTTACTAAGTGTACGAGATGAACATATCTGGTTTTTATGTTTGTTTAATTAGGCTACCCAGGTCATGTTTGATCGTATCATAGTTTCCCTTTGATGTTTAACCTTGTATGATGCCAGAGGCTGTATTCGCCCGGAAAAGTGAGTTTAGGCCAGAATATTGTTTGGTGTAACGGTTAAATTACATAAAAACATTATACTTATGTTATACTTCAACTCATAAATGAAACACTCATGTTTAGTATATGTAGCCTACTGTAATTTCTTGGTAGTATTTTTCTATATAACAAGAATTTTCCATATGCTTGATTCAAGCGTAAATAACCAAAATAACTTTTAATTTCATGTTTTTCTGAAATTTGGACAAAGTTCTATCAATGTTGTTTACCTTTTGTTTAAGGTTTTACCGAGTTTCCAAGAATGGTTTGATCTCTTAAGTAAAGATTTTAAACTGGAATTTCTTCTTGGTCTTCTTGAGTTATCATTGGAGCTAGTCCTTGAGAATACGGGGTGGTTGTCATGCAGCGAAGGGTCTTAATCATTGGGATACAGTTGTGAAGCACAGTTCTGCTAAATGTAGAGAACTATTTCAGTGTAATGAAACCTTGACTCTTGATCCTTGATCCTGATATAATAACCTTTTTTTATGCTGTGATGGAAATCCGTCATGTTGATTGTTTATGTTGCATATCTGGTTGCCTCCCGAAACCCCATTAGTTGAGGCTACCTTAACGTTAAGAGAATTTTTGAGGGAGCCTCAAAGGTACACTTAACGTCACCTTGGCTCATTTTTAGCCAATAAACATGAGCACAATTATTATTTTGTTTTGTCGAAGGATTTTGTCACATGATCAGTTAACGTCCGTTGTTAACTCTCCAGCCTCTCCATTCCAATTTATTAAAATGTCCGCCTTTCCCTTAGAGGTCACATCTGGACTTTAGGACACAGGTGACTTCTAATTTTCCAATCTAAAATAGGGATTGATCCTACTGCCATTCGGTTCGATATCAACTCTAAAGCCAATGAGTGACATGTTGCTTGAACATAAAGGGAGGCCACTGCTGTCGACGTCCTTAAAATTGTAAACAACGACATATGACACTGATAGTTTACTCGGTTGTGTAGAGATACATCCCATATAACTCTGGTGGGTAACGTTTAAGCTGCCGATAATATGTTTTGTTATATTGATTGCTACTCTCCTAATACATATAAAATATCTTGAAACTTATTTCCTCATCCATATCATATTTTGCCTTGACATCCATGGGCGCTGCCATCTTGTTTTAGAATGTATTTATGAGCTGATATAGTGTCGATTATATTTTTGATTTTTAACAAGTGTTTCTGCCCAAAGGTCTTGCGATACAGGTTATTATTGTAGGGTTACATGTTTGGGAACAGTAAAGAACAGAGAATTAAATATCATACTCATTATAAATTCTCAGTAGGTTTCTAATTCACTATGCGCGAAAATGAAGGGCGACGGCTCTCGAGCCATGTCTCGCGTTGCAGATCTCGTAGAATGGCTCGAGATCTCGATTGCCAATTTTCAATTGTACTTTTGAGTACTTTTGAAGGTGATATCCTATTTGAGCTCGAAAATAGCGACCTGCTTTGGAGTAAAATTGGCACTGTCAGCCTGTATGGCTAATGGGTTATGGAATTCTGATGGTCTACAATATGTTGATATGTTTCTGGTCAGTTTTTAACCGAAGACATGTCAAGCTCGCACAGAGGGCTGTCTAACACAGAGCTATTCAGTAAACAGGCGACAGCAATGATGCAAGGATGTGTAATAAAACCGTGAAAAAGATTTTCAGCAACAGTGCTCATAAAATTCTTTGATATGCCTTGTCAAAATCAGCTAACCGTTAACTCGTTCTCTTTATCTACACTGATAATGACATATTCAAGATATTATAGCATGTTATTTACGAAGCACCTACATCAAGCCTCAGTGCCATGGTGTTGAGTTACCACAACGGTTTATGGTTTCATCAAAATATCAAACTCATTGCAGAGTAGGGGTTTCAGACATTAAGCGAATATTAGAATAGACCCTTTAGGCTTAAGGATTGACGCTTGCGCAGAAGCCTCGTTGTATGGCAAAATGACGCTAAATTGAGTTTTTGCTTCAATTTGACGTCGGAATTTTGTTCATTTTGTATTTGACGCAGTGCAAAAGAGGTGTGTCCAAGTGCCCGCAACAGAGAAATGGCGTGGATGCCATACAACTCGAACAACGTCATAAAAACGCCATTCTAAGCCGAAAGGGTCTATAAAAATATGTGTTTGTTATTCACCATAGTTTACGTAAAACAGACACAGCAATAATGTAATTAAAAACTCAAATAATACAATAAAAGATATATGACACAATAAAACAAGGGGAGCATCAAAGAAAATACAACCGTGAAAATGTACATCAAAGTAAAATATCCACCAAGCGAAAAACTTTTTCAATTAAAGAATGTCAGAGTGAACTCCTCGGCTTCGATAAAATATGAGGATACCGAGTTACGGACGGAGACCTGTGGAGTCCGAGACCTGTGGAATGATGGATAATGGCATTCAGGTTGTATATATATGAACGCACAGCACACGGAAAATCTTCTTGACAAAAAATAACAATGGAGACAAAGTTTCTTATTATGTTAAAAACTATACGTTATTTGGACCGTTATACCCAATCGCAAGTTTTAATAATAAACCAAAACCCATGATATTTCATCAGGTTGAAGGCAGACAAGAGCTTAGCTGTAGTCAGCATAATTTTCTAGAATACTTTGTAAAATATTGATAAAGCTGTACGGATCTTCAGCTATGGGAAAATTCGTGTAAACTGAGATTAAATAAAATATGATCGTCGGAAAAAGTTAAAGTATTTGATTTGGTTCCATCAGAAATACCTTAAAGTACTTATGAAACATAACTGAGGATATAGATAATTTAGCTATGGTTCAAAAGTCTGGATGTTCAGCAATTGTAAAACTTTTTTCTCATTGGTGGTCGTCAGCTTTGTTTCCGAGTATTTGCGTCTGGAAAATGCTTGTGCAGCCGTAAATTGTGCGAACAAAACCCTCGGCCATCGTTGTAGCGATGACGTCATAGTGATGACCAAACAGAGCATTGACAGCTATAACAACATGGCTGTCAGTATTAAATCTACCGATTTGTCGTTAGGAGAATTGGAGGATTCGGGGGGAGAAACGACCGATATTTACAACCTGTACGACTTCGAAATGTTAGCGAAAGATAGTGGAGATGAGCAGACCGTATAGAGCAACTGGTGATAAACAGTGACGGTGTAAACCCAGCCGTTCTGGCAGCTCGTAACAAGCGTGTCCGAGTTTCGGAATGCCGTTTCGATGTTGAGAGTCCCGTGGCGTACATCTGCCGAACGGTTTAATTGGGGATATTAGTGGGGTTAAGCCTTCAAATCTTCGAAATTACAGAGGGTCCGTTGTCATTAAAAAATCTTACTAGTAAATACATGTTTACAACTGTCATTTTTACGATAAGCCACACTTACACTAGTTACAGTGTAACAACAACAACGCTTATTATGTTAGGCAAGTACACTGGAAATAAATTAATTAGTACCGATGCTTTCGTTTTTGCCACATTACTTTTAGAACTATGGTACTATTTACTGCCATGGCTGTTGTATATATTTATGGACACTAAAACACATGTGCACGAGGAAAATTTTCTTAACTAAAATTCATGGCACTTGCCTCAATTAACCATGGTACACTGACATTGACATGTCCGTACTATCTAAATGTAATGTTATTCACTCCAGAGGGGTTTGGACCCGTTTAACTGGGTGAGTGGCTTGTAAAATCTCAGCTGATATAAAGCGCTCGAATGTTTGAATCCAACTCAGTTCAAGGAAAAAACGTAAGACAAAATTCTGAGTGGGTTTTTTAACTCGATCGCCATATGTATAGTTGCCAAGGTGCTTGTTAATTGCTAAAGGTCGGCGGTTTCCTCTCCCCAATAAACCTGGCAACGTTGACATATATGTGAAATAATCTCGAGTCCTGCGAAAAATATCAATCAATCTAAGATTTAACCTTTTGTATTTGTTAAGAGCTACATAATCCATTAAGGCCCAAACAATCTATTATTTTGAAGAAAAAAAATGCCTGCATGCTTCAATTGCTCACACTAAGAAGAATGATTATTATACTGATAGGATTTTAAGAGCAGTTTGATCAGGAATGTAGTAACACCAACTATTTACCATATATGTAAAATTTTTGAGCGGTTGCACAGGCTAATATGTGGTCGATTGTGTGTATCATACTTTTTAAGGCGATAGCGGTGAAAAACGCGTCCGGTAGACACCATGTATCAGCCCTTAGGCCAAATAGAGACGTCTGAAGAATTTATTTACGAATTTATTATATCATAATTATCGAAGAGCCTAAAGCTTAACATTTTACTCATGAAGTGGATGAGGTTTAATTATTACCATGGAATCGGCATGTCTAAATAAGAGCATATACAAGGGAAGTAAAGTAAATCAGCAATGGGACTGGCACAAGGATTACCTGACTGATATACCCAGTTGTAATATAACAAGTTGGTCCACTTATTCTAGGTACCAGTAGATGGATGGAAAGTGGTTAAGCAGGAAAGCAGGTCATGAGTAAATGATTATGTTTTCTTACATGATAACTTTGAAACAAAACATAATAAAGGATAATTTTATTTACACAAGAATAACATGTTTAAATAAGGTGTTGATTAATTGGGCTCAACTTCAAAGGTTTAAATGTTCCACTTAAGAAGATCTACTGGCAATGCAGTCAGGAAATTGATCTTTATCTGCTGGATATGTAGGTATGGTGGGAGTTATTATACAATAAACTAAAGGCTTTGAAAAAGGCTTAGTTATATGGTCATTTTTTTTCAAATTAGTGTCCCATGGAAGTAAACCACCAATCGCCAAACCAAGTGCCTTCTCACACAATGACCTCTGCGTTGTTCTCTGAGTGTGCTGTGCTGTGTTTTATCAGTACCCGTAATTGAGAAGCCGTGAAATAAATATCTGTTAGTTGTTGAAGTTTGCCCTTCGTGACATTTTACACTCATGTGTGTAAAAAAGGAGCAGGGCTTTACTGATCGAATTTATGCAAGAATACCACAGAGAAGCAGGATATTTCCCATCAAGTATTTACCGTAAATAAAAAGTTATCTCATTCTGTGTCTGTTAAAAGAGACAAATTTGTGTCACAGTGTCTATTGATCCATTTGAACTGGCAGAAATTTTTTTTTTAAAAAGCTGGATCACCATAGCGACAAAACTACAAATGTTGGCTTTTGAGGTTCTGACTGTATTTGGTGTATTTCAACACAGTTGACACAAGTGACTTTTAAAACATGAACAATAAGTCCAGGGTGGCAACACAGATGCAACTGTTCAGGTTAATATTGTCGCCACTTTTACTTCCCCGATGTGCTCTTCCACATTTGAAGTAGTGATCAAAACCTACAAAAAAAAATTATGATAATCATTACCACCAAATGACTATGTAACAAAATATAAACAAAACAAAACTGCCCCAAGTTACCTAAATAGCAAACAAAGCATAAGATTCGTATAATACTATTTCAGAACAGCAATGCTAATTGCGAGCCAATAAGAACTCCGTCAGATCAAAGAGTTCGTCATGACCAGCCGATAAATAAATAAATTATAAACTGGTAAATGTAGACATTAAATATTGCTGAATTTGCGAAAGGAACCCTCCTCCCTCAATATATTCTGATGCTCCTCCTTATTTTACATCACACATTACTAGACATTTACTTCTACTACATGTAGTTCTAGCTAGCAGTGAATATCACAATCCCATATGATGAGGTTAATCATTATTTATCATAGCCAGGAACCTTATGAACCTTGACACCCAGTACAGCAACCAGATTTCATTTTTTTTAAAGTAACTGTTGTTACGAAGTACCATTACTTAGTACAGTAGTACTAGTTAGTAGTAGTAGTAGTCCAGCTTACAAGAATTTGACAATGAGTGAATGACAAAGAGTAAAATAATCTTATTTTTTATATTTTTTGAAGTCTGGCAGTAGAAATCTGAACACAAATACAGAGGTATAGACCGTATATCTTGTTGAACTTGGGCTGCACATCAAAACTTAGAGTTACACATCAAATGTCAAAATGTTCTGTCACGTCGCTGGTTGTTGTTGTTGTTAAAAGTTTGAACGAAAGTTGAACTTACTTGTCTCCGGTTATGTTGATTCACAATTAAACAAACTGCCGATATTTAGCGTCTATTGTGGGGACTGTTGTTGGCAACAGCTTCCTACTGCCGCAAATTTCTTTTGTCATTGAGATCTGAGACTGAAACCAATCGTCCCCGAAGATACCGAGTGAGACTGAGACTGACTGAGTGCAGGCGAGACTCCAGGAAGAAAGAGAGGGTACACAATCACACAGGAGTCTGCACACGAATGACATCCATGTCCTTGCATAAATATTCCTTCGGTGAATTGCCCTTTTTAATGTCTGATGCATATTGTGTCCCCGTTTCAACGCAATATCAACCACACGACATCGTGGTACCCAGCAACAGCTATCTGTAAACCGCTATGATTTAACTTCCCGCCATATTCGGTCATCACTGTGACGTCATACAAACACAAATCGTGAAGCAGAAAAGTTCGCATTTTTGATGCAGGTTTATCACTCAAAATTAAAGATAAATTAAATATTTTTTGGGGTGGGAAATGTGTCAGAATAATTTTTCATAATATATACTTTTGTTATTTGGGGAGAACAAAGGTTTGCTTTTTTCAATTCATAAGGTCTTTAAGCCTAGCGCACACGAGAGGCGGCGGCTGAGCTGCCGGCCACGCGTAGCTGGGAGCTAAGCTGTTTCCCCCGTGTGCGCGTAAATTTTGGTGAGATTTTCGCCTCTCGAGGCTGTGAGGAAATTATCTAGCATGTTTGATATTTTCTGCCTCTCGTGGCAAGAATCTCACCGTGTGCGTACAACGTGAGCTGCCAGCTGAGCTGAGAGGAGGGAAAATCCAATCACGTGCGCCTATTAAATCATGTGACCACTTAGAATATTACATAACACCGGTAGTGACATTTATGTAGGTCAGTGAGCTTGGGTGACAAGGAACTTGCCTCAGCCGAGAGCTCACCGTCTGCGCTGAAATATGTAGCTGCTCCATGGGCCACGCGTAGCTGGCAGCACAGCCGGCGCCTCTCGTGTGCGCTAGGCTTTAGCAGAAGATAGACAAGGGAATTTAACCCTGACTGATAGATCTTTCTAACTATTGTTCTTTTAAAAGGCATACATGTTCGCCAGAGTTGAACAAGAATGCATTAGCCAGCATAAGGTGAGAGAATGTGCTAACGTCATATGCCTATATAGTGATGATTTTCGGAAACAGCGTTTTGTAATTAATCTGTGAGTACGATATGGATCTGATGATACGTGTCTGGAGAAATATAATGAACTGAAGGCGTGTTTTATATGCATTATATGTATATATATGTTTGCCTATGTTAAATGGAAAGTGCATGAAAGGGAATGTTTTTGTTTCGCGATCAACAACATTCATATCGGCACAATGCCTTTCATTAGAGGAGAGAAATGTACTTTTTAGGCCGTAAGCTGAACGCTGTATCGTTCAGGTTCGTTCCGAAATTTGAGATTCCAAATGATAACCATTGTAATTCAAATGTCTGTTTAGACATCAGTTGCTTGTAAATTATTAACTTACTTTTCCCGGCTTTATCGAAATATCTGCATTTAATTTTGGGACACTTTTCTGTTGGATCACGCCTTTTCTTGCGCACAAATGTTGGAAGAACCATTGAACTCAAACGGGCGATAATGACGTTTGCCATAAATGGATAAAACTTGGTCACATGATAACTGTCAAAGACGTTTCTCTGCTGCATAAATTCTGATAAAACACTAGAATGTTGAATTGTTTGGGGTTACTTTATCCTATCCATATCATGTGTTTGATAATCGTCGAATCCTTTTTAACGACTGTAGATGGAGATTGAAGCCTGTGCCCTTGTGTTTTAGTGTTAATAAATAAAACTATACACAAATTGATTTTGTGGATGCAATGTGGATGGTCTAAAGTGCAATGCTGATAACATGTAGACTGATTGTTTAATTGATGTGAATTATAATTTCTTGTGCTCACTTCAGATATGTTATTTAGACCTTGAAAGATTATAATTAATTGTTGTTTACTGTTACCTAAATAATTTATGAAAATGTAAAACATACAACATACACTAAAACATACTTAACGTACTTGAATATACACCGCAGGACTTGACTATTCATTGGATTTATGTACGTATGTATGTACATAGAATTAAGTCATTTAAGTTTACAATTGATTTCCTCTGATTCTATATATTTCTGATGTTATAGGTCTGAAAACTTGCAAATCTTCCGGCTTTCTTCACAACGCCTTAAATCTGCAATCTTACATGGGGACTGGGATTAAGAAGATTTGTTATTTTTCAATCCATAGCTTATCGAATTCCTACACTTTCCATAGAGAAATTTTTAAGAAAAAAAGACTTCTCGAGTGTGCCAAAAAAACACAAACAATTTTAACTGAAAAAAAAAACTGTTAGTTCTTCTGTGAGATTTTTTTCTACTCCAGACTTAAAATACGAACAGCCAGTCCAAAAACAATTGGAAAATTTTCTGACTGGGTTTTCACTCGAACGACCTATGTGGGATGGTTTTTCAGTTACCAGCGGAAGGTCGTGGGTTTCCTCCGGGCACAGAGCCCGGTTTCCTCCCACAACGCCGCCATATAAGTAAAATAATCTTGAGCGCGGCGTAAAACACCAAACAATCAATCAATCAACCAAGTTATGGGCCAACTATGGGGTGATTGGATTTCTTACATCCAATCTGTCCTGCTTTTCTTATATCCTAGGGTACAGGTAATACAGCTAAATCAAGAGTATCAAAAATGTCCATGGCCAGTCTGTGTGACATGTGTCATTCAAACCTGTGTTTCATTAATACGTCTAATTTTCTGATTGATGTAAAATCCTGTATTTGTTATCTGTCTGTATGTGTTTTTTTCTTCTTTATTTTATTTATTAATTTTTTTTTTTTTTTTTTTGGGGGGGGGGGTACTGTTTTTTTTTATAATATTGTTAAACCAGGCTCTTGATTTTAATTACGACTAATTGTCGGGTTGGAAAATAAATGTTTTATTTCACATATGTTCAGTTTGTGTTCAATATAAATTTGTCAATGTAAATGTGCAATGGTTAAAATCAGAATTTTCAGAGTGATGCACTTAGGCCTGCAGGTGTCACATTTTAACGGATAGTTTATAGAAAGGCCATAACAGGTACAAGAGATGCCCTAAAGTGATAAGTAGTTCGTCGTGAAAAGTTATCTAAAACATTTGTAGATTTTTAAATCTTAATTTCTTTTAATGAAACAAAGCCCTTATTCATCCAAAGGGCTGTATGCTGATTAATTTGCTTCGAAATCGTGTTTTTTATATGATTTAGAGCACACCATGCTTCTTATTCACGAAAGGTTATCGACCAAACCACGCTTTTAGGCGAACAAATCTTGTCTGTGCAGAGTTAAATAATCAGTTCTTTTGTCTTATTTATCTAACAATCGCCGGGTTTCGCATAACTACAATCATATTCATTCTCAATTTGCCAACTAATTTTAGAATCACAAATTTTGGAACGAAACTCACTGTCTAAGCGTCTTTCAGAGCTCGGCGTACGGCATATTTACCATGAAGCATTAGTCTTCGGTGAAGGAAAATTCCGCTACAATATCGAATTTGTGAATTTCTGTTCATCCCGCATTTAGTTATAACAACTAGGTTATTGGCCCAATATTCCTGTAAAAGTTTTTTTTTGGCCTTTCCCTTTCTTGGTGTCCCCAGTCGATGTTATTTCATTTGATCGCCCATCGAGGAGACAGTTGATTTCCTGGATGTGCTTGTTACAGGGTATTATTTATTTCAACCTGACTAAAGTCGAGATGATCAGTATTTCATAGAAAGACCAAGAAATAAAACAAAATCCCTTGGGCGCCAGCAGGCGGGGAAAGGGACATGCCCCATACCCTTCTTTTAACTTCTGTAGATTAGTAACATTAAAATACTTCTAAATTGAACATCTTGAGTAAAATAGCCTATCATTTATAAAATGTGTTTTGAGGATAACATATCATGCCTCTGCACTGTTTGTACTGCTATTTATTTTAAGGGCATAGTTTGGCTTACAATTGGTAACAAATGGTGACAGGCACTAGCTTTAATATTTCGTGTGGTATATATCGGGTGGCCACAAACACTACGCTTGACCCATCGAGGGGTAACGTATTTACAAACAAATATTATACAGACAGTGGAAAGGAAACAATGACTTACTTTTACAAACTAAGAATCAACAGTTTCAAGATAGAAAACTGTAATCCAGGAACAAACTCGGTTCACTTGTACATGTATAGTACATGTAGTGCATGTAGATCCGATGATCACGAAATATAAATCCTCAAAATCTAAATCCTGGAATCCCAATAATAAATTTACAGCAGAAAATGTTGTAAACACAATGATAAACTCTTTGTCCATATAGATATAGAAATCACAAATCAAACAAATGACTATATCACGGACAGAAGTTGTAGCATGGCGATAATTAAGTTAATAACATTCCAAATATGATATGCAAATATATAACATTTCATAATATACCGTGCAGTTGTGAACAGAACGCGCCGTTAAATAGACTTTTAGAAATTCCAGAACAATCCCACTAACACGCATTAGCATACATTTGCATGGCCATTAGAACCTTGACGTATTTGAGCTTCGACAACATTGGTTACAGAGACTATGTTTGGGCTATCAATTGATAACAACTGGTTATAGGCTAAGTTGGTCTACAGAAACTGTTTGGCGTCTCGTGGGGTAATTGGTTACAGAGACTATGTTTGGCCTCCCGTGGGGTAACAACTGATTACAGAGACTATGTTTGGCCTATCGTGGGGTAACAACTGGTTACAGAGACTGTTTGGTCTCTCGTGGGGTAACAACTGATTACAGAGACTATGTTTGGCCTCTCGTAGGGTAACAACTGGTTATAGAGACTATGTTTGGCCTATCGTGGGGTAACAACTGGTTACAGAGGCTGTTCGGTCTCTCGTGGGGTAACAACTGGTTACAGAGACTGTTTGGCCTTTCGCGAGGTAACAACTGGTTATAGAGACTATGTTTGGCCTCTCGCGAGGTAACAACTGGTTACAGAGACTATGTTTGGCGTCTCGTGGGGTAACAACTGGTTACAGAGACTATGTTTGGCCTCTCATGGGGTAACAACTGGTTATAGAGACTATGTTTGGCCTCTCATGGGGTAACAACTGGTTACAGAGACTATGTTTGGCCTCTCATGGGGTAACAACTGGTTACAGAGACTATGTTTGGCCTCTCATGGGGTAACAACTGGTTATAGAGACCATGTTTGGTCTCTCGTGGGGTAACAACTGGTTACAGAGACTATGTTTGGCCTCTCGCGAGGTAACAACTGGTTACAGAGACTATGTTTGGCCTCTCATGGGGTAACAACTGGTTATAGAGACTATGTTTGGTCTCTCGTGGGGTAACAACTGGTTACAGAGACTATGTTTGGCCTCTCGCGAGGTAACAACTGGTTACAGAGACTATGTTTGGCGTCTCGTGGGGTAACAACTGGTTACAGAGACTATGTTTGGCCTCTCATGGGGTAACAATTGGTTACAGAGACTGTGTTTGGCCTCTCATGGGGTAACAACTGGTTTTAGAGACTATGTTTGGCCTCTCGCGAGGTAACAACTGGTTACAGAGACTATGTTTGGCCTCTCATGGGGTAACAATTGGTTACAGAGACTATGTTTTGCCTCTCGCGAGGTAACAACTGGTTTTAGAGACTATGTTTGGCCTCTCGCGAGGTAACAACTGGTTACAGAGACTATGTTTGGCCTCTCGCGAGGTAACAACTGGTTACAGAGACTATGTTTGGCCTCTCGCGAGGTAACAACTGGTTATAGAGACTATTTTTGGCCTCTCGCGAGGTAACAACTGGTTACAGAGACTATGTCTGGCCTCTCGCGGGGTAACAACTGGTTACAGAGACTATGTCTGGCCTCTCGCGGGGTAACAACTGGTTACAGAGACTATGTTTGGCCTCTCATGGGGTAACAACTGGTTATAGAGACTATGTTTGGCCTCTCATGGGGTAACAACTGGTTACAGAGACTATGTTTGGCCTCTCATGGGGTAACAACTGATTACAGAGACTATGTTTGGCCTCTCATGGGGTAACAACTGATTACAGAGACTGTGTTTGGCCTCTCGTTGGGTAACAACTGATTACAGAGACTATGTTTGGCCTCTCGTTGGGTAACAACTGCTTATAGAGACTACGTTTGGCCTCTCATGGGGTAACAACTGATTACAGAGACTATGTTTGGCCTCTCATGGGGTAACAACTGATTACAGAGACTATGTTTGGCCTCTCGTTGGGTAACAACTGCTTATAGAGACTACGTTTGGCCTCTCATGGGGTAACAACTGGTTATAGAGACTATGTTTGGCCTCTCGTTGGGTAACAACTGCTTATAGAGACTACGTTTGGCCTCTCATGGGGTAACAACTGGTTACAGAGACTATGTTTGGCCTCTCATGGGGTAACAACTGGTTACAGAGACTATGTTTGGCCTATAGTGGGGTAACAACTGGTTACAGAGACTATGTTTGGCCTATAGTGGGGTAACAACTGGTTACAGAGACTATGTTTGGCCTATAGTGGGGTAACAATTGGTTACTGGGACTAGACCTGGCCTCTCTGGTGGTGAGAACTGGTTACACACACTATGTTTGTTTCGTGTGGACATATTGACTATATCCATTCCACACTGTAGATTATGATCAATTCTTCTTCCTAAAGAACTTCATTAAGCACCAAATCATTAAAATCGGAAAATTTGCGAGTGGATTTTTTTATAAGATTGATGTATGTATAAGAGTTGCCAGGTACTCGCCGAAGTTCACTCTTATTCATGACCTGACAAAGCAAATGCATATCAGCAAAGGTTTGTTTTTTTTTTAATTTAAAAATGTTCCCATCCATTTAATATATTCTTTGGTATCAAACGCCCCACATATGTTTGCTTCGCTTACATAATGATTAAAATACTCAATCAATTCACCTACACTTTTAATAGGAATTTAGTTTCTGCAATTACTTAAGCTCGACCCTCTGTACTGAGAGAATGGAATAAATGGTAGGGAGGGTGGCTTGGGGTGGGGGATGGGGGGATGACGAACAAATGATTTTATGTTGGAACTTCCCTTTGACTTCAATACTTTCAACTTTTATCACTAATAAGATACATGTATCAATTGCGTTGTATCCACTTTGATGTTTTAACATAAAGAAGAATAGCACGTATATGGGCCTATAATCCTAGACTATGCAAGCATTTATCTCGCGTAGTATTTCGGTATCAGCTGTTAAATATAGCATATTCATCACCTATTCAAAAAATATCAAAGTTATCTGTAGAAGTTCCGTCGGAATTTCTAATTATGAAGATCTCGAAATGCAATTCCTTAACACTGTCAATCTTTAGAAATCAGTTTCACCAGTATAAAGTATAGGCTATAAGTGTCTTATTTATTAATCGTTTTCCGCGTCGCTCCGACTTTCCTTAGCTTCGTACATGGCACTCTCCTTATTTAACGGCGAATGGCGGCAACCTTTGTCTTCTAGGTCTATGTTGGGTCAAATCTTTGACAAACAACACCGTATAACCCGGGGAACGCTCTCCTTCAGTCCAGCTAACCCATTTCAAGTGTTTATTATATCTCAACTCGCCTGAGGTTAAACCTGACAGTAACTCTATGATCCAGATATATTCAATTTGGCAAATCTGTTTGCCAGCTCTTTGTTTCGCCTTAGCCTTGAGTGTCAAATGTCTGTTTCCCATTGACAGTCCTTCATCACATGGTTGGTATTGATTGATTCTCATCTTCTCCTCATCTGATTAGACTGTTTGTAGCAAGTCTAGACTTACCAACACCTATAAGTGCATGGTGGTCGGGTGAAAACACTACTCATATATGTTTGATTTGTTTTCTTTTTTGAGCTAAGTGGAATCCAAACCCGCGACCGGTCGACTGTGTCGGACGATGAGACTATCACCATGCCAACTGAGTCACTGTGATTCGCGCAATGGCCATGTGCTGTATTATTATGCGAAGGTCAAGTGAGTGATCCTTCAAGTCCAGCAGCTATTACATATCACCAGTCAAATTGCCACCGAAATTGAATACCCCTTTGTGACATTTAATAGATGTCTTTCAATTTAGTGATAGATTAGATTGATTGATTGGCGTTTTACTCCGCACTCAAGATTATTTCACTTATATGGCGGTGTTGCTAGGTTTAGTGGGGAGTAAACCGGGTTCTTTGTCCACAGGAAACCCCCGACTTTCGGTGGGTTTCTGGCAACATACAGCGATCGAGAGAAAAATCCCCTCAGAAATGTTTCACTTTCTTTCATTTGGTCTGAGGTGGGATTCAATTCCGCATCGCATCTATGGAAGGTCTGTGTAGGACTAAGAGACCATCGGTCTAACCGACTGAGCCACCGAGTTCCTCGATAGATAAGATGCAATCACATGTTTTACAGACCTTGGTAGGATTCTACTAAATCGTTATATAGCCAGTGTCAGTGACCATCATAGCCAGAGGTAGTTTTTCAATCAAACTGTTAAAAGAAATCGAACACTTTTTACAACACAATTTTCAAAAACACGGTAATTTAAATATGAAATATAAGGTGATATTGAGTCTTAACGTAGAAACTATTGAAACTGTTGTTTTTATTACTGTATAATTCTTCTTTCCTGATTTTATTAACTTGTTGAAAGACAATCACAAACTAGAAAATCAAAGGTGTGTGGAGAAATGTGTACCGAAACTGTGCTAATATCCGTTCGTGTTGTTTGCCGGACTGAATAACATATATTAACAAATAACTTTATAGATGAATTTAGCATTTGATTAATTTACTAAAACATTTTGATATCTATTTCCTGTCATCATTGTATTCAGCCCTAAAATACTGTGATTTACTGTGTAAATCGCACAGAGGGTCCGAGGAATGTCACGACCGAACAAAACGAGCGAAGACAGTCGAAATTTTATCCGAATTGGACATACGTGTATTGTAGGTTCCATTCGTTGCGTCGGAAGTATCTATTTATCTCTTGTTCAATTTACCTGTAACCAATTTGGCCATAAGTGCCCCGATACCCCAAGGACTTTGTAGGGCGTTTGATGTTTCTGATTTTGTCAACGACTTGTGTAGTACTGTTCATCACTCGGCTGTTAATATGTTGCAAATGACACTAGTATACACAAAGCACACCATGCCTTTGTCCAAATACAAACAGAACTTGATACTCTTTCCAATTGGTTGACAAAAAATAAACTATTGCTTCACGTATTGAGAACGTCACGCACTGAAAACTACTTACATGATCCTTAAATCTCGACAAAAGTCTCTCCTCATGACTGACATAAGTCTGAACATTATAATGAATCTCAAATTAAAAGAGTATCTGAATCTATAAGAGTCTTGGTGTTCTATTTGACCATCATCTCAAGTTTCAAGCACACGCTAACTACATTAGTATGAACATTTGTTGTAAGCTATTAATTCTGTACAAGATATATTGCCATTGCATACCTTACAAATGATATACAATATGCTTATCTTATCCAGTTTGTGATACAGTATGTGATAATTATGTCCTGGTTCGTTCATTTAGACTTCAGAAAAGTGCTGCTCGCCTACTGCTATAATCTCACCCTCCCACTTCTTCCGATGACCTATTGAATGATTTAAAATGGTTACCATTAATTGACAGGATATGCCTACATTTCCACAAGGCGATGATTACGTATAAAGTTAACAACGAGCAACCCACACCTTACATATTATAATTGCTTAAAACTGTTAAATCAACGACGGGAACAGCTGAGCCAAATGACCTTATACAGCCTCTTGCAAAATAAAAATTCTTAAAAAGAAGCCTCAAATTATCAGGTGTTATTATTAGGAATAAGACATCAGCCAGCATTTGCAACAGTTTTAAATACAACCTAGTGAAATCAAATTTGATTATACACGTTTAAAGCTGCAGCAACCCTAACCTTAACAGCAATGGACCAGGGACGACGGCCTCTGATCACAGAGAGCAAAACTCCCCCTTATATGAAGCTCTCCCTGGAAGAAGGTTATAGGTTACAACTTCATTTCATTTGTTCGTTATATGGAAAATAAGACAGGATATACAGTGAAATACCATGCCACATTTCCAGGAAAAACCTAACAGAAAAATCCCGGCCGGTTCATCCGGTGATCTCTAGCTAATCTGATTGACGAGAAAGTCGGACCAATTACTTATAAAATCCTTGACGTTACGCCCATCCTTGGCGACCTTTGCCAACAAAAGCGACATGTTATTTAATTGCTCACTATGCGAACGGTTCTACCCCTCCTGCATGTGCGTGCCGTGTGCAAATATACATGTTATGTAGAGATGACTTTTCAAACAACATCGAGTCTGTCGTGCAACATGGGCTGGTAGGTTTACCTCCCCCGGAAGAAGTATTATTTTGCTTGTTATCATACAAAATGAAGGATTTAACCTGATAATGTTGTGAGTGTGGTTATATTCTGTCCTTTTATATTGAAAACTGGGCTGTCATGAACGTATACAGTCATCAAAGGGTTGATTTCACAACATTTCCCCCGATAGCGTCGTCAGCAACCCAGCCTGTCAAAGCGGTAGCCATAGTGACATTATGTCATTCGGCTTCAAAATATCTGGGTCAACCGTTGCACGTGACCAAAGCCTATCGTTGATTGGTTAAAAGTGCCCACTCTGTCCCGAGGGAGGGAAAAGGAACGGCAATCAACAACAGGTCACTTTTTCCTCATTTTTCTCAATTATCGGGGTAGAATCGACTTTAATACCTTCGTCTTGGTGTTTATTGCATCACCCGATACCGCTGAACGTTGGTTCGCACCTCGTCAAACCCCTCGAATGCTGCGCATTCTCGTGGTTTGACTCGGTACGAACCAACGTTCCGCGGTATCGGGTTACGCAACAAACACCGCTACGGCGGTATTAAACCCTTATTATATTTATTCCTGGCGTTTGTGTATTAGCTTACACTCAGCCTAAGTGTTGCGTGTTTGATCATACATCAATGATGGTGTCGCCAAGATGTGGTGAACTATACGTGTATTCCGACACTCTGAAACTTCGGGGATTTACGTACGTGAAATACCCTCTGATAGACTGCAGGTCATTTTGAATGTGGCGACCAAAAGGTAATAGTGATACGTACAATTTCCAACACAAAAGTGTACCAGTGATAATGTAAGGGACCGAAAAACTCGGTTTGTTAACTTTCAGCCTCGATCAGTTATATAATTGAAGCACCGAAACTGCGTCCGTCATTTAATAAATTTATAATTATTTTATTTTTTCGACGCCATTTTTATTCAGCCCCAAAATACGGTGATTTACCATATAAAAAGCGCAGACTGCCCGAGGTGTGTCAAAGCCGACCGGTAGCGAGGGTAGATAGCCGAAGGGTGTTCCGACTGGTATTCCGATTGCAATCATTAAAAGAGACAAATGAAGCTGATTGAAAAACTAACTTATTTACGTTTTAATTAAAAGTGGACCTAAATGTACTTTGTTATCAAGTAGACTGTATGAAGCAATAGCCTCTGTTCCGGATAAAAAAATATTTGTCATATTGATAGTTAAGAAATGTTTGAAGCTCTCTTTAAACATGGGTTATATACTAATGAGAAATGGTTAATACATCACCACGAAGTAAGTTGTTTGTGAACAACACAAATGTTTAAAACTATCTTTAAACGTAGATTCCATACAACTTACAACAACTTAGTTCGTGGTCATGCCTTAATCATTTCTCGTTAATATTTATAGTTCTCTTTTCACTGTATTGATTTGATTTAGTCTAAAAATCTTATTTTCAATGTGTAATAATTTGCATGCAGTATAAAAATACATCCATATTTTTATTAATTCCCGAAGAACGACATATGAGCGTTTTGTGTCTTCATTAATCTTATCCTCCCCTTGGTCAGGATTTTTCCGGGTCGTCCAGCGTCACCTATTTAATAATTCAATATACTGAGTATAGAGCCTATAGACACATATTTCTCGAACCTTTTGTAATTCAGACTCCTTTTGTATAACTTGCCGCGCGCTTGTCTGAAATTGAGACAATACATGAAAGAAAAGCATCTGACTATAAAGGGAAGACGTGTGTGTAGATGGTGTGTATTTCGACAATGATATTCTTCGGCTTTTCAAAAACTGAGGAACTCATAATTCTGATAATGTATATAATGTATGGTCTCGAAATACGCTTACCTAAATCAGAACATACGAGAATTACCTTGCTTTCAATAAACACACAATATTATCTGTTTATGAATTAATACTACGTAAAAATACGGAATTCATCAGACGTTATAAGACTTTTGGTTTCAGAGTCTGGAAATAAAATGTTAATCACAAAACGTAACTGTGTTGGAAAAGGAGGAAGGTCACATACGGATCGAGTGAGTATATTGTATTTGTCTTAACTCCCGAAGATGGTTGTCAAATAACCTGTACTAGTCAGTCAATACCTCATACATACATGTCTTTCTTCGGATTGCTTTCAACATTATTACGTAAAAATATTCAGTCGCAACCTCATCCTGATTTATTGGTGATACGTGATTTGTTCTCATAGGTTTAGTTGATCATTGGATATTAGATTGCTTCCTTCGTATACACCACTGTAGCATCTTGTTCTTAATTCACTTTGGGCTTGTTCATTTTCATTGGTTTGCAAACTATTCGACGTGCCTCATTTCCTCAATTCATCAAAAAAAACAAAATGACAAAATTTAATTCAATATACGCTTGATTTCAAACCCTTTGTTTTACACCAGATCTTCCTTGTGTTTTTTTAACTTAAACTTGAAGTATAATTGCCGTCTTCATTGTTTGTATAATAATACTGTTTTATACATAGCCACTTGTGGACCAGGATTGGTCTTATTTATTGACACAAGACGTGTAGTATCTGTCTGTTTACAATCCCTCTTTAGTCCACATGCTTCTAATGCTAATATTGAGTTACTATTTTTAGGTTTCAGTATAAAATACACCATGTATTATTTTCAAATAATAGGTTCATGACGATATATATATATATATTTAATGTCTTTGTTGTTCTTGTTCTTGTTCTTTATTCGTCCAGTGAATGAGTAGGCTACAATCATCACATCATATCATAGAAATAATCTATCCCACCTCCAGTGTAAAGATGCCATTTGAAAACCAAACCTTGGGTAAAACCGTTAGCTCGATAGATAAAACAATACTATATAAAAGTTTCGTTAACAAACATTAACTTTGAAGTCAGCTATAGATTTGAATAACATGCAACACCATTGATTATAGCCTGTTGGATAAAGACCAAAAAACTTTATGTCGACACTAACTCTCTTTGAAGATGATAGGCATCGATTAAGAATGATACATAATCCATAATATGCGTGTGCATGTACACGAAAACCACACACACGATGTACATGTAAACAAAAACCACAATCACACATGTTCATTCTAACTGAAAACAATACAGTACTTCCTACAAAAAAGGATAATATACTTGTATAACGTTGACGACAGGTTGATATCTATAGTTAAACTAGAACTATACAAGGTTGACCAAATCGTGGATATTGGACCAAAAAATAACCCATATAACTACACACTGTATGAGTTTTACTGTGAATGAACTGTGTGAGAGTTGCCATAGGGTGTGTTTTTACACTCAATGCTGTAAGACAAAATCGCATGACGTATTCACAGATTAAACGTTGTTTCTTAACACCCCCTATTATCTATAAAAGTTAAATTTTGTCGCTTTTAGGTGTTCAGTACATCTGGTGTGTGTTACTCTAATACATCTTTTTATGGTTTCTGTCTGAAAGCTTTCACGAAATCCCCCATTCATGTCGCCAATATTTTTTTTCAAATATCATGTGGATAAACCATTTCCGACGGAGTTAATTGTGATGGAAATATATAGAAACGTATGGGTCGATATGATATACAATTTGACTGACGACTCCACGTGTTAACTAACCAGGATGTCTAAATGATCTGATAACCATTTTTGATGAATGGGGTTTAATTAAACTATCTTTCTCACAGTGGCAATAAATCTGGTACATGTATCTTTTTCCCCTTCCTCTTTGTGATTGCGTCGCAAGCTAGCCACAAGATAAGTTTGTCCAAAATTAGAATCGTGGTAATCAACAAAAGTACCTACAGTAACAGTATCAACAAGAAAATAATTAATATTTTCAAAATATCTAACAGTTTCTTGAAACTGCAAGGCAAATCTCCGAGGCCAAACGGGAGATCATTTTTATATATACACAAAGAAAAAAGTTATGCCCCCCCCCCCCTCCCACCCCTGGAAAGTCTGCACCGACCGATAAAATCATTGGTGTAGGGAGATTGTTCGCAAATAATTTCAGGATATCGTTGGCCAAATCAAAAGTGTATTTTAACAAAATAAAAAGATGCTTGTAAGTATGAGTCCATCTGGCTTCACAGGGCGAACATATTGAAGGAAAAATGTCACTTTGAGTATGTAGAACACATCCCTAGAGCAGAAGGTCAATAGCGCGTATAGCCTCCATTAGTCCGAAGTACAGCTTCCAACCTGCGTCTCATCCCTCCAGTGAGACGTCGGATCTGTTGGAGGGGTAACTGCCGCCAATACCGATGCAATGCGGCTTCCAATTCCTGCAGATTTTGTACAGGAGGCTCTAGGCTTGAATGTTTCTGCCCATCCTATCCCAAATGTGCTACAGGATTCAAATCCGGACTCACGGCGGGCCAAGGCAGAGTTGTTACAGCTTCGTTACTGCCCGGGAACAACGAGGTCTGGCGTTGCCATACATGTACACAGGTCTTGAGCCACGAGGCACGACAACTGGTTGCAGGACCTCCCGAATGTACCGGTCACCTGCGAGGTTTCCTCGTAAAGTCCAGTTAGCAGTCGTGAGAGATGCACTTCCAAACTATTTCAGAGCCCCCTCCATAAGGAACATATGGATGGATGTTCTTGGGTGTAAACGCTGTGTTTTTGTGCCTCCAAACCCTCGTTCGCCCATCCGTGACGTTGAGCAAGAAACGACTTTGGTCCGACCAATTGATTCTTCGCCAGGTCCTCAAATTCCAATCTCTTCGTGCTAAGCACCAAGCCAAACGCATCCGTTGATGGCGATCTTACAACAGGGGGCGTTTGACGACTTTGTTTGCCTTAAGGCCTGCAGCTTTCACTCGGCTTCTCACGGTTCTTGTGCACAGGCGTCGGTTGGGTAGCCATTGCCGCTTCAGAGATGGATGGATGCCGTCGTACCAGTCGGATTAATGTCTTCACGCTGTGATGTTACAGGTGGTCGACTCGAGCGTGGTCGGTCCCTCACAGCATCAGTTTCACCGTGTTTTCTCACCAACCTGCTTATCACTGTATAATGGTAGCCTAATTGACGCCCGATAGCTTTGTACGACATCCTTGCGGAGTGCATACCGATAATTGGCCATTTTTGCCCCTCTTATATCATCCTCCGTGCCATGTTCACAGAAGATGAGTCCACGTTGCGCAAAACCGACCTGAAGTACAAAACATTTAAGGGAAAGCATACTGAATTTGCTTAATTGCACCAAAACACATTTCATGTCGCATTACATGCAGTTTTTGCGTTACTGTCAATAGAACATCATTCTTATCATCACCATAACTGTTAACTTTAATGCAGATTTATAATAATTAATTTCAGCATGGGGTGCTTAACCTTTTTCCTTGTGTAGCCTATGTTATACAAGTTCTCCCTCCCGCCTCCGATAACCTCCTTTAACGGAGGATAAAAATAATCAGTTAATAGATTGATTCTGATAGCTGAGATACATTTCAGCCTTCTTAATGTAGAGAAACTCATTAACAACATCCAAATCATCAAACAGTGGTCAGTTCCCCAGACCTGGCCACAAGGCACCTACCATTCCTAAAGTTTATGTTTGGCTCTTACTATGTTGGATTTATTTATTGATGTTTTACGCGACCATAAAGATTATTTAACTTATAAGGTACGTTGTCAGGTTCAGTTGGGGAGTCGATCGGACTCTACCCAGAGGAAACCGCCGATCTGCGGCAAATACCTGGCAACTTTTCAACATATGGCGATCGTGTGAAAAATTCACTCAGATATTTTTTCAATTTTTTATTTTGTTCCGAGTGGGATTCGATCCCTCACCGCATCAGTGATACTATCTAAAGCCCTGGACCCTCCTAGCGAAATTCTTGAGTTAAAATCTTGAGAAACCAATAAGGGGGAAACCTCTAGTTTCTTCTGATCAGAAAGAGACAAGTATGCAGACGACGGAACTTTGATTGTAGTCATTAGCAAATCCTCCCTTTATCAGTTAGACAGCCGGTATTTTGATTTAATCCTCCCTTTCCATGTAAACACAAAAAGTAATGCACCATGCTAACTCTCTTCCAGTTTAATGTATATGGGGAAGAGGTGATTAGTAAATGAATGTTATCTCAAATGTGGAACGTTAGCAGCATTTAATAGACGGTTTAACTGTTACTGAAAATAAACGCGATTTTACTCTATCAATATTCTAGTTGCTAATAAAGTGTTCTTGAATAACATCATCAGATTTAAACATCAAATTTATCATATGCCTTTTTCTGTCGCGTAGGATACCGTTTATAGTTGGGTGATTCGGTCAGCCCAGTTTCAAAGCATCCAATTTACAACGTAACTGTCGATTTAGGAAGTATTTACCAGGTTTTCACCTGTAGATTAAGGGGTATTTCTGTACGACAAGAGAACGTTTGCTATTTTTTTCATTAAAGCTTGTATTATAAGTTTTTTTAGACGTTCACCGAGATCGTTAGAAAACTGATGTAGCCCCCTAAATAAAACAAGCTGTTCTAGAGAGACAGTTCTGGGAAATAGCTCTTAAATTTTAAATTCTTGTTCCTCCCGATCTGTAGGGTTCAGTAGAAATCCTTCCGGTCATTATTAAGAATGTGCATTCGCCACAAGAAACATAATGCCATTAAACAGCCTTGTGTAATCAATATGCACCGCTTGCTGTGATGTCTAATGCAGTTGGGTAGATTGAGACAGAATTTCTGACGACCTTAGCAACATTTAAATGCTGGTGGTATGTAATGAGTGTACCTTTCTTGTCATAAATATAATGAGTTTAACGGTTTACTAGCCAGACAATAAAATGTCAACCTGACTGGGTTTTTCCGTGGCTCTTACCGTCCAACATTATGCAACATAAGGAGCATAAATAAACCTGCATATTAGCTATAGTCTCTAAGGTAAATACCAAACTCTATCTAACAAAAGCCTTTTCTGAACAGCACACAGTAGTCACGTACAATTTCATTTAGCCTTCCCAGTATCCTTTTGCTGGGGATGTTACGGATTTAAAATGGAAGGGAAACAGTTATGATTATTTTAATCAACTAGACAATAACCATAACTCCTCTCCCTCTGTCTCTCTGTTATAAAATGTCTTTCGAACTCTTAAAAGCAGTGGTATGACCGCGTTTCAATATGAACAACAATCCCTTTAAACATTCAAACGTCTTTGATGATAAACTTTTAAAAGCATTCGACAATTCTGTTATTCACCCTTAAGACACATGCCATAGCCTTTGTGGTAAAATAAATACAAAACATAACAGGACAGCAGATAGACTATAAAAAGTACAGTTTCAACATGTTTTATGTCACATTGATCAAAAGACGGATCTCCCTCTAGATACAAATTCCTACAGATTGTTTTTTTCCATCATCTCTTTGTCGGGTTTAAGTGAATGTCAATCTCAAAGAATTGCACTCCTTTTTGTCGGGTTTAAATCCAATACATCGATTGGTGTCAATTCGTGTAAAAGTAAAAAGAACACTGTTTAGATATAACATGTGAATCTGAATCTCCAGAAATAGATATCATTCATTTATAGTACATGTGTTGATTCATATTTATACCCACTAAAACACACGGGCACAGGGAAAATGCCCTTAAATAACCAGGAAGACAAGTTTCTAATTGTGCTAAAATAGGATATACCATTTAGACCTTTATACCCAGTAATACTTTGTTGGCTTTAGACTGTCAATTTTATTCTGAAATACTTACATATTGAAAAAAATGTACGGATCTTTAGCCATGGCAAAAAGTGACGAAAACTGAAATTTAGCGAAATATGATAATGGGAAAAGATTGAGGGAAATATCTAACTTGGTTCCTAGGTTGAGGACAGACCAGGGAGTTTAGTATTGACTTATAGATTTTGTTCATTTTATAAGCAATGACTGGTCGTTGACTCAGATCTCTAAAGCAGTTTGTATTATTCTGTTATATTCAAACTGGTCTTATCATACAGAAACACAAATGGTAAAATACGTTTTTCACGACACCTTCCCGGGTCCAATTTCAAACCCAAAGGTGAACAGTTTGTAACGTTTGAATCCAAAAACTTTCCCTATCCAACGATTCAGCGGAAGTGAGAAGAGGGATTCTCTCAATAGGCCTAATTTTGAAGTGGTCCTTAACCCAATGACCTGGTACATTAAAGCCTAGCGCACACGAGAAGCACCGGCTGAGCTGCCGGCCACGCGAAGCGGAGAGCTAATCTGTTTCCCCCGTGTGCGCGTAAATTTGGGTCTCGGTGAGGAAAGTATCTAGCATGTTTAATATTTTCTGCCTCGCGTGGCAGAGAGGAGGGAAATGCCAATTGTATTGAAACACGTGATCACTTAGAATATTACATAACACGGGTAGTGACATTTCTGTAGTTCAGTGAACTTGGGCGATCAGGAACTTGCTTCAGCCGAGAGCTCATCGTCTGCGCTTAAAGTGACGGCCAAACTTTTGAATTTTGGTAAAAATAGAAAGTTCCTAACTTATATTGTCTGGACAAAATACAGAAAACGGTCTTTCTTTTTAATGTAAACAATATTCCTGATTTTCGCGGCAAGTGTGCCTTTAAATTTGTTGCTGTTTCCTCGGCTACCCGTGCCTTGTAGCTCAGCCGGCGCCTCGCGTGTGCGCTGGGCTTTAGAACGCTGCGCTATGTGTACAGCATGTCCAAGTCTAATGCCAGATAAATGGTTGATGGCTCTTTGTCAGAGAATTCTGAGTTTCCCCCTACATATTGCTTGCGACATTTATTGCACGTGATAACATATACGATGTTAGAGGAGTAGCAATTAAGGATCTCTGTAATTTAATATTTGTTGAGTGATTGTTCTCCGAAATAGTTCCGCGATTAATTTGTCGATGAGGGTTAATTTGTCAATATATGCCAGAATTGATCCTTCGGATTAACCCAACAGAATACCCACTGGGGAGAAGAGCCGTAAAAAGAACAGAACAAGCCTGATAAAAAAATCGAACTAAAACTACAGTTTCTATAAAATCTAAAAAAAAAAACGGAGACTTAATGACTCCTTTGAAAGTGCGGGTAGGCTTGTATGACCTAGCATGTAACAGCTGATGTGTGTCAGTAGGTTTGAATGTGGTTTGGGAAATTTGCGAAGTATGTCACTCCCCCACTCAGCCATAACGTGTAGGCAACATTAGGACTAAAACGTTTTCCCATAGCACATCTTTTAATTTGCTGGAACCTTTTAAGCTGTGTTCCAGCGAGTCTTAAAAGGTCCTTATCCGGGCGACGGTGGTCTGGATATCTTTAGAAAGTTGATTTTATCGATTTTATGTCAGTGTTTTTATAGACTCCATATCTAGAGTAAGCAAAATCACATCCCACGAGATGGATTTCTCAGATGGTTTGGCCAACAGATCATCAATATATCTGGTAAAGCCAGGATGCCGATTCGCTATAGGTTTTAAATAGTAATCAATTAGCTATGGTATTCCAAAGCTTTACCACAACTCTAACACAATCGGAGATAATATGACGCCCTGGTGTATTGAAGGCTTGGGCCAGTTTTCAATCGGTTTGTGAATTTTCAGATTCCAAATAGCGATACTTTTTTCATTAAGATAGTCTTTTTCTTTAAGAGAAAAAAGAATTCTATTTAAATTTTAACATTTTCAGACCAAATTTCCGTATCAGGTTTTTGGTAATAAATAGGGTTGCTTAGCATGGATCAATTTACTATTAGAAAAAGTCCCTATCAGATAATGATTTAGGATAAGGTACAAATCAAGGTCCTCCGTTGTGTAGATATATAATCAGCAGAGAGTTCCTCCTTACTAAGATTGACAATATTATGGCACATGCCATCTCCCAAATTTAGTTTAAATCAAGTGTCTGAAGCCAGTTGGTTTACAAGTAATTTGCTTTATCTCCGGTCCAGTGATACTTTTAATTTTGATAGGGGTATTTTTAGTATGACCATAACTCCTCCATCTTGGAAGCAGAAGAGTTATATAGGTTAAGGTTCGAAACTTTACTGGCCTTTAAATTAGTAGATGTTCAACTGGATCTCTACAAAGTAGATGAGCGAGTTAGAAAAAGTCTTCCTAGCCGTTGTCATCATATTGCATATCTAATATAACGAAATGTCTGGCTCCGTAGTTATCGCGTTATTGATATCATTATTCAAGATAACTTTCTCAGGGTTGGGACCTTGTTACTTTTGAATTAGTCCGAAAGGAATTGATATTGGTACCATGAAAACATTCTACCTGCATATCAGAGTGGCGATCAAGATTAATTCTAGATAGATTAGAATGCCCAAGTAAAATACTTTCTTAGGAAAATCAGAGAAGTGCCATTTATAAGAGGTGTGAAGAAATTTCCAAAACTTAATTAGTTAAGTTATTCCGATGGTTGCACTGACCCTCGGATGAGAGAAGGCTGACACAACTGGGGAGGGGGTGAAGGAGAAGGAACACGTAGGTCTAAGAGAGTGGGCCCGAGTAGAAAAAGGGGAAGGGAGCGAAAGAGGGAAGACATCGGTACTAGGTCTAGGGGAAGGGGTCCCAGTAGGAAACGATGAAGGGGAAACAGAAAGTCGAGTAACAGGCTTATGAATACATGACTGTGGAAGTTGGGGCGAGATGATAGATAACGGTTGACCGACAAACCGAGGGAGTTGGGGAGAGGGTGGCGAACTAATCGGAGTAGTGGCAGCAGAAGCGGCAGAGTTTAAATAGTGTTGGAGAGAAAAAATGAAAATTCTGAACGATCGAAAGTTGTAGTTTACCTTTATAATTCTGTTTGCCAACTTTTAATATATACATCAGTGAAAGCACATGTACTGTAAAAGTTTATACGACATGGCTGAAATCACCTGTGCTTTTAATCTATTCAAACATGCCTCATATTGGGAAATCATATATGATCGTATGGGCCCAATTTTTGTGTTACATTATCAATCGCAATGTCAACTTCTTGAATGCGTTGAGCTGGTTTTAGAAAATAGTTTAGCTCCTTAATTTTATTATTTACGTCATTTGGGAGAGTTTGGTCACGTAAATGTCACTCAAGAATGCCAATGTAGTGACGACATTGTAAAACGTTAATAAAAGCTTTCTACAGAGCGGGGAATTCCGAATACTGGGGACTTTTAGATTTAGAATGCCCATGTCTATGGTTAACAGAAAATGCCTGCTTCTACCACTCCCTTGTTTTGTGATTCTGAGTACCCAATTCCCGTTATTGGATAAAAAGGAAAAACTGAAATTTTGAAAGTAAGGCAACGATAAAATGAGAAGATATGTCTGGTAAAAAAAAAGAATAAAACTAGGGATAAACTTTCTTGACTAAAAGGAAAATGCAGTCTGGTTGTTTGTGGTCATCATTACACATTCAAAACTTTGGTTGTTATTTTGTAAGTATGAATTTTGAAACCAGTAGTGAAAAACGTTAATAAATACTGATGTGAATACGAATTGTAAAACGCAACTGTATAGTTCGTCGCTTTGGTTTATTTATATAGCATAGCGTCAACAATTGGGATCCGCAATATTTCAGAGAACAAACTTGCTGCTAAATATTTGTATCTGTTCTTGTTGATAATGTGATTAGAGCAAGGATCAGACAAGGACAGTTAAGAGCTATTCTGATTACAGATTGATTAAGTGGGTTAGTCTAATACACTTGGCTCTCTCACAGTTCTTGATCTCTGATACATCTCCAGCTCCACTTCCCTGTCTTCTCAATACGCCACGTACAAGATGTAATTAATGATCATCACAGAGCACCTCCGGGAGCCCAACGCCCACCCTGGCACCTGCGCCTACCAAAGGGGGTGGGTCGAGGGCTCTGGGAGCCACAAATCCTTAGCCACTTTACATTTGGTATATTTGCATATTTGATTGCCTAAATAAAAAAGACACATGGTACAAATTGTCTTTATAAAAAAAATTTACCGTATTCGTTATTTACATGTGGTATGTTTGCATATTTTATGGCCTAAATAATTTTTTCAGTTTGTCTTTATAAATGTTCACAGTGATTTACATTAAATGAAGTCACCATATATATGTAGTACAACAAGTCTGCGTTTTAGGGGCGTTTTCATGACAGTCATTAGAACGTTGCAATCCGAAGGTTACTTGAAAGGAATAGTGTATCACATTATGATTTTTCATCCCTCAGTTTTACTGCAGAAAAAAGTTCATCCTTCTATCTTTGTTGCATCCAATGGCTTCGTCAACTTGGAGGTCCATATTAGAAATTCCGATAGCGGTCATTTAATCTCACTGGTATTAAGTTAGCGATTTCTGATCTCTCCGCAGCAGTAAAAATAACCCGCTGTAATAATTCTGCAATAAAGTAGATAAAAAGATTGACTTACATATCAAGCAAAAAAGGTATATTTTCATTAAAGCAGACACAAACGTAATACCTAATAAATACAGAAAATCGTCAACTGTTTGATATATTAGTCCCTCTTCACGGGTGACGCACAGCTAACAATTTAGTTAAGTTCGCCTAAACTCCATTTGCGTCGTCTGTCACTGAAGTCAAGCCTTATTATATGAGCTTAAATATGTCAAGGAATTTCTAGGGTTCTATTTAAAGTGCACAATATTTGTATTTAGTCAGTCAGTTCCGAACTACACTCCGTAATGCTATTTGGTTGCCATTGCCTTGTTTATTCTTATTTCGAATTATATTATATTCGGTTTGTATCTTGTCAGTAATACAGCCAGTGATATGATCAGTGAATTCTGGTATCTGGACAAAGAGTTTACCAGTGTGTTTCAAAGATTTGATTCTATAGATTTACCAGCGTATTTCCAGGATTTTACTCTGTGGATTTATATTTCATGATCATCTGATCTATACTGCTATACCAGTGAACTTTATGAACCCTCGGATTACAGTTTTCTATCCAGGATCTATCAGTTCTTAGTTTGTAAAAGTAAGTCACATTGATATATATTTTTTTTTTCATTGTTTGTATAATATTTGCCCGTAAATACGTTACTCTATTTTATTTTTATATAAATCTAAAAATTGTACATAAAATCTACTGATCTTTTGTTACTTATTCGTTTATTGTCATGTAATAATTTCTATTCAATGGATTTACATGTATATTGCTGTACAGTGAATAACAAATCACTGCTAGAACAAATTGTAAAATGAAGTGGGGATCTTCATCGTTATTCTACAGTATTTAGATGCAATTAGAATGGACAAAAGTATTTTTGTGGTAATTGCAGGCCAAAATAAATTAATTGTTTCGCTTTATGTGACAAATAAATCACAATTTGAAGTATTTGGGATATATAGCCTATGGAAAACTAACGCCTTTACACATATGGCCCTATACGTCATTTACATTGCAAACTCACCACCACACCACCCATGTGTAATCTTTTTTGCCTAACTAGAAAAATATACAGGTTTAGAATTTCAATTAGAACATAGGATAATCACCTCCGTCCATTCTCCTGTATCAGAGTATTGCTTACAAGCCACCTGGTTCGAAATTCAGCTGAAATTGGTAACATGAAAACAACTAAATGTTCTGCCGCGACTTACAATGTATCTTTTAATTATCCAATAAACCTTCAGTCATTTCTTCAATCAAAATAACTACAGTATTCGTTAAAATGCATACAGTATGTGGCTTAAGCTAGCCAAAATCGGATTTTAAAACTAACTAAAAAAAGAACAATTTCTTACCGTTGTCTAAAAAAGATATGGCAGAATTAGTCGAATCAATCCAGCACCCCATGTAACTGTAAAATAAAAACGTTTGTTAAAGGGGCATGAGCTGCCAAAATGTTGATATTTTGACGTAAACACAGAATGTTGAAATTATCGGCTATTTTTCTCAAGACGTATAATTCAGAAGCTTTTTAGTGCTTCTAGTCTCGAAAATGTACGATAAAGTATTGTTTTGAACTAACTTTGGCTTAGAATGAATGAATGGTCGTCCCGGTTATTTAAATTTTGCTACTTTTCGAACACGTTTTTGGCTCGTACAGGGCACATACTGTATGGATTTTCCTCATTCCAACGCCAATCATTTAGTTTTTCGATGGCCTTCAAAACCTCTTACTGTCGTGACCATCAGAAATTATGAAAAAAGTGGGAATTTCGGCAGCTCATGCCCCTTTAACGAAAAAGACATTTATGTTATTTCAGAGAGTATCAGAAAGTAGATACAGTTTAAAAATATTTCGATTTTCATATTAATCGATGGAGGTTCATTACCAAAAAGTAGAAAACAAAAAATTCAAAGTCGTTCCCAGATTTCTATCAAAAAGGTTAAATTTATCATTCTTAACCAGTGAGTAATTCAACTGATGATCATCTATTTCCACAAAGTTTTTCTTCAACTATACTCTCCCAAAAAAAGAAACGCAACATCCAATTTTTTTTCAAACATGAATTTTTCCAAAAATGTGCGTGATTGATACATGACAACGGGATCATGTTATAATGTAAATGTCCGATAATTGGATTTAAGCCCCTGATAGTGGCTGTTGATCACACGTGACTTTTGGGTGAGCCTTTGTGTAACGCTACACGAGGGAGGCGTAGGGAAAAACGTTGCACGTGCGACACACAAGCGTTCAATTGAATTTAGTCGTTAAATTGTTTCACGAAGTTGCTACAATATGCCAAGACTAGACGCAGCTACCCGGAACGTCGTCATTGGTCGTCTCCTGGCCGGCGAATCACAGAATGCAGTCGCTAGACTTTATAATGTTCACCGGATTTCCAGACTGTTGCAACGGCACCAGCAATCCGGTTCAACAGCTGATCGTCAACGTTCTGGCCTACCTAGGATCACACCAGCAGCCAAAGATCGCTACATCCGGTTACTTCACCTGCGAAACTGGACCAAAACAGCAACAGAAACAGCATAAAATATCCCATGTCTCCGTCGAATATCGGCACAGACAGTCAGAAACCGTCTCCGTCAAAACGGCTTACGCGCCAGACGTCCTTACTTTGGCGTAGTACTGAGACGCCAGCATCGACTTGCAAGGGTCCGATTGTGCAACAGATTAAGGGACTAAAATCTGCGAAACTGGAGGCGAGTCTGGTTCAGCGATGAATCAAGATTCCAGCTGCAGAGAAGAGATGGTCGTACACGAGTTTACAGACGCCGGAATGAGAGGTTCGCAAGGAACTGCGTCCTTGAGGTCGACAATTTCGGCGGAGGAAGTGTGATGGTGTGGGGTGCCATATCCTGTGCCCGAAAAACTCAACTGGTGCACATTCCCGGCAACCTTAACGCCGTTCGATACACAGATGAGGTTTTGACACCACATATGCTGCCCGTAATGCACCTCCGTAGGGACATTTGTCAGCACGACAACGCTCGGCCGCACACAGCTCGTGCTACTGTTGAATTTCTAGCCAACCAGAACGTAACAGTGCTCCCCTGGCCGTCCAAATCACCAGATTTGAACCCAATAGAACATTTGTGGGATGATTTGGATAGACGCGTGCGCAGTCGTCATCCAGCGCCGCAAACTCTGCAAGAACTGCAGCAGGCTCTTGAGCAAGAATGGAGGAGAATTCCGCAAAACCGTATTCGTCGATTGATTGTGTCTATGCCGAGACGGGTCCGTGTTGTGTTACAGGTTAATGGTGGGCACAACAGATATTGACGTTGCAGTGACGTCACCTGAGCGCTATCAACTTTAATGTGATAAACTTTTACATGTGAATGAACTTTAAAGTCTGAACAACCAGTCTGTCAAATTTCAGTGTAATATGATGCTTATTTCTGTATAAAAAATGAAATTAAAAATTCATATTTTAAAGAACAAAAATTGGAGGTTGTATTTTTTTTGGGAGAGTATATATAAAATTTGGGAGAAGTTTACGCATCGAGATAACAGAATTAATAAAATGTCGGTTTTTGATATATGCCCAGCATAATGTGTTAACGCACCATTACTTGGTTTAATGTTCACAAAGCAATAATCTTTCAATTTGGTTGCTGGGCTATATGTTGAAACAATATGTCTTGAAAATATCTAAGGCCATTCGGAAAAATTTTATGCTAAATCGGTGTTTGTTTCGTCGAGTGACAAGGATCTTATGCCAAATCAGTGTTTGTCTCGTCGAGTGACAAGGATCTTATGCCAGATCAGTGTTTCTCTGGTGAAGTGACAAGGGTCTCATGCCAAATCGGTGTTTGTCTGGTCGAGTGACAAGGATCTTATGCCAAATCGGTGTTTGTCTCTTCGCGTGACAAGGATCTTATTCCAAATCGGTGTTTGTCTGGTCGAGTGAAAAGGATGTTATGCCAAATCGGTGTTTGTCTGGTCGAGTGACAATGATCTTATGCCAAATCAGTGTTTGTCTCGTCGAGTGACAAGGATGTTATGCCAAATCAGTGTTTGTCTGGTCGAGTGACAAGGATGTTATGCCCAATCGGTGTTTGTCTAGTCGAGTGACCAGCCCCGATAGCTCAGTCGGTAGAGCGTCCGCTTCAGGCCTGGGAGATCCGGGTTCAAGCTCGGGTCGAGTCAGACCAAAGACTTTAACAGTGGTAGCTGTTACTGCTTCGCTTGGCGCTCAGCAATAGGAGTTAGAGCAGCGAGTGGTTGGCCCGGTGTCAGTATACTGTGACTGGGTGAGGGGGCTTGCTGGTTGTCTTCGGCAAGTCGTCTCGGTGAGACAGCACCTAAAAGAGCGGTGGAAATCCGCCCTGTCACAAGGAGACAACGTCTTCATATAACCGAAATACTGTTGAGCAGGACGTAAAACCGCAATCACTCACTCACTCACTCTAGTCGAGTGACAAGGATCTTATGCCAATCGGTGTTTGTCTCGTCGAGTGACAAGGATCTTATGCCAAATCGGCGTTTGTCTCGTCCAGTGACAAGGATGTTATGCCAAATCGGTGTTTGTCTGGTCGATTGACAAGGATGTTATGCCCAATCGGGGTTTGTCTGGTCGAGTGACAAGGATCTTATGCAAAATCGGTGTTTGTCTAGTCGAGTGACAAGGATCTTATGCCAAATCAGTGTTGTCTCGTCAAGTGACAAGAATCTTATGTCAAATTGGTGTTTGTCTCGTCGAGTGACAAGGAACTTATGTCAAATTGGTGTTTGTCTGGTCGAGTGACAAAGATCTTATGCCAAATCGGTGTTTGTCTGATCGAGTGACAAGGATGTTATGCCAAATCGGTGTTTGTCTTGTCGAGTGACAATCATCTTATGGCAAAGCGGTGTTTGTCTCGTCGAGTGATAATGATCTTATGCCAAATCGGTGTTTGTCTCATCGAGTGACAAGGATCTTATGCCAAATCGGTGTTTGTCTCGTCGGATGACAAGAATGTTATGCCAAATCGGTGTTTGTCTCGTCGATTGACAATGATCTTATGCCAAATCAGTGTTTGTCTCGTCGAGTGACAATGATCTTATGCAAAATCGGTGTTTGTCTCGTCGATTGACAATGATCTTATGCTAAATCAGTGTTTGTCTCGTCGAGTGACAAGGATCTTATGCAAAATCGGTGTTTGTCTGGTCGAGTGACAAGGATCGTATGCCAACTCGGCGTTTGTATCGTCGAGTGACAAGGATCTTATGCCAAATCAGTGTTGTCTCGTCAAGTGACAAGAATCTTATGTCAAATTGGTGTTTGTCTGGTCGAGTGACAAGGATCTTATGTCAAATTGGTGTTTGTCTGGTCGAGTGACAAAGATCTTATGCCAAATCGGTGTTTGTCTGGTCGAGTGACAAGGATGTTATGCCAAATCGGTGTTTGTCTCGTCGAGTGACAATCATCTTATGGCAAAGCGGTGTTTGTCTCGTCGAGTGATAATGATCTTATGCCAAATCGGTGTTTGTCTCATCGAGTGACAAGGATCTTATGCCAAATCGGTGTTTGTCTCGTCGGATGACAAGAATGTTATGCCAAATCGGTGTTTGTCTCGTCGATTGACAATGATCTTATGCCAAATCAGTGTTTGTCTCGTCGAGTGACAATGATCTTATGCAAAATCGGTGTTTGTCTCGTCGATTGACAATGATCTTATGCAAAATCGGTGTTTGTCTGGTCGAGTGACAAGGTTCGTATGCCAAATCAGTGTTTGTCTCGTCCAGACATGGATGTTATGCCAAATCAGTGTTTGTCTCGTCCAGTGACAAGCATCTTATGCCAAGTCGGTGTTTGTCTCGTCCAGTGGCAAGGATCTTATGGCAAAGCGGTGTTTGTCTCGTCGAGTGATAATGATCTTATGCCAAATCGGTGTTTGTCTCATCGAGTGACAAGGATCTTATGCCAAATCGGTGTTTGTCTCGTCGGATGACAAGAATGTTATGCCAAATCGGTGTTTGTCTCGTCGATTGACAATGATCTTATGCCAAATCAGTGTTTGTCTCGTCGAGTGACAATGATCTTATGCAAAATCAGTGTTTGTCTCGTCGAGTGACAAGGATCTTATGCAAAATCGGTGTTTGTCTGGTCGAGTGACAAGGATCGTATGCCAACTCGGCGTTTGTATCGTCGAGTGACAAGGATCTTATGCCAAACGGTGTTTGTATCGTCGAGTGACAAGGTTCGTATGCCAAATCAGTGTTTGTCTCGTCCAGACATGGATGTTATGCCAAATCAGTGTTTGTCTCGTCCAGTGACAAGGATCTTATGCCAAGTCGGTGTTTGTCTCGTCCAGTGGCAAGGATCTTATGCCAAATCAGTGTTTGTCTCGTCCAGTGACAAGGATCTTATGCCAATCGGTGTTTGTCTCGTCGAGTGACAAGGATCTTATGCCAAACGAATGTTTGTTGCGTCGAGTGGCAGGGATCTTATGCAAATCGATGTTTGTCTCGTCGAGTGACAGGGATCTTATGCCAATCGGGGTTTGTCTGGTCGAGTGACAAGGATCTTATACCAAATCGGTGTTTGTCTCGTCGAGTGACAAGGTTCGTATGCCAAATCAGTGTTTGTCTCGTCCAGTGACAAGGATGTTATGCCAAATCAGTGTTTGTGTCGTCCAGTGACAAGGATCTTATGCCAAGTCGGTGTTTGTCTCGTCCAGTGGCAAGGATCTTATGTCAAATCGGTGTTTGTCTGGTCGAGTGACAAGGATCTTATGAAAAATCGGTGTTTCTCTCGTCGAGTGACAATGATCTTATGCCAATCGGTGTTTGTCTCGTCGAGTGACAAGGATCTAATGCCAAACGAATGTTTGTTGCGTCGAGTGACAGGGATCTTATGCCAATCAGTGTTTGTCTGGTCGACTGACAGGGATCTTATGCCAAATCGGTGTTTGTCTGATCGAGTGACGATGATCTTATGCCAAATCAGTATTTGTCTCGTCGAGTGACAAGGATGTTAAGTCAAATCGGTGTTTGTCTCGTCAAGTGACAAGGATCTTATGCCAAATCGGTGTTTGTCTGGTCGAGTAACAAGGATCTTATGCCAAATCGGTGTTTGTCTTGTCCAGTGACAAGGACCTTATGCCAAATCGGTGTTTGCCTCGTCGAGTGACAAGGATGTTATGCCAAATCGGGGATTGACTCGTCGAGTGACAAGGATCTTATGCCAAATCGGGGTTTGTCTCGTCGAGTGATAAGGATCTTATGCCCAATCCGTGTTTGTCATGTCCAGTGACAAGGAACTTATGCCAAATCGGTGTTTGCCTCGTCGAGTGACAAGGATGTTATGCCAAATTGGTGTTTGTCTCGTCGATTTACAAGGATCTTATGCCAAATTGGTGTTTGTCTGGTCGAGGGACAAGGATCTTATGCCAAATCAGCGTTTGTCTCGACGAGTGACAAGGATCTTATGCCAAATCGGTGTTTGTCTCGTCCAGTGACAAGGATCTTATGCCAAGTCGGTGTTTGTCTCGTCCAGTGGCAAGGATCTTATGCCAAATCAGTGTTTGTCTCGTCCAGTGACAAGGATCTTATGCCAAACGAATGTTTGTTGCGTCGAGTGACAGGGATCTTATGCCAATCGGTGTTTGTCTCGTCGAGTGACAGGGATCTTATGCCAATCGGTGTTTGTCTGGTCGAGTGACAAGGATCTTATACCAAATCGGTGTTTGTCTCGTCGAGTGACAAGGTTCGTATGCCAAATCAGTGTTTGTCTCGTCCAGTGACAAGGATGTTATGCCAAATCAGTGTTTGTGTCGTCCAGTGACAAGGATCTTATGCCAAGTCGGTGTTTGTCTCGTCCGGTGGCAAGGATCTTATGTCAAATCGGTGTTTGTCTGGTCGAGTGACAAGGATCTTATGTCAAATCGGTGTTTCTCTCGTCGAGTGACAATGATCTTATGCCAATCGGTGTTTGTCTCGTCGAGTGACAAGGATCTTATGCCAAACGAATGTTTGTTGCGTCGAGTGACAGGGATCTTATGCCAATCAGTGTTTGTCTGGTCGACTGACAGGGATCTTATGCCAAATCGGTGTTTGTCTGATCGAGTGACGATGATCTTATGCCAAATCAGTATTTGTCTCGTCGAGTGACAAGGATGTTAAGTCAAATCGGTGTTTGTCTCGTCGAGTGACAAGGATCTTATGCCAAATCGGTGTTTGTCTGGTCGAGTAACAAGGATCTTATGCCAAATCGGTGTTTGTCTTGTCCAGTGACAAGGACCTTATGCCAAATCGGTGTTTGCCTCGTCGAGTGACAAGGATGTTATGCCAAATCGGGGTTTGTCTCGTCGAGTGACAATGATCTTATGCCAAATCGGGGTTTGTCTTGTCCAGTGACAAGGACCTTATGCCAAATCGGTGTTTGCCTCGTCGAGTGACAAGGATGTTATGCCAAATCGGGGTTTGTCTCGTCGAGTGACAATGATCTTATGCCAAATCGGGGTTTGTCGGGTCGAGTGATAAGGATCTTATGCCAAATCCGTGTTTGTCATGTCCAGTGACAAGGACCTTATGCCAAATCGGTGTTTGCCTCGTCGAGTGACAAGGATGTTATGCCAAATTGGTGTTTGTCTCGTCGATTTACCAGGATCTTATGCCAAATTGGTGTTTGTCTGGTCGAGGGACAAGGATCTTATGTCAAATCAGCGTTTGTCTCGACGAGTGACAAGGATCTTATGCCAAATCGGTGTTTGTCTCGTCAAGTGACAATGATCTTATGCCAAGCGGTGTTTGTCTCGTCGAGTGACAAGGATCTTATGCCAAGCGGTTTTTGTCTCGTCGAGTGACAAGGATGTTATGCCAAATCGGTGTTTGCTTCGTCGAGTGACAAGGATCTTATGTCAAATCAGTGTTTGTCTGGTCGAGTGACAAGGATGTTATGCCAAATTGGTGTTTGTCTCGTCGATTGACAAGGATGTTATGCCAAATTGGTGTTTGTCTGGTCCAGTGACAAGGATCTTATGCCAAATCGGTGTTTGCTTCGTTGAGTGACAAGGATCTTATGTCAAATCGGTGTTTGCTTCGTCGAGTGACAAGGATCTTATGCCAAATCGGTGTTTGCTTCGTCGAGTGACAAGAATCTTATGCCAAATCAGTATTTGTCTCGTCGAGGCGCTTATGCCAAATCAGTGTTTATCTTGTCGAGTGACAAGGATCTTATGCCAAATCGGTGTTTGTCTCGTCGAGTGACAAGGATCTTATGCCAAATCGGTGTTTGTCTCGTCGAATGACAAGGATCTTATGCCAAATCGGTGTTTGTCTCGTCGAGTGACAAGGATCTTATGCCAAATCGGTGTTTGTCTCGTCGAGTGACAAGGATCTTATGCCAAATCAGTGTTTGTCTCGTCGAGTGACAAGGATGTTATGCCAAATCGGGGTTTGTCTTGTCGAGTGACAAGGATCTTATGCCAAATCAGTGTTTGTCTCGTCGAGTGACAAGGATCTTATGCCAAATCGGTGTTTGTCTCGTCGAGTGACAAGGATGTTATACCAAATCAGTGTTTGTCTTGTCGAGTGACAAGGATGTTATGCCAAATCGGTGTTTGTCTCGTCGAATGACAAGGATCTTATGCCAAATCGATGTTTGTTTCGTCGAGTGACAAGGATGTTATGCCAAATCGGTGTTTGTCTGGTCATGTGACAAGGATTTTATGCCAAATCGGTGTTTGTCTCGTCATGTGACAAGGATCTTATGCCAAATCGGTGTTTGTCTCGTCGAGTGACAAGGATGTTATGCCAAATCGGTGTTTGTCTCGTCGATTGACAAGGATCGTATGCCAAATCAGTGTTTGTCTGGTCGAGTGACAAGGATCGTATGCCAAATCAGTGTTTGTCCCATAGATTGGCAGGGATCTTCATCACTTTACCCCTTAGATACACGAATGATAATAACTGGTTTTGTCACTGTCAACGGTGTTTATTAACAATGTAGTGACACAACCTCTAAACTGCTGATATAGACATGGAAACTAGATAATAACAGTTTTAAAATCAAAGTAGTAATAGATCTTTTGGTAAACATTAAACAAGACTTCTTCGCATTTTAATAAAGTTTTTAGTCAAATTGTGATGTGTTTGCCTTTAGGAAAACACCATGCTATTTATGACTAAACGTTATATAGAGTCATTTTTTTTTCATATCTGATTCTGCTCAATATTCTTTCGTACGGTTTCTCTCTTGGGGCTTTTACAAAATCACCAAGTCATACGTCAATATAAAACACACGTGGTTATGAACTATATTTTCTGAACTCAATATTTTGCTAATGTGTGTGACATACGTAAGTTATATGGGTTGACAGTTATAGGACAATTAATATGTTACATATCGCTGACGAGACCACGTGTCTGTATAAATCAATTACATTGTCAGTGCAGTGTTACATGCTTAGCCTTTATTCACCTTAGTTAAACCAATACACAAACTTATTTGGAAAGACTAGGAACAAATGAGTAGTGCATGAGTTAGTAAATAACCAACACTAATGATCCAGACCATTGTGAGAATCGAACTAAACACTGGGCCGCGGCCACACTACGAGCTTTCAAATTGAAACGACCACACGTCCAGCAGTGACCCAGCAGAAGGCGCTAGCAGCAAGCGAGCATCGTGTGGCGCTTTACTTCCCGGGCGTTATCGCAGCTCAAAGCTCCAGCCGTATAGTGTTGTTTTTTTTTAATCTGGCGGAAAGCAAGTATAATTCACGAATATTTGCGAACGAGCTAAGCTGCTTTTTCTTTAATCAGAAATATCATCATTGGGGCGAAATGTTAACTTATTAATCCAAACATTTGAATTATGCATGATGTTCTACTATTGTGCATTTTTGTTCATGTAAATTGCAGCTTGTGCATATGCTAAATATGAAGAAAGGCACAATCTCGGAGCGACTTTGGATTATACTATTGTCTTCAATTATATTTCGTGACTTCTGTGGTTTATTTGTTTGAGGTGACATTTTATGAAGGCGGCACATGCCTTTCATCGATGGATAAGGGGTTCGAATGTGTTTCGGTCCAAGAAATAAATTCTGACTCGATTTTGGTCGAGGGGTTTCTTTGTACACTGGACCCGTCTTGTAATGCCGCGACAGAAGTAAAATAATATTAGGTGCGGCCTTAAACACCAATCAACCTATAAATTAAGCTCTTTTTAAAATGAGTGTTAACAAATAGATGCCATGTTATCACGATGTGGGGCCCGAGGCTTATATCAGAAGATAAAAAGGTTTTTTTGGCTACATTTTGTGTCAAATCACATACGAAGATAGAACACAATTTCATTTTACAGTTGCAGTAATGTTAAGGTATCTTACATGTATGGGGTCAGTAGGCTATACATGTACGGTATAGTCTGTCCTATGTCAACTGATAAGCACAATTTAGATCTCCATCCCCCTAACCTTGTCTTATTACACTTCCTAAATGGTTTTCAGTCTTAAATTCAACCAGTTTCCATTAAGAGAAAATATAAAAGCCATGGAGATAAATTATAAGGGCTCTAAGAAAAAATGAATAAAAATACATTAAAACCCTACGTGGACATGCTGGAGACGGCTGACTCGTCTCTAAATATCAGTAAAGGGCTCTGTAGCTTTCAATCTAAACTGAGAAGTTAATCTTCGCATGCGAGACTTAACCTCTCAGCCATACGGAAGCCATATTAGAGAGTCCATGTACGCGGATTGATCTCAGCCACACCACACCGCCGCGAGAACTTCTTTGACCTATTAATAAACACGTGGCCACAGCCGATTACGTTGATATTGTAGCTTGGTGTGGTATCCTAGGTTTTGTAATGTTAGAGTTGCTTGCCCTTGTCACGTGTGTGTCGTGCGGGTCAGCCATTTTACTGATGTTCATGTTTTGTGCTACCTCCCAATATATCTTTATTTTCTTATCGACCAAGCCTCAGAGTTATCTTCATTTACAACGACACCCCAATACAATATCTGGCGACGAGGATTCTAACGAACTTCCATGTGGTAACCGGTTGGTGTACATTTTTTCCAACTTTCCAGTGTGAGTACTTCTCTTGCTTTCCTTCCATGATGAACGCTTTCCCGCCACCACCATCGTTTTTACAATTACCCGGTCCTCCAACTTTACCTTGGAGAAATTGGCTTGACTCATTTAAAAATTACCTCCTGGCTATCGACGGAGAAAGTTTCTCTGATGCTCGTAAGAAGGCTATTTTATTACACTGTCTTGGTTGCGAAGGGCAGCGTATTTTCAAGACTTTACCTAAACCTACTGCTGAAACGATTTCGAGTACAACTACAACTGTTACTTCAGACTATGACCTAACAATTAATATTTTATCTACCCACTTTCAACCTAAAGTCAGCGTTGTTGCAGAACGACGGAGATTTCGCCAACGTACTCAAATGGCCAACGAAACAGTTGACGAATACATGTCGGCTCTCCGTGAATTAATCTCTACTTGTGATTTTAAAGACCAAGAAGATGATGTGTTACGCGATCAACTGGTGGAACATACTAACAGTACGCGAGTTCGTGATCGACTCCTTCTCACTGAGAATTTAACCCTAGATTCTGCTATTAAAACTGCCCGTCTTGTGGAAACCTCAACACGGGAAGCCAAAGCACTTTCCCCTTCTGCCTCTGCCTACACTGCTAGCCCATCGCCCCAGAGAGTGAATTACGTCCGATCGCGTCCCTCGGGCACGCAACCCAACCTACGTTCAAATCAAACTAAAAATCAGACTTTTCGACAAAGAAAACAAAACACTTTCTGTTACCGTTGTGGTTCGAAATCACACTTAGCAAACTTTGAGAAATGTACGGCTAAGAATGCAACTTGTAAAAATTGTTCAAAAATTGGACACTATGCTTCTGTATGTAAATCTCATTGTACTAAATCAGGTCAAGTTCACTGTGTGACCTCATTACAGGATGATCACTCAGATGAAGAAAACAATTTTGTTTTAACTGTGGAATCAAAACTGACACCTGCCCCTGTCATGTGCCAACCAACTGTGAATGGATTTCCTATACAAATGATGATTGACACAGGATCTGGAAAAACCTTGTTATCCTACAAAACTTTTTGCAAATACTTTTGTGATGAAGTGCTTGAAGATGTACCAACAACTGACAAACTTTCCTCATATACTCAGCATGCTATCTCTACCAAAGGACGTTTCCTGGCTGAAGTTAAACTAAAAGACAAAACTGTGTCTACTTATATCTATGTTGTGAATGGAACTAGTTTGCTTGGTCGGGATTTAATTCAAACTTTTAATGTGAACATTCAAGGCTCAACATTGTGTTGTGATGCTGACTTGCCTAGTAACCTTGATCAGTCATTCAATGGTGACAGTAATTTAAATCTTGCTTATGAGACCAACCTGTCAGAAACCGTTCAGGTATCCTCAAATGTCCCTAATTTACCTGAAGTATTGCAACCATACAAACATATGTTTACTAAACCCTCTACTAACCTGCCTTCTGTTAAAGGTTTTATTCACAAAATTAAGGTAAATGATCAAATTGTACCTATACAACAAAAACTACGTAGACTGCCTTTTGCAGTTAGAGATAAAGTTTCTGAAGAGTTAAAACGCTTAGAACGATTAGACGTTATTGAACCTGTAGATGCTAGCGAGTGGGTCTCTCCATTATCCATTGCGTATAAAAAGTCTGGTGACGTAAGATTATGCGTAGACCTGCGGCGCGTAAACGAAGCTATCATACCAGATAAGCACCCCTTGCCCAAAATTGAAGAATTATTTTGTGAACTACGCGACGCAAAGCATTTTTCAAAATTAGACCTTACCTCCGCTTTTCATCAGCTCTCGTTACATCGTGATTCGCGAAATTTAACAACGTTCATTTCTCACGACGGTCTTTTTCGCTACAAAAAGGTATGTTTCGGTCTATCCAGCGCCCCCTGTGCCTTTCAAAAAAATGATCGAATCCGTCCTTTCCGGTCTTACAGGCGTAATTACATACATGGACGATATTTTAGTTTATGGCGATAAGAAAGAAACACATGATAAAAATCTCATTGCAGTGTTAGATCGCTTAAACAAACATAACATTGTTCTGAACGAGAAATTTCTTTACAATCAGAGCAATATTTCTTTTCTTGGACACAAACTTACATCCGACGGTGTACTACCTGGCAATAAAGCGGACGCTATTTCTGACGCTCCTACACCCCATGATAAACAAGCATTACGCTCCTTTCTTGGACTCGCAGGATATTTTGCGAATTATGTACCACATTTTGCTACTGTTGTCGCTCCATTACGTGCATTACTGAAGAATAATGCACATTTCGAATGGTCTGACAAAGAACAAGAAAGTTTTGACAATGTGAAATTGCTTATATCGAACAGTCCCATACTTTCTCCCTATGATCCGAACTTAGACGCAACGCTCACCACCGATGCTTCGGGTTACGGTATTGCCGGTGTATTGACACAAACTAAACGCGGCGTGGAAGTTACAGTCGCTTGTGCATCCCGTACTTTAACAGAGGCTGAGCGGAAATATTCTGTCAGCGAACTCGAATGTTTAGCTTGCGTCTGGAGTTGTGAAAAATTTCATACCTACCTGTGGGGAAAACAATTTCGATTGGTTACGGACCACCAAGCACTTACTACTTTACTTACCAAAGGTTCTGACCGCCAGTCTATGCGAATTGCTCGCTGGTCATGTAGACTCATGCGCTACAATTTCACCGTGCACTATAAACGTGGATCCGAAAATATTGTTGCAGACGGTCTTTCAAGAGTTCCTCTATCTCGTGACGAAAACGACTATGATAATGACGACGAACAAATTTGCCATGTTATCGTTGAAAGTCTTTGTGACGTCATCTCACTTGACAAATTTAAAACTGACGTACTGAATGATCCTACTTTAACAGAGGTTATTACTTATGTTTCATCCTCCAAATGGCCTCCAGTTAAAGATCTTCCAGACAATATCCGACCTTATTTTCACCTGAAAGACGAATTAGCTGTCGTTGACAACATTCTTACGCGTGGCTCTAAGTTAGTCGTTCCTGAATCTTTGCGCGCTAACTTTGTTACATTAGCCCACGAATCCCACCAGGGCATCACGCGAACTAAACAGCGATTGCGTGCCCAATACTGGTGGCCTGCTATGGACAAATTAGTCGAAACGATTATTAAATCCTGTTTACTTTGTCAAGTTAACGACAAATCTGTCAAAACAAACTTTGCCCCATTGTACCCTGTGCCCCTACCCGATGCCCCTTGGATTAAACTATCCATAGACATCGTAGGACCATTTATGAATGCTACCCAGAACTGTAAATATGCCATCGTACTACACGATTACTACAGCAAATGGCCTGAAGTTTCTTTCTGTGCGAACGTTACAACCCAAAGCGTAATTACTTTCTTCCAAACTGTATTTAGTCGAGAAGGTTTTTGTGAAGAAATTATAACTGACCACGGATCTCAATTTACATCCGCAGAATTCAAACATTTCTGTTTAGAACGTGGAATACGCTTATGTCATTCTTCTGTGTATTATCCACAAGCTAACGGCGCTGTGGAAAGGTTCAATGCAAACCTTGGTCATACTATTCAAAATGCCATTAATACTGGTCAACCCTGGCAACTTTGTGTACAAAACTACTTAGCTATCTACCGTTGCACACCTCACGCTACCACTGGTGTCAGCCCTTCCGTTCTTTTACACGGTCGGCAGATGAGAACTAAACTAGATTTAGTCGGTAGAAGACTACCTCTTGTTTCAGAGGGGAAGATACCCGATATACAGCGTACAGTAGTTAAGAAACAAAACAAGTGTAAAATTTACACTGATAAGAAACGTGCTTGTAAAACAACTGAATTTCAAGTTGGTGACTGGGTTAGAGTTAGAAAACCAGGTCACATCAATAAAGGTGAAAGTAAATTCAGTCATCCATTACAGATTACAAAACGTTTAAGTAACTGGTCTTATGTAACAAGTGATGATAGGACTTGGAATGTATCCAAACTTTGTAAATATACTTCTCCTGTTAAAATTCCTCCTGACACTCCATCTGATACTCTAGATCTAACCTTGGAAGAAATTAATGACCCTACTGTTGTTACTCGTGAAGTCCCGGTCGCACCGTTGCGCCGAAGCGCGAGAAATCGCTTTAGATCTATTCGCCTTAATGATTATGTAACCTAAACTGTTACTCTTTAAAGTTTGTAAGTTTCAAACTGCATGATTGTATTCTTCTGTTTTAGAATCTGTTCAGTATTCAGCTTTGTTATGTTAAAGATAAATCATTAGTATTCATTGCCATTACTTCCCTATCCTTAATTCAACCTTTCTTGATTTGTTAAAGGATTGTATTTATTTCTACTAAGGGGGAGATGTGGTATCCTAGGTTTTGTAATGTTAGAGTTGCTTGCCCTTGTCACGTGTGTGTCGTGCGGGTCAGCCATTTTACTGATGTTCATGTTTTGTGCTACCTCCCAATATATCTTTATTTTCTTATCGACCAAGCCTCAGAGTTATCTTCATTTACAACGACACCCCAATACAATACTTGGTTGTATAAGATTTTCGCTGTACGCGAAGGCCATTAGAAAAAAATAAATTTCTAAGAATGTTTGTAACTGACTTTAGATTTATGATTTTGCTTTTTCAAGAGTGAAATCAACTGTACAAAGACACATACTACGACAGATCTCTTGAAGTTGAACACGTGTAAAGTGTCTGAGACAGATAGTGAGGTGTGTAGACAGTAGACTGTAGAGTATAGGGCCTATACCCTACCACAATTCACTGATGCAAATGCCTTGTCTTATTATTTAATAATCTGGTATTCAGCTGTTGGTTGAACAGCCAGATAAAATCAGAATGGAAAGATCGAGGTAGATATTTAAATTCATAAATTCATAATAACAGTAAGCCTGACAAATAGGACCTTAAAGTTGGTAATTTGAGCACTTACAGTGTAACTGGCACCATAATTAAAAAGAACTGACAAAAAATGTACTTCATTGACTGGGTTTAACTTTGTTTTAAGGATAAATGAAGTAACATGAAAAGAAATTCTTGTTAGGTAGATGCAAAATAAGTTATCTTTACCAAACAATTTTGAGTGGATTGACCATTGGATTTTTTCATCTTAACAAATAATCCAAGATTTATTTCAATTATTAGGGCTAGAAATGTGAAATCCTGACCTTCCACTTGTTGATTGATGTTCAACCTCCATGACGGTCTGAATTATTTAATTTCATTATTGCGAGGTGCAGTGTTTGATGAGGAAGCCAGGCTTTTTTGCCTCATGGAAACATCTGACGTTTGAGGTGCTTGCATGATCATATATATTGAAAACCCTCTCATTTTGTTTCTCCATTTTTATTATTTTAACTGAGTTGCATTCGAACCGGAGGCCCATGGATGGAAGGCTTGGGACGCGTCGGAGTGAGACACTTTATCTCTCTACACAACTACCCCAACGAACCCACTCCCCTCTCTCCCACCATCAACAGAAAACAAAAATGCTCTAGAATTGAACAGATATGCATTGATTGTAATAGATTATAACATTTTATCTCGTACATTATATATATATTTATACAGGACAATGTGACATAACTAATTTGGTAACAGCATATCAATTACAAAGGGTTCTCAAATCTGAAAATTACACATTAGATTCTGTTAAAGAAGAAATGTCTCTTGAAACTTTAAAGGTTATTCAAATAGCTATCTTATTTTCTAATTGGCTTATATTCAATTCAATTTCACTGTACAAAACACCAAGTGAAAGGCAGTGTATATCAATTTAAAAAGAGCAATAGCATTAAGTTAACTAAGAGAATACAGAAACATACAGATTATTGAATTAATAGGAGAGCCTGTGCACAATAGCATGTTTATCATGTGGGATGTCGTTTTTTAGTGGCCAGTTGAATTGACTGATATATTGGCTTACATAATTCAGATATATTGTTAAGTAAAGTGAAAATGAACTTTTCATGATCATTTAATTTTAAAGTACTAAATATAGGACAAATATCAATGATTTGGGAAAATAAAAGGGTACGTAAATCTTTATAATTTGGACATGCAATTATGAAATGATGTTCATCTACTAGGATACCTGGGCAAAATGGGCAAACACGTTCTGATAAATGAAAACGTAAATGACGTCCTTTTTCTATTTTTGATTAATCCAAGTTTCCGCACCAGTAATAGTATATATTTGTTCCAATTTTTACAAAAGAAACGAAGAAATCCACGGCATCAATCAATGTGCAAATTAACTTGCATGTCGAAATCTTGGTAATGTTCCCCAGCCTGATATGTTGAGCACATGGTAACATAGTTCAATGTAATAAACCTTTAACTTATATATTCAATGTCTTCAGATAGTTCATGACACTCTCTAGTGTTTCTCCACATCCTCATTTTTTTATTTTGCATGAACCATAATGACATGACAGATATGATTTAACTGCAGTGAAAAACAGCTTAATCTGAAACAAAAAATTTAATATGTTGTTTAATAACAAATTAATGGCAGTATCATTATTAACTATAATTATTGAACACAAAATCCTATAAAAGTTATAGATATTTTAGATATTTCCTTTCAAAATGCAAGTCTATATTTTATTGTTTTCCCCATAGCTTTATGTATTTGAAAAAAAAAATAGTTTCAATATTGATATAATATATTTAGCTCTCCACTGTATTAACTGTTATTCACTGTCCCTCTTTATTGAATAGTTATAATATGCTATTATTATATTATATTCACCTCCCAGCCAATATATGTACGTGGGGAAATGCGGGCATGAGAATCCAAAGTTGCTGTTTTTTTGCTAACAGTTTTGGGAGTTTAGAGTACATCGAAAACCCACTATAAAAGACATTAAAACAAATACACTGTATTATGCATTTAGCTGTATGAAGCAATGTTTAAGTGAAAACTGTAAACAAAATTTAAATAACAGGGATGTATATAATTTCATTCATTCTAGGCCTTAGTTACTTATTTACACCACTTTAGCAGATCATCTAATTTGCATTTCTGAGAGAAACAATAACTGGTAATTTCCTAGTATTGTTTCATCCATGAAATATCAATATTTTGCAGCTCATGCCAAATTAGTTTACCCTTGTTCTAAATACTGTATTACTAGTAAAAATATATCATATTTCATATAATCAATTCCCAAAAGAAAAAAATGTACCAGCGTAGTTGAACTAGTTCAAAATATAAAGAAAGATATTGTGCGACATAGGTGGGGTACATAAAATAAAACCAAACAAACAGCATGACAACGAACATTCAGGCACTGGACGCAGGGGCTGACTGAAGCATGAACCTGCCTGGCTGGAATGGCCTGTACAGGGAGAGTAATACTGGCTACAACTACCGACCGTACTGTCTGCGCCTAACCGCAAAATACAACTGAAAGTAAAATGAGTTTACCTGGATGCCTTAGTGCTGTATGCAAACGCTATAAATCTCAGCAGATAAAAATTATACACTTGCCTGTATAGTCCCTCGTTTCTGGTCGTGATTTTAAGGAATGTTTAGCTAGTAAACAGCTGTGAACGACCACTCAGACTAGTCATAGGAATCGTCGCCATGTTTTGTGTTGACAAATGACGTCAGGAACTATTTGAACGGCTTTCAACGACTTCTGTCCCTTTCAGACATCAAAACCATGCTTCATGGATGTATTCTCTTTTAAGAGTGGGTTTTGGAAGGTATGGGGCAGTTAATTTTACAAGTTGTTCGGTTATAACCATTTCCCATCTCTCGTGGGTTTTCCCATGTCTAAGATGTCCCGCCATTAGCCACATGCTTAGTTCTGAAGCGAAGGGGAGGTAAGCATGTGGGCACGATTGTGTAGCTTTAACAAGTGTATATTTCATAGATGTTCTTGACAACTATCACCGTTTGCTGTTAGAGAAGACTTACTTGGGGCTAGATTAAAATCAAGTCGTATTAACCTAAATATCCGATGTCAAATTTGCTCCTTTTGACGTCTATCCGATTGCTCTTTAGTAACAAGTATTTCTAGCCCAGGGGCAGTATAATAAACAGATAGAGAGAGCAAGTTCCTACATAGAAACATATAGAGAATTCGGTTTCAAGAGCAGAATCACCAAAGGTATAGATGGCCTTAGACCAAATCAAAATAAGAATAATTAAAAACTGCAATGTTTTTCTGTGATGCATTGGTCCCGGCATCCTCCTCTTCCACTTAATTCCAATAAATTATTGTAATGAATATGGAGAAAGAAATTAACAAATTTATCTTGTATAAATAGCCATGAATGAAGATTTAATTATTGATTATGTTTCCTTTACGCCAAAGGTTATTTTCATCTTATTTCAAAAGAGGTTGGATTTTTTTACTAGGACTTTTCTCAAAGGAAGTATCATTGGTTTTTGTCAGAGGTCAAGGGTATTGATGTGACAGAAACCTGTACAGAACTATTATACTGTACTCTTATTGGTGTGTTTAGGTCGCATAAATCAATCAGGATCCTTGCTAATGGTTGGACACAAGGGTTTTGTTTGTGCATTCCTGTCGCTTACGAGGATTTCTCCGTGTATTCCTTTTCCTCAAGAGGGCTTTCCCCTTGTATTCCTGTTCCTCGTGAGATTTCTCCCCTTTTATTATTTATACATAAGTGAAAACTAGGGATTTCCTTCACTCAGAAATGTGATAATTCACTGCAGTGCAATAACACTTTTTGTTATTTAATGCACGCGACGAAGCCGATGACGTCGTCGGACCTACTTCTTTCTTGTGTACTGACGTCTGCTGTACAACAACAACAGTACATAGGATTTCGATAGGCTAAATGAAGCCTTTTCAGTCATATTTAGCATTAAGATCAATAAATTACAGCTGAAAACACTCAATTGATTCACTAGAGCATCGGCTTACCACTCTAAGTCAAAGCGATAAAACAAAACTTCATAATCTGTTGGCAGCGTTGTGTGACCTGCAGCACGGCTTCGGAGAATCGGACCACTGCGTGTAACGAGTAACTGTACTTGCCATTCATTGACGCGTTTAAACAATGTAAAGTAATTTCAAATATCATTTTTTATCCTGGTGGCTGGTGCTCTGCAGAGTTAAAATCCATGGAGTTCGATTTAATTTCTATTTACATGAAATATCGCAAAAAACTTCAGGGAGAAAATGGCCATTTAAATGACCACAAATCTGACAGTTGATAGTCACGTGAGAAGAACAGACATGCTGTTGTTTCATTGGTCAGCGATATATATTCCTACGTTTGCTGAAAACCTAATCCGTCATAAATTTGTTGATACTTTCTTTTTTATAATTGAGAAATTTATACTAAATAAACAATCTCCAGCCTAAAACATGATAGTATAAATAATAAACAGAATATTGTACAGTTATGTTTGAATAGCATTTATATTTTTTCTCTTGAAAGGCGGAGGGATAACCCACTCGACGCTTCGCGTCTCGTGGGTTATTCTCCGACTTTCACTCGAAAAAATATAAGTGCTATTCAAACACAACTGTTCAATATCCTCTATGTATTCTTGTTACTCATTAGAGTTTTCCCCTTGTATTCCTGTTCCTCGTGAGAGTTCTCCCTTTGTATTTCTGTTCCTCGTGAGAGTTCTCCCTTTGTATTCCTGTTCCTCGTGAGAGTTCTCCCTTTGTATTCCTGTTCCTCGTGAGAGTTCTCCCCTTGTATTTCTGTTCCTCGTTAGGGTTCCTCCCCTTGTATTCCTGTTCCTCGTGAGAGTTCTCCCCTTTTATTCCTGTTCCTCGTGAGAGTTCTCCCCTTGTATTCCTGTTCCTCGTGAGAGTTCTCCCCTTGTATTCCTGTTCCTCATTAAAGTTCTCCCCTTTTATTCCTGTTCCTCATTAGTGTTCTCCCCTTTTATTCCTGTTCCTCGTGAGAGTTCTCCCCTTGTATTCCTGTTCCTCGTGAGAGTTTTCCCCTTGTATTCCTGTTCCTCATTAAAGTTCTCCCCTTTTATTCCTGTTCCTTATTAGTGTTCTCCCCTTTTATTCCTGTTCCTCGTGAGAGTTCTCCCCTTGTATTCCGGTTTCTCGTGCGAGTCCTCCCCTTGTATTCCTGTTTCTCGTGAGAGTTCTCCACTTGTATTCCTGTTTCTCGTGCGAGTCCTCCTCTTGTATTCCTGTTTCTCGTGAGAGTTCTCCCCTTGTATTCCTGTTCCTCGTGAGAGTTCTCCCCTTGTATTCCTCTTCCTCGTGAGAGTTTTTCCCTTGAATTCCTCTTCCTCGTGAGAGATCTCCCCTTGTATTCCTCTTCCTCATGAGAGTTCCTCCCCTTGTATTCCTGTTCCTCACGGTTCCATCTTCTAATCAAACATCCCACAACAGTTAACCATATGAGTTTTGTATACCTGAATTAATCACTAAGACATCTTTGATTCCGCTGATGTCAATCACCCGTCAGTATAATTGACCGATGGACTGATTCCCGGTTTATTATTACTAATATTTCTGTTTCCAGATTGATTACAAATCAGATTCCATTGGAGGAAACACCTGAGCTCCCAGTGATACTTGGTCAACATTCTAATGTGCATTATATCTGAAATCTCGCCAGTCTTTTCATTTGTTGTCTGAATATATACCATAGTTAGATTAACGTTAGTATTGGTCCGGGAAAAAGTATTACCCGTCACCAATCAGCTTCTAGTAACTATGTGTTTTGACTTTGTTCGTTGTGTTCGTCATCGACGTACTCACTTTTTATAGGGTATGAACATATTTTTTACGTTTTCTGGAAACTAAATCATATTAATTATTTATTCCATTTTGTTTTTAAAGGAGAAGGAAATGGAAGAACTTAGTAATCACAGTACAGGTGCGCTACATATTCCTTTCTTACAGTACCAAAACCATATATCTACGATTTTTCCTCGCTAAACTGTGCTATAAGAAAGATGATAATTGCTATCAGATAATGTGTAACAGACTCGACATCTATCTTTACCGCAGAGCTTGGCTGTGTGTCCCGATCGGCCAATCAGCATACGCCTAGTCGCCAGTCACTGCACTGGCATAAAAGAAATTGGTCAACTCTGAAAATTTCGATCATTTCGAGGCGCTAATAACAAAAGACAAACACTCTACTAACTTTGAAATATATACTGTCTTGTAAATCAACCTTTTGGGAAGACCTGCATATGTGTCTATGCGACTTGTGGGGGTCGTTGTAGAAATTTCAGAAAAGGTAGTCCGGTCAATTTCAAAACAGCAATGGCGCGCTCCACTGACGATTGACCACAAGCTTGTCTGGCAGATTCATTTTCAGTGTATTTTCACACCGTATACCACTTGCAAGATTCACACACATGGATATGATGGACTGTGTGAGTCCGTTCGATACAATCGTCGCCCAATCCAATAGAAGATGTGTTCTGATGGGAGGCTTTAACATCGACCTAAATAAATCAAACTTAAATCAGCAGTCAAAAGACTTTGTTGACATAATGAAAAGTAACTTCTTTTTTCCACAGATTACAAAACCTACTCGAGTAAGTGATAGTTCGGCTACAATAATAGATAACATTTTTACTAATTTTCCTCAACACAATATTTTATCAGGTATTATGTTAACTGACCTAACAGATCACTATCCAATTTTTCATATAGTTAATGATTCTCTGTCCCGGAAGCCTCATACCCAATCCTTTTTTCGATTAAAATCCCCAGCGTCCATAGAGAAATACAAACAAGCCATATGTAGAACTTCGTGGGACCCAATATTATCAAATAATAACATTGAAGAATCTCTAGCTGAGTTTGAACAGATATTATCAGAAATTTACAATGCGTGCTTTCCCATAGTAACAGACTACAATAAAAGAATCTGCCAACCTTGGATAACACCAGGCTATCAAGGAAAAAATATTTTGAGGACAAATTTAACGCTAACAACAGTAATATAAAAAAGACATGGAAAACAATAAACGAATTGACTGGTAGGACAAATCGACAGGAGGTCCCTAAATGCATAGTGAACAATGGTGAAGAAATCAGAGACAAACAGGCCATCGCCCAAACATTTAGTGACTAGTATAGTTCATGTGCTGGGAAGCTCGAATCTGAGATCCCCGTCGTTCCTAATCACTTTTCTGAATACCTTGGTACTCCAAATCCGAACTCTTTTAAATTTGCTGAAGTAAACTCCAGCGTTGTCATGTCAACCATCTTAGAACTTAAGTCCTCTGCACCCGGTGTTGACTGTATCCCAATGAGTGACATCAAAATAGTTGCAGCTGACATTGCACAACCTTTAGCTCATTTAGTAAACCTTTCTTTTGAAAGTGGCAGAGTACCAGAATCTTTGAAATCTGCCAAAATTGTTCCAATTTATAAATCTGGTGACAAGAAGCAAGCGTCCAACTATCGTCCTATTTCAATACTTCCGTGCCTTAGTAAAGTCCTTGAAAAGCTCGCAGCAAAACAGATTACACATTTTCTTGATACAAACAACCTCATCTCTCCACACCAATATGGATTCCGCTCGTTTCATTCTACTGTGCACGCCGCTACGGTTCTTCACGATCACCTCTTCACTACAATTGACAAAAAGTATTTTAGTGCACTTGTTATTCTTGACTTATCTAAAGCCTTCGACACGGTAAACCATACTTTTAAATAAACTTTCACACTATGGCTTTAGAAATGATTCAAATATTTGGTTTCAAAATTACTTATCCGGTAGAAATCAGACTGTCTTTTGGGACGCATGTAAATCGTCATCCTCTCAAATCACGTGCGGCGTCCCTCAGGGATCAATTTTGGGACCAATTCTGTTCTTGGTGTATATAAACGATATACTAAATTCATCAAATCAAGTCAAGTTCACTTTATTTGCCGACGATACCAGTATATGTTCATCCGCTGAGACTGTTACCAGTGCCATTGGCACAGTGTTGACGGAGCTGGAGAAGATCTCAATATGGCTGTCTGCTAATAGACTCTCTCTTAATGTCTCGAAGACCAAACTTATGGTTATCTCCCCTTCTAAAACCTGCCCTGAAATACCAAAGCTCTACCTGAATAACAATCTGATTGAACAAGTAAATGAATTTAAGTTTTTAGGTATTGTGTTTCATGATAAACTTTTATGGTCATCTCATATAAATTTCATTAGTAAGAAAATTTCACAAAATATTCAAAAAAATGTAAATAAACACACCCTGTATATTCTCTACCATTCCTTAATTTATCCTTACCTCTCATTTGCGAAATCGCTCTGGGGAAATAGCTACCATTCTCATCTTCGTCCTCTTTAATTACTTCAAAAAAAAGCTATCAGAGTCATAACCTTCTCACGTCGACTTCAACACACTCAGCATTTATTCAAAAGCTTAAAAATCCTTCCCATTCAATTGTTGAATAAGTTCCATCATCTCATTACCATTCATAAATTCATGCATCACCAAACCAAACTTCCGATCTCCTTCCAAAGCCTCTTTATTCCACAGTCAGCAATTCATACCTACCAAACAAGGACTTTAAATCTTAAAGGCACACTTGCCGCGAAAATCAGGAATATTGTTTACATTAAAAAAGAAAGTCCGTTTTCTGTATTTTTCCCAGACAATATAAGTTAGGAACTTTCTATTTTTACCAAAATTTAAAAGTTTGGACGTCACTTTGTATTTTTAATTTGAATTTGAAAATTTGAATTGTTAGGTACCCGGAACGTAAACAAACCACACTGCTCCCTATTGGCGATTTTATGTTTCAGTCGAGTGAGTGAACTAACGGCACAGTGTAATTTTACGTAGGCCTATTTATCTGAGAAATACAGACTGACGATCGGTTAACAGCGACTGGAAAAGCCTGCTGATTATTGTTTGAGTGTTAACCACAGAAAAAAGGCCTGAAATGAGGGTAATCCAACACGAAAGTTGACCGACACTGATCGTTGTTGTTGTAATCAGGCTTCGATTCTTCGTTTGTTTTTCACCCCATTTCTACATTCTAAAGCTAACTAGACATGTTTTATGTGTCCTATGTTTAAGTTTAGTTGTATTAGTCGTAGTAAGCTCATGTAAATTGGTTTTCTTAGCAAATTTAAACAGGCTACGGCGGCAAGTGGGCCTTTAACTTATCTCGACCACTCTATCAGTCAAATCTATCCTTTTATTCCATACGCATAGCCGGACCACGGGAATGGAACAGACTACCGGTTGCATTAAAATCTATCAATTCACTGTCTCTTTTTAAGTCATCCATTAAAGATTATTTATTGGCGCTATAGATGTCATTTATCGACATTCTCCACCCAGACTGTTATGTAAATGTAGGTACTCTGTAAATAATTATTGTTGTTTTTTTGTTTTGTTTTTATATCCTTACTATCAATCAAAAACACTTTCCACCTGTGACGCATGACTCAGTTGATAACACTAGCTTTATAATTGGGATAAAACAAGTCCATTGGACTTTATTCCCGCCGTCTAATGTCTGTCTCCATCAATCTGTATGTATTTTTAAAGGTGAATAAATGAAATGAAAATAGCCTTTACTCAAGAATACAAAGAAATAGTTGAAGTTTAGATAGCCTTTACTCCAGAATGCAAGGAGAAAGTTGACGATTAGATAGCATTTACTCCAAAATACAAAAAGAGAGTTGAAGTTTAATAGTTTTTACTCGAGAAAACAAGGAGAGGGTTGAAGTTTAATAGTTTTTACTCGAGAAAACAAGGAGAGAGTTGAAGTTTAGATGTTTTTATTTAAGTTATATATGTCCTTGTTCTCTCTGTGATAAACAATACTTTGGGAGAGAAAAAACAATGGCACGGACCTGTTTGTTTGTCATATATAAATATATGCAATTACGTCGGGGTGTTTTTGTGTGCATATTTGTAATCTTTTTATACTGTGAACCTTTTCTCCTGTTTCTCATGAACCCATACTGTATTTCTATGTAAAGGTCAAACGAGCCAATAACACATCATCTGTCAAATTGCCACTGGAATAGAAAATCTAACTGATCAGCATTTCGCCCAATGATAGTTGGCTACAAACAATTGCTTGTTTGGAGATAAACGTCAAGATTGGCAATTTTGGAATGTTTCGAAATGCCTTTTGTACTTATTATAACTGAGTAAGGCCCTTTTATAAGACTAGAAACCCAAATTAAGACCATTGATTTTTACCGACGAGGAACAACACTGGTCAAACGATATGCGTTTTGATTTGGGCGAGTTGTTTATCAAGCAACTGTGCCTCTTTGGCTTTACAGCATTTTACCCACTTTGAAAAAAAATGACTCACTATAAAAGTATCTTCTAACCAATATATCAGCATTTCATTGTGAATTTTAAGAAGATGACAAACAACACTGTTTGTATTGAAGAAGATTTGAAAACCAGCACTATACATAATGTCATGTTACGCCGTTGTCGTTTATTTTCTTAAAGAAAAACTTATTTTATCAGCACAAATCAGGCGATTTTTCCCGAAAACGACATATCCAACTAGTAAACCACTCTCTAGGGCCATATTGAATATTGAAACTGTCATTGGCGACAAAAAATGGGATTGTTTTTTTTTAACATGTGCTAAAGTATTGTCAGTTATAAAGCCTATGCCATTGCATTGTATGTTAGAGGTCACCAGTAACAAGCCTTCCCATTACAAGAAATCTGACCAGAATGTGTTTTCCGAACTCATATACTGCGCCCGCATAGCTTACCCGATAAGAGATTGATTGATTGATTGTTTGGTGTTTTACACCGCTCTCAAGATTATTTCACTTATCTGGCGGCGTTGCCAGTTTTATTGTGGGGGGAAACGGGCTCTATTCCCAGAGGAAACCCACGACCTCCCGGTGGTAACTGGCAACCATCCCACATAGATCCCGATAAGAGAGTTTCACATTTGATCAACCGTGGAAGACCCCTTCTGGAATTTATTATTACAATTGTGAAGGCAACCAACCCTTGGGGAATCCCGGTTAATTAGATGGTTTTGTCATTGACAACCATAACAATGTCAAAAGAAACGGATAAAACACAAAATCAAATCTGGGCCATTCTTCAAATAATTGTTTTTTCTAACGTGCATCGTGACATTTTGGCGAGGATAGAGACTTTGATAGCAGATGGCTTATAGCCAAGGCCATATAGGATTTTAAATCTTCAATGATACATCTAATTGTTCTATGTCTGATGTAATGAACAGCTGTTGTTTGGAATACGTAATTTGTGCATTTTACTGCGTATAAACGACATATGTACACAAGCAGCCTGCTGATGGGGTGATTCTTGAAGGCACACTTGCCGCGAAAATCAGGTATATTGTTTACATTAAAAAAGAAAGACCGTTTTCTGTATTTTTCCCAGACAATACAAGTTAGGAACTTTCTATTTTTACCAAAATTTAAAAGTTTGGACGTCACTTTGTATTTTTAATTTGAATTTGAATTGTTAGGTGCCCGGAACGTAAACAAACCAAACTGCTCGCTGGTGCGCATTTCAGTCGAGTGAGTGAACTAACGGCACAGTGTAATTTTACGTAGGCCTATTTATCTGAGAAATACCGGTACAGACAAAACTATGACGTTGGGTTGCTCGTGGATAACCGGAAGAAGTAAAGGAATTATATACTATATTGCTATTTTTGTAGAATTCTATTCCTAAGTAATTTAATTCTGCTGATGGCAAATTTTAGCAAAAGCTAAACTGTAAATGTCCAAAAGAAATTTAATATTTAAAGCAAAAAGTTTTGCCAGCATAAAATGGATTTATTTGTATATCTGTGCATCTCAACATCATAATTATTCCTATGCATAAACATATATCAAGTTATAACTTCTTTTGAAAATAATCAAAAGCCCCATCCAAATCAGGAAGACATTGTCTCAAAAATTAAAGATTATGTATTTAATCTAAAGTTTTCACTTTAAGCTTAATATGAATTAAAGTGTGTCCAGGTTATTTCAATTTTGTTTATACTTTTCGGATACTATTTCGGTTCGTGCAGGCCACAGGCGCTTTATTGATTTTCCTCATTCCAATGTCGCTCATTTTGGTTTTTGGTAAACTACAGACCATCTTACTGTCATAACAATCCGAATTAATAAAAAAAAGTTCGAATTTTAGCAGCTCATGCCACTTTAATTTAATTCCATATTCAATGTGTCTACATAACTGTACATTGAAATAAGATGCTAATTATCCAGGACAAATTTACAACTATTTATGTAAATATAACTATAGGTAATGAAATTAACCAATTGTTTTTGTTGCCCCCTGTGTATCTCACTACAATTGCGGGCATACCATATGTAAAATAATTTATGAAACACCATATCGTTACCAATCGTTTACGTAGAGGATATTGAACAGGTGTGTTTGAATTGCAATTATATTGGTTCGAGAGAGAAAGACGGAGAATAACCCACGAAACGCGAAGCTTAGTAGTTGCAGGCAGTGGTCGGATTCTCTGAATCCAGCCGTTCACTCAACCCTATCAACCAAAGATCGATAATGAAGTTTTGTTTTAACGCTTTGAATAAAAGTGGTAGGTCGATCCTCTATTGAATCAATCTAGTGTTTTCAATTTTAAATTAATTATCTTAATGCTGAATATGACTGAAAAGGCTTTATATTCACATCTGAATTCTATATACTGTTGTATGCAGAAGTAAGTCTGGCGACGTCATCGACTTCGATTGCGTGCAGTTAAATAACAAATGTGTTATCACTGCAGTGAATTAAGAAATTTCTAAGTGAAGGAAATTCCTAGTTTTCACTTATGTATAAATAAAAAATTAACTAAATTGTATAATATTGGTCGACACCACCTCTTAAATTACTGTTCCAAATTCTATGTGCATGCATTTTAGACAAGAAGATTTTCCCTGTGCCCGTGCACTGTAACCGTTTACCGTCAATTCTACAGTAGAATACTTTAAAATTAACGGTAAATTGCCGTTTTATACTTTAGTGGAAACTTTACGGTCGTGTACCGTAAAATAACTTTGAGACAGAGCTGTCCTTTCCGAGCTAACGAGATCTGATCTCCTCGGTTGTTTCCGTGAAGGATTCGTCCAAAATACGTCATTGCGGGTCAAAGGGCGCGAAAAAACGGAAGTGCGCATGCGCATGCGCACACCGAACTGCTAGTAAGGCATGGAAATGTGGCCACCAACCTTTCATATTTGTAGTTAGTCTAGTGGTTAAAGGCTATCACTACAAAGTCTGCTTTTATTTGGATATTTAGGGAACAATAAACATGTCAATAAGTACTTTATTAACATTCTATGTTCTGTAGCTAGATACGCAATTGACAAACAGAGAAGGTTAAAAACATATTATGCAACTACTGTGGATTTAAAGAGATTTTTTATATACCTAGTCAAGATAAATGTGGGATATATTTTTACATATTACAAAGAAAGGAATGCGATTGATATCTTCAACGCTAGATATCTTCACAATAATGCCTTAGTGAAGCTTTATGATACACAACTACAGTTTAAATTGTAATATGACAATCAATGATTCTACATGCATGATGTACATGTACTTGTTCCATTTGGGATATCAACACTGATACTGATAGGAAATATTATATAATTTCTATGTGTCCCCCAACTTCTGTGATATTTCTGTTTTAATCTGGGACAAATGTTGACATGATGTTGTAAACCTGATGAACTAATAAACATTAATGAAAAAAGGCTACGTTTATGTTTAGTACGCATGTAGTTGTACGCAGCTCCTGTATGGGAGGTTAGAGGTTCGAATCCCGCCGTAGGCGAATTAATAAAAGAAAAAATTGTCATTAAAGGCTAAGATAGTTAACTTAAAGTGACCTGAGCTGCCAAAATGTTGATATTTTGACGTTAAAACAGAATGTTGAAATTATTGGCTATTTTTCTCAAGACGTATAATTCAAAAGCTTTTTAGTGCTTTTAGTCTCGATAATGAACGATAAAGTATTGTTTTGAACTAACTTTGGCTTAGAATGAATGAATGGTCGTCCCGGTTATTTAAATTTTGTTTACTTTTCGGACACTATTTCGGTTCGTATAGGACGTATACTTTATGGATTTTCCTCATTCCAACGCTAATCATTTAGTTTTTCGATGGCCTTCAAAGCCTCTTACTGTCGTGACGATCAGAAATTATGAAAAAAGTGTGAATTTCGGCAGCTCATGCCACTTTAACATAGCTGTATTAGAAAGTGTAGATAGAGATACCTGCCCTAAGGGAGTGTATGAAGAGATTTTTCATCAGCATTTTTTTCAAATAAATATATGTTTGTCAACTTTTCCGCATACAATCTGCCATCCATTCATATCCTACCCGCACCCAAGAAATCAACATGTATAGGTCCGTTTATAAATCAAATCTTTCGTATCACTCCATCAGAGTTGTCGTGCCACGGGAATGGAACAGACTCAGCCCTGACATTAAGATGATACAGTCTTATTCCTTATTTAAATCTCGTATAAAAAACATTTGCTTCTTAATATGTCTTAACCTAACTTATTTTTCTTTATCAATTTTACTCATGTAAACTTATGAAACTTAAAATACCGGTACTCTTTATTTCAAACCTTTTTTCAATACTTATTTTCTGGGGTAGATCAAGTCAACTTTGACGGTCTACCCTTATTTTTACAGTAGAAAGCTGGCAGCCCAGCTGCCAGTATTCTACCGTAAAATTTACGGGTTACATTTTACAGTGTGTGTTTTAGTGTTCAGAAATATATTCTTAAGCTGTTTCTAATTAACAAATTCAAGCAATTTTGAATGGATTTTCTCTATCTTTCTTTTCCGTCTCTAGTTCTTTCTCTGTGATGCCCCTTGCAGTGTGTATTTACAAGGTTATCAAGCCTTAAAACATAATTGATGGAGTTACTTCTAGATATATCACTTTTACAGTTCAATAAGTACATTATTGTATTATTTTTTAATAATATTGCCTTGACAATCACTCGTCCTTTTCTCAAATTTCAAATTTTACAAAGGCGTCTTTCATGTCTTTCATGATCGTTTGATTCAGGTCGAGTCATCTGTTCTCCCTTTAACGCACTCGATATACCTCAGGTCATCTCATTTAAGAAAAAGTATATGATTACAGATCATACTTTTCACGGAAGGATCTGGTATACCACCGTCATATAATCATAGGATTGGATCATGTGCCTCAAGCCAAAACAGCTTTCATCGAATTTCGTCTTGATTTAAACAATTATAATTTACTTGATTATGATTGCTGATTTGATGAAATTTTCTTGGTATAACCGATTTCATTCTACCACACTCTGATTGTCTATGTTAAAAATGTTTGAAGCATACGATTCAATCCTATACGGAATGCTGGTAGTGTATAATCCGGTCCTGTATGGGATGGTGGTAGTGTATAATCCGTTCTTGTGTGGGATGGTGGTAGTGTATAAACCGGTCCTGTATGGGATGGTGGTAGTGTATAAACCGGTCGTGTATGGGATGGTGGTAGTGTATAAACCGGTCCTGTATGTAATGGTGGTAGTGTATAATCCGGTCCTGTATGGGATGGTGGTAGTGTATAAACCGGTCCTGTATGGGATGGTGGTAGTGTATAATCCGGTCCTGTATGGGATGGTGGTAGTGTATAAACCGGTCCTGTATGGGATGGTGGTAGTGTATAATCCGGTCCTATACGGAATGCTGGTAGTGTATAAACCGGTCCTGTATGGGATGGTGGTAGTGTATAATCCGGTCCTATATGGGATGGTGGTAGTGTATAAACCGGTCCTGTATGGGATGGTGGTAGTGTATAATCCGGTCCTGTATGGGATGGTGGTAGTGTATAAACCGGTCCTGTATGGGATGGTGGTAGTGTATAATCCGGTCCTGTATGGGATGGTGGTAGTGTATAAACCGGTCCTGTATGGGATGGTGGTAGTGTATAAACCGGTCCTGTATGGGATGGTGGAAGTGTATAATCCGGTCTTGTATGGGATGGTGGTAGTTTATAAACCGGTCCTGTATGGGATGGTGGTAGTGTATAATCCGGTCCTGTATGGGATGGTGGTAGTGTATAAACCGGTCCTGTATGGGATGGTGGTAGTGTATAAACCGGTCCTGTATGGGATGGTGGTAGTGTATAATCCGGTCCTGTATGGGATGGTGGTAGTGTATAATCCAAGTGAAACAATGGTAGGTGTTGTAGGTACATGTTGGTTTTGGACCTTTTTAAAGATTTTCTGATTTTTTTCTCAATATGCTCTCTCAAAAAGTGTGTGAAAAGTATAGTTGTCGTTTATAGTCAATATAGCACCGTGCCATTAAACCCGGCGGCACACTGACGGGTCAGCTGAAGTCATATATTGTAATGTATTTTATGGTTTCCTTATGAATTGCTGTATCGAGATTGGTCATCCAATGGGGTGTTGATGAGATGCCATAAAACTGCACACGAATACATATGATCAGAGGGGACCTCGGTGACTCAGTCAACAGAGCCATATTCTAAGCCTAACATCGATGGGTCGCGGGTTCCAATCACACAGTCCAAGACACATTAAAAACAAGTCGAGAATTCCCTCGGGACAATAAACCCTGTTTCCTCTCCCTTTCAACCTGCCTACACCGCCTTGAGTGCGGTCGAAAACAAGAATTAAGTTTGATTTACACAAATCATACATTATCCATTTTTGTCAATGAAAACTATATCAAAACTTTTTTGCAGGACAATGATGTCATTTCATTATCAACAACAACAACAGCGTGTTTGATGTCAAGCTGTTAAAAGGATAAAAATTGCATGATGAATACTTGAACAGATGTTTTCTGTTACATTTATCCAAAGATTGATTTTCCCCAATGGCAAAATCATGCACAACGAGTTTTTTTTTTTAATCTCTTTGTCCGATCTGGGCCTGTTTTACCACAAACTCGTCTATATTACGAATGGAGATGTGTACAAACCAGGACCCTGTTTCACAAAACGGCGTAGCTTAAGTTTTTGCGTAAATGCCTTAGCAACCCATACTGTAGAGATACGTTAGTATGAAAATAACGCAGAAAATACATCTACGCCGCTTTGTGAAACAGGCTCCAGCTTGACCAATATACGAATTGTACTCAATTTCACAATTTGACTAGCCGCCTAAATGTGGTATCTATTCTTGTTGATAATGTGATTAGCGCAACACCTGTATGAGACAGGGACAGTTAAGAGCTATTCTGATTACAGATTGATTAAGTGGGTTAGTCTAATAGCCTTGGCTCTCTCGCAGTTCTTGATCTCTGATACATCTCCAGCCCCACTTCCCTGTCTTCTCAATACGCCACGTACAAGATGTAATTAATGATCATCACAGAGGTATTCAGGCAGCATGTAAAGTATGTGTATATCGGTATAATTGCACTTGTATGCTACTCAGTCAACATGCTCTCCGCCGATCTAATTAAATAAATAAAAATAGCTGAATTATAATTTTATCTCGCTTGGAGCAAAGAAAACTGAGCCGTCATGACACACGCCTGAAACAAATCCACCCTGTAAACGTAGATTTTTGTTACATTATAAATCTAGAGATTTTCCTTGTATTGGTTTGTAATAAGTGATATTACTCTTTTAGTTTTCAAGAATTTACACGTTTTTGTATATTACCGAATTCAGTGTTATATGCTAAGTAGTGAAATACCGAATCTCGGTGTCTCCGGAACATTCATCATCTTGAGATAAAGGATGTTATATCTTAAATAAGCTTCGCTCGACCCGTTATGTGCGGTCAAATGTGTTGTTTTCCGCGACTTACTTAATGTCGTTGTTGTTGTTTAAGACATAATTTTGGGTGGACAATATTACTTGAATTTCTCAGCGACTGTGAAGGGGAATTAGAAGTTACATTAGTCATAGAGTCCAGATTTAACCTCTAGGGCCCGTATTTGCCATTTTTATCGGAAAAATCCATTGGAATGGGTTTGGAGAGTTCATCTAGGAGATCAACTCATCATGTGACTTTTAAGCATTCGGCAAAAGAGCAACATCATGAAATTCTACCTGGCGTTTGCTCGACTTTACTCGCTTTTCTATTGCTCTCTTACGCCCGGCTAGAGATATCGTAAGTTACATCGAACATTTCAAACACTAGAAACCATTGGAAACGCCCCGTGGAGCCTATGACAGCGGCCAGTTCAAGGTGAGTCGGGTCGACAGGAACGTCGCCATCTTGCCTGTTTTCGTAAAAATGGGACTATTTCTTGAAATTGACTCTACGTTTTCTTTACTAGTATAACGTTTTCTTTCATTCAAAGTACACATGTATATATTCACATAACGTCTGATGTCAGTGTTGTTATATTTGTTTTAATAGCTTTTAAAAATGTTACCCTAGATGGCACGCAAAACCCCATGTCCGGTAAAGGCGTACCACGTGTATCTTAGCCACGTCTAAAGTAGATCTCGCGAGAATACGATTAACAGGTAACTATCTTGTAAAGTATCTTTCTTTTTATTTTTCTTTGCAGATTTCAAGTCATTTTAGGGTTTAATATATTTGAACAGTTTGGTGATGAATTGTTTTAGTAAGTATATAATTACTTACATTTTTGTTTACTATATAATTATGTCAGTGATGTTCTTTGTGTATCAAGGAACATTTTGGTATATAAATCACCTATGGGCATGGTATATTATTAGAGGCCAATTCAAGATTTGTCACAGTTTAAGGATGGCTACATGTTTCACCCCCTTAAGTTAAATTGCCTATGCACGATATGTTTCAAGAGATCATAAACTTAACGTTCGAGAATCCATGTCTTACCAGAAGATGGTGGTTCAATGCACTTTTGAATTGAATTGAATTGAATTTTTTATTCACCACGTAATATGATACAATATGACAATTCAAAGATGAAATTGAGGCGGGAATAAAGCCCCAAGAGGACTTGTTTTATCCCTAAAGAAGTCGTAATTAACAGTAATGAAAAGAAAGATAATCGTAATGTGGGAAGGAAAAATGTTCGCATATTTTGAAATACGATAGCTTGTTTCCTAAAAGATCAGCTGCAGAACTAGTGCGCAATATGTTGAGTGGATTGAAGTTATTCTGATACGCCCACACGGGCTTCTTCAATACCATGTCGACATAAGGTATATTTGAAAAATCTAAGAATTGCTCTCGGAATTTAAAAAAAAATTATAACTCAAAATGTTTAAACATTTTACCGAAAATTGTGTCCGAAAAATTCTTTGATACCCCCTTCGTAGAGCAAAACCATTCGCTGTAGCCCTAAAATCTGTTAGAAACGAATTTCGCTGCTTAAATTCCTTCTGTAATCAAAACGATTTTTCTCATTTTCTTAGACGGTGACACCGCCATCTACCGGGGGCTGCAAACCATGCTCCCCACAACATCGGTAATGGTGGTTGAGGTAACTCGGTTTAAACGCAGAGGGAATTCAAACTTGTTGGCGTTGCGTAAGATCACAGATTATGGTTTAGCTATAGGCCTATATGTATGGGTTATCAAAAAAGTTCCTGACACAATTTTAGATGAATACTGTTTACAAATGTCGAGTTATCATTTTCTTTAAATTCCTAGAGCAATTCTTAGATTTTTCAAATCCACCATTTGTTGACAGGAAATGAATAGTTGCCAAGTTGCAGTTTGTAAACAGTGAAACAGAGACTAGTACCGTGAACTGGTACTAGTGCAGCAGAAGAGATAATAGTACCCCGAAATGGTACCAGTGCAACAAGTGAGATTAGTACGATGAAACCGCACTAGTGCAGAAAAACATACTAGTACCGTGATACCACACGAGTGAGCTGGTACCGTGAGCTGGTACCGTGAGCTGGTGAGCTGGTACCGTGAGCTGGTGCTATTGCAGGAAAAGTGAGACTAGTACCGTGAAACTGCACTAGTGCGGGAAAACAGAGACTTGCACTGTGAGCTGGTACTAGTGCAGTAGAAGAGAGACTAGTATCGTGAAATGGTTGGTTGGTTGGTTGTGCAGGAAAAGTGAGAGTACCGTGAGAGCGCAGTAGTGCAAAAAACAGAGACTAGTACCGTGAACTCGTTCTAGTGCAGGAGAAGAGAGACTAGTACAATGAATTTTACCAGTGCAGGAAAAGTGAGACCAGTACCATAAAACCGCACTATTGCAGGAAAACAGAGACCGGTATCGTGAAATCGTACTTGAGCAGAATTTTATTGAATAATACTAGAACTGGACTTTTGATGACATTAATTACTAAAAATAATAAATATAAGGTTAAAATAGATTTTATTCAACTGAAGCAAATTTACACAGACTATAGTTATAATGACAATAATAGTAAAAATGCATTCTCATTTTAAATGTTCAATTTCTGTTAATAAATATTGGGCGTTATTTTTTCAAGTTGAAATATTCGATTGGACATTTTGATTTATATCTTATAGTTGGATAGATAAAATATCAGTCTTGGCACTACCAATCCCAAATAGTAGCGGTGTCTCCGGGACATTCATCATCTTGAGATACAGGATGTTGTCTTTTAAAGACTTCGCTCGGCCCGCTATTTTTAAGATTAAGATATCAAAGTTGTTGGTTAAAGCACACCATCGTTTCGCATTGACCAAATAAATAATGAACAAGTAAATCCCGATGGAATACGTTATTCCATTTTTGTTAAATAAAAAATAAAAATTTCTACATAAAATCTGCTGGTCTATCCATTGTTAAATATTTTATCTCCTAACAATCGAAGGGTGGTCGCATTGGTCAGATAGAGGTCGCAACAATGGGTTGCAATATGGTAATACTTTCCACTATTTCCCCTGAAGAAGTTGATTACAGTAATCAAATAACCTGGATTAAAGTTCATTCAGAAAAATAGCCCATGATTCCGCATTTTGCTTTTAACAAAAAAAATATCACCATTTTGGCGGATCAAACCACTTTTATAAAGCATTGTTTCGGAATAACTAGCCTAAAATGAAAGAACGTTCATCCTGGTTATTTAAATTTTTCTAATAAAAAATTTCATTGATGACATAATGTATAGGTTTTCCTATTTCAAACTCATTTAGTTTTTCAACAACTTCAATCTCTCTTATAGAGAGATAAGGGATTACGCCCCTGCCCGCCATTGGTTAGAACTTATAACATAGACTAAGTCTCCAGTCTCCATTTAGTTTTGGTTGTTTCCAGAACCCATGTCATATGACAGTGGCCGTTATTTAAAACTAAGATGACCGGCTGAAATGTTGAGAAACGTAATTCGTCAACCCTCTATTGCCTTGACAGTAAAAAATTAGGTGTGTTTGTGCATATTGAGTTATTACATGCTTAAGTAGACCAGTCTGATTTATTCAGTAATGATCTACTATTAACTTATATCCATTCTGTTGTTGGAAAGAAAATTATCCACCTGACAGAGGCGATTATAATTGTTGTTTCTATTCTATGTACTCAATTGTATGTCATATCGTGAACTGAACTGACGTGGTCGAGTGTCTCGAACTGCAGCATCATGTTTGTCCTAGACACACTTCAGGGCACAAATATCTAGAGTAAGTGTCATCAAACCAAATCCCTTCTGGGGAAGTACTGTCTGGGATAAATAACGTTTCCTTGGTTTATTGCAAACCCCTAAGCTTTATCTGTGACTATGCTGGAATGTATTTATCGCCAGTCAATTGCTGTGATGTGATACGATCAATACCGGAACTAATAAAATCAGCCGTACTCCAAACAGATACTTAGTTCAGAACCTCTCGGGCCAAACGAATGTTCTATCGTGCCATCCTCAGGCCAAAAGTTCTTCTGTGTTCTTTTAAACTCAAATCCTTACCATGCAATTACATATAGGGTTACTTCGCTCAATTAAAGGTCTTCCTCCGTAATTTAATAATGTTTGGACATTCATTGATCGTCGACCAGGTACAGACCAAACATAAATAACGAGATAGACATTTGATATTTTTAAGTGGCATGAGCTGCCAAAATGTTGATATTTTGACGTTAAAACAGAATGTTGAAACTATTGGCTATTTTTCTCAAGACGTATAATTCACAAGCTTTTTAGTGCTTCTAGTCTCGAAAGCGTACGATAAAGTATTGTTTTAAACTAACTTTGGCTTAGAATGAATGAATGGTCGTCCTGGTTATTTAAATTTTGTTTACTTTTCGAGTACGTTTTCGGTTCGTACAGGCCACATACTGTATGTATTTTCTTCTCTCCAAAGTCAATCATTTAGTTTTTCGATGGGCTTCAAAGCGTCTTACTGTCGTGACGATCAGAAATTATGAAAAGGTGTGAATTTTGGCAGCTCATGCCACTTTAATATAGCGTGTATGTGAATTGATATTTCCCAGATATTAGCATTATCTATTATATCCAAGCTAAATCCATGTGAGCATATTCTACTAGTAGCCGCACCATCATGCAAGTGAACGAGGTGCACGACGAAGCTAAATCAAAAATGATTTTCAAGCTATGTGTCTGGAACACCGCTGTTTATGTTCTTTAAGCATTGACCAATCAACCGTCCTCTGGATATCGGTTTAACGGTATTTCACAACTTTCCCCTAGTATTTTGATCTTAATTAGGGATGAGAATTGACTGTGACGGCCGTCAAATATCAATCAATCAAATGAATTTATCAACTTAATCAAATGAATTTATCATTTGATAAGACCAAAACTTTACTTAAGGGGAGATAATTCAGTTGAAGTTATCGTTTTATCCGTATACTGCCTGGGGAAAGCATAGATCCACGGGGTTAAATCCGAAAGTACATGTAACTCTCTCATCAAGATATATCCAATTTGACAAATCTGTTTGCCATCTTCTTTGGCTTCGTCTTACCGCTGATTGTTATCTAGTGTGAGAGTCATGAGGTGTTTTTCACTCTGTAGTCTTGTCTCACATTGCCAGTCCTTCCTCATATGACTTGTATTGATTGGTTCTTATCTACCCCAGTTCCTTGACCTGATTAAACACAACACAACAGTTTGGTTTTACGAATTTAAGACACACTCTCTCTCAAAGCCTCTGATACATTTGCGAAGAAAGCACATTTACAAGAGCTCATGATAAGTAAAACCACTATATTAAATTGACATGAGAAGCCAGAATGTTAAAACTTTTTCGTTCAAACAAGATGTTTTTAAAAAGGTACACTTCGCTTAGCTTACTTTTTCAACGTTACTTCGCACATGCCACAGACTGTATGGATCGACTTCCCTTATACCAACGTCAATCGCTAAGTTTTGGGGTAATACTATAATCTGTATACGATAATGGAATGCGATGTCACAATAGTTAGCTAGTGATACCAATTCAGTCTGCTCCATGTTTTACCAATATTGCATTTATTTGGGTGCTTTGTGAGTTTTACTTTTTGGACAAAGACTAAATTCCACTTTTCTGTGCTATAATGAAGATCCTGTGTGTATTTCTCAATTTTCAAAAAAAAAAAAAACAGCACTTTTGAGAAAATGTGAAAATGGTACCCATGTTGAATCGTGTGTAGCGTGAAACCGGAATGTATTATGTATACTTCTTTTGGTTGCCACGGATGTCGCATGTGTTGATCTACATTGAAAAATGTCTCAGCAAAATTAATGTAAAAGTTAACATTGCCGCACATGGGAAATAAAACTATAGTCTCTAACCTATAAACAGAATATAAAAATTAATTTGGCTGTTGTACTGAAACAGAGTTGCACCAAACAGAAGGAACCCCATTCTAATAGAAAACATTGAATTTTTATCGGCGTTATTATTACGTGTAGTAAGTTTATTAATCTTTATTTTAATTGTTCTTGCAAGTCGTTAGTTTTTCATGTATAAGTCTACAAATCTTTCTCGAACTTTATTGTCTGTTTGCTTATTGTTTGTTCGCCGGCTCACCCCGACGACTGTTTACAATTAGCGATTGTAAGAAAAGAAATTTTCTCGAACCTAGAATATGTCCAATCTCTATAGATATGTAAATTTATTCTAATATATTTTAGCCGAAGTGTTTGGGAATTTCTAAGAATCTATTTAAGGACTGGTTTTTTTTTTTGGCTTTACGTCCGTCAGCTCTAATTGCACTCAGTAAAGTTATTTGGATGCTTTTAATTCTGTGTTATATGGATGCTTTGATATTCGGCGTGCTAACTTGTCAGTGATACACACAATAATTTTGATCTCGGAGTACAACTTGAATAGAGTTTACTAGTGTGTTTACGATATTTTGTTCTGTAGATTTTACCAGTGTGATCCCAGGATTTCATTCTATGGATATTTATATTTCGTGATCATCATTTCTATACTGATATATACCAGTAAACTGTATGTTCTCGATCGGATTACAGATTTTAGATTTCTTTATGGGAACTGTAAGTTTTTACTTTGTAAAAGTGAGTCATTTTGATAGATATTTTCTTGTCAATGTCTGTATAATATTTGCTTGCAGATACGTTGCTCTGTGTTTTTTAATATAAGTCAAAATTTGTTCATAAAATCTGGTGGTCTGTTGTTACTTCTTTCTTTAATTATTTTGTCTTGTAACAGTTATACTTACCCTAGATTTTATTATGTTGTCTCCTTACAAAATTGGGAGCTATCATTGACCGAGATTCTGCTTGGAGAAATTCTAAATTTAAAACTGAATTGCAATACATTTTGAAATGACTTACCAGCATATCTTTTATCCATCATGTCTGATTTTGGATTTCAAGCAAGCGCCCGATCATGATATTTTTTATTTTTAAGTAGGAACGATTTTTATTGTTAGCCGAATATTTAGGACTAACATCGATGACGTCACCATCTTCGTCAAGACATGGGAAGACCACATTGACAGGATTATCCAACTCTTCGACACCCATTGAAGCCAAGCTGACTAACAATCTTGCCAAATGTGAATTTGGATGTGCCGCAATCATTTATTTCGGATCTGTCGTTGGTTAGGGCCAGGTCACACCAGTTAAACCTAAGGTTGACGCTATTTCAAATTTTGCAATGCCTGATTGTAAAAGACGACTAAAACGCTTCTTGGGTATGGCTGAATATTATATTTATGCTGGATATTATAGAAAGTTTTGTCAAAATGTTTCTACGGACTAATTTAAGCCAACTTAAGAAAAATGTAAAATGTATTTTGCCTCATAAATGTCAAGAAACTTTTGAAAAGATTAAAGCCATATTCAGTAGCGATCAAGTTCTCTTAACACCTGATTTTTAAAAGCAATTTAAATTAGCTTGGGTTGCCAGCAACACTGCTGCTGATGCAGTTTTATTACAAGAAGATCATTCTGGTATCGATCATCCAATTTGTTATTTTTTACGTGAGAAAACTGTTATGTCTTGGCACAATATATAAGATATCTTTGTACTTGAGTATATTTTAGTACGTTTGAGAACTACTTAACCTCTTAAGATATTAAAACATGCAATACAATTGAGCTTACACCAATATACGATTTACAGATATGCAAATATAGAGTGGTGAGAAAGGGGACGATAGACAGATTGGCTATTATTGATTAGTCATTTGTAACTTGAACAGTATACAGTACACAAATATATGTTTGTACACACATATACATGTACACTCACACACGCACACACATTAAAGGCCCACTTGCCGCGAAAATCCGGAATATTGTTTACACTAAAAAAACGACCGTTTTCTGTATTTTTCCCAGACAATATAAGTCAGGAACTTTCTATTTTTACCAAAATTTAAAAGTTTGGACGTCATTTTGTATTTTTAATTTGAATTTGAAAATTTGAATTGTTAGGTGCCCGTAATGTCAACAAACTTCGAACCGGCACGTGTGCAAAAGTGCCGTAATGGTTTGAGTCGTGTGGGCGAACTTACGAACTTTATCTAAGAAATACATACTAACGATCGAGTAAGAGGGACTATAAAAGCCTGCCGAGTGCAAACCACAGACAAAAAAGCTTGGGTGAAGGTAATCCAACACTTAAGTTAACAAACACTGATCGGTGTTGTTGTTGTAATCGAGCTTCGATTCATCGTTTGTTTTTCACCCTCATTTATACATTCTAAACCTAATTGGACATGCTTTATGTGTGCTATGTTTAACTTTAGTGGTTTAAGCTGTGGTAAGCTGGTGCAAATTGGTTTTCTTAACAAATGTCAAACAGGTTACGGTGGCAAGTGGGCCTTTAAAGTTTTTACCATACTTTAACTCTGGGAAGATAGACGCTCCTCAGACATCTCCACTTTCAGAGCACTTTGAACCATCAGTGAAAATTTAGTTAATAGTTACTAAAGTTTTTAGCCAGAGTAAATCTATATAAACCATTTGCGGAAATAAGCATCACAGAGAAAATGACATAACCTTTGAAGCTAAAATTGACTTTACAGTATAACCCACCTCGTTAAAAATGTGATTGGCCCGTATATTGAAAGATTTCGTTCGTTGGGTATTGTTATTTACAAGGCAGGGTTATTAACAGAGGATTTTAGTACCAGTGCTAATTTAAGACTAGGCCCTACGCATCTTATTTATCTTATTTGATAGTTCCGCTGATGGGTAAAATTCTGAATAATAGTCCAGCCTAGTATTACGAGAGTCATATTTGAAACTTACTTGAAAGAGAAAGCTAATACACTTTTGGGTAAATCTTGATTTTCGGCTATACACGTCTGGCTTGTAAGTAGACATATCTTTTATATTCAAGTTAATTTATTATATATTTACGAACACAAAAACACGCGGGGTATATCGTTTAAACTTTTATACCCTTCACAAGTTGTTGTAATAAACTAAACTAATTATATTTCATTACGATCACCGAGTGTAATACATTGAAATACAATGCTGCCCCCCCCCCCCCCCCACACACACACACACACCCACACACGCACCCGTACGCACACCCGAAAAACTTAGCCACTTTTTCAAACACTGGTTCTTTTTATAAGCAATGACTGGCCTTTGGGCCAGAGGTTGAGCCATTTTACTTTGAAGTAGCTTGTACCGTATTCTTCTATATAATCTTGTTTCCATGGTTATTTTAGACAAGAAATTATTCCCTGTGCCCGTGTGTTTTAGTGTTCAAAAATATAATCTTGGTCATAGCTATGCTAGCCGTGTTATACTGACACACAAAAGGCATTCGCAGACTGAAGTTAGCAGCGGGTTAGTTATTAGTGATGCGAATAACTAATCACTAATCCAGCAGCGGGTTAGTTATTCTAATAAATAATAACTATTTCAGCAGCGGGTTAGTCATTCGAATAACTAATAACTATTTCAGCAGCGGGTCAGTTATTTGAATAACTAATAACAATTCCAGCAGCGGGTTAGTTAATCGAATAATCAATAACTAATTCAGCAGCGGGTTTGTTATTCGGCGAATAACTAATCTGTACCTAATGTTTCCTATTTTCTGAAATTATATGAGCAAATCCTGACAGATAATTTTATTCAAGAAACCAGGTTTAAAATGGACGGCATGCCCACATGTATAATTTACCGATACTTGTGCGACCATTTTTCCCTGCAGTTTTACTTAAGCAATCCTATTTTGGGTAAATATACAAGATATTTGACTCTGTTCCGTATCTCAGCACAAAATTGGCAATACAACAAGGAAGATATCATAATGTTGCTCGAGATATGCGGCTTTGTAAACAATGTAATTGTAATGACATTGAAGATGAGTTTCATTTTATTCTAATCTGTCCTGCTTATCTTAACTTAAGAATTAAATTTATTAAGAGATTTTATTGGAAGAAACCATCTGTCAGTAAATTAATCCTGCTTTTTTCATGTGATAAGGTTATCACGCTCCTAAATCTTGGCAAGTATTTAAGAGCAGCATTAACTCTAAGAATGGTACTGTAAATTAAATACCTCATTCTGCTGTCTCACATATATTATGTGTATGTAAGTATATTGCATACATGCATTTTATGTATATATGTGTATGTATACTAGTATATATATAGGGGGCCTATATGTATTGTATATAACTGTACTGCTTACTTCGCTCCGCCTAAATATATTGTATGTTTCTTTTTGTACCAATGAGCTGTATGCTCACGGTCTAAATGAATAAATAAATAAATAAATAAATAAAAATCCAGCAGCGAGTTCGAATAACTAATAGACCCTTTCGGCTTAAGGATTGACGCTTGCGCTGAAGCCTCGTTGAAGGGCAAAATGACGCTAAATTGAGTTCTTTGATCAATCTCACGTCAAAATCGTGTACATTTCGTCATGGACGAAATGCAAAATAGGCTTGTCACAGCGATTGCAACAGAGAGATGACGTCAATGCCCTACAATACGAACAACGTCATAAACAAGTCGTTCTAAGCCGAAAGGGTCTATAACTAATTCAGCAGCGGGTTAGTTCTTCTGTAAATAACTAATCACTAATCCAGCAGAGAGTTTGAATAACTAATGACTGATTCAGCAGCGGGTTCGGTATTCGGCAGCGGGTTAGTGATTCGAATAACTAATCACTAATCCAGCAGCGGGTTAGTTATTCGGCAACGGGTTGGTGATTGGAATAACTAATAACTAATTCAGCAGCGGGTTAGTTATTCGGCGAATAACTAATCGCTAATCCAGTAGCGAGTACGAATTACTAAAAACTAATTACTAATTCAGGAATGGGTTTGGTATTCCGGTGTTAAATTAGTGATTAGTTATTCGAATCACCAAACCACTGCCGAATAACTAGCCTGCTGCTGAAATAGTTATTAATTATTCAAATAACTAACCCGCTGCTGAATTAGTTATTAGTTAGGCCTATTCGAATCACCAACCCGCTGCCGAATAACTAACCCGCTGCTGAATTAGTTATTAATTATTCAAATAACTAATTCGCTGCTGGATTAGTGATTAGTTATTCGAATCACCAACCCACTGCCGAATAGATAACCCGCTGCTGAATTAGTTATTAGTTATTCGAACTCGCTGCTGGATTAATGATTAGTTATTCGTCGAATAACGAACCTGCTGCTGGATTAGTGATTAGTTATTCAAAACACCAACCCGCTACCGAATAACTAACCCGTTGCTAAATTAGTTATTAGTAATTCGAATAACTAACCCGCTGCTGAATTAGTTATTAGTTATTCGAACTCGCTGCTGGATTAGTGATTAGTTATTCGCCGAATAACAAACCCGCTGCTGGATTAGTGATTCGTTATTCGAACTCGCTGCTGGATTAGTGATTAGTTATTCGAAACACCAACCCGGTACCGAATAACTAACCCGCTGCTGAATTAGTTATTAGTTATTCGAACTCGCTGCTGGCTTAGTGATTAGTTATTCGCCGAATAACAAACCCGCTGCTGTGTTAGTGAATAGTCATTGGAATTCCGAGTAAGTAATTGGTTATTCGAGTGTGAGTGTGTGATTTGGGTGATTAGCTTTTCCACACTGTAACCCGCAGCTGAATTAATGCTCAGCATTTCTAATAACTGATATGCTGCTTGATTAGTAATCAGTTATTCGAATCACCAACCCACTGCCGAATAACTAACCCGCTGGTGAATTAGTTATTAATTATTCGAATCACCAACCCGTTGCCGAATACCTAACACGCTGCTGAATTATTTATTAGTTATTGGAATAACATCACTAATTTAAATCCGAATAACTAACCCACTGTTGAATTTGTGATTAGTTATTCGAATCACCAAACCACTGCCGAATAACTAACCCGTTGCTGAATTAGTTATTCGAATAACTAGCCCGATGCTGAATTAGTTATTAGTTATTCGAATCACTAATAACTAACCCGCTGCTAAGTTCCGCCTGCTAAAGGCATTAGGCCTATAGTTTTTTCACGACATTCAAGTTAATCAATTATACATGTATTGTAAATACTGAATGAGGAGTTGTCTTGATTGGGCTTATTACGATTCACTTAATTGATGTTTTAGTTCTATTTATTTTACATTCGTCTACTTGGGTTAGTGTATAATTGTTGAGGGTTGGGCCCAGCTTGTGAATTATATATATTGCGTTACTCTGAGCATTGGATGAGAGATGTTAGTAATCCTCTAAGTAGTAGAACATCTGTAGACCTTAAAGTGGCATGAGCTGCCCACACTGTTGATATTTTGACGTTAAAACAGAATGTTGAAATTATTGGCTGTTTTTCTCAAGACGTACAATTCAGAAACTTTTTAGTGCTTCTAGTCTCGAAAATGTACGATAAAGTATTGTTTGGAACTAACTTTGGCTTAGAATGAATGAATGTTGTTTACACGTCACATACTGTAGGCCTATGGATTTTTCTCATTCCAACGCCAATCATTTATGATGACCTTCAAAGCCTATTGCAGTCGTGACGATCAGAAATTATCAAAAAAGTTTGAATTTTGGCAGCTCATGCCACTTTAACGTATCATCAGTTGGTTCTTAAAGGAACTAGTTTTGAAGAATAAATAAGATTTGATTGACTTTGGATGAGAGGGTGTTTGGTCGATTTGCAGCGAAAAATGTACAATTAACGAGCAGTTAGTGCGAATTCTGTGGTACATTGTTTACCGTCTGACGGGCAGTTTCAGGTGGATGTAAACAGAGGTCCTACAGGGATGAACCCTACTGTGAGTTGTGAAGGCGTTTCTATCATTCATCAATCTGATAAACTATAAACAGCCAACATTCTTTACTTTATAACTACATTATGTAATCAGGACAAAAACACATTATCGTCAGAAGACAACGAAACGATCGGCCCGGCTGTAAAAATGGAACGGCTCGCTGTGGAGCCTCTGTTTGAAAGTCCAGCCTGGCTGAAACTAAAAGTAAACATATCAGCTGTAAATTAATTCAAAAATCGTATTAAACTCGGCATTTAACGGTCTGTCAGGGGAAAGAAGTTTATCAGTGATCATATCGACTGTAAAATGTCGGAATTTTTTTATTTGCCTCTTACAAACGATGCCCTTTTAAGAGAAATATATAAAGAAACCCTGTTCGTTCAATAGATCTAACGAGAGCTCTATATAGCAGCAATAAACAGGATTTGTCAGCGCTCCATGTTCTACCTGACACAGCCCTCATTAAAATAAGTGCTTTTTGACATTTGATAATGACCATATCTATGTGTTTTGACCAAGTTAAATATTTATCAAACAGAACCCTTGAACTGACTGTAATTTGAACTGATTGCAAGTTTTAATGTTGGAACCATCTAAACATAGAGGTTTAATAACTGCACATGCTGGATATGCATTTTGACCATATGAATATTTCTTCCATTATACCATATTGCGGCATTATCTGCATATTTGGAGCAGTTTATCTTTGGATTGAGAACTAATTGCAAATCGTTTATGACAATATCGAGTAATGTGGGAAAATAACCGATTCCTGAGGTGTACTATTCTCTAAAACAATCATGACAAAGACTTGCCTATATGTACTTGGATTTTCCGATTGGATAGAAAGTTACTAACCCATCCAAACATCGGCAAGTTCGTCATGTAAGACAACTTCAAAACAGTATATATATGTATATATATATGATCGGCATTATATATATAGGCCTATAGATATATCTTTACGATATCAACTGACTCTCACCCATATGTATGTACGTATATGATATGTCAAATTGTTTGTGTTCTACTGTACATTGTATATGTTCAAATAAATATATATCTAAGTATATAACGCTTATAAGTGGTATCGTTTAGTACTGTGTATCATTTGCTCGTTACTATATATATATACCCATCTTCGAATCCCCGGTCCCCATTATCCCCACTAAAGTTTTTCTGCTACCCTGTTTATATGTCTGGAATATTTTACTTATGTTTTTAAATAATGTGTATCTATACATCTGACTTCGCGTCCCCAGTCCCCGTTATCCCCACAAAAATTAGTGTGTTCGTTTCTATAGTGAGTCCACTTAAATCAAATAACGCTACATGTACATGCATATATTATTTCACTGTATATATTAAATCCGCGTCCCCAGTCCCCGGTATCCCCACAGACGCTGTGTTCGTGTTAATAGTGTGTCTACTCGAAATTAAAGCTACATAGGCCTATATATATGCACGTATTAGTATATATTATAAATTCGCGTCCCCAGTCCCCGGTATCCCCACATACGCTTTCTCCTACATGTTCTGTCTATTCTCCAGTGTTGTATCACAGAGAGTAAATTGACAAGAGTGGTCACTTCCTCCAATCAGCATTGCCGGCATGTTCTTCTGGCCCCCTAGCGGAAGGGTGTTCCAACTGTACATGATTCGATCAGGGCGCCCCCTACAGGAAGGAGGTTCCTAATTGAATCGTGTCAGTTCAAATTTAACATGGCGCGCACGAAGTGACCACTCTTGTCAATCTTCTCTCTTTGGTTGTATGTCAGAATGTTTGCGGCTGTATGCATAGGGGCCTACAGTTGGAAGCTATTTAGTCATATCCAATAAGAAACTATCCCCAATATATTTGCAAGTTCACTGTGAAAGTTAGATAACTGTAAACTCGTATCATTATGAATAATTTGTAATTATCTATTACACTGGTAAAATAGCTTTGAATTTCTTGTTCGTTGACATTTTTTAATTGATAACAACAGTTCAGCAACCAACTTTCCGTTTATCAGAAACATCAGAACTTCTGACAACTTTCAATTATTCTATATTTTTTGGCCAAAAGACATCCCCCCCCCCCCCCCCCCCCCCACAAAAAAAAAACGTTTTATCTAAAATTTCCTAACGAAGCCTAAAAGAATATTCCCCATAAAAAGATAAACTTAATACAAAAAACCCGATCATTTAGGAGCTTTTCGATTTCACATCAAATTTTCATAATAAATGCACATTCAAAGAAAAGGTGTTCGATATAATCCATTCTTCCACACGAGTTCCTCTCACAATAAAACAGGCAACGCCGCCATATAAGTGAAATAATCTTGAGCGCGGCGTAAAACACCAAACAATCAATCAATCCGCATGAGTTACATATTTTTTCGGGGGGGGGGGGGGGGGAGAAAATGTCAATAGGCATCTTCGAATAAAAGGCAAAATGTTATAAAAAGTTCTGATGCTTTGAGAGCAATGTAGAGTTCATAACTTATTCTTCAACACAAAAATACATCTACAAGATTGCTTTTATCTGCATTCGAAGACAGTCACGTTATTCTGATTTGATTCTTTAACCGTTTCTGGGCATGTTATTAACATCAGTATTTTTTTTTTCATTCTGGTATGTTCACCTGAGGGACTGCTAACGGTGTGAATCTGTTCAAGCGATTTAAAGAATCAAAGCCAAAGAAAAGTCGCAAATACGACAAAAAATGTTTTCTACGGGATTGAAATGATACACGATTTCGAATATCGCTGTAGGCCTACGGGTACGTTATATTGCGTTGGTCATTTTTAAAGTCATCCTCTGCTAGGATTAAATGTAATTTCAAGGAAATTCCAGGCATTTGGGATACCCTTTGTTTTATCTCGAAGTCTCGCTTCTCGGCATCGCGGTCTGGTTTCGAAAAAGACAATTTACCACGGCAACAATGATTTACTGCGGCATTTTTTTTTATTTTTGTATCGCAGTTATCACGTGCGTTTCTCGCGGTCGATCGATCTCGCAGTATTACGATGGTTTTTGAAATGCGAGATCACTGGATGGCCTCTATCGGTGTAGACAGTATGCACGCATAACCACCCTGGTGGCTATTAAAGCTTTCATGAATCACAAAGTTATAAATGCAAATCATGGCCTGTAATTTATTTGCTGTTTTTATCCACACTTTTAATTATTTCACTTTTGTGAAGGGGTTTCCAGGGTCCTAAGGTCTCGCATATAATCATGATTTTGATCATCTATTATTCTTAATCTCATAAGACGTTTCGATTGTGATTATCAAAATCCATTTTTCTCTTACATACGCTCATTTTCGCAGGCCTTTCGATTACAGAAACATAACAAATTTAAAAGAGACATTAGGCGAGGGTTTAATTTCCGGATTTTGCTTTCCTTAATTCTTAAAAAATAACAGTGAAGTCGTTATGTTCCCCAGCTTTAAGTGAAGCATTGTGGCGCATTAAAGCATGGAGAAGGGGGTGACTATTCCGAAGCTCTGGAGTTCATGATTGTCCGAGAAGCGTTCTGAGGGTGTTCTGCAACTAAAAATGCTAATAATTTCCGAATTTTGCTTTCCTTAATTCTTAAAAAATAACAGTAAAGTCGTTATGTTCCCCAGTGTTAGGTGAAACATTGTGACGCTTTAAAGCACGGAGAAGGAGGAGGGGGTTACTATTCCAACGCATTAGGTGAGGGTCCAGGGGCCGCCTAGGCCCTGGAAGCTCTGGAGTTCTTGATTCCCCGATAAGCGTTCTGAGGGTGTTCTGCAAATAAAAATGCTAATAATTTCCGGATTTTGCTTTCCTTAATTCTTAAAAAATAGCAGTAAAATCGTCATGTTCCCCAGTTTTAAGTGAAGCATTTTGACGCTTTAAAGCATGGAAAAGGGGGTTACTATTCCAACGCATTAGGCGAGGGTCCAGGGGCCGCCTGGGCCCCGGAAGCGCAGGGAAAGCTAGATTGCCTGAGAAGCATTCTGAGGGTGTTCTGCAACTTAAAATACTAACAATTTCCGGATTTTCCTCTCCTTAATTTTTAAAAAATAGCAGTAAAATCGTCATGTTCCAAAGTTATGGATGAAGACTTGTAACGTTTTTGAAGCATGGGGGAGGGGATTACTATACCAACACATCAGGTGAGGACCAAGGGGCCGCTTAGGCCCCGGAAAATCAGGGGTTCTAGATTGCCTGAGAAACGTTCTGAGGCTGTTCTGCAAGTAAATAATTTCTGGAGAAGCGCCCGCGATTTGTTTTATATTGATTTGGGCAATTATATGGGAAAACTAAATACTTGTGCTACATAAAATCTCCCGTGGATAGTTTTCTTTATTGAAAGTGGGAAAGTGGCAGACTACAGAAACCCAGTAGGCCTATATACAGACGTGGGTCCACGGGCCACCTAGGCTCTTACAATCATCAAGCAAAACACTGTCCATGACTTTCGTTATACTTTCTTGAAAGTAACAGTTGCAGTACTGAAAACACTTTCTCAGAGAAATCTTGTATATAAATGATCGACGATCCGCCATATTTGAGGAAGCCCTATGGCTCTTCATGGCCGAAGATGTGTCTAAACAAAAAACGGTGTATATAGTTTTGTTCTCTTTTCTTGAGTGCCATATTCCTGTTCAAAATGTTCAAAAGGAAACATATCACCATAGTTACCGTGGTTAGTGGTTACCGGCAAACTAAAGATGACATGGAACTGGCAGGCCTTGCATTAGATTGCATATATAATAATTGCATATATTGCATATATAAAATCCGGAAATTATTAGCATTTTTATTTGCAGAACACCCTCAGAACGCTTATCGGGGAATCAAGAACTCCAGAGCTTCCGGGGCCTAGGCGGCCCCTGGACCCTCACCTAATGCGTTGGAATAGTAACCCCCTCCCCCTTCTCCGTGCTTTAAAGCGTCACAATGTTTCACCTAACACTGGGGAACATAACGACTTTACTGTTATTTTTTAAGAATTAAGGAAAGCAAAATTGGGAAATTATTAGCATTTTTAGTTGCAGAACACCCTCAGAACGCTTCTCGGACAATCATGAACTCCAGAGCTTCGGAATAGTCACCCCCTTCTCCATGCTTTAATGCGCCACAATGCTTCACTTAAAGCTGGGGAACATAACGACTTCACTGTTATTTTTTAAGAATTAAGGAAAGCAAAATCCGGAAATTAAACCCTCGCCTAATGTCTCTTTTAAATTTGTTATGTTTCTGTAATCGAAAGGCCTGCGAAAATGAGCGTATGTAAGAGAAAAATGGATTTTGATAATCACAATCGAAACGTCTTATGAGATTAAGAATAATAGATGATCAAAATCATGATTATATGCGAGACCTTAGGATCCTGGAAACCCCCTTCACAAAAGTGAAATAATTAAAAGTGTGAATAAAAACAGCAAATAAATTACAGGCCATGATTTGCATTTATAACTTTGTGATTCATGAAAGCTTTAATAGCCACCAGGGTGATTATGCGTGCATACTGTCTACACCGATAGAGGCCATCCAGTGATCTCGCATTTCAAAAACCATCGTAATACTGCGAGATCGATCGACCGCGAGAAACGCACGTGATAACTGCGATACAAAAAAAAAAAAAAATGCCGCAGTAAATCATTGTTGCCGTGGTAAATTGTCTTTTTCGAAACCAGACCGCGATGCCGAGAAGCGAGACTTCGAGATAAAACAAAGGGTATCCCAAATGCCTGGAATTTCCTTGAAATTACATTTAATCCTAGCAGAGGATGACTTTAAAAATGACCAACGCAATATAACGTACCCGTAGGCCTACAGCGATATTCGAAATCGTGTATCATTTCAATCCCGTAGAAAACATTTTTTGTCGTATTTGCGACTTTTCTTTGGCTTTGATTCTTTAAATCGCTTGAACAGATTCACACCGTTAGCAGTCCCTCAGGTGAACATACCAAAATGAAAAAAAAAATACTGATGTTAATAACATGCCCAGAAACGGTTAAAGAATCAAATCAGAATAACGTGACTGTCTTCGAATGCAGATAAAAGCAATCTTGTAGATGTATTTTTGTGTTGAAGAATAAGTTATGAACTCTACATTGCTCTCAAAGCATCAGAACTTTTTATAACATTTTGCCTTTTATTCGAAGATGCCTATTGACATTTTCTCCCCCCCCCCCGAAAAAATATGTAACTCATGCGGATTGATTGATTGTTTGGTGTTTTACGCCGCGCTCAAGATTATTTCACTTATATGGCGGCGTTGCCTGTTTTATTGTGAGAGGAACTCGTGTGGAAGAATGGATTATATCGAACACCTTTTCTTTGAATGTGCATTTATTATGAAAATTTGATGTGAAATCGAAAAGCTCCTAAATGATCGGGTTTTTTGTATTAAGTTTATCTTTTTATGGGGAATATTCTTTTAGGCTTCGTTAGGAAATTTTAGATAAAACGTTTTTTTTTGGGGGGGATGTCTTTTGGCCAAAAAATATAAAATAATTGAAAGTTGTCAGAAGTTCTGATGTTTCTGATAAACGGAAAGTTGGTTGCTGAACTGTTGTTATCAATTAAAAAATGTCAACGAACAAGAAATTCAAAGCTATTTTACCAGTGTAATAGATAATTACAAATTATTCATAATGATACGAGTTTACAGTTATCTAACTTTCACAGTGAACTTGCAAATATATTGGGGATAGTTTCTTATTGGATATGACTAAATAGCTTCCAACTGTAGGCCCCTATGCATACAGCCGCAAACATTCTGACATACAACCAAAGAGAGAAGATTGACAAGAGTGGTCACTTCGTGCGCGCCATGTTAAATTTGAACTGACACGATTCAATTAGGAACCTCCTTCCTGTAGGGGGCGCCCTGATCGAATCATGTACAGTTGGAACACCCTTCCGCTAGGGGGCCAGAAGAACATGCCGGCAATGCTGATTGGAGGAAGTGACCACTCTTGTCAATTTACTCTCTGTGATACAACACTGGAGAATAGACAGAACATGTAGGAGAAAGCGTATGTGGGGATACCGGGGACTGGGGACGCGAATTTATAATATATACTAATACGTGCATGTATATAGGCCTATGTAGCTTTTATTTCGAGTAGACACACTATTAACACGAACACAGCGTCTGTGGGGATACCGGGGACTGGGGACGCGGATTTAATATATACAGTGAAATAATATATGCATGTACATGTAGCGTTATGTGATTTAAGTGGACTCACTATAGAAACGAACACACTAATTTTTGTGGGGATAACGGGGACTGGGGACGCGAAGTCAGATGTATAGATACACATTATTTAAAAACATCAATAAGTAAAATATTCCAGACATATAAACAGGGTAGCAGAAAAACTTTAGTGGGGATAATGGGGACCGGGGATTCGAAGATGGGTATATATATATAGTAACGAGCAAATGATACACAGTAAACGATACCACTTATAAGCGTTATATACTTAGATATATATTTATTTGAACATATACAATGTACATTGAACACAAACAATTTGACATATCATATACGTACATACATATGGGTGAGAGTCAGTTGATATCGTAAAGATATATCTATAGGCCTATATATATAATGCCGATCATATATATATATACATATATATACTGTTTGTCTAAATGATATACCTCTTTTTAACACAATTAGAAACTTGTCTCCGTGGTTATTTTAGACAAGAAGATTTTCCCTGTGCCCGTGTGTTTTAGTGTCCATAAATATATATATTTGCCTGTGCCAGGGGTTCAAAATAACCATTGTTTTAAAACAAAAAACTATCCACACATTTGTACACGGTTATACAAAGTGTTCCAGAAAATTCTACTGACTAAGGCCAAGCTCCTGTCAGTCGTCAACCTAATGAAATATCATAGGTTTACTTTATTACAACAATTTATGATGGGGTATAAAGGTCTAAATGATATACCTCTTTTTAACACAATTAGAAACTTGTCTCCGTGGTTATTTTAGACAAGAAGATTTTCCCTGTGCCCGTGTGTTTTAGTGTCCATAAATATATATACTGTTTTGAAGTTGTCTTACATGACGAACTTGCCCAAACATCCGGCCCCAATACCAATATTTCTCATTTTGATTAGCAGCCTGTCTCTCCAAAGCATATCATAGGCCTTTTTCATTGTCAAGGAACACCGCTTAATTACATTCTTTACGAGATAGAGAACTTGTAATTGACGTTTCTAGTGTAACAACATAGTCACTAGTACTAGTACTGGAATCAACCCTCCGTTTCATGAGCGGCGGTCAAGGGGTCAGAGTAATCGCCCCATCAGTCCCACACATACCTTCCATCGATGCAGCGTGGCACACCCAGGCCAAATAAAAATGAAAAAAATTATGGGTGGATATTTCACTCGGTCTGAAGAACCCGTATGTGGAAGAGTTGCCAGGTACTCGCCGAAGGTCGGGGCTTTCCTCCGGGCAATGAGCCCGGTTTTCTCCCCTACTAAACCTGGCAACTCCACCAATCTTCAGTGAGGCGTAAAACATTAATCAATCCAAGCCGTAGGCAGAACCATCTTCGACCAAATACTGCAATAAAGCGATAAAATCTTATTTAAACATCTTGTAGGGCGAGTCTTAATCATAGAGTAAACTATACCGTCTTCATCTGGAGATGAATCTTTGCACTTGCGAAGAGATTCTTTAGGTTCTGCCAATGAGAAGCATCATTTAATGGCATTTCATCTTCAGGAAAATTTCAGTTGTCGATATACTGCTCTGTCTGTTTTTTATGTCGATTAAATTCTGGATCATAATTACCAGTGCTAAAAGCATAGGAAAAGCTATCAGCTCAGTCAAATAACTTCGGGGAAGTGTCAAAGCTGACCCGTAGCGAGCGAAGATAGCCAAAGTGTGTTCCGACTGTCTATCAGATATGACATCACATTTATTCCTGTAAGTGACATATGGCAGACCGTTTGGTGTAATATTTGGAACCTAATTTGACGGGTTTTCCTCCATTAATAGCCCTAAGCTGCTTCCATACTTCTTTCAGAGAGGTATTGTCGCGGTATAATCCGCGCGCCAGTAATCTTTTTGAATATTTTTAATAATTCTTTGAGCATCTGTAGACAAACTACCCGAGACTGGGTTGTGTGAGTTAAAGTCACGACAAATTACAACAGGCCCTTGGTTACATAGATTCAATAAAAGAGTTAAAGTCACTAACCTTTAGTTTCTTAGAACGTTAGATTCATGATAAAAATAAACTAGTGTCATCCCTAGCCCCTCGAAGACATTGACATTCTATGATTTTGAATTCTGTTAGTGTAATTTTAACCAATGACAATCTACCGGTAAATCTATCTTTCCGGATTATTTTATACCCTGGGTGTTTGAATTCTGGGTCATGGATGTACAATTACTGTATATTATGTTGAATTATTGTGAAAATAAGAATAAATAGTACGGTTAATTTGAAAATCCGAAACGCTGATAGCTTATCCATCAGCGATTTTTTTGTTTCCCTGATTCATTATTTTAACAATCTCGTCTGCTCTATGATATCACTACTAAATAGGTGCTCAGCACGTCTTGCTGTGTATTCAATTGTACCAACGTCCTTCGCGGTAGTCCTTCCAAATAGATTCATCAAAATCAAGATTTTGGAAAGTTTGAAGGCTCAGCTTCCTGGTGACAAACACACTTTAGGGTTTTGGCAAAGGTCACTTTTTCAGTGACTTTGGCAAATTTAGCTCCATTGGTTTCCTTTAATTTAGGGCAACCTCGATATGCGGAGCTGTGAAAATTTTGGCACTTAACGCATTCAGATGAGTCTATATTTGGACAATCTTTATATTCCTGATTATCGTCACAACGAGGACACCTGCTTTTATTACGACAGCTATGTGGTTAAATCGTTGGCATCGAAAACAGCACACCACTGGAGGTATGTATGGCTTTACCGTGAATATTTCAAATCCCAACGTCACCTTATCAGGAATTTTGTTACAATTAAATAATAAAAGCATACACGTTGTAGGTTTTTTTATCTTTATTTTTTTTTTTAAGCTCTCCACACTAACGCACTTAACTTTCTGTAAATCCTCTAAAATTTCCATTTCGATAAACCGCTCATCAATTCTATAAATAACTCCTGTGCTCTTATGTTTGGTTTCAACTTTACATGCTACATTGACCCTCATGATAATGATAACCTTGAGTGTCATTTTGATTGTTACATGTTATGACCAACTCTTATGACCTACGTTTCTTGACTACCTTTACGTTCCCGACAGCTGAAAATATAGCTTGGCCAAGCTGACGTGGACTTAATTTACCTACTTGAACTCCATCTACTGATGACATTACAATATTGTGACTTTTCGTTTGTCTTTCTTAGGAGTTGCTATCTGTTCCCTATTCCCTATTTTTGCCAGTCACTGTCTGCGATAGTTCCATACTTCCTTCATCCTCGTCAACAATAAATGACTTCTATACTGCACTGCTTATAAAATAAGGTTAAGAATCAAAGGCTCCCTGGTTTTCTCTCTAATAGTGCTTGAAAGGCGATTTCGTACAAGAGGGAGGAGAAAAAAATAGATAAAATGGAAATCTGTCTGAACGCAACTTGTATCAGATCAGTTTCCATGATGAAAATAAATTAAAACGGAAACCGGGGTCTCTTTGGAGTTTTCCCGCATCCTATTTTTCATTGTTTCTGTAAGTCTTTTGGGTTTTATCTAAAAGTCTACAGATCCTTCTCCAAGGCTATTGTTTGTTGGGATATGTTTTCCTAACCTTCCACGGCTATTTACAATTCAGTTAGGTTGATCTAGATTTCAGTCGAGCTGTTACTGGCGTCGGGAAAGTTCTCGTACTTTAAATATATCAAGTTTCTATAGCTATGAAAATTTATGTTAACGGGGATAGTCGGATTGTTTGGGAATTACTGAGAGGCTATTCAAAGACGCATTGTTTGTGTTCTGTCAGTCAGTTCCCAACGACTCAGTGATGCGATATGACATGCTAATATTCGGATTGCTAACTTGTCAGTGATACAGCATTTCATATGATCTGTGAATTCTTCTATCTAGAAAAAGAGTTTAACAGTGTGTTTACAAGATTTTAATTACCTTACTATGTTTGTTTGTTTTTAATATAAATCAAAATTTGTATATAAAATCTGCTGGTCCCTTTGATACTTCTTCTTTTATTATTTTGTCTCGTAACAATTCTGGATGCGTTTTTTTTTTTAATTTTTTTTTATTTAGCAACCCGCATCTAATTCAAAAGTAAAGCCCGCAACATCAATGCCGAGGTCGCAAGATTTTCGTTGCACAACATTCTGGTGCACTTTGAAGTGAACTTTGAAACAAAGTATTCTACTTTTGTTTTTGGCAAATTCTGAAAGTGAGAGGATAAATACACCAGTAAGAACCTAAATTTCCCTGTAAAATAAAGATCAAGACTATATTCGAGTCATAATTTCGACATACCCAAAAGTTGGAGTATTTTACCCCCTTGAATCTAAATAGCATATATATACCTCTTCACAACGAAGTCACGAGAATGGCGTTCCCCAATATCTTTGTACTGAACTTGAAGACGCATTCTTGTCAATCAAAGGTTAGCCAGCATATTTTAAATCCAATGCGAATGTAAACATATTAAGAGTATCTGTCAATCTGCTGATGAATTTAACGTCAGATCAATAAGTATATCCCATTATGTCTCCAATACAAATTGGATGCCACAGATTTGTAGCTATCTTTGATTTGCTAACTCGTTCAGAGCTATTCTGATTAGTGACATCTAATCTGGACAACAACTCGCCTGGTTTAGAGCTTTCCTTGTTACAACGATATCTGCTCTGGACAACAACTCGCCCTGTTTAGAGCTATCCTGATTACAGCGATATCTGCTCTGGACAACAACTCGCCCTGTTTAGAGTTATCCTGATTACAGCGATATCTGCTCTGGACAACGACTCACCTCGTTTAGAGTTATCCTGATTACAGCGATATCTGCTCTGGACAACAACTCGCCCTGTTTAGAGTTATCCTGATTACAGCGATATCTGCTCTGGACAACAACTCGCCCTGTTTAGAGTTATCCTGATTACAGCGATATCTGCTCTGGACAACGACTCACCTCGTTTAGAGTTATCCTGATTACAGCGATATCTGCTCTGGACAACAACTCGCCCTGTTTAGAGTTATCCTGATTACAGCGATATCTGCTCTGGACAACAACTCGCCCTGCTTAGAGTTATCCTGATTACAGCGATATCTGCTCTGGACAACAACTCGCCCTGCTTAGAGTTATCCTGATTACAGCGATATCTGCTCTGGACAACGACTCACCTCGTTTAGAGTTATCCTGATTACAGCGATATCTGCTCTGGACAACAACTCGCCCTGCTTAGAGTTATCCTGATTACAGCGATATCTGCTCTGGACAACAACTCGCCCTGTTTAGAGCTATCCAGATTACAGCGATATCTGCTCTGGACAACAACTCGCCCTGTTTAGAGTTATCCTGATTACAGCGATATCTGCTCTGGACAACAACTCGCCCTGTTTAGAGTTATCCTGATTACAGCGATATCTGCTCTGGACAACAACTCGCCCTGCTTAGAGTTATCCTGATTACAGCGATATCTGCTCTGGACAACAACTCGCCCTGTTTAGAGCTATCCAGATTACAGCGATATCTGCTCTGGACAACAACTCGCCCTGTTTAGAGTTATCCTGATTACAGCGATATCTGCTCTGGACAACAACTCGCCCTGTTTAGGTTACATGATACAGTTTCATTTCCCATTTGCGGTAATGTTAACGTTTTGATTTGTGGCTAATTACCTAAATCTCGTTAAGACTTTTCCTAACCATTTTCAAATAGATCAACACATGAGAAATCCTTTACAACCAAATAAAGTTGACATAGTGCATGCCGGTTTCAAGCTACACACAATTTAACATGGGTACCGCCATTTTGACAGTTTTAGGCTTACTTATTCTAGCCAAACTTTGGTATTTTCAAAATTGAGTGAACATTAAAAAAACACACACAAAAATCTGTTATCAGGCATTGATTGAAAGCTTAAAGTATGTACAGTAGACCTATGTTAGTTTCAATCCAATATTCAAATAACCCAGATACCAAACTATCACTATGTAGCCACCTTCTAGCTCCTGTATAACCGAAGTCAATTTTCATTGGCTGAGAAAACACAAACTGGGTGTTGTGACCTATAACAAGGATATAATTCCTCGAAATTTGTCAAGTTTAATAACTTTGCTTTTATTAACCAATATCAAATTGAATTTCAAAAGATCAAAGCTTTTCGGTCAGTCGTTTTGAATTTGCGAGGTAATTTACACACCCACCCCCTTCATGTTTCCAGACTTATATTTTAAAGTTTTTCTGAGGACCAATTCAAAATGTTATCCCTCGCTATAAAAAGGTGAATCATCAAATACCCTTCAAATTTGCTGGAAATGATGGGTTGTTGGTTGAAGTTTACTGTTAGCATCTGTCCGGGTTAGAGACTGCCATAAGGGCAGAGCCAGGGGAGATAACCCATCCCACCCGTCCAAAAAATGTCTGATTTCTTAACATTTGGACTGTTTGAAAGCTAATAAAACTTCTCCAGTGATTTAAAAACTGTCCAATTCAGGGCCACAGTCATGTCAGCTTACCTGTTAAGATATAAAAAGGGCAATTTGTACAGATTATATCATTTCAGACCCACAGGGAAGGGGGTGGGAGGGGGGGGGGGGGGTGGTCTGGTTATTTTACATCAATAGCTAATGAGCTTGAAATAATCATTTGCTTTGAAAAACATTAATAATTCCAAGAAGTGAAATGTCATTTTTAGACCTCATTGATGGAAATGGATCACTACTGAGGCATATACAAGTATTTTACACCCTACAATAAGAGTCTTGTGGTTGCTCAAACCTAGCCCTGGTCCACAAAAGCCTGTTTTTCAGAAAAAGTGGTGAATATTTAAATTTTTTTTACTGAATTCATTTATTTTATATTTCAAATATGTAGTCCAGATACAACGGCACCAAAAATGGTGGTGGTTTGAAAATTTAGAACAAAATACTTACTTTTCACACTTCACTATAGGTTACATGATACAGTTTCATTTCCCATTTGCGGTAATGTTAACGTTTTGATTTGTGGCTAATTACCTAAATCTCGTTAAGACTTTTCCTAACCATTTTCAAATAGATCAACACATGAGAAATCCTTTACAACCAAATAAAGTTGACATAGTGCATGCCGGTTTCAAGCTACACACAATTTAACATGGGTACCGCCATTTTGACAGTTTTAGGCTTACTTATTCTAGCCAAACTTTGGTATTTTCAAAATTGAGTGAACATTAAAAAAACACACACAAAAATCTGTTATCAGGCATTGATTGAAAGCTTAAAGTATGTACAGTAGACCTATGTTAGTTTCAATCCAATATTCAAATAACCCAGATACCAAACTATCACTATGTAGCCACCTTCTAGCTCCTGTATAACCGAAGTCAATTTTCATTGGCTGAGAAAACACAAACTGGGTGTTGTGACCTTTAGAGTTATCTTGATTACGGCGATATCTGTTCTGGACAACAACTCGCCCTGTTTAGAGTTATCCTGATTACAGCGATATCTGCTCTGGACAACAACTCGCCCTGTTTAGAGTTATCCTGATTACAGCGATATCTGCTCTGGACAACAACTCGCCCTGTTTAGAGTTATCCTGATTACAGCGATATCTGCTCTGGACAACAACTCGCCCTGTTTAGAGTTATCCTGATTACAGCGATATCTGCTCTGGACAACAACTCGCCCTGTTTAGAGTTATCCTGATTACAGCGATATCTGCTCTGGACAACAACTCGCCCTGTTTAGAGTTATCCTGTTTACAACAATATCTGCTTTGGACAACAACTCGCCTCATTCAGAGCTATTCTGTTTACAACAATATCTTTGGCTGAGAAAACACAAACTGGGTGTTGTGACCTTTAGAGTTATCTTGATTACGGCGATATCTGTTCTGGACAACAACTCGCCCTGTTTAGAGTTATCCTGATTACAGCGATATCTGCTCTGGACAACAACTCGCCCTGTTTAGAGTTATCCTGATTACAGCGATATCTGCTCTGGACAACAACTCGCCCTGTTTAGAGTTATCCTGATTACAGCGATATCTGCTCTGGACAACAACTCGCCCTGTTTAGAGTTATCCTGATTACAGCGATATCTGCTCTGGACAACAACTCGCCCTGTTTAGAGTTATCCTGATTACAGCGATATCTGCTCTGGACAACAACTCGCCCTGTTTAGAGTTATCCTGTTTACAACAATATCTGCTTTGGACAACAACTCGCCTCATTCAGAGCTATTCTGTTTACAACAATATCTTTGGCTGAGAAAACACAAACTGGGTGTTGTGACCTTTAGAGTTATCTTGATTACGGCGATATCTGTTCTGGACAACAACTCGCCCTGTTTAGAGTTATCCTGATTACAGCGATATCTGCTCTGGACAACAACTCGCCCTGTTTAGAGTTATCCTGATTACAGCGATATCTGCTCTGGACAACAACTCGCCCTGTTTAGAGTTATCCTGATTACAGCGATATCTGCTCTGGACAACAACTCGCCCTGTTTAGAGTTATCCTGATTACAGCGATATCTGCTCTGGACAACAACTCGCCCTGTTTAGAGTTATCCTGATTACAGCGATATCTGCTCTGGACAACAACTCGCCCTGTTTAGAGTTATCCTGATTACAGCGATATCTGCTCTGGACAACAACTCGCCCTGTTTAGAGCTATCCTGATTACAGCGATATCTGCTCTGGACAACAACTCGCCCTGTTTAGAGTTATCCTGTTTACAACAATATCTGCTTTGGACAACAACTCGCCTCATTCAGAGCTATTCTGTTTACAACAATATCTGTCCTGGACAACAACTCGCCTCATTCAGAGCTATTCTGTTTACAACAATATCTACTCTGGACAACAACTCGCCCTGTTTAGAGCTATCCTGTTTTACAACGATATCTGCTCTGGACAACAACTCGCCCTGTTTAGAGCTATTCTGATTACAACGATACCTGATCTGGACAGCAACTCTCTTCGTTTAGAGCTATTCTGATTACAACGATATCTGATCTGGACAGCAACTCTCTTCGTTTAGAGATATTCTGATTACAACGATAGCTACTCTGGACAACAACTCGCCCCGTTTAGAGCTATCCTGATTACAGTGACATCTAATCTGGACAACAACTCGAGACGTTTAGAGTTATCCTGTTTACAACAATACCTGATCTGGACAACAACTCGCCTCGTTTAGAGCTATCCTGTTTACAACAATACCTGATCTGGACAACAACTCATCCCGTTTAGAGCTATCCTGATTACAACGATATCTGCTCTGGACAACAACTCGCCCCGTTTATAGCTATCCTGGTTAAAACGATATCTGCTCCGGACAACAAATTGCCTCGTTTAGAGCTATTCCGATTACAGTGACGATTACTCTGGACAACAACTCTCTTCGTTTAGAGCTATTCTTGTAACAGCAACATCTGCTTTTGACAACAACTCGCCTTGTTTAAAGTTACCCTGATTATAGATCAATTATAGTGGGTTAGTCTAATAGACTCACGTAGTTTTTTTCTTTTTCTCGCCCAACTTCCTTATCTGGCTGATAACAAAATGTAATTAACTGTCATCCAAGAAGTATCCAGGCAGTATTTGGAAAATTTGGCATCGGAATAATTTACACTTGGCTACTCAGTCTACACTGTGGTGTAATCTTAAAACTAATGTTTTATTAGCTACCACTTTACGCGGCTATTCAATGTATGCTAACTTTACGTAATAACACACGTGACCTGGACTACAAGCCATCACAATGTCACCTTCTCTTCAGTGTTAGTTTCTTAGTACTTATCAACTACCCAACACGACATGGTGTCAGATTAGGGATCTTAAAAAAACCCAAAAGACTGTAGGTGATAGGTTTTCCGTGAGCAAACAGTAGTTAGGAGGCAGAATGGCAGCATTTCAACTACGGCCACCGGACAAGCTGAACTTCGCCCAGCCTGAAGAGTGGGTAAAATGGATCAGACGTTTCGATCGCTTTCGTCTATCGTCAGGACTATCAGAAGAATCCGGCGAAAAGCAAGTAAATACATTGATATATGCAATGGGAGACGAAGCGGATGATATTCTACTTTCATTTCATTTAACAACTGAAGAATCACATAACTATGAAATTGTAAAAAAACGTTTTGAAGAACATTTCGTTGTAAAAAGAAACACAATCTATGAGCGAGCCAGGTTTATAAACCGACGTCAAGAAGCTGGTGAGTCTGTAGACAGCTTTATTACTTCCCTTTATTGTCTATCAGAACACTGTGGTTACGGACAGTTACGTGAAGAATTTATTAGGGATATGATTGTTGTTGGCATAAGAGACAGAAAGCTAGGCGAAAGGCTACAGCTTGACGCCGAACTTACAATAGAAAGGGCGATAACTCAAGTCAGACAATCAGAAGCTACCACAAACGAGTATTATAGAATTATTTCTGCCATATTAACATTCACTGGCTATTGCGCCTTTAACAAAAACGCCATAACGCGGACACTGTGTGGTCCTGTAACCTTTGATGATTTCCCCCTGCATGACCCAGCGTTATCATGTAGATTTTGGAGAGGCAAAATAACAGCAACAAAGTCAGATGAATTTGACTATAATAAATGGTTAAATACTGATGACACAGTGAATAAATCTCTGGTTTGGAATTTGGTGCATAGCTTACCTGTGGATAATAAGTGTAAACAGTTACAATATAAAATACTCCATCGCATCGTTCCGTGCAATGTTTATCTACACGACCGTCTAAAAATCAAGGACAGCCCCTATTGTGAACACTGTGACATGGTAGATGATATCACTCATTATTTTTTGTATTGCTCCCGTTTAGCTGCCTTTTGGGGAAAAGTCAATAATTTCCTATGCCGGAGTATCAACTGTGATATTTCATCACAACCGTATTCTGTATTGTATGGATTTTTTGATAATAGTAACCATTGTAAAGCAAAAAACTATGTTTTGCTCCAAGCCAAATTTTTAGTGTATAAATGTCGTGTCACTGAGAGGTTGCCATCCATTGATGAGCTGCTAAACATTATAAAGTTTGAAACAGTTGTACTTTCTAGAATTTTAAAATACAAATCTTTATCTGAACAATTGAACAAAATGCTAATTTGTTGTCACACCTCTTGATTACAATACTGTTCTGAATGGATTTACAGTTAAGCACTATCCGTATCGCCTGTTGTCATTATACTTTTATAACAACTAACTATCTCTGTTCTTTGGTCGACTCTTCTTAATTTGATTCATATAGAGTATGTGTACTTTTAGCTTCTATGGGTGGGGATGGGGTGGGTTGAATTTTGTCTTTGTCTTTGCATTACAAACTATATTGTTAGTACAAGTAACAAGTACTGTTTATTAATATTTTTGCTCGTTAAATGCACAATGCCGTATACACCTTGATCACGTGGGCCAGTATATTTGCGGCACTCAATTGTAAAACCGTGATCTATACAAATAAACGCCTGTGCACTTGTACCGGCTTCGCTGGAAAAAAAAAAAGAAAAAAAAGAAACAACAACCACTTTTAAACAGTAATTTCAGTAATGAAACAAGTGTTACAGCGGAAGTCAGTAGACTGAAAATAAACTCTCGTGGCAATAATAAACCAGAATGGCAGAAAAACAATGAACAACACAAATCAAAGGGAAAACGCTATGGTAAACAAAAACACTTCCCAAAGAAAAAAGACCGTTGCTATGGTTGCGGACAGACTCCGTATCACACAAAGGATAAATGCCCAGCAAAAGACTATAATTGTAAAAAGTGTGCTAAGCGTGGACATTTCACACGGGAATGCTGTTCCAAGGAGCGTAACATGAATCAAGTAGACCTACAAAGTAGTGACAGCGAAAGTGATAATGGGTTTCTAGGACAAATAAAAGCAAACAAAAACTATGTTGATAAGTGGAAAGTAACTTTATTAGTTGAAAATACACCGGTTTCCTTCAGAATAGACACAGGAGCTGATGTATCGGCTATATCTAAGGACACTTACCTGTCATTACCTGAAACAAAACAAACCTTAATCCAGCCGTCTAAAATACTGCTTGGTCCAGGAGGCATAAAACTCAAAGTCACAGGGAAATTCCAATCCACCATATCCAAGGATAATAACTCTGTAAAACAGGACATTTATGTTATTGACAATCTTGAATCAGCTTTAATAGGGCGACCCGCCATTGATGCTCTTGATCTAGTAGCCAGGGTGCATGAATTATCTGAAAAAGAGAAATACAATCAAAATTATCCACAGTTATTCAAAGGATTAGGCCAAATAGAGGGTGAATATGAAATTAAGCTGAAAGATGGGGCCCAACCCTATGCATTATACACACCTAGGAGAGTACCTTTACCATTGAGAGCAGCTGTTAAAAGTGAATTAGCCAGGATGGAAGAACTAGGGGTAATTTCTCCAGTGGACCAACCCACAGATTGGTGCGCAGGAATTGTGGTTGTGCCTAAAGCTAACAACAAAGTGAGAATATGTGTCGACCTTACTAAACTTAATGAAAGTGTACGTAGGGAAATCCACCCATTGCCATCAGTAGATGACGTGTTTGCACAGTTATCGGGGGCCAAAATATTTTCCAAATTGGACGCAAATTCAGGATTTTGGCAAATTCCACTGTCTAAATCATCAGCCCTTCTCACTACATTTGTTACACCTTTCGGGCGATATTGCTTTAATAGACTTCCCTTCGGCATTAGTAGCGCCCCAGAACATTATCAGAAAAAAATGTCCCAAACTCTTGAGGGTCTCGAAGGGGTGGTGTGTCTAATGGACGACACATTGATTTTCGGTAGTACTCAAGAAGAGCATGATCAACGTTTGAAAGCTGTACTGAATCGCTTGTCAAAAACAGGCATAACGCTGAATAATAATAAGTGTGAATTCTCAAAGGACAGCCTTACATTCTTGGGTCACGTGATTAACTCACAAGGTGTACAACCAGATCCACAGAAAATTCAAGCTGTAATCAACTTACCTGAACCAACAAATACAACAGAACTGCGTAGATTTCTCGGAATGGTTAATCAGCTTGGCAAGTTTTCTCCAAATCTAGCAGACAAAACCAAACCGTTAAGGGACCTTCTTACTAAAGACTCTGTATGGTTATGGGATATAGTATTGGCTCACTATGACCACAATAACACTACGCGGGTGTCTGCCGACGCTTCGTCGTACGGCCTTGGTGCGGTGATAACACAGAAACAAACAAATGGAGAATATCAACCAATTGCCTATGCTTCGCGCTCTATGACAAGCACAGAAAATCGCTATGCTCAAATTGAAAAAGAGGCTCTCGGAATCACGTGGGCTTGCGAGCACTTTAGCAGATATTTAATTGGCAAACAGTTCGAAATAGAGACTGATCATAAGCCACTAGTACCTTTATTAACAACTAAGAGTCTGGATTCTCTTCCACCACGCATACAAAGATTCAGAATGCGTTTACTGTTTTATTCCTTTACTGTTCGACATACCCCAGGCAAACAACTGGTAACCGCCGATGCCTTGTCAAGGGCACCTCAACAAGCAAACAGCACAATTAACTCTCTTGAACAAGAGTCTGAGGTTGAAATGTTTGTTAACACCATCATAAGTAACATGCCAGCTACCAACACTCGTCTCAGCGAAATAGAACAACAACAGCAAGCATGTCCAATCTTACAGAAAGTCATGACATATTGTCGTGATGGGTGGCCAGACAAACATCGAGTGCCAAGTGAAATTAAACCTTATTTTCAAATGGCCGGAGAACTTACTATTCAACAGAACTTACTTCTAATGGGATGTCGTATTGTTATTCCAGCCAGCATGCAAGCAAACATTCTGGGGAAATTACATGATGGACACTTAGGCATCAACAAAACTAGGGACCGGGCCAAACAATCAGTTTGGTGGCCGGGCATCAGTAAACAGATTGAAACTGTGGTGAAAAGTTGCACAAATTGTCAAAGAGAAACTGTGAATCATCCAGAACCATTAATTACAACCGAGTTACCTGACAGGCCTTGGAAAGTTATTGGGACCGACATTTTTGAACTTGAGTCTAAACCTTACCTTCTCGTAGTGGATTACTACTCCCGCTACGTGGAGATAGTCCCATTAAAACACCTGTCAGCTTCCAGCGTTATTGAACATTTAAAATCCATCTTCGCAAGGCATGGTATTCCTGAAATTGTCAGATCCGACAATAATCCTTATTCCTCAGTCGAATTTCATCGATTTGCACAGCAGTATGGATTCCAACATGTGCCAAGTAGCCCGAGGTATCCTCAAAGTAATGGGGAAGCCGAGCGCTCAGTACAAACCATCAAACAGTTACTTAAGAAAGCGGAAGATCCGTATCTGGCCTTACTTTCGTACAGATCAACGCCACTAGCTAATGGATACAGCCCAGCTGAACTGTTAATGGGACGTTAACTTCGTACTACGGTACCAACTACTTCAAGTCAACTAATTCCAAAACTTGCAAACTATTCAGCAGTCAGACAAAAAGAAGAGGAACTACGGAGAAAACAATCATCTAATTTTAATCGACGCCACAGAGCTCAACCTCTGCCTACGCTTCGACCAGGTGATGAAGTGTGGCTCTCCGATCCATTCTCCAAGAACACTCATGGGACCGTCGTTGGAAATTCTAGGACCAATCGTTCGTATCATGTTGAAATTGACAGTGGTATAGTCCGACGTAATCGCCGTCATCTTGTACCTGTTCCAAAACAACCTCTACAAACTCTACCAGAAAATCGACCCTCCACTGATGTTTCAACAATTCAAGGGGGAGATGGAATACGAACACGCTCAGGCAGAATTTCTACTCCGCCAAAACGAATGGACTTGTAATCTGTTATTCATTTCGGTTGAACAAATACCTTTTTATTCATGTGCGAAACAGAGACTTTAATTTCTTTTAAAGCAAGACGCTATATCTCTATGTTTCGCAGCTCGGTGTTGTTTAAGATTAACCTTTATTACTTCAATTTACTTTAAACGTTTCACTCGTTAATTTGTTATGTGTTTAAATCATAAGATAACTCATTTATGTAGTCATTGCATACATGCCATAAGTCTAATAAGTTTAATGTATCTTTAAAGCCTGAAACAAAAGATACTTCCTGAAATCCAATGTTTAGAATCTTACTTTGTAAAATCCATATGCCTTTGTTTTCTAACTCAAAAAGGGAGATGTGGTGTAATCTTAAAACTAATGTTTTATTAGCTACCACTTCACGCGGCTATTCAATGTATGCTAACTTTACGTAATAACACACGTGACTTGGACTACAAGCCATCACAATGTCACCTTCTCTTCAGTGTTAGTTTCTTAGTACTTATCAACTACCCAACACGACATACTCTACTCAGTCTACACTACTCAGTCTACACTACTCAGTCTACACTACTCAGTCTACACTACTCAGTCTACAAACTCAAGTTGGATGAAAATCCTATCAAGATCAGTGTGTTTGTGAAACCTCGAGTCTTTGTGTCGTGGAGTTTTATTAGTATGTCACCCATCTTACTGGTCATAACTGCGGATTATTTCTTTCTATTTGCAAACCCAATACAGGTGTACCCAGGTGTGGTAAAGAGAAACTAACAACCGTCTTATTTAATGAGACGAGATCAGTGCTTTCCTTACGCGTTTACACTTTCCTTACTTTGATCATCTTTCAACAACATGTCAAAATGTAAATGTTAATGTTGCAGAAATGATAAATGTGGAAGATAACTGTCATAACTTATCCACGCGAGTTCTATCGACCCTTATGACGTCCGTATTGTCTGACACAGTGGTAGGTTATCGGATACCGCTAAATTCCATACATTTTTTGCGGCAATGGAACCTAGTTCTCACTCAATCGTATTCTCGCGAGATCTCCTTCCGAGGCGACTAAGAAAGACCTGGACTAGGGTAACTTCTAATCTTAGATTGGTTCTCAACGTGTCAAGGATTGTTCCAAGTAGGCCTACTTCAGTATCGATTTTTAGACAATTCGGTGTTCTTGGTAAAAAGAATGGCCTACAGAGACATATGTTGCTAACCTTCTTGTATTTCAGGTGTCACCAAACTCACTTAATCTATTGTTTAAAGTGAGACAATAAATCATAATACACTGTCCTCAGATGCTAGAAATTTTTTATGTGAAGTTGGCAACTTTATACAGACGATAAATTATTAAGCTCCACAAATGGGTGATGTTTATTCTTGATCGGTTTAGCTAACATAAGACGAGAGGGAATTATCGATTCCGACAATAAAATTTAACACCTTTACACAACCGATAGAAAAAATCCGAAAATAAAAATACCTTGAGAAGCCAACTGTAAACTACATTACGGAGTTAAAAGGAAAACAAAGAAAAACAGCAACTATTGTATAGAGTGCATTTATGTAAATTTATGGTATTTTGTAGATATGGCGCCACTCTGAGTGAAATTTTGTCTGAGACATATGCACATAGTGAACCGAAGATTTTTGCCTCAAAAACAACCCTAGTCACACAAATAAAGTTTGCATTCTATATATTTTGTGATAAAAGTCAAACAAAAATCTCAAGAGCTTTATATGTGTAATCCAAGTTATAGAAGAATCTATAGTTTTCAGACGACAACAATAAAGGAACGTAAGACCGAAGATTTTTGTATTGGATTATAAAATAAACATTAAACAGGTTAGAACCGGTACTTGATACGATAACAAATCTATAATCCGTGAGATTCAACTGCTTTGGTACATCTCATTTAATTAGTCGCAAATTTGGAAGCCGATTACAAATTTTTCTTTAAGAGAAATCTGTTTTTTCTTGAATTCATCCAGTGTTACAAATCAAGGGTTCAAATCTCGAGTTGATACCATTACCATAATAATGATAACAAATGCAATAACGACCGTTTCCCACAAACATGGCCGATACATCCAGTACATCAACATTTATTTCATTCAGAGAAGTTCAGATTCCATTCTAAAGTCTAAGATCGCGGAAGATGCAGTGTCAGTGTTGGAATTAATTTCAATGTTCGTGAAATGGCGAGTGTACGAGGGCCAATTCAATATGGTCTGAAATGCGTTTTAAAGTTACATTTTGGGCATTGAAAAGATTGATGGGTATTTTAAATTACATTTTTCAAAGCAAGACAATCCCACAAGATGAGACATGGTTCAAGCGTTTCACGCCAGTAAAGCTATCTAGGATCACGCCGATACAAACTGCACATCGATTAATCCTAAGGTATGCTATTAATGTAATCTAATTATTATTTTATTAAAGGCACACTTGCCGCGAAAATCTGGAATATTGTTTACATTAAAAAAGAAAGTCCGTTTTCTGTATTTTTCCCAGACAATATAAGTTAGGAACTTTCTATTTTTACCAAAATTTAAAAGTTTGGACGTCACTTTGTATTTTTAATTTGAATTTGAAAATTTGAATTGTTACGTACCCGGAACGTAAACAAACCACACTGCCCCCTATTGGCGATTTTATTGGTACGAATAACCGCAAAACAGACTAAAGAACACTCAGGAGATTTTTTCGAAACTGTAATTCCATATAACAAAGGGTGTACATGAAATCACGTGTCGTTCTGAAATGAGAACGAACAAATGATTATAGCAAAATAAACAAAAAAGGTGTTACAATATCAATTATTCTCAGTAACATGAAATAGCGAGAGTTTACACTATTTTTCTTCTGTCATAGTTCTTAGGGTTTACTTTACGCATTACCTTTACAACTAAAATCAAATAAAGGTTAGTATCAAATCAAAATTAGAAATTCTGTGTTTAAGCATTACTTTACTTCGCTGTATGTGTAAATCTACGGGTGTATCATACGGTGTTCACATTTCGCTAGTTATAAGATATACTTCCGTGAAAATTATCATTTAGGCCTAAATGAGTTTGTGAACAGTGTGAAACTTTAAACAGTAAACAAAGTAATATCTACCTGAAGAGTAGATCTCCTAAGCATAACACTTGATAAGCAATCGGTAAAGATATAACACTAATTTGCCCTTCTAAACTTCGAATTGAAGGATCTCAAGCTTGCATCATCTCGAAGCGTCTGCTATAAGGACAAGCTTTCATAACAGTTATAACTCTAATGGTCAAAGGGAGAAAACTCGGGATAACATTCATTTATCTAAAAGTGGCATTTATACAATTTACAACAAACCCTCCCGGGGCGAACAAAGTGAATGTATGTGTATGAGTTATTGTTCTAAAATTGGACAGCATTTCTGTACAGATCTCTTGTATTCTCCAAACTGAGTTTTAACTTTGATGTTGCGTACAATCCCATCTGTACCTGGGTAAACTTCGATGACTCGACCTAATTTCCAGTTTCCACGAGCAACATTTGGTTCCATCAGCAACACAATGTCGTTCACCTTCATCTGTCTACCTTCCCTCTGCCATTTAGATCTCTTCATTAAGGTAGGTACGTATTCTCTGACAAAACGGTTCCAAAATTGCTGAACTAACATTTGGATGAACTGGAATCGTTTTCTTGGATTCTTGCTTTCCTGAAAAGGTCCTTGGGGTACAGAAGGAGTGGCTCGTCCCATTATGAAGTGATTCGGGGTAAGTGGTTGTATATCATTAGGATTGTTAGAAGCATATCCAACAGGTCTCGAATTTACCAAACTTTCCGCTTCAGCAAATACTGTTGACATTTCAGCCCATGTCAGAACTTGTGATCCAACGGCGGTACTAATTGCTCGTTTGACTTGTTTAATAAGGCTTTCGTAGAAACCTCCTTGGTGTGGGCTAAGGGGTGTGATGAACTTCCATTTCACTTGATGAAGCGTTGCAAAATCTTGCAAATGTTTCTTGCCCTCTTCTACCAATACCTTTAACTCTTTCCTTGCCCCAACAAATGAAGTTCCGTTATCGGAGATCACTGTATGTGGCCATCCGTGATGAGCTGCGAAGCGCCTGAGTGATTGAAGAAATGCTTCCGTAGACAGATCGTCTACTATCTCAAGGTGGATTGCCCTGCTGCTGGCGCAAGTAAAAATGGCTCCCCATGCCTTCTTCTGCTTATTCCGACCATATCTGAGAAAAAATGGACCAAACAAATCAACTCCAGTTACTGAAAATACTGGCTCGAACGGCTTCATTCTGTCTGCAGGCAAGTCCCCCATCAATGTTTTGTGTGGAGGTTCTCTCATTTTTCTGCAAATTGTGCATTTCCCAACGATCCGCTTTGAAAGTCTCCTTCCTCGAAGGATCCAAAATTCTCTCCTGGAGTCACATAACGTTCTCTCAATGCCACCATGGCAGGATTTATCATGAATGTGTTTCATTAGTAACGTTGAAATGTGGTTGTCTGAAGGAAGAAGAATTGGGTGAATCTGATCGTACGATAACTTTGATTTTTTGAGTCGACCTCCTACTCGGATTATCTCACTTTCAACAAATGGGTTTAAGTCTGATAACAGTTTCCAATTCTCTAGATCCTCTTGAGCCTTCTTAATCCAATATGACTTAGCTTCAGTAATCTCATCGCATTGTAGACTCTCTTCTGAGCGTCTCTCGTTGATTGAACATCTGAGGTTATGAATAAATCTAAAACAGAAAGCTGTGACTCTAATAAGTCTTGTCCATGTTGAGTAGTCTGAAGCATTGATGAATGAAGGGACTCTTTGTATTGTTGAAACTACTTTCAAAGTTTTGAACTCTGTCTTATCTTGTACAAGCTGAGTAGGTTCCACAGGCCAAGATTCTGGAGTTTCTTTCAAAAATTCTGGACCGTGCATCCAACGATGTTGTATGTCTGTGGATGAAATACCTCTGCTGATATCATCTGCAGGATTGAGATTTGTTGGCACAAACTTCCAATATTCAGGACCCCAAGTGGTCTGAATCTCGGCAATGCGAACTCCAACAAATGGTTTCATGTTGATTGATTCTGAACGTAACCAATGCAGAACTATCTGCGCATCTGTCCACAGGGTTATAGTTTCTGGTTTCTCTTTAAATTCTTCGAAGATTGTCTTAGCTAAACGGGAAGCTATCAGTGCGGCCATTAATTCCAGACGAGGAATCGTAGTATGTCGCAATGGTGCGACTCTAGCCTTTGCACAAATCAGGTTGACTTCTGGAATGGTTGGTCGATTCCATAGCAGGTAAGCTACAGCTCCATAGGCTTTATTACTTGCATCCGAAAATACATGTAAGTGTGGTCTTCCAATTGCATCATGTGGTTTAAGACATCTCGGGAATTCGGCTGAAGTCAGGTTTTGCATGTCATCAAACAAACTTATCCATTTCCCGACCAATTCAGCTGGAAGGTCATCATCCCAATCATAGTCCTTGTTCCTCCAGATGTCTTGCATGGCTATTCTGGCTTTCACTGTAACGCAAGCGGCTAGTCCAAGTGGGTCGTAAAGTGTAGACATTTTAGACAAAATCATTCTCTTGGTAAACGTCTTCGGATGTAGCTGTTTAACTGCAAATTTCAATTTGTCATCATCCGGCTTCCATACAACGCCCAAAGTTTTCACTTCTTGACCATCCAAGTTTACTTCTGGAGAATAGCTTTCCAGTTTGTCTTGGTCGAAGTTTTCTGACTTTTCTGACTGACAAGAGTTTGATTGAAGTTGTTTCTTGATTGATGGTGGGCAAACATACCATTCTTTCACTTTAAAACTACCTGAATCCAATGCTTTCTCTAAAGTCTTTATCCGTTTAATAGCTGTCGTTTCGTCTGGGCAAGAATGTATAATATCATCCATATAGCGATCTTTACGGAGAATAACTGAAACGGCAGGATCTGATTCTTGGTATTCTTCCGCTATCTTCAAAATGACGTAGCAAGCCATGTCTGGTGATGGTTTGGCTCCGAATGTCACACGAAGTAATCTATAAACAGTAGGATCTTTGGTGACATCTAGATCTCTCCAGAGATATCTGTGAACATGGGTATCTTCTTCGCGAAGATTGATTTGTAAATACATCTTGGTGATGTCTCCTGTGAAGGCTACAACGTCTTCTCTAAAGCGTAGTAAGACTCCAAATAAATCTCCAATTAGCCCTGGGCCCTTGTAAAGAAAGTTGTTCAACGTTGTTCCCATATAAGGTGTTGAAGGATCGAAGACGATTCTAAGGGGTGTAGTCTTCTTTTCTGGTCTATATACTCCATGGTGAGGTAGATAATAGGCTGGTTGGATTTCCATATCATCTTCTGTAACTTTACATGACCATCCCTTTTCTTCGTACTCCGATATTGTGGCTTGGTACATTTCTGCTTTAGTAGGATTTCTCAGCAGAGATCTTTCTGTAGATTCAAGTCTTTTAATGGCTTGAGAGTAGTTATTGGGTAACTCTTCAGGGTTTCTCTTCCATGGCAAACCTATTGTATAGCGACCTTCATTCTTGAAACATGATTCCTCCATAAGTTCTATGGCCTTTTGGTCATCTCTTGAGATAGCTGAATGGGGACAGTTACAGTTTGGTGCTTGAACACCAAGTGTCTCAAAATCATAAAATTTCTCCATATCCACCTTTTGGACAAAGTTTACTGAGCAAATTGAGTTTGATTGTTCTTGGTTCGATCCCATGACGTACCATCCCAAAGCTGTACGTTTAGCAACAGGTTGATATGGTAAACCTTGACGAATTTCGTATTCAACATGTAAATGACTGTAGTGGACTCCCAGGATTAAGTCCACAGGACCCGCCTTGTGTGGATACTCTAAATTTGACAAATGTGGAAATTTATTGAGCCATGGTCGATCTAAAGCTGGTACACTGATGATTGTCTTATCGATCTCATGAGCCTCGATCTCGAACTCTTCACCTCCTTTCAATGGCGATATCCAAAACTTGAGTCTTCGACTTAATGGTTGTTCTACTTGTTCACCCCCAACAACAGCTAAGCTTAATCCCTCTCTTTTACCTTGTAAACCAAGTGACTTAGCAAAATCTCTCCTGATAATACTAGTCCCGGCACCGCTATCCACTAAAACATTTCCCTCTCGTATTTGTCCATTGGGTGACCGGAAGTTGACTCGCACCACAGGCATTATGCTACCTTTGTCTAATGGGGAATTTCCACTTACACTGGGTAAATCAGTGTGAAGCAATGGGTGATGTAGTCTTGTGCAACCGTTTTTGGTACATTTACCTTTAGCTTTACAGTCTTTGGTCATATGACCTTTGGTTAAGCACGAAAAGCATAACCTGTTTTCCTTAACTAAATCAATGCGGTCATCAACAGAAGAATCCTGAAATGTTGGACAGTTGCCTACTCTGTGGTTATCTTTACAAATAAAACATTGTAATACTCTGTTGTATCCTTGCTGAGAAGTGGCATGAACACCTCGCCTTATTTTCTGAAATTTCACATCTGACCTTTGACCTTTGTAACCTGTTTGAATATTACCAAAATCTGGGTCAAATTCTGCTTGAACTTTCTTGTTAACAAATTTACTGATGTGGTCAATTGACGGTTGTTCTCCCCTTTCTCTGATTTCTGTGACATGAGTTTTCCATTGCATGATCATGTGATCAGGGAGTCGTGTGATTATTTGTCGAAGAGTGTCATTTGCATTTACATCTGAAAAATAATCAATTTGTACAAGCATGGCACGACAATTAATTAAATCAAGAGAAAAGTCTCTGAGAGATCATTAGATAAAATATTACCTCCCTTGGTAAGCTTACTGATGCATGCCCTAGCAATAACACTGGATTGGCCAAATTGTTGTTTTATAGTTTTAAGCGCTGTGGCATACATTTTACCTGATGAGCCTAAGCCTGAAATTGCTCTTTCAGCTTCACCTCTAACGTGACCCTTTAACTGGGCAATTCGAACATCATCAGTTAAATGTGGCTTGTTGTGGACATGTATTTTAAATCTTTCGACAAACTCCACATAATCTAAGGCATTACCATTAAACTTTGGTAATTCAACATTTGGAAGGTCCCTACTGGCCTCCAACCTATACAAGGCATCAGCTATAGATAAACTATTCATACAAGCAGTTAATTCAGTCTCTTTAAACTCAATCAAGTCATCAATCCATTCATCAAACCTGCCTTGCTCGGAATCAGACAGTTTTCTTGGGCTTGGTCCGTGCGTTGACATATTGGCGGTAGGGTCCATTTGTGTGGCACCAAATGAATGTACAGAGTTACTTGCCCCTGTCTCAGGCATAGTTTTATCGTGTACGCTGGCTGGCTGCTCAAAAGTGTCCGGTTCAGGTTCAGGATTGGATGGGACGGGCAGTGGGACACTACGCGCTGAAACACTTCTCGTCACTACACCAGGTGTGGATTGGTCACTATGCAATTTCGCATAGTCTTCTACAGCTTCTTCTATGGCATATATTTCGTTTACCAGAATATTTTCCCATTCATCTAGGCTGGCTATTTGGGAATCATCCACAAAATCATATAATTCATTGTGGCATTCACATATTTGTGTGTAGTCAACTCTTAGATCTTCGATCTGCTTTAATACACGTCTGGTAGTTTGTTGACCATCAATACCCAATCGGATACGATTTATGGCTCGAGTTATTTTCCCTCGTAAGGTACGCCTTTTATTTCTGACTACTCGCTCCCTTTCGTCAGAATTATTTTGAGCCTCTGATACACTATGTACCATTGGATTGGTATCTACTGGCACAACTGGCACAGGGTTTTCATTTTCTGGCAGTGGCACAGCTGGTTGGTGTGTGGGACTATCCCCTTCGGGTGGCAAATTATTTATGTTATCTTGATCACTCATGATGTTGGTTCAGCTCTGTTGTTACTCACCAAATGTGAATAAATGTCTCCTTTAAATTTGCCTACTATGGATCGGCACAGCAATAGGTGAGACTTCACTTCTTCTTCAGAAATTTGTTACGAATAACCGCAAAACAGACTAAAGAACACTCAGGAGATTTTTTCGAAACTGTAATTCCATATAACAAAGGGTGTACATGAAATCACGTGTCGTTCTGAAATGAGAACGAACAAATGATTATAGCAAAATAAACAAAAAAGGTGTTACAATATCAATTATTCTCAGTAACATGAAATAGCGAGAGTTTACACTATTTTTCTTCTGTCATAGTTCTTAGGGTTTACTTTACGCATTACCTTTACAACTAAAATCAAATAAAGGTTAGTATCAAATCAAAATTAGAAATTCTGTGTTTAAGCATTACTTTACTTCGCTGTATGTGTAAATCTACGGGTGTATCATACGGTGTTCACATTTCGCTAGTTATAAGATATACTTCCGTGAAAATTATCATTTAGGCCTAAATGAGTTTGTGAACAGTGTGAAACTTTAAACAGTAAACAAAGTAATATCTACCTGAAGAGTAGATCTCCTAAGCATAACACTTGATAAGCAATCGGTAAAGATATAACACTAATTTGCCCTTCTAAACTTCGAATTGAAGGATCTCAAGCTTGCATCATCTCGAAGCGTCTGCTATAAGGACAAGCTTTCATAACAGTTATAACTCTAATGGTCAAAGGGAGAAAACTCGGGATAACATTCATTTATCTAAAAGTGGCATTTATACAATTTACAACATTTATGTTTCAGTCGAGTGAGTGAACTAACGACACAGTGTAATTTTACATAGGCCTATCTATCTGAGAAATACAGACTGACGATCGGTTAACACGACTGGAAAAGCCTGCTGATTATTGTTTGAGTGTAAACCACAGATAAAAAGGCCTGAAATGAGGGTAATCCACAACGAAAGTTGACCGACACTGATCGTTTTGTTGTAATCAGGCTTCGATTCTTCGTTTGTTTTTCACCCCATTTCTACATTCTAAAGCTAACTAGACATGTTTTATTTGTCCTATGTTTAAGTTTAGTGGTATTAGTCGTAGTGTGCTCATGTAAATTGGTTTTCTTAGCAAATTTAAACAGGCTACGGCGGCAAGTGTGCCTTTAATGTTAATGTTCAGTGAATAAATCGCTCACACGCTGTAATAAGATATCTACGGTTTTCCTTGGTTAAAGGGAGATAAGTAGAAATGTGATAATGTGGGGGTTAAGTGACACTGTGGGCAGTTTACAGTCTTTGGGTTTACAACAACAACGTGGTATGAACACTAAAACTGAAAGACGTGGATGATTTGTTTTAATGATATATTCAATAGCAGATCAAGAAATTTTATCAAATATACACAAGTGTATACACGCTAATTTGATGAAAAGGTCCTTCATTAATGAGACTTGATTCAGTAAATGTGAACAAGGTGATTTTTTTCAACCACAGTGTGTGTCAGTCCGTACTCTACAATGTGGCTAAACTGTCTACATAGCCTATCCAGATGTCTGCAATATGTTGAGTTGATTGAAGTTATTCTGATACGCCCGCACGGGCTTTGAAGAAGCCCGTACGGGCGTATCAGAATTTATCCTTCAATCCACTGAAGATATTGCAGACTACCTATCCAGATGCCATAGTCATGATATAGTTCAATTTACCGAACTTATGGTGATATTACATATACCAACGTTCAGTATACGAATTTGAAATACAAGGTGGAAATGATGCTTAAATTACAAGCCATGAAAATATTATTGTAACTCCTCGATATGGATGATTCCTACTTCAGACTTCTTTAAAACTCTTAAAAGATTATTCTTGTCCGCTTTTATTACATGTAGCTATTCCAAAGGACGTACACCTGGTCTTAAACAACAACAAACTGTCATTTCTTGGAGACTTTGCCGCCATTTTGCGTGACGTTCGAACTGTGCCAAACGATGCATGCCAAATAAATAAAATAAATAAAAGAGGACAAGGATAATCTTTTATGGGTTCTAAAGAAGTCTGGGGTAGGAATTTTCCATACAGAGCAGTTACAATATTATTTTCATGGCTTGTAATTTCCGACAAAAGTGCGTCGGACTTTACCAACCAGCATTATAGGATTCGTAGACTGAACGTTGGTATATGTAATATCACCATAAGTTCGGTAAATTGAACTAAGTCATGATAGTGGTTATCAGCTGGTAGTTGGAGTAAACAATCCTCTTATGAGCTAGGAGCGGGTCCTCGGTGGCTCAGTCGGTTAGAGTGGTGCTAGTCCCTCAGTCCGACACATGCCTTCCATCGATGCGGCGAGGGTTTGAAATGAATCTTCTGACCAATTAATAAAAAAATTTCTGATTGGACTTTTCGCTCCATCGCCGCTACCGTCTTTCTTCCTAAAAATTACTTTCATGAAATATAAAATAAATGACTAACCTTTTCTTTCTTGATATCCATTCCCCTACCAGCCCCGATAGCTCAGTCGGTAGAGCGTCCGCTTCAGGCCTGGGAGATCCGGGTTCAAGCCCGGGTCGAGTCAGACCAAAGACTTTAACAGTGGTAGCTGTTACTGCTTCGCTTGGCGCTCAGCAATAGGAGTTAGAGCAGCGACTGGTTGGCCCGGTGTCAGTATACTGTGACTGGGTGAGGGGGCTTGCTGGTTGTCTTCGGCAAGTCGTCTCGGTGAGACAGCACCTAAAAGAGCGGTGGAAATCCGCCCTGTCACAAGGAGACAACGTCTTCATATAACCGAAATACTGTTGAGCAGGACGTAAAACCCCAATCACTCACTCACTCCATTCCCCTATTGTTAACCAGACTTTTTGTTGCATTACATTCATATCTAGCGCTGGCTGGAATACTTTCCTGCGAACACGGCAGCCAGATTCTCTAATCTCACTCGATGGTAATTTTCTAAGCTACGTCCTGTACCGTAGCGTTCGGCCCTCACATTAACGCTACATGTTAAAGCTACACAGGTGGTATCAAATAATTGGGTTAAGCAAAAAAGATGGGCGGCCTCCGTAACCTTTCAGGTCCAGGTCTTGAATTTGTTCATGGTAAGTTTAGTCTTGGTGGTACTAACTAACCAGGAGAAACAAATGAGGCAAGGAGGCCAAGATGGGGAAAATAGAAAAAAGTGCAAAAAAACTGTGTTAAACCCTCTTATTGTCTTGGTGATAAGTATTTATGGAAAATGTGTGAATTTTGGCAGCTCATGTCACTTTAAATTATTTGGTCTGCACATAATTTTTTTTTCTCGAGTGGATAGTGTGTCATGAAATATTTATATGATCACCTGTTACATAATGCTTAGATCCTGGATAAGTAGGCCTACTGGATAATGTAATATGTCTTCCCCCCACCATATGTTTCCATCCATTTTTGTTATTCCATCAAGTTGCAATGGCATATACACCCTTCACTGGCCCTAATCTGGTGAACATTGTTGGACGGTGGGCTGAGGTCTGAATGAGTATTTTAGAATAAATTAGCTTTGTGTTGATATGTTATTTACTTTATAACTTCCAACCATGTCATATGGAAACCTCATCTGTATGTTAACAACAGTCACAATGCACATGTTTTAACTGTTTTCCTTTTTGGGCCTCTGTGCATGTCCCTTTAAACTCAAGCACTGTATGCATGTATAAAATAGACAATACAGGAAGCACTTTTTAGAGCAGATCTCACAACACCAGCTCTGTTATCCTGTTATTAAATAGTTTATTTCTGAGGTTTCTATTCTGGAAAAATGATAAACCTGCATTTGAATGTCATTTGTAAGAAGTTGTATTTGTAAGTTACTATGCATTTGTTTACACTGTATATATCATAGCTGCCATTGAAGTTATTCTTTTCTTGTAAGATTCAGATATTATTGTTCCTGATCATACCTGCAATGGCGAATTCAGAAGGTTCTATGGAAGTTAATACTCCTCAAAGTCAAATGGACACAGGTCAGTTGATTACCCTCAGTCTATTTGCTGACAGAAGTAGAACATGTTGATAACCTTTATGTCTCATGAGACTCCATACATAAATTGGTTCTGATTAGTGGAAACAAATTTTACTATTGATCAGATAGACCTTGATTATATATCACTATGCTTATCTGAGATTTATTATTAAACCATCGTTTATGTATTGACCGTATTCTACCTTTTGTTGGTTCCACTCATTTTGACATTGTCATTGTAAATAAGAATTTTCTCATTGTATGTTTCCTGTTTTCAGACAGTGTTGCTGTTGATACTAGTGATGGTGAGGAACTGCCAAAGGCAGACAATATTAAATCTCCTCAAGAAGATATCCTACTGCAAAACAAGCCTTCTTTCCCTGCAACATTGGAAGGATTTCAATACAAATTTAACCAAGGTTTGTAGTCATTAATTTATAATTTTGTTTGTGTATTTTTTTCTTTTTTTTAAATGTAAGCTTGACAAAAATATGTTTCTTTAACTGGATTAATTTTATGAGAGATGTTAAGAACGTATTTGTTGACGTTGCAGTTTAATTTTACATATTATACTCCATTATAACGTCAGACTTACATGTAAACATCATGCTGGAACAAAACCTCTCAGGCAATCTCAGATGACAGGAAATTTGCTGAATTCTTTTGAGATATCCGCTTTCTATAGATGTTGAAAGCAATATTGAATCTCTTCTCACTCAATTCTTCGCCAATAAAGAGTTATAGCTGCTTTGTATGGTAATGAGCCTAAATTTGAGTTCCAAGTGTTAAGCATTTTTATATCTAATACATGTAGTTGTAGCAGGATAAATGATCTGCAGTTTTACAAGTAATCCATTAATGTCCTGTCATCAGAGGTGTACTTACTTCTGTGGCAGTTTTTACCTTCATATGCAACGCTCAGTTGTGTTATTTTTGGATGTTAAAGATCAAATCGTAATCAAATGCTATCCCTGTCGCTTAATATTGACAAATCTCTTTTTAAAAAAACCTATTGTTACGTGAAGAAATAAGCAAATTTGCCACTACATGAAACATGACACATATAGAGTAAAAAGCAATCTGTCCTGATGTTTTCTATGATTTCAGATGGTCAGTTACGACACATAGAAACAGATGAGCCTTTTGTGTTCAAAGCCCGGAGTAATGATAATGAATACAACCAATTACACTATGAGGCATTGGGTGAGGTAGGCCTCTTTAACATTACTGATCATTTACACTATGAGGCATTGGGTGAGGTAGGCCTCTTTAACATTACTGATCATTTACACTATGAGGCATTGGGTGAGGTAGGCCTCTTTAACATTACTGATCATTTACACCATAAGGCATTGGGTGAGGTAGGCCTGTTTAACATTACTGACCATTTACACCATAAGGCATTGGGTGAGGTTGGCCTCTTTAACATTGCTGATCATTTACACTATGAGGCATTGGGTGAGGTAGGCCTCTTTAACATTACTGATCATTTACACTATGAGGCATTGGGTGAGGTAGGCCTCTTTAACATTACTGATCATTTACACCATAAGGCATTGGGTGAGGTAGGCCTATTTAGCAGTACTGATCATTTACACTATGAGGCATTGGGTGAGGTAGGCCTCTTTAACATTACAGATCATTTACACTGCGAGGCATTGGGTGAGGTAGACCTATTTAACATTACTGATCATTTACACTATGATGCATTAGGTGAGGTAGGCCTATTTAACATTACTGATCATTTACACTATGAGGCATTGGGTGAGGTAGGCCTCTTTAACATTGCTGATCATTTACACTATGAGGCATTGGGTGAGGTAGGCCCATATAACATTACTGATCATTTACACTTTGAGGCATTGGGTGAGGTAGACCCATTTAACATTACTGATCATTTACACTATGAGGCATTGGGTGAGGGTTGCCCATTTAACATTACTGATGATTTACACTATGAGGCATTGGGTGAGGTAGGCCTCTTTAACATTGCTGATCATTTACACTATGAGGCATTGGGTGAGGTAGGCCTATTTAACATTGCTGATCATTTACACTATGAGGCATTGGGTGAGGTAGGCCTATTTAACATTGCTGATCATTTACACTATGAGGCATTGGGTGAGGTAGGCCTATTTAACATTACTGATCATTTACACTGCGAGGCATTGGGTGAGGTAGGCCTATTTAACATTACTGATCATTTACACTATGAGGCATTGGGTGAGGTAGGCCTATTTAACATTACTGATCATTTACACTATGAGGCATTGGGTGAGGTAGGCCTATTTAACATTACTGATCATTTACACTATGAGGCATTGGGTGAGGTAGGCCCATTTAACATTACTGATCATTTACACTATGAGGCATTGGGTGAGGTAGGCCTATTTAACATTACTGATCATTCACACTGCGAGGCATTGGGTGAGGTAGGCCTCTTTAACATTGCTGATCATTTACACTATGAAGCACTGGGTGAGGGAGACCCATTTAACATAACTGATCATTTACACTATGAGGCATTGGGTGAGGGAGACCCATTTAACATAACTGATCATTTACACTATGAGGCATTGGATGAGGGAGGCCTATTTAACATTACTGATCATTTACACTATGAGGCATTGGGTGAGGTAGGTCTATTTAACATTACTGATCATTTACACTATGAGGCAATGGGTGAGGTAGGCCTATTTAACATTACTGATCATTTACACTATGAGGCATTGGGTGAGGTAGGCCTATTTAACATTACTGATCATTTACACTGCGAGGCATTGGGTGAGGTAGGCCTATTTAACATTACTGATCATTCACACTGCGAGGCATTGGGTGAGGTAGGCCTCTTTAACATTGCTGATCATTTACACTGCGAGGCATTGGGTGAGGTAGGCCTATTTAACATTACTGATCATTTACACTTTGAGGCATTGGGTGAGGTAGGCCTATTTAACATTACTGATCATTTACACTGCGAGGCATTGGGTGAGGTAGGCCTATTTAACATTACTGATCATTTACACTTTGAGGCATTGGGTGAGGTAGACCTATTTAACATTACTGATCATTTACACTATGATGCATTAGGTGAGGTAGGCCTATTTAACATTACTGATCATTTACACTATGAGGCATTGGGTGAGGTAGGCCTATTTAACATTACTGATCATTTACACTATGAGGCATTGGGTGAGGTAGGCCTCTTTAACATTACTGATCATTTACACTATGAGACAATGGGTGAGGTACGCCTGTTTAACATTACTGATCATTTACACTATGAGGCACTGGGTGAGGTAGGCCTGTTTAACATTACTGATGATGATCATTTGCACTATGAGGCATTGGGTGAGGTTGGCCCATTTAACATTACTGATCATTTACACTATGAGGCATTGGGTGAGGTAGGCATATATAATATTACTGATGATGATCATTTACACTACAAGGCATTGGGTGAGGTACATGTAGGCCCATTTAACATCACTGATCATTTACAATATGAGGCACTGGGTGAGGTAGGCCCATTTAACATTACTGATCATTTACACTATGAGGCATTGGGTGAGGTAGGCCTATTTAACATTACTGATCATTTACACTATGAGGCATTGGGTGAGGTAGGCCTATTTAACATTACTGATCATTTACACTATGAGGCATTGGGTGAGGTAGGCCTATTTAAAATTACTGATCATTTACACTATGATGCATTAGGTGAGGTAGGCCTATTTAACATTACTGATCATTTACACTATGAGGCATTGGGTGAGGTAGGCCTCTTTAACATTGCTGATCATTTACACTATGAGGCATTGGGTGAGGTAGGCCCATATAACATTACTGATCATTTACACTTTGAGGCATTGGGTGAGGTAGACCCATTTAACATTACTGATCATTTACACTATGAGGCATTGGGTGAGGGTTGCCCATTTAACATTACTGATCATTTACACTATGAGGCATTGGGTGAGGTAGGCCTATTTAACATTACTGATCATTTACACTATGAGGCATTGGGTGAGGTAGGCCTATTTAACATTACTGATCATTTACACTATGAGGCATTGGGTGAGGTAGGCCTATTTAACATTACTGATCATTTACACTATGAGGCATTGGGTGAGGTAGGCCTATTTAACATTACTGATCATTTACACTATGAGGCATTGGGTGAGGGAGGCCTATTTAACATTACTGATCATTTACAGTACACTATAAGGCATTAGATGAGGTTGGCCCATTTAGCATTACGAGTCATTTTCCTTTTCTTTTTTTTTTTTTAATGCATTGTCACATTAAAGGCACACTCTCTTCATGTAGAAATATCTTTGGCAAAAGTGTAAGGGTTATTTTGTATTTTTAATTTGAAATTGAAGCTTGATGTGTAAGTGGATGTATCGTAACATAGCTGTGTCTCATGTTTAATTTTAGTGATTTTGATAATCATAGTCTCCTATAAATTGGCGTTGTTCATAATTGTTAGTGTGCCTTTAACCTTCGTGATTTTCAAAACGTATGTTAATTATGTTTTATTGGTGGTTTTGCAATATTTAAAAATATTACCTTTGAAAAGTAATTGGTTCAATTAGATAAATGGAAAAGCTTAATTTAGAAAATGGTCATTTCAGAAATGAAATATCATTGGTTTAGTTTATTACAACAACTTTTGATGGGGTATTAAGGTATAAATGATAGACCTCTTTTTAACACAATTAGAAACTTGTCTCCATGGTTATTTTAGACAAGAAGATTTTCCCTGTGCCCGTGTGTTTTAGTGATCATAAATATATAACTGAATCTGTTTGGTGTCTATAGGTTATCACTCAGTATGTGTATGATTTACTGGAGAAAGACGCTGGATTAAAACGAGTTTATTTACCGGTATGTTCATGTATTTATATATTTAATCAATGGCTAGTATACAGGTAACTAGCTCATGAAGGCCTGTCCATCAACACCAGATTATGTATAGTGAAGTGTATTGGAATTTTCACCACTTTGTTAAGAACCTTTGAGTGTCCCTTGACAAAGTCTAGGGATACACACTATTGACCACCATACTCTAATAAGGGCTTGCCATCCTGATTGACCTAGCTCATTCCAAGTTACAACTATACTGTATTTTACTTTGATTTGATATGATTTCAAACACAAACTTACACAAATAGTAACTTGCCTTTGTGTGTCATCATATGTTTTATATAAATTAAGCTTTTCAGAATTCTATAATATGAGTGACTCTTCCAAGAAAATGTCTGACATTCAACCTCTTTGATATGATCATTGAACTTGTCCTAAATACACTCAAAAATGTTACATAAATTATAATATACCAGGGCATTGGTTTGGGCACCCATAGTACAGCTTGACAATACCATCCCAGAGTTTATGAAGGCTGTGAGGAGAGAACTTCTATTTTAAACCACCATTTCAATCATTCATGTCCCTAATATTTATGTTTTTAAATACTTTGCAGAGCAGTTTTTACTGCAACAATCACAACAATTTTTTTCTCATAGCCTGGTTAGGGCGCCCAAACTGCAGAAGGCCCAACCCCATATGGGGTTCAAAATCAGCCTAGATTAGACCCTGTATACCTATCTGAAAAGAGAATATTTAGACGGTTGTGTTGATTTGCACTATAATACCTACACACCGGGCTCTTCGTAGCCAGGAAACCTTGATCTATGGTGGTCACATGGCAATCCATTCACTTTGTCTTGGAATATAACACAACCACTAATATGAACAGTCACATGATTTTACATCATTTATCACCTAATCTCATTTTGTTTCAAATAAAAAAAAATCCCAATCCCAAATCTAAAAAGTAATTATGACCTTTTCATTTCTTCGAAAATGGCAGATTGAACACATTGACACCTACATGTGTGATCTTGAGTATGACAATTAGTCAGCCTATCAGCCTACAATACTCAATATTACCTCTGCTGTTTAATTGCTTAAAACTATAGCTACTTTAACAATTCCAACAATGGTTGATGGGTTCAAATCCTACGGACTCCAAGAAAAAGGGATTGATTGATTGATTGTTTGGTGTTTTACGCCGCACTCAAGATTATTTCAGTTATATTAAGGCGTTGCCAGTTTTATTGTGGGAGGAAACCGGGCTCTGTGCCCGGAGGAAACCCACGACCTTCCGCTGGTAACTGGCAACCATCCCACGTAGGTCGTTCGAGTGAAAACCCAGTCAGAAAATTTTCCAATTTTTGGACTGAGTGGGATTCGAACACGCGACCCATTGGTAAGAAAAAGGGAAACATGGCCAATTAGTGGAATTAAGGTACCCACCAAAAGGTTAGGGCTGCTTTCCCAACTAAACCCTGCAATGTCCCCTTGTAAGTGAAATAATCCTGAGTGTGCTATACATTATGACTTTCATCTTGTCAGGTAGACGCTGTAGAAGGAGAACCACAGAGCTTTATCTTCACCTCCGAGGACGCATTAACTAATCCTGATAAACTCTTACTTCTTATCCATGGGTCAGGGGTTGTGAGAGCTGGACAGTGGGCCAGAAGGTCAGAATAATACTGCTCTCAGCATAATGCACCACATGGAATCACACAATAAGAATAATACTGCTCTCAGCATAATGCACCACTTTTCATAATAATAATCTGTATTGATTACTCCCCTGGGATCAAAGTAAGATAATCCCTGCATAGCTTGGTTTAAAGTTCATCCTATAAGTACGTTGTGAATTCAAGGATTTGTAAATATTAAATGTTATATATCTGTAAGATAATACATCCTAGTACAACCATGTATTAAAAAACATTAAAGGTTATTTGTCTATAAGATAATACACCCTAGTACAATCATATAAACATTAAAGGTTATTTGTCTGTAAGATAATACATCCTAGTACAATCATGTAAACATTAAAGGTTGTTTGTCTGTAAGATAATACATCCTAGTACAACCATGTAAACATTAAAGGTTATTTGTCTATAAGATAATACATCCTAGTACAAACTGAAAAACCCTGAAACAAACAGTATACCCTGTCTTGAAATGCAAGGTCTCTGATAGACTTGATTGATAGACTGACACCTCTCTAAACAAACACATGGGTATTTTGAGGTTTCATCGTCTATTGTATTTTTCTATATTACAGATTGATTATCAATGATTGTCTGGAGAGTGGAACTCAGTTACCATTTATCAAAAAGGCTCAGCAGTTAGGTTATGGCATCATTGTCTTTAATACTAATGAAAACAGTGTCTTGAATAATGATTTGGCAAAACCTTCTGCGATAAGGGTAAGTTTATCTCCTCAGAATATCCCGCCATTTTACACTTTGGAACATAAGCCAAAAAAAAAAATATATATATGACCAGGGCTAAGTTTACATATCATAAAAACCATGGCAATGTCTCTACATGTACGTTGTATATCGTAGAAAGCCAGGTCAAGTTTATATGTCATAAAATCCAGGGACCAGTATCTATGTCGAGGGACCAAAAATCTGTTTATTTGTTGTTAGCAGGGGCGAGTTTATATATGGTAGGAACCAAGGCCCTGTTTCACAAAGCGGCGTGGCATAAGTTTTTTCGTTACTGCCATAGCACAGCATTGCTATGGCAGTTACGTAAAAACTTACGCTATTCCGCTTTTTGAAACAGGCTCCAGGGACCGTTTTATTTGTCATAGAAACAATGGATCAGTTTACGTGTCCTGGAAACCATGGATCAGTTTATTTGTCCTAGAAACCATGGATCAGTTTACGTGTCCTAGAAACCATGGATCAGTTTATTTGTAATAGAAATCATGGATCAGTTTATTTGTCATAGAAACCATGGATCAGTTTACGTGTCCTAGAAAACATGGATCAGTTTATTCGCATAGAAACCATGGATCAGTTTACGTGTCATAGAAACCATGGATCAGTTTACGGGCCATAGAAACCATGGATCAGTTTACATGTAATAGAAACCATGGGTCAGTTTATTTGTCATAGAAACCATGGATCAGTTTATTTGTCATAGAAACCATGGATCAGTTTACGTGTCATAGAAACCATGGATCAGTTTATTTGTCATAGAAACCATGGATCAATTTACATGTAATAGAAACCATGGATCAGTTTAATTGCCATAGAAACCATGGATCAGTTTACGTGTAATAGAAACCATGGATCAGTTTATTTGTCATAGAAACCATGGATCAGTTTACGTGTCCTAGAAACCATGGATCAGTTCATAGAAACCATGGATCAGTTTACATGTACTAGAAACCATGGATCAGTTTATTTGTCATAGAAACCATGGATCAGTTTACATGTAATAAAAACCATGGATCAATTTATTTGTCTTAGAAACCATGGATCAATTTATTTGTCATAGAAACCATGGATCAATTTATTGGTCATAGAAACAATGGATCAGTTTACGAGTCATAGAAACCATGGATCAGTTTACGTGTAATAGAAACCATGGATCAGTTTACGTGTCATAGAAACCATGGATCAGTTTATTTGTAATAGAAACCATGGATCAGTTTACGTGTAATAGAAACCATGGATCAGTTTACGTGTAATAGAAACCATAGATCAGTTTACGGGTCATAGAAACCATGGATCAGTTTACATGTAATAGAAAGCATGGGTCAGTTGATTTGTCATAGAAACCATTGATCAGTTTACATGTAATAGAAACCATGGATCAGTTTATTTGTCATAGAAACCATGGATCAGTTTATTTGTCATAGAAACCATGGATCAGTTTACGTGTAATAGAAACCATAGATCAGTTTACGGGTCATAGAAACCATGGATCAGTTTACATGTAATAGAAACCATGGATCAGTTTATTTGTCATAGAAACCATTGATCAGTTTACGGGTCATAGAAACCATGGATCAGTTTACATGTAATAGAAAGCATGGGTCAGTTGATTTGTCATAGAAACCATTGATCAGTTTACATGTAATAGAAACCATGGATCAGTTTATTTGTCATAGAAACCATGGATCAGTTTATTTGTCATAGAAACCATGGATCAGTTTACGTGTCATAGAAACCATGGATCAGTGTATTTGTCATAGAAACCAGGGATCAGTTTATATTTAATAGAAACCATGGATCAGTTTATTTGTCTTAGAAACCATGGATCAGTTTACGTGTAATAGAAACCATGGATCAGTGTATTTGTCATAGAAACCATGGATCAGTTTACATGTAATAGAAACCATAGATCAGTTTACGGGTCATAGAAACCACGGATTAGTTTACGTGTCATAGAAACCATGGATCAGTGTACGTGTCATAGAAACCATGGATCAGTGTACGTGTCATAGAAACCATGGATCAGTTTAGGTATAATAGAAACCATGGATCAGTTTACGTGTCATAGAAACCATGGATCAGTGTATGTGTCATAGAAACCATGGATCAGTTTATTTGTCATAGAAACCATGGATCAGTTTATTTGTCATAGAAACCTTGGATCAGTTTATGTGTCATAGAAACCATGGTTCAGTTTACGTGTCATAGAATTTATGGACCAGTTTATTTGTCTTAGAAACCATGGGCCATTTTATATGTCATAGAAACCACTTAATTTATCATACAAACCATGGACAAGTTTATTTGTGATAGTAGCCATGGTTTATATATGGTAATTTGCACTGGACTAGTTTGTAGACCTTCAATGGATAAAGCCATTGTTTATTGATGTATTATTTGTTTGATTTCAGTGTAATGATTGTCCGGAGGCCCATGCAGAATATGTGTGGGATGAGTTTGTCTCTAAATCTAAAGCTAAACATATTGCTATCATTGCTCACAGTTATGGTGGCGTTGTCACAGTACAGTTGGTAAATATACCCAGGGATTTGTTTTATATTCTTGTATGGTTGATTATTTGATTGATGTTTTTTGCCATACTCAACATGTTCACTCTTATATGGCAGCGTTGCCAGGTTTAATAGAGAAGGAAACCTGATTTTCAGCTTTGAGGACCCACTGAAGTTTTGATGTGTACCGGACAACCCTTTCACAAAGGAGGATCTACTGAAGTTCTAGTCAGAAAGTATTACCAGCCCTTTATCAATATAATGCTTTAGATACAAAATGTTTGTGAAAATAGATATTAGCTAAGTGACATGGTCTTCAATACAAAAGCTTCTGGAAAGAAAATTTGAATTATTCAAGCATATATGCTTAAAGGAGAAAAAATCACATGGGAAGCGGTAAATGAGGCTGGTAATCAGCAGAAGTGAATTATATTCTGATCAGATTAACAGGTTTGAATTTGAAAAGAGACAACTTTGATGCCAAACACCAAACAATATCTAAACCTTATTATTTGCAGGCAAATCAAAAACAGTCTGACTTTAAAGAACGTGTATTTGCCATAGCATTTACAGATTCTGTTCACAGTCTTACACATCAAGAAGTCTCAGATGATATTATCAAGCTCTTTAAAAAGGTAGGTAACTTTTATTGGAAGCTTCGAAAATGTGTTCTCTCCCTTCAGTAACAGTGTTATGTGTTATTGTGAGAGCTGAGAATTCAGGGCTTCTTATAACCTTATTGTATGTGTGAAATAAAAATATTTCTAGAGAACTGGAAAAGATGGTCATTTCCTTTAAAGGGTTTATTTATATCCGTATTGTCAAACTGCTTCCGGTTTGATTTTATATTCATATATAGCCTACTGTTAATTTATTATCTCGGTATGTATATTCCCTATATAATGGGGCCTTGATGGCTCACTATGTGAGAGTGGGTGTCCCTCAGTCTGGCACAGGTTTTCAATTAATGGGGCACCGAATCGAATCCCATTCAGACCAATATTTAAAAAATTTAAGAATTCCTGAGTGGATTTTTCATTTGATCGTCATATGTGGAAGAGTTGGCAGGTACTCGCCAAAGGTCGGGGGTTTTCTCTGGGCCAAAAGCTCTGTTTCCCCCACCACGAAACCTCTCAATGCCACCTTGTAAGTGAAATAATCTTGAGTTCGCCATAAAACACCAATCATTGAACCAACCCTACAATGATACTTCTGTCTTGCCTTCTCATGCAAAGATATAGTGAAGCTTGCATTTTACACAGAAACCAACTTTAAATCTGTCCAGTATCTGGACAGGAGTTATCTCCCTTGTAGTTAGGGAGAAAAAAAAATGTCCCAGAGCCTATGGTATAAGTCGCTCCAAATGAATTTGTTATAAGCCTCTTTTGAGTGTGGCTAAAATCACGCCAGACGGAAATTTAGGGATATTGTTAATGGGGAACCATGTCGTTCGTCTTTGATTCTTTATGTCGAAATCATTTCTTTTTTTCCATTTTTTTTTTTTGTCAAGAACACCTAGATATATCAGAAGCTAACAGTTGAGATTTTGTCAGGTGACAGTCAATAAAAATATTTATATCACATAGATACACTTAGCTTTTGTCAAAAACCAACTGTGAAAAACACAAGGGAAACAACTCTAGATACTTACTACTAAAACTCCTATATAAGTATTAAAGGCACACTTGCCGCGAAAATCAGGAATATTGTTTACATTAAAAAAGAAAGTCCGTTTTCTGTATTTTTCCCAGACAATATAAGTTAGGAACTTTCTATTTTTACCAAAATTTAAAAGTTTGGACGTCACAAATTTAAACAGGCTACGGCGGCAAGTGGGCCTTTAAGGGATTAATAAATTTAAGTTTTAGTGTTTAAAATGCCTGTTATCTACTTACCCTGCTAGACTTGAACTGGTTGTTATATTGAATATTGATGCTCACTTTTTTCAAACCATTATTTTGAGACCATGAAGTAAAAATAAAAGTTATTCAGATGTACTTATTAGTACACCATGGGAAACACGATTAAAACTTACACTCATATTTACTTTAACACCTAGTGCATTTAAACTTTGATTGGTTCCATCACAGTTTTGTGGCTAAATTTGACCAATCACAATCGCTGTATCAGTAAATTAACACTGATTGACCTGGAAAAAGTTCTGGGCCAGGCTGAGAATCAAACTCCCGCTCTACCAACTGAGCTAACCGGCCCTGCTGGGAACGGTTCCTTTGTTAGATTCTCTTATAATTATAATATGTCGGTAATGAACAAAACAAAGATGGACAAGTTTTATAATTTTTAAAGGCCGGGATACCTATGTTGTTTTCTTTTTTACCTCACCCAAATTCATCCTGTCAGCCAGAAGTGGGCGGGAATACAGAGGTCGACTCTTGTTGACGAGTCTCTGTCTACTGGCAAGGTTTATCTTATTGTTAAACTAGCAAAGCATATAAATGTTCTATCAGTGATTGGGCGTTCCTGGTAAAACAACAAAATTTCATTCAGTTTGCCCATGAGTAAATGTGAGCTTGTTGTGTTTTGAACTCTCTGGTCCCAGGATGTTATTTATACAGACTTTGTTTGTTATCAGATGTGTGTAAATTGGGTGAGCAGTAAGGAACCCTTAGACACACCTGTCAAACAGAGATATAAAGATGAATGTCCACAGGTATCTGCAGGTATGTCCTATATTCATCCAATCACATCAGGGTATGAGTTGCCAGGTCACACTTTTGTACATAATAGACCAGTTGATTAATGATGTCATTGGGATGTTAGGAGGGTAAAAATATCAACTTATAAATCTGAATAGTAGGTTATATGTGTGCAGCTAAAAGTGGTCAGTTACAAAGTAGGCTATATGTGTGCAGTTAAAAGTGGTCAGTTACAAAGCAGGCTATATGTGTGCAGTTAAAAGTGGTCAGTTACAAAGTAGGCTATATGTGTGCAGTTGAAAGTGGTCAGTTACAATGTAGGCTATATGTGTGCAGCTAAAAGTGGTCAGTTACAAAGTAGGCTATATGTGTGCAGCTAAAAGTGGTCAGTTACAAAGTAGGCTATATGTGTGCAGTTAAAAGTGGTCAGTTACAAAGTAGGCTATATGTGTGCAGTTAAAAGTGGTCAGTTACAAAGTAGGCTATATGTGTGCAGTTGAAAGTGGTCAGTTACAAAGTAGGCTATATGTGTGCAGCTAAAAGTGGTCAGTTACAAAGTAGGCTATATGTGTGCAGCTAAAAGTGGTCAGTTACAAAGTAGGCTATATGTGTGCAGTTAAAAGTGGTCAGTTACAAAGTAGGCTATATGTGTGCAGTTAAAAGTGGTCAGTTACAAAGTAGGCTATATGTGTGCAGTTAAAAGTGGTCAGTTACAAAGTAGGCTATATGTGTGCAGTTAAAAGTGGTCAATTACAAACTAAACCCCTCAAATATCCAATCATTTTGCGGGTGATTGTCACTCCAGGCCTATAAGTACCACATTCCTTCATCGGTAAAACTCATTGGTTTATGTGAAAATAAAAATATTCAGTGAGCCTTTCTCTTCGCCAAAGCGAATGTGTTTCCCAAAATGACTGTGACAAACTTTTATTCATTCTTCTCAACACTATACTTTAATATAACTCTCAATGTATCTTCTAACTTTAGCTTTGTTGGAACCAAAGGTCATAAATTGTTCATTATGTTTTAAACAAAAATTAAAAATTTTACAAAATGTACATTTTATATGCTTGCTTGGGTCCCAGGGTGTGCAGTTGGCAATGAGCAGTTTACAATCAACCGAACTGATAAAACCCACAATTGTTAATGTTATTACATTGGATAAGGGGTTTTTAAACTTACATTTAATGGCTACATATTACTGCAATATGACCAACATTGCCTCCATTACTAACTGTAGAGTGAGTTGTCTGAAGTGGCTTCAACCAAGGAGTCAGGCTTGCAATACCACTCACTAATTTTAAGAAATTGGCAAGAATTCAGTGGATTCTTATCTCATTGTTTCCATGGATGCCAAGTTCATCTACATTTAACAACAGAATATTGTGTGATTTTCACTAAGCAAATGTTAGCCCTTCCTCTATGTAAAACACTCCATGATACACTGGGATATAACAAGTCCCTTGGACTTTATTCCCGCCGATTAATGACTTCAATTATTATTTTATTTGTATCTTTTTGCAAAGGTGAATAAATGAAACATGGAATAATTGCATGCACTGCTAATTTGCAGCTGTTTGACATATTGAAAACGAGTGCAGAGTAAACTGTCAATCAGTATGTAAAGGATTTGTTGTCTTTCATTTCAGGTACAAACAAACACGAGGAAACATCATGGAAGAGTTTCAAGTCCATCTTTACTTTTCTCCAAGAACAATATCAGAATGTCAGCAAGGAAAAGGAGGAATTATGAAGACTATGCAGATTTTAACTTTGTTTCTCCTTTCCTTTATACTCACAAGTCTCACCACTCTGATTTACACAGTCAAATCACCCTGCAATATGGAAATGTTTATCACAAGGAACCTTACGTCATGTATCCTGCATATAAACTGTTATCCCAGTCTGTACAAGGCATGTGGAATGTCCCAGGGAAACTGCTGACTGCTGGTTCCATATGACTAAATATACTGTTATCCCAGTCTGTACAAGGCATGTGGAATGTCCCAGGGAGACTGCTGGTTCCATATGACTAAATATGCTGTTATCCCAGTCTGTACAAGGCATGTGGAATGTCCCAGGGAAACTGCTGACTGCTGGTTCCATATGACTAAATATACTGTTATCCCAGTCTGTACAAGGCATGTGGAATGTCCCAGGGAGACTGCTGGTTCCATATGACTAAATATACTGTTATCCCAGTCTGTACAGGGCATGTGGAATGTCCCAGGGAGACTGCTGACTGCTGGTTCCATATGACTAAATATGCTGTTATCCCAGTCTGTACAAGGCATGTGGAATGTCCCAGGGAAACTGCTGGTTCCATTAATTCACCAGAAGTGAATTCCTTACCTGTCTCCTTGTTTAATAATCTGATATTTATTATGTTGTCAGGGCGGACGACCAGCAAATATCAGAATGGAGATAACGAGTCGTATTTAACTTGTTGAATTACTGGTTCCATATGACTAATTATTAATTGACTGTGCAAGTTATTACTCGAATACGACCTTTTCCGCCGGGTAATATCAGCAGACGAATCAAGTTCGTATTAGCCGTAGGGTTGTATTGCCTAGTTCAAGTCATATAGGCCGAAGTTCAAGTCATATTGGCCGAGTTCAAGTCATATTGGCCGAGTTCAAGTCCTATTGGCCGAGTTCACCGAGTGCGGCTGAAAGAGACAATTGTAACATGTGATGTCACAGAGTTTTACAGACGCAGACGACAGATGTTGATATCAAAATGTCTACACCAGAGCGCGTTGTACAAGGTCTTATTGACGGGATATTAGAGTTAGAAGAAAAAACTACTGTAAGTGAATCCGATTGCCGTTTTAGGACAGCAGAAGAGGAAGAAACTTCTCTACTGATCCAGGAACAAAAAAAGAGCGCAAAAAAGGTCGGACGTCATTTTGTTTAGCGCATGGATTAAATGTTCAGTGGGCGACCTCCTGTTCAACTTGACAGCTTGCATTAAATTAACTTCTACAGTCTATTAATAAAAATATTATGAATCGAGTGTTTTCGTATTGCCTTGGTATTGGCCTTCGGGTGGCCTCAGGCCAATACCAAGGCAATACGAAAACACTCGATCAATAACATATAATATGCTGCCCCAGGACTAGTGGTATTCAGTATTAAATGTTGAGAAAATTGTCAAGCAGACAAAACTTATATGGGCCTACATGTATATGTGACTTAAAATGCTTTTTTAATGGCATTCTTTTTAAATGCACTGAAAATAATGTTGTTGATCATTTAGTCCGGGTTTCAGACTCCAAAATGACTATTTTTTTATACTGTCATATTTTGGAATCAGGGTTCATTGCAATCAAAAAGCCAGAGTAGACTACCGGTTCTGAGCGGGCAGTATGTGGTTAGATTTAGACAAAGAAATAGCAATATAACCTACTCAAATTGTGTCTAAACTGTCATAATCGCGTTCATGAATAATTTCACTACCTACCAGTGTCAAATATGGACAAGCAGGATCGGCCAGTGAATATTATTCTTCGCCTGAATTTACTTTTGCCTTCTCCAGTCAAACTCTCCGCCAGTTGTAAAACGTTAAATTCACTTTACAAAGAGTTAAATTATTCATGAATGTCGTAATGACAATATTTGAGTTAGTTATTGTCTAAATATGACCGCAAACAGCCCGATCAGAATAACTTTTTGATTCCTGACTCTTGCAATGAGCCCTGACTCCAAAATACGACCGTCGATATAGAAAGATAGTCTTTTGGTTTCAGAAACCCGGACTACGGCCGTCAGTATAAAAAAAACAGTAATTTTGGAGTTAGAAACCCCGACTATGACCGTCAGTATTAAAAAATAGTCATTTTGGAGTCCCTCGGACTATAGTCCGCAATATGTTGAGTGGATTGAAAGGTTAATTCTGATAGGCCCTTCAGTGGTATTGAAGAAGCCCGTGCGGGCGTATCAGAATTTATCCTTCAATCCACTCAATATTTTGCGGACTACCCGGACTATTGGTCATGCAGCTTGTGAATAGATCCAGATTTGTAGACTGATGATAAAATTTCTTTATCCCACATATGCAAATGTATAATATATGTAAATGCCACTGACAGGGGGACAAAGAATGAGAACTATCTACAATATTGGTAAACTTAAAGTGGCATGAGCTACCAAAATGTTGATATTTTGACGTAAAAACAGAATGTTGACATTATCGGCTAGTTTTCTCAAGACATATAATTCAGAGGCTTTTTAGTGCTTCTTGTTTCGAGAATGTACGATAAAGTATTGTTTTGAACTAACTTTGGCTTAGAATACTATTTTTCGAACACTATTCCGGTTTGTATAGGCCACATACTGTATGGATTTTCCTCATTTCAGTGCTAATCATTTAGTTTTTCGATGGCCCTCAAAGCCTCTTAGTGTCGTGACGATCAGAAATTATAAATAAAGTGTGAATTTTGGCAGCTCATGCCACTTTAAGAATGTACATGTGTTACAAAGTGTTCCGGAAAATTCTACTGACTAAAATCTAACTCGTGTCTGTCGTAACCTAATGAAATATCCTGGCAGCTTGTCTCCATGGTCATTTCACATAAGAAGGTTTTCCCTGTGCCTGTGTGTTTTAGTGTTCATAAATGTTTTACTAAGATCAATATGATAAATGCCTCACAAAGATTATCTATTTTGGTATATATAAGTTACAGATACAAACTGTATATATGAGCTTTCTGCACATGGTAAACATTGTTACATGTAGAATATTACTTACATACATATATTTCGTATATTGTCAATTAAAGTGGCAAGCTGCCAAAATTGAGATACTTGGCCATTATAACAGAATGTTAAAATTATTCGCTCTTTTTCTCAAGAAGTACAATTCAGAAGCTTTTTAGTACTTATAGTCTCGAAAATGTACGATAAGGCATTGTTTTCAACTAACTTAGGTTTAGAATGAATGGTCGTCCCGGTTATTTAAATTGTGAGCACTATTTCGGCTCGTATAGGCCACATACTGTATGGATTTTCCTAATTCCAACGCCAATCATTAAGTTTTTCGATGACCTTCAAAGCCTTTTACTGTCGTGACAATCAGAATCTATGAAAATAGTCCGAATTTTAAACAATTTTTCTTTCTCCAAATTTATGAATGAAGCAATATCTGGGACTTCATTATAACTCTGAGAAAATGAGAAGCCAGGCTGAGGCATGTCACCTTAGTTAAACAAAGGCATGATTCCTACTGAAAGATCAACACTTTAGTGAGCTGCATCAAACTGGGAATCCAAGCCACTTCTGACCATTTAATACATGTCCAGCTCACTTTATGTTCCATGATGCCTTTAATAGGATAAAAAATACACATAATTGTTAAACTTGTTTAAAGTGGCATGAGCTGCCGAAATTCACACTTTTTTCATAATTTCTGATCGTCCCGACAGTAAGAGGCTTTACAGGCCATCGAAAAACTAAATGATTGGACTTGGAATGAGGAAAATCCATACAGTATGTGGCCTGTACGAACCGAAAATGTGTTCGAAAAGTAAACAAAATTTAAATAACCGGGACGACCATTCATTCATTCTAAGCAAAAGTTAGCTCAAAACAATACTTTAACGTACATTCCCGAGACTAGGCGCACTAAAAAGTCTTTGAATTATACGTCTTAGGAAAAATAGCCGATAATTTAAACATTCTGTATCAACGTCAAAATATCAACATTTTGGCAGCTCATGGAGTAGGATTTTGTTATGATTAAATGTGTATATTTTTCTTTCATTGTATGTTCTATCTTGACATATTGCAGTCTCCTTTTCTATGACGATTGTCATTTTAAGTCTTAAATAAGATATTTATTACAAATAGTCTGCTCTGAATTCGTTGACATTGCTTGACTGGCCTATATTGTTTGGAGCTGAAAGCTGATATAAAAACAATGCTTTTTAAATCATTGATCGTCTCTGTTTTGTACCTGGCAAGTGCCAATATTTTCAGTTTTACAAGGTATTAATAGAATTTTAAGTTCAATGGTTTATATAATTAGTACCTGAAAGTTTATCTCAATAGCCGAATGTGGAAGAGTTGCCACGTTCTCGCAGAAGGTCACAGGTTTCCTCCGGGCAAAAGCCCAGTTTCCTCCCCCACTAGGACTGGCAACGCCGCCATATAAGTAACATAATTTTGCTTTCGGAGTAAAACATCAATCAATCAACCAAACTTGTGATTAATTAGAAAATGACATACGTTTTGTTGATTGAGATTAGATCAAATTCACCATATTTTCAAAGAGATATGGGAATACTAACTGCACAATCTTCAGTTCATATTGTCTGACTCGGTTCACACACTTTAAAACTACCATGCATAACGCCAATCTGTTTTCATAACCTACAGTATAAACTATACAGTGAGAGTTGCAAGTATGCAAGAACAGAATTGGCTTCAAACAAAAAGAAAGCAAAAAAGATCTAGAACTGCAGTAATTTTTAATTTTAATAATTTGTATGCCGATCTATTCACATTTTGGTTGCCATTGTAAAATAACGCCTCACTCACCACCATATAAGTGAAATAATCTTGGATGTGTCTTATTAAACATCATTCAATCAGACTAACAAGAACAGCTCATCTGATCGAATTGACCAAATTAATAAACAGAATACATGTACAAGTAGTCAGTAGCCCCTGGGTTTTAATTCAAAGTCAAAATATTATCTTCCAATACGCCGGCAATAAATACAAAAGCTATATTACACACCCTTGTTGAATGATTGGTTGATGGCTAGAACATCGCCCTGGTTGCATCTTCTCGTGCCTAGGTAAAATCTCCATGACTAGCTCCATTCAAAACACGGAATGACTATGGTGATTTTACGTTGGCCCTAGAGGAGGAAAGGTAACCCTGACTAGCAAAGTAAGTAAAACAGGATGAGACACGTGTGCGGCTAAGGTAACCCTCGACTTCCCCGTGATACCTGGCAACCAAGTCAGGCGATAAAACGAGGATTTGTTTCGATTTCTTTATGGACTGACTGGCAAGCGACGGTTTGACGGTACCCGTAGATTGGATTGATTGATTTTTTTTTGTTTGGTGTTTTACGCCGCGCTCAAGATTATTTCACTTATATGGCGGCGTTGCCAGTTTTATTGTGGGAGGAAACCCACGACCGTTGGTAACTGGCAACCATCACACACCGTAGATTGGAAGATACTTGATTAGTGTTAAGCCGTTAGTACAAGAAATAACTTTCAATTCAGAATTGATGTGGACCTAGCCTAGATAATGTGTATAGATGAACGTTTTTCGAAGGTCTCCAATTTTGCATTACGAGTTTGTCAAAAAATTAGACTTATCTAACTTGATATGTGTTTAGTAATGGTTTATTACTTGCAGTACTTTTATGTACATATAGTACGCCCATTTCTTTACTATAGACGATAAATCAATTACATGTGTTTAAAATCAGTTTTCTGGTCTGTCGTTTGGCTACTTTCTGTATATAAAGCATCAGTTTACATATTGGTAATGAATTGAGTTCTAATCATTCATCATCTGTCTGACTTTTATTGATATTGCAGTTATTTTATCGTTCGAAGAAGAAACCCCAACTCCGATTAATGTATATATAATATGGACTGCTCTTTACTTTTTAGGCTGTACTGACATTCGCATAACAATCAAAGCCCATACAACATTATCGCACCTTCGAGATCGCGATTTGGCGAAGAGACCAATTGGACGCGTCTCAGTGTTACCCCATTCTAAAATACAGACTACAAAACCACATACATCGTACTTCATTCTTTCTTGAGAAAGACTTGTTCGTAACGTATTAAAAAAGAAGTCCGCCATGTTATTTAAAATATAAAGATTTTATTTTCTCTCAATTGCAACAATCGTAAAAAGTGAAAATTAACGCAACCCAGATATTGATTTGTTTAAAGGCACACTTGCCGCGAAAATCCAGAAGACGGTTTACATTAAAAACGGTGGATGTTTTTTTGTATTTTCCCCAGACAGAAAAAGTTAGGAACTTTCTATTTTTACCAGAAATTGAAAGTTTTGACATCATTTAGTATTTTTAATTTGAAATTGAAAAAATAATTTTTCAGGTACCCGCAATGTAAACAAACTTCGAACCTGAGCGTGTGCACAAGTGCCGTAATGGTTTGAGTCGTGTGGTCGATCTAACGACACAGTATATTTTACGAACTTTATCTAAGAAATACATGCTAACATCGAGTAAGAGGGACTATAAATGTCTGCCGAGTGCAAACCACAGACAAAAACGCTTGAATGAGGGTAATCCAACACTAAAGTTCACCAACACTGGTCGGTGTTGTTGTAGTCGAGCTTCGATTCTTCGTTTGTTTTTCATCCTCATTTATACATTCTAAACCTAATTGGACATGCTTTATGTGTGCTATGTTTAATTTTAGTGGTTTTAGCTGTTGTAAGCTCGTGCAAATTGGTTTTCTTAACAAATGTCAAACAGGCTGCGGCGGCAAGTGGGCCTTTAAAAATAAGAAGTGATGACATATACATTAAACAGGTTTAAATGCCATAAATACCTTCAAGGGCCTCCGTGGCTCAATAGGTAGAGCGTTGGACGCTCAATCCGAACAGCCTTCCACCAATGGGCCGCGGGTTCGAATCCCACTCAGTCCAAAGAAAAAATGGAGAATTTTCTGACTTAGTTTTCACTCGAACCAGCGGAAGGACGTGGGTTGCCTCCGGGTATAGAACCCGGTTTCCTCCCACAATAAAACTGCCAACGCCATATAAGTGAAATAATCTTGAGCTCGGCGTAAAACACCAAACAATCATAAATACCTTCACTTTTTACGTCTGTTGAAATTAAGGCAAAATCTTTGGAAAAAAACTGAAGACTTTCAAACAATCTTGAGAACCTCCTTTACAGAGCGTGGTGGCGTATAAGTCTTTAAGTCAAAATTTCAAGGAACGATGCATGTAGGCCCTACGCTATTTAAGAATTTATAAGGTCGTAGAGTTTGACATTAAATACTCCCAAATTTGTAAGACCCCTTCCAAAACCACTGCAATGTAAAGAAATACAAGAAATCTAAAGTCGACATTGGTCTTATATAAATTATATTTATAATTTTAGAAAACGATTGAAGAAACAATTTTAGAAAACGATTGAAGACAACAGAATTATCGAAGGTAATAAAGCAAACACTGGCAATATATGTCAACCGTTGAAATGTCGCGTTGTTAAAGCTTCAAGAAAATGTCATAGCACTTTTAAAAAATATCGCTGCATCTTAGTCTCTCTTTTTTTCTCGCGCGCAAACCAACAATCGTTTTAAAACATCCATCTGTCACAAGAAACTATTCTTGGTCTTAGAGGAATATTAAACTCAAGATAATCACTGTGGTTCAGATGTGAGCATTGATCCGTCCGTCATGGTGGTTAAGGAAATGTCACAAACACCCAAAAGTAATAAGGAAAAGCGCATATTGATTTTTTAAAAATAATTTTCACGTAGTTCCTCTTGGTCTAGGTGTAAAACAGTTAATTGTCCATGATCACTCTTCAGCTCTCTCCTCCAAAACTCTTGTTCTATGAGAAAATGTTCAAGATTGTAAGTGAGATAAATTTAAGTGACGCTCACGAAACAAACTAATTTACTGTTCTTAAGAATGTTTCGTTCCTAGCTTGTCGATGGCACAACAAAACATTGTGTTTCCATTAGTCTCTAAGACTATCCGCGCTGTTGTGTGCTGGGTCGGTGGCAGTATTTCCCCAGTCACTACTGATTTCTGAACCCCGATTGTCCCCTTCTACAGCATCTATAATATTCGTATTCTGAAAAAAAGTTCAAATTCATATTTATCAATTTCACTGCTTTGAGGATTTAATCTATTTGAATTAAATTTTCGAAGTTTAAAACCGCCATAAATTGCTGAATTATGGTGTTTAAGTGCATGAATTTCAATTGTCAAGAAAAATCTTATATGAAGGTCATATATGATGTGTTTCTGAACAGTAAAACACTCGGGCACAGGAAAAATCTTCTTGACTAAAAATACTGTGGAAACAAGTTTCCAGTTGTGAAAAAGGGGGTGGGGGGTGTCATTTAGACCTTTGTACTCAATCATAAGTTGTAATAAATTAAAACCCATGATATTTCACTACGTTGAAGACAAGTCAGGAGTTTGATTTTAGTCAGTAAAATTTTCTAGAATACTTTGGAATATATTGACAAAGTTGTAGGGATCATCAGCTATGGTAAAAAGTCGGGTAAACAAATTAATCAAAATATGATACTGGGAAGAGAAAGTGAAAATATGTAATTCGGCAAACATGTAATCCTAGGTAGAAGACAGACAAGCGAGTTAAAGGCACACTTGCCGCGAAAATCAGGAATATTGTTTACATTAAAAAAGAAAGACCGTATTCTGTATTTTTCCCAGACAATATAAGTTAGGAACTTTCTATTTTTACCAAAATTTAAAAGTTTGGACGTCACTTTGTATTTTTAATTTGAATTTGAAAATTTGAATTGTTACGTACCCGGAACGTAAACAAACCGATCTGCCCCCTATTGGCGATTTTATGTTTCAGTCGAGTGAGTGAACTAACGGCACAGTGTAATTTTACGTAGGCCTATTTATCTGAGAAATACAGACTGACGATCTGTTAACAGCGACTGGAAAAGCCTGCTGATAATTGTTTGAGTGTAAACCACAGATACAAAGGCCTAAAAGGAGGGTAAACCAACACGAAAGTTGACCGACACTGATCGTTGTTGTTGTAATCAGGCTTCGATTCTTCGTTTGTTTTTCACCCCATTTTTACAGTCTTAAGCTAACTAGACATGTTTTATGTCCTATGTTTAAGTTTAGTGGTATTAGTCGTAGTAAGGTCATTTAAATTGGTTTTCTTAGCAAATTTAACAGGCTACGGCGGCAAGTGGGCCTTTAAACAATGACTAGTAGATCTTTCAAACTCTAGTTCTTTTTATAAGCACTGACTGGCTGTTGGTTCAGAGGTTGAGCCATTTTACTCTGGAGTAGTTTGTCTTCTTCTATTATAATTGATATGTATACGATATTGTTTTCGCGACACCTTCCCGGGTCCAAGTTCAAACCCAAATGATAAATAGTTTGTAACGTTTGAATTCATAAACTTCCCTTTCCAAATGATTGTGCTTGGCGGTGGATATAAGAAGCGAGTTTTTTTAATGGGCCTGATTTCGGAATGGTCCTTAACCAAATGACCTGTAGAATGCTGTCTAGGTCTATTGCCAGATCAATCGTTGGCAGCTCTTTGTTGTAGATATTTGATATTTGTTGCTGGATTGTTCTCCGAAGAAGGTTCCTCGATCTGATACGTTTACATCGCGTCTTAAGGCACTCCATTGATGTACCGGAGAGAAACGATGGGCGATAATGATATACCCGTGAAGGAGGAGCAAGTATGTTGAGGTAATGTTATGTATGGTAGCCTTAGGAACAAGAAGCCTTTTATACCTGGATGATCTTATTTCTGAACAATATATAGACGTTATATGTGTTACGGGTGATTTGAATAGTAATTGCTGATTTCTCAGAAAGTTGACAGAGTTATAATAATATATCAATATACAATTATGACTCCCTTCACTGTTAATATGATGCTTGTTGCAACGAGTTTTGTCACAACGTACGAGTTTTATTCCAACTCACGAGTTTTGTTACAAGGTCGACGCGTTTTGTCACAAAAGGTTACGAGTTTTGTCACAAGAGCGCCATGTTTTGTTACATGTCCCAAGTTTTGTTCCAACCCTGCCTGGTTTTGTTACAAAATCAATGTTACGAGTTTTGAAACAAACCGTCAACAGCTTTTGTAACAATTTTAATAGGACACGAGTTTTGATACAAAGAGTCGACAGCTTTTGTCCCAAATGTCAGCTGTAGGCAATTTGATAGTGATTGGTAGCTTGGCTTTATGAAAAACCTTCGACGGAGCATTTAGTCGCAACTTTGTCCGTCCGTCGTGATTTCTTGTCCTGACCATGTTTCGGTAATATTTTGAGGATTGCTTGGAAATTTGGCTGGTACATACTTACAATCAAGTAGTAGGCTACAGTGTTACTTTTTTGAACATTTGTTCAGAGTTGTTGCCCTTTATGTGGTAATGGTCACTTTCTGCTGATATTTTTGTCCTGCTCACATTTCGATTAATATTTAGAGGATTATTTTGAAACTTAGCTTGTACAAACTCACTACCAAGTAGTTATGTCATGTTATGTCATGTGCATTCGAGCTCATTTTCATTTCGCTTTTCAGTTCCCTGGTTTCAACAGTAATTAAGTCGGGTTATGAGCCTATAGGAACGTCTACGTATAGTGAAGATATTCCACAATCAAGCATAAAGCCCTCCTATCCTCTTTCAATTCATAACATAAATAAGAACCGAGATGGAAATTTATATTTTGTTCGAACGCTTTCTTTAATTCAACAAACACAATACACCAAATATGATTGAAAACAGTTAGATAAACAGAAGATAACTCATGTTTTGCGTAAAATACTGTCACAAATGGACTTCTTACTTAAAATCAAATTTTTTGTAACTTCATCAGATATATGATTGATAAGATAGTTGTCAATTGCTTAAAATTCCTCCTCAAAACAATAACAAAAGATTTCGAAAATATATTTCTTTTAAAAATATGCTTAAAGTGGCATGAGCTGTCAAAATTCGCAGTTTTTTCATAACTTCTGATCGTCACGACAGTGAGAGGCTTTAAAGGCTATCGAAAAACTAAATGATTGGCGTTGGAATGAGAAAAATCCATACAGTATGTGGCCTGTATGAACCGAAAACGTGTTCAAAAGTAAACAAAATTTAAATAACCGGGACGACCATTCATTCATTCTAAGCCATAGTTAGTTCAAAACAGTACTTTATCGTACATTTTCGAGACTAGAAGCATTAAAAAGCTTCTGAATTCTACCTCTTGAGAAAAATAGCCAATAATTTCAGCATTCTGTTTTAACGTCAAAATATCAACATTTTGGCAGCTCATGCCCCTTTAAGCGTTGTTTCACTAAAAATACTTTTTGTCTCACTAGAAATACAGCAAAATATGGGTACTAGATCTAGATAGACCAATCGGGTCCAATTGAAAACCATAACTTAAATATTAATTATTGGGCTCTCCCTGGTCATCATTTAGTCTCCTTTAACATTTTCTAAACAGATCAGCAAAAACCACTGGTCTTTAAACAAACCTAAAAAAAAACTATGAATCAAAGGCACATTCACCGTTAAAACTCCAGATGGAACAAATAGATTACACGTTTTGATAACTGGTAAAAAAAATTGTGAAAATATTTCACCCACATAGCCACTCAAATAACCGGTAACATTATAATTTGACACAGGATAGCGAGACTATATTTATGGCTCCGCAAAGCGAAAGCGGAGCCATTATGTTTTCGGGTCTTCCGTCCGTCCGTCCGTTCGTCCGTCCGTCCGTCCGTCTGTCCGTCCGTCCACCTTTCCATCCTTGTCCGTACAATAACTCATGAATGATTCATCCGGTCAACTTCAAACTTGGGGTGTGCCTTGACATCGGGCAGAGAACGGTTGGGATTGATTTTCAGCAATGTGCGCAATCCAATATCAAACCTGAGGTGTGCTTTGACATTGAGGAAAGGGCGATTGGGATCAATTTTCAGCCATGTGCCCAATACAATATGGCTGCCATGAAGCATATTCGATTATGGGCAATATTTTATCGGGAGTAAACTTGTGATAAGGCATTATTTGTTATAAGTTTTCAGCCATCTTTTCTGGCAGCCATCTTTTAAAGTAATTAATGCCAAGAATATCATACATCATCTTTATTGTTTCATTTCTTCTTTATGTCACCTCTCAAACCACACTGTCGGTTCTAATACCCTTGTCAATCAGTTCCCCTCCTTCGCGGAGCCATCTCCAGTGATTGCGTGCAATCACTTAATCTCTAGTTTCGATATGTAATTACTTTGCCCCATCCTAAAAAAAAAACCAATCGAGTGCTATTGAGTCCTAACTGGGGCTTAATAAGGATCTTCCTTAGCCACCATTTAGTAACCCCCTTCGACATTTCACGAATAGAGCAGCTGAGGCCACTTGTCTTGCCAGCCATACCTATTAATCACAAGACAGACACAGAACTAGGACCAACATCACTTACACCAAGTTTCTCTTTCAAGATGTATGATATGTGGATTGATCTTAAATGTTTATATGCTGAAAATAAACATGAACATTTGGAGCATTTTAGTATGTGTATCTTAACACTGTTGTTAAAAAATGTGTTCACGAGTAACAGACGTCCCACTGAAGCTATATCTGCATGGACAGACTTTTCTATTATTATAGCCCAAAGCTGATAACCCCAGTCCTTGTCTTCGTACATGTCGTACCAATCTGTATGTCTTGTCTCGCCGTTGTCGTCATATTCCTACCCATCGTTTTGTCCTGTCTCGCCGTTGTTGTCGTGTTCGTGCCTATCTTTATGTCTTATCCCACCGCTGCTGACTTAATTAAGGGGATACTACGATATGGTATACGTCATCGTTAGTATGTGTAGCAAATTTGGACTTTCTATCTTGAATAATAAGCAAATAACAAACCGGACAGTTATTAAGACAGTTATCCAAAAAGCGCCCTCTGGCGGGTAATTCATAAACTAAATCTACTACTATATAGTATACGTCATCGTTAGTATGTGTAGCAAATTTGGACTTTCTAGCTTGAATAATAAGCTAATAACAGACCAGACAGTTATTCAGACAGTTATTCAAAAAACGCCCCCTGGTGGGTAATCCATAAACTAAAGCTAATACTATATAGTATACGTCATCACTAGTATGTGTAGCAAATTTGGACTTTCTATCTTGAATACTAAGCGAAAAACAGACCAGACAGTTATTCAGACAGTTATTCAAAAAGCGCCCTCTGGCGGCATAAACTAAAGCTACTACTATATAGTATATGTCATCGTTAGTATGTGTAGCAAATTTGGACTTTCTAGCTTGAATAATAAGCGAATAACAGACCAGACAGTTATTCAGAAAGTTATTCAAAAAAACGCCCCCTGGTGGGAAATCCATAAACTAAAGCTAATACTATATAGTATACGTCATCACTAGTATGTGTAGCAAATTTGGACTTTCTATCTTGAATAATAAGCGAATAACAAACCGGACAGTTATTCAGACAGTTATTCAAAAAGCGCCCCCTGGTGGGTAATCTATTAAGTAAAGATACTACTGTATATAGTATACGCCCTTGTAAGTATGTGTAGTGAATGTAACCTTTTTATCTGCATTAATAAGTCAATTGGTATATCAGTCAGAAAAATGACGTTGCTCCCTCTCGAATAACGAACTGCTAACCATGAACTGCTGTGTAACTTATCATACGTGAAAAAAAAAAACAATAAAACATATCGCTACTTCGAACTTTCCAGTGTCACCGCCTATGTGATATATTACTAATTGGTCGATCATAGGAAAATAAAGAAATAGCATATGGATCTTTTTTACTTTTTGTTGATTTAATGCGTTCTCAAAACAAATATGGTAATCTAATTTACTCCTAACTCCATCTACTTTTTCGAAATGGTCAAAAACATCAGCCAAAAGTTGTTACAAATCATGTCGACTGTTTGTATCAAAACTCGTGACATGTAAAATTTGGTACAAAAGCTGTCGCCTGTTTGTATCAAAACACGTGACGTGTTTGGAATAAAACTCGTCAAGATTGGAACAAAACCCGTGAGTTGTGACAAAACGCGTCGACCTTGTAACAAAACTCGTGAGTTGGAATAAAACTCGTACGTTGTGACAAAACTCGTTGCAACATGCTATAATGGTATAGAAAACTTATGTTGACCGATGCTAGGGTCAATAATATATGTTATCCTACAGCGTAAAATCCATTACTCGGTCAAAGTTCCGTCCTATCTCGTGTCGTCCAACAGGGACATTTAGCCAATCAAAAACGAGAACATTAACTTCAGTAATGGATGTAACCTTGTATAATAAATGGGCTTTTTATTACTGATATACATGTTCCTCAGGGGTTCGGTTTAGGGTCGGTTTTAAATGGAGCACTTTCTTTGTATTCATTCGGTCTTATCATTAACCATCATGCCACCGACTATTGATACTGAGCACGACTGTCGGTCTTTCTTTCGTCCCTGATCAGTTCTTGATATAGGGTGGTATACAGTTTATATAATTAGGCTACCATTTGTGGAATTATTGCTGTATTTAAAATGTCCTTACCCAGTGATAGAATGAGGCAGTAACAGCACTAGATTGACGAGCCTGATCAATGGTATAATGGGAGATAAATTGCCGACATGTATCCACAACCTCCTCCAGAAGGTTCACCGTGTCAAAATTTTGGATTCTGTATTTTATTCCATGGCGGCCAGTTTTTCGTAATAATGCCTGTATGTATGACCAGTCCTACAAAAACGAAAAGAGGGACGTTCCGTAATGTAATACGAAATTGGCAATAAGAAAATATATAGTGAATAACACTTCAATTTAATCTGGTAACTGGATCAGATTTATTGTATAGCTAATAGCTAAGAAAAAAGGCATGACGTGTTTCTCAGTATATACGGTCTTCTTTGAAGTGTAACAAATGTTAAAGACAGTAGAAGTGCCATGCGTTAAACTTTTTTTCTAGAACATTTCTATACATGGGTAGCTGTAACTTTTTTATCTCAAGTCGTTACCTCTAAACGGTGGCGTTTTTCTCCCAGAAACAGGAAGGTAGACATCAGAACGTGATGGACAATCAATCTTGGAGTGTTATATCGGGCCATCTCCGATATGGCTCTTTGGTTCAGAGATAATATTGGATGTCGGAATCTATCCAGACGACGCAGGTGCTCCAACAAAGCCTCTGCTTTCCGTAGAGGTTCAGGTTCCAGTTCCCGTTTGTAAGAGGAATTATGGGCATTTTGAATGGCCACCTCGAGAACATCTGCATGGCGGCGTTTAATTCCGTCTTCCAGATCTGAAAGAATTACAACAATTCATGAAAATCAGATACAATAGGTGTTTGTCATGCTTAAGTTTCAATTTTATTATAATTCCTATAGAATGGGCTGAATGACCAATAGTCTACATGATCGAGATGACGTCAGAGATACAAACCCACACAGGTAACAACATTATCGGTTTATTTGAAATAATCACAATACTAGAAATACACTATCCCAGACGGAAAAGTCATTAGACATTCTCTTCTTTCATTTCTAAAAAAATCTACAAACATATGATGGAAACAGATATCTTTTTCATAAAAAGAATAGTTTATTTTATCCAAATATTTCACTTTATGTGTGTGTCTTGTATATGCCACAAAGGTATACTAAGTTTAAGTTTTTGAAGTATTTGCATCTCATTAAAGTAATTGAATGCAGACGACGGGTAAAGATTTGATAGACTAAGTGGGAAATGAACCGACTACATATTGGTGCAAGGCTTTGTCTGGTCAATGTTGACTATTTCTTTATAGTATATTAACATGGCTTGTGAATTTCTCATGGTTGATAAAGCATGACATTATCTATTGAGGAGAAATTAACTGTTTTCCGATCAACGACCCCGGACCTTAAGCTTCCAACACCGACAAGCGTCACACTTATTGATCGACAAGGATTAAATAAACTCGACGTTATTTTCTTATTGTTCGTACCCTTTGATGACCTTTGTGTGACGTGTGTTTAAAGTTTTGTCGAACGTCAATCAAACCCTAGTTGTGCATGGTGTACAGGGAGATAGCATTGTATATGTAATAACATCCTTTTAACATACAATCATTTACTAAGAAGGTTACAGTCTAAAGTAATAGAGCAACGTAAGCACTCCGAGAAATGACAAAGATTTCATGTTAACTCAATATTTCGGTTAATTAGATCAAACCATCATCACTCCCTATGACGCTAGACTTATCAGTGGGAATTCGAATATTACAGTCTAAAAGTACAATGAAAAAACTTGGCTATATACAACTCACGCATGATGGTAAACCATGCCAATGTTAATAATTCGTATTTTGTGTAAAAAAAACATAGCTCAAGTACTGTACTTTCAAATAACATTGAAATTGTTTAACATCATGAGTGATGACACTAAAAGCCACCCATGTAAACCAAGAAGTTGTTATCCATAAGTAATTCTTCGCCTTATTGTATTTTAGTGTAATTACGCTTCACAACATTTTCAGGCTTGGCGAATAACTTATTCAATTTATTGCAAAATCGTTCAGTCTCATTACCTGAATTACGTATGTAATATTTAATGTCAAAGTTAAGGCTTATTGTAAGAGAATGGAGAATTCATATTGCAAAATGATGTTTATGCTGAATAGCCATTCACTCACCTTTTTTAAGTTTTAGAAAATCTCTTCTCTTCTTTGCGTAAGTCAAATCACCCCTGTCTTCCAGTCGATGTTTTTCAAACAAAGCGATGGATTTATTGAGTTCATTGTAATCGTCACCATCTGCAGCGTCAATCATGTTCTTACGGAACTGACGATAAAAACCATTCTGCAAGTTTAATACGGTATTATGTCATAAATATGGGGATATTTCAAGTTTAATATACAATAGACTGAGGGATGCGAGTGGACGTATACCTGAAGAATACATTATTAAAGACGTTATGTTGGCTACTCTCAATAAGATAACCAACGTACAGTCCATACGACATGCACGCACCTCCAGGATTTGGCGAATTCACGATAATAAAAAAATCAACATGGTATAGCCTACAAAACTTTAAGGATTTAGTAATCGTCGGCCCCAAAACAAATCAAATAAGTAAAAATAACGTTTGTTCACAACCTCAATCTAATATAGGATTTATGTACGGTGGCTGATAAGTGTCGTGATTTAGTTTTCTGATTTTATTTTCAATTTTTCAATTTCATATTTTGTTTTTGTATTTCGACCACGGTTAAAATATTTTGACCTTTCAAAATAGTTTTGACTCGATTTGAAATTTTATAACTCTGGTCAAAATAATTTTAAGCGTAGTCGAAACTCAAAAACAAAACATAAAATTCACAAAACGAAATACAAAATTACAAAAAGAAAAACACAGCACTCATCAGCCAGTATTATATAATTAAAAATGTATGTAATTGGTTTTATTCAAAGCCACCTCATATATGTGACTACCAAAGTCTGGGGGTTTTGTCGGGTTTATATGAGTCAACATTTGTCTTTATTAAATGTTTACCATATGGCATAATTACACTTACCTCATTTCCATAGCTAGGTGAACTAGAGTTTGGTGTAGAATTCACTTTTTCAGACTTTTCTTGAATCTTTTTCTTTGTCTTCTTTGTTGTATCCTTTGGAGATTGTATGAGATAATTAACGATGTTATAGTAGAGACCATCTTGGGAAGGGTCGGGTTTACAGCGAATTTTTAACCCAAATTCACCACCTTCTTCGGGCAACTTATCAATTTTCACTACAGCTTCCGTGTCAGTAACCGTAGTTTCAATGTACTTATACAACCTACTTTTCCGAATAGAATTGTGAACAAGCTCAGCTTGCAATTCAACCGGCCTCGACAGTCGGAATTTAATTTTAATTTCCTCCCGATTTTTTAATTGAATAAGTCCATTGTCATGTGAAATTGCCTGTAATCCTACGGCCGTTGCCTCCACGCCTGGCCCCCAGCCAATATCCGGACAATCCGGAAGTGGCTGACAATCCAACATGGCTGAGGAACAATCGATTCTAAAGTCACATAACCACCTTAAAGCATTTGAACTTACAGAAACATCATTGCCATAAATGCTTATCTTAAAGACACCAGTAGTTGGGAAACGAATAGCAAAGACTACTTCTTCTTTCTTTTGATTCATGAATACATATCTGTCTAATTGCACATTTTCGTGAGTAGTTTCCGTGCTGTCTTCGTCTTTATGAAACAAATCATATGTCACTTTGATTTTGTCTTTCATGTTTGGAGGGAGTTGGATCGGTATCTCAATTTGCCCCCGCTCTGCCTCTAATCTACATTTCATGTGTCGGTCTAACTTAAATTCTAACTCGTGAAATGCTTGTCTACAAAAAGGAACATCTAGAAAGTCTTGAATATCTCTCTCCTTCTGTAACAATTGCCATTCTGGCTCATCTGGAAAACAGTGGATAAAGAATTCCTCCGGATCCGTCAAGAACCAGTAATCATTGACTTGGAACTTCAATTCACCCTCTGAAGCTGTCTGTTTTTTGTTGACTTTAACTCCACCGGCTTCCACTAATGTCCAGTTTCCGCTACTGTGTCCTGACAATGAACGGAATGCCCACAGTGGATGCAGTAATCTCCAACTACCATCCACATACACAATGTTCCAGCGGTTTTTCAGATGCCCCACGTGCTCATCACCAACCTCATATGAGGCACTTTTCGCAATGCCTCTTATGATAATACAAGGTAGCTTGGCCTTCCTACAAAAAAGACAACATATCTTGGTAAATATACATCTGTATTCCTAATCTAACCTGTGTTGAATAATCTAAATACAACCAATCTCATTCAGACGTTCTCTTTCGTGGATTGGAAAGAGTAAATTAGTGTTGGTTACCATTGCAAGACAATGATATGGCCATTTTAATGGGTTTTTTTTAAACAAAATGTACTATGGAATCTGTTGGATAAAAATGTAAAAGATCTGGGATTACAAATGGTCATCCACACACTAATATGTGTGACCTTTTTGTGGATCCGACCAACTGACCGATGTCAGAATAATTCGATCTTATATCTATGTACACTAAAACACACGGGCACGGCGAAAATAGCCATGGAGACAAGTTCCTAATTGTGTAAGAAAAAAGGGAAGGGTATGTCATTTAGACAGTTTTACCCAATCATAGTTACTGTAAAAAACAATCTCATGACATTTCATTAGGTTAAAGACAGACACAAGTTTGGCTTTAGGCAGTAGAAATTTTTAATACTTAATCTATTAAAAAAGTTGTACGGATTTTCAGTTATGGCAAGAAGTAGGGTAAAATGAAATTAAACAAAATATGATAATCGGAAAAGAAGAAGACAGCCGATCGAGTTCAGCCCTGACTAGAAGATCTTTGAAACTATTGTTCTTATTATAAACAATGACTAGCCGTTGGTTCTCAAGTCGTGCCATTTTACTCTAAAGTAGTTTGTATTATTCTATAACAATCTGGGCCACATTCATGCTGGCCTTATTATCCTGAAACACAAACGGTATAATATGTTTTTTCACGACACTTTCCAGGGTCCAAGTTCAAACCCAAAGGGTAAACAGTTTGTAACGCTTGAATCCAAAAACTTTCCCTTTCCAAAGGTCTGTGCTTGGTACATGTATCCGCAGTGGAAATGAGGAGAGGGTTTTATTCAATACCCATACATATTTCGAAATGGTCCTTGACTTAATGACCTGGGTCCTGTTTCGCAAAGTGGCGTAAATGCATTTTTTGCGTAACTTTCATACTAACGTATCTCTACAGTATGGGTTGCTATGGCAGTTACGTGGAAACTTACGCTACGCCGCTTTGTGAAACAGGGCCGTGGGGTATTGAAATACCGTGCGTCAGGCACAGCATGTTCACGTCTAAACGCAGATAAAAAGGTTGACATGTTTCTTCTACGTATTGCTTGTGGCATTTTTGCACGTGATAACATACAAAATGTGCTATCAAGTGTCTCTGCCATTTGATATATATAGCGGAGTTGTTCTACGAAAAACATTCCCGCGATCTGGTACATATAGGCCTACATCGAGTTTATATCTCGTCTTAAGGCAATTCATTGGTGTATCGGAGAGAAACGTTGCACGGTAATGATACACTCGTTAAGGATGGGTAAGCGTGTAGAAGGATGAAGGGGTGGGTTTAATGTGTCCGATTTGATACTTTGAAGTAACCTAACCTGGGTTGAAGAGAATTAAAAAGAACAGAAAAAGCTTGATTTAAAAAAGCTAAAGAACTACAGTTTCTATAGAATCTAATAACCTGAGACTTAACGACTCCCCATAAAATGCGGGGAAGATGGTATGACACAGCATTCTGATTTATAGGTATGAATAGTTAGTGGATTTGTTTTAATTTTAACTTAAGCTGTTTTTTTTATTTAATTTTACATTTTAGAGAAAAATACAGTGAAATAGTGGTTAAAAGTACTTTCAATAGTGCCTATACCCGTAGTGCACTCCCTACCAATACTTAACTCTTTACTAACCCTCTCTCTCTCTCTCTTTGAAGCTCATTAACATAAAAACGACACCCTCTTTTCAACGTGGCTATTGAATTTGAGATAAAAATAGGCCATTGCTTACAGTTTATTTACAGTTACTATCCAAAGTACCCGCCAAGACTCTTTGATCGACGGCTTTTTCATAATTATACACTGTGTTAAATAAAAGTCTAACTTACTTTTATGACCTCAATGAGCTCTATTAAACTACGGTTCAAATTCAATTTTGGATCTGTGGTTTGCAACATAATGATCCACATCGGGACTGTTAGACTAAGGCAATACAAGTAGAATTACCTTTAAAGTGAACTGAGCTGCAAAACATAGGGAAAATTCCATTGAAACATAGTTAGCTATGATTGTTCTTAATTTTCCCCATTATTAGCACATTCGCTTAATGCGGCTTACTTTATCGATTTATATTTTTTATGTCAATCATATAGTTTTGTACGGTACATAAACTTCAAATGCTGAAATGTTCTTGATAATCTGGGTTTATAAAAAAAAGTTAGCATTTTAGCAGATTATGTCACTTCAACAAAAGAGCTTCTATATCAGTTCAGCGAAATCAGTCAGCGTCTTTACTTATACTTGTTCCATTTGTATAAACACTGTTAAAGTGGCTTGAGCCGCCGAAATCTGATTGTCAATAACAGGGTTCGAAGTTCATTAAACAACTAAATGATTCGCGCTGGAATGAGGAAAATTCATAGAGTATGTGGTATGCACAAACCGAAATAGGGTCCGAAAAGCAAACAAAATGTTAATAACCGGGACGAGCGTTAATTCATTATAGACCGGTTTAATAGTTCAAAACATACATTTTCGATATCAGTATCCTTAAAATGCTTATAATTTCTACTTTCCAACACCAATAACCAATAATTACAAACTTTTGTTTAAACGGAAAAATAATAACATTTTGGCAGCTCGTGTTAAATAGTATTCGCGCTGGTTTAATATAATATCGCCATAAAAACAGGAATACCATCCCCCCAATACTGTTAAGAAAATATAGCGATGATACATGACATCAAGTTGATTGTATGCGTCTTACCTGCACAGAAGTGTAAAGAAGGATCCATAACTACCCCGTTTATCCTGAATCCGTTTCATATAGCCTCGTGGTGTATCAGAGTTTTTAACAACGCCTAAGCTCTTTGATTCGATTTTCTGTGAACCGACCCAAACGAATATTGCTCTAAGTTTTTGTAACTCGTTTTTGGCATTAGCCGTCAGGTATTTGATTAAAGCATCGTAATCATCAAGCAGCTTGGCAGGTGCCTAAAACGAACAAAATAACTGATAAACAATGTACCTGATGTGAATAACACTTGCTTAATAAGAAATGTTTGAAACTCTCTTTAAACGTGGGTTTTAAACTTACACTTGATGAAGACACATGCATAGCTGTCGAAAGCTCGTGTTGTTCACAAACAACTAACTTCGTGGTGATGCCTTAATCATTTCTCATTACTTGCTTTGATAATAGTCAATAATTATTTGGATCTGATTTAATATGACCAATGGAAAAATGGACTGGTTGACACTCACTACAAATGTTCATATATACAGGCACATGTTACACGTAAATAAAATTTGATACAAGTCACTGACATGTCAGTTTCGGTTAAATCGGGCAGTTCTCAGCTCGGCCTATATTCCGGGTAATGATGAAATGAGCTTAATCATCAATATGCAAAGTCAAGCACTAATCCCAAACACCTTAATCAAAGCAAAACATAATTTGTCCACACATGTGTTTCCGAGGTAGAATAAATAACCGCGTGTAATATTTTAAACAAAACACTTGCCCACAATATGTGATTTATGGAAGAGGAAACAACATTTGCCTGTTGCTATAAAAGCTTGACGTGGGACTTAATCGGCCCACCCCAAGTTCCATCTGAAAAATATTGATGATTTCAGTAAACCGTACGCAGACTTGTGCAAATTACGGACAAACTTTCCATAGCCGGATGTATCAGCTCAGTGCTTATAAAACTACCTAAACATACATTTACTAGATTCATATCAACAGCAACTTTTGAGAAAAATTAGAAAAAAATTTTCTCTGTATTTGGCAGTTTATGCCACTTTAGCCCAATGGAATAGAATATGATTGATATTCCTTTGTAAAGAAATAATTGGGTTGAAACTTTAACCGATAAGAAACATTTTCTGTAACAAACGTATGTAAGTATAAGCGTAGGCCTATGCCAAAATCTGGCAAAACATACTTTTACGTGAAATATCCATTGTTTTTCTCTCGTTTTATTAAATTATCTCACTGAAAATCTAATCAATTCACAGAAATTGACTGCTGCTGGTGGTGGGCCAATTTGTATTGTCCTGCTTTAATATTTTAGGCCACTTTTGTGAGCGTGTTGACGTTTTCCTATCAATAACCCGTCTCTTAATACAAGACCATTCCTTGCTGCTTGTGTGCTTGTGAATACAAATCAATGCCGACACTTTTAGAATCCTAAATGCGTGTAGCTTTTCTCGTCAAACAGATTAATGCCAGTATGATTATTTTCGGAATATTTACGGTATATAGAAATTATAGAAACTAAATAACCCTTTTTGTTGAAACGGCCAACCTTCATTAGGCTTAAATCTCTTTGCCCTTGGGACTTTTCAAAATTTATTTTAAACACTTTTGTCAATTGTGTGTCTGTGATAAAGAAGATCTTTATGTTATAATAACATTAGGACAATTAAAATATACATAAGGATATTATAATAAGCATTAGGACAATTATGAACTAATAACACATAATTCATATATGATCTGTGATACCTTCAAAGTATACTCTTCGATGAGTTTGAAGTCAGCTGGCTTGTATATTTCATGTTTGGATTTTGTGGGCGGAGCTGGTGGTGGATAATGGTCCTCTATGAAGGCAACGCTCTCCTGAAACAAATACTCCAAATTATTCCAAATGAATGCCAGCATGAACCGACGTTTAAGGACTTGATAAATGAAGAAACTTACCAAGGTCTTTTTTACCAATCATTTCACATAAAAATTTCAAAACAGACCGTGGAAATAAATAAAAATTTCACTTACATCTTCGATGTCAACTCCGTCTTCATTTATTTTCTTGGTCCTTTTCTCTGATTTAGGTGGAGCAGTTTTGGTAGACGATGATCCCATACTGTCCTCTAACCTGACAAGTAACGTCAACATAAGATGATGGTTAATAATAGACAGTTTATATTGACAATTAAAATTCCACATAAAAGATAGATCTAAACGAAAAACAGATGCAGAAAAGTTTTGTTACTTTAGCATGGCGATGGTATAGGATACAAGTATATGAAATAACGCCGGTATCGAAGACACAATCCTTGGGATTAAATCAACCTTAATATCAACATTATGTTTGATGGAGCAGTCTATCGTGGGAGTATACCCTTTAATAAGATAACCTTTGTCATGTATAGTCAACGTAAATGTGAGCCAATAAAAACAATACACACAATATGTCAAATTTACTTGATGTGAAGTCGATCAAGAAGTCGATCAAGAAAGCTCTGGTCTATAAGGTTTATAGTTGTTAAAAAAGACTGATTTGCAAAGATTAAACTGAATGGTCGCTTATATTGATATATAGACACCACTCACATATGCAGTGATTTGGGATCTGTCCTTAACAGAAATAAAAGTCTATAAGTTTACATAACGTGTTATCATACCTGTGCTTTAACCTGGCTCATCAACTTTCTCTATGCTCACCTGTTCCTAGATTGTATCGGACTGTTGGCTTGCCGTAGCTTATGTTTGTCAGAATCAGCAAGCACCGGTTAGGCCGGTAGGTAAATCGATATTTCCGTGCAATGAATAACGGAGGAAAGGCACGCAATAAGAGTTCAATACGTTTTCATCTTACAGTAAACTTAACTTTTCACACCCACATCTAATGTTTACTGGGACGTGTGATATTTTGTCACCTAGCAAGAACCTTTATTCTCTAGTTTTCTCAAATCGACATTATACTTGGGTAAATCTGCTTTCAGAACATACAATGGATTATTTAGAATAATGCTATGGTAACAGAATCATCAACACATTGTCTGTTAAGCTCCTTAGTACTGCGCCGTCTGTAGATTCTTTCAACCATTGGCCTTTTTACGTGTTGTGTTGACAACAACCGGTGCAGCTCAACTGACCTAAACCTATTGGGTTGTTTTATGTTTTCAGAAGACGGTGTTGGTTTGAGGGGTTATAGGTTACTTCAAAGGTAGAGAGATGGATGACTGTTTCTGCTGGAAGAGATGCAACTTTTGTCTTTATAAATATTCCGTTTATCTTACTTGTTTTTACTTGCAATAATTCAAGTTTTTTAAATAAAATTGTAAGGTGGTGTCGTTAGTAATACCCTGCTGTATCTAACTAAAAGCCTTTAATATAACAAAACAAGGGGTTGATTCCTTTAGTTATTTAGGATAACAGTGTAGACAATACGGTGGTGGGTATAGCGGGTATTTTACGTTCCTGTCCAATGTAATGGAAATGGGGTAAATGTTATTAAGAACGATATCCTTGCATGGGAATGTTTAACTTCATATAAAAGGGAATCGGGTCGTCAATGTAAACAGCTATGTAGGACGAACGGACTGAAACGATGCCAAGGTGGTACGTGAATTATTAAATGATACCTGCTCTTTTTATATCGAATACAATTGACAAGTTACTTTGGAAACATAATATTGATGTTGTGATGGCTACGTGTAAAATAACGTGACAGCAGTTCCTGGAATCCGGTTGATGGGTAGCTTATCAAGTGGGGATAGCAACAAACACAATTACTCTCGTCTTTATTATTGACATTGAATTGAGAAGATTCCAATTAAAAAATGCTCATGAAGGATAACAATGTTTGTTGTATTACTGGGATTCTGGTCTCATCCATCGAGTATAGGCCTATTCTAGTACATATGATTACTCTAGTGTGTAACAGTTATTGGTTCATTCTCAGAAAGCTGTAAACCAATCCTTTTAGGTTTATTTTTCATTTTAGATCCTCTAAAAAAAATTGACGAACGGTCTAAATTATGGTTTTCGTATATATTCAGTTCGTGAAGCAAAACACCTTATGTATATGTGAATTTGGAGCTAGGGAAATTCGGAATTTCGCTCGTTTTATCTGAATGCCATGATCAGCCAAATAAAGGAAAACTCATTGAAACAGATTTAGCTAATTGTTTGTTGTTTTTATCAAAAACTACAAGAGCTTTCCGTTGATACCAATCTATCGGATGTACGTCTAGGTATAAGTGCCGCCGCTTAAGTGTTGCCGATCAGTAAAATGTTTAACACGGCTAGTGGAACGAATATCTAGAGATAGCTATTAAATTTGCATAAACTGTAGGCCTACTCAAATGTCTTCAAGGCCGCTCGCCATGAAATCCAACTACGGGTTTGATATTATACTAGACCTAGATCTTTAAAACTCGCGTTCACGACTGTTCAATCAATGAGTTATCAATAGGCGTTTATTGATCCAATGTTCGATGACTAATTAATAACGGTCATAGAAATACTATGGGTGCGGTCAGTTGGTTTGAGACTTTCCTTTTCAGCAGAACGACGGTTTAAAATACAATATTCATCATATATGTTTATTACACGAGTAAACTATTTATGTGTTCAATATTTTCTGATTACTCGCAGATTTCCAATAACTTAATAGACACTTACCTATTTATGATATAGATGACATGTCCGATGGAGTATCTAGATGTTAAATAAAGCGGCCTAATCCTTTAAAATCGATATTTTAGTCTGGATAAGAAATAAAATTGTCGTAAAATTCTTGAAGATCGGGAAATCATGTTTACCCTGTAAATGTGGCTGTATTAATAACGTCTTTCTCTCCATTGAACATATATTATTCCCTCCGGCTTTAAACACCTCACCCGTCTGTCATACAGCAGACTTTCTATAGAAAATACCGTTTAATAGTTAGGATATATTATTGAAAAGTGAACCAGTGAAAGTCACGCTCTAAATATATTAGAATGGACTAAGTTCATTTTCGATCCATAAACGCCAAGCTTGGTTAGTCGGTGTATGTGCCTATAATGCAGCTAAGGTGATAATGTATTGATAGGATTGGGTTTTATTTTCAATACTCCCAACTAATTGCCCGTGTTAGAATACAAGATATGAGAGTCTCAGTAAAAGTCTTGTTGGCCCATATTATCTCAAATCCGTCTATTTCTCTCAGGACAAACTACTTTTGCTTGTTTTTGTCTTTTGAGACAAAGGCTCGGCAATGGATGTAGAAACGACCGCTAATTAACCTTCTTCATTACCAAAACACTTGATAAAAAATAGTCTGAAAATGTTGGAAATTTCAATTAAATTATTCTTTCTCTTAGAGAAAAAAGCCAATGAAAAACAGTGTCACTATTTGGAATCTGATTAAAACAGGGTCTCATATATTTTCCCGAAAATTCAGAAATCCGTTCAAAATGGCCATGCCTTTAACCTAGTGGGAGAGTAACATACTTCGCAAATGTCACAAACAACCTTTCATTTACCTTTGACATCACTTTTAAATGGCAGCATGCGTTGGCAGACCTTCATATTGTTTTTGACTTTCCTAATTCTCACGACCTCAACATTCGTTACAACCTATACTATTGATCCCATTCCTGTGGATTCTTTGGATGTAATTACAAGGGTCAAACTACTAGGTATCTCATGAGGGGACATTTCGTCAGGTTACTCCAAAGGATGAAATCTGACACATTAAGACACACACAAAACGTGGAAGAATAGGGGATAAGGAATAACTCGACAGCTTTTGAAAGTCGGCTGTTCTTGAATCAACCAACGACTATGTTTCGACCAAAAAAATTGTAAAAACTTTTATTACAAGTGTTATTCTATGGAGTTTCTATAAATTTTCAGATTTGATTGTTTTCAAAAATCTTCTGTTTTACGTTTTGATCATTCTGGAAACAGTGACATATAAGAAAAAAGTTTATTGAACATATTGAAGTAAAAATGCCACTGAGTGTGTAGAACACATCCCTAGAGCAGGTCAATACCCCTTCAACAGATCCGACGTCTCACTGCAGGGGTGAGACGCAGGTTGGAAGCTAATAGAGGCTATACGCGCTATTGACCTTCTGCTCTAGGGATGTGTTCTACACATTCCAAGTGACATTTTTATTTCAATATTTTCGACCTGTGAAGCCAGACGGACTCTGAAGTTTCATACTTACACATATCTTTTTTATTTCGTTAAAATACACTTCTGATTTGGCTTACGATATCCTGAATACATTATATAGCTTATTGGCATTATTGGTGATTTCTTATCGCCAGAATGTTGCCCTTCATGATCACAATCGTTTCTGTAACATCAGTTTGCCAATAATCTCCCTACACCAATGATTTTATCGGTCAGGGCAGACTTTCCAGAGAGGGGGGGGGGGGGGTGCTTAACTTTTTTCTTTGTGTATATTTTCTTCACTCTAACTGTTTACAATCAAGTTAAGTTGATCTAGATTTGATCCTGTATTGTTTGTCATTGTGGTCAGGGTTTATTTCTAGAAGTTTAGATGTGTGAGGTTTCAATATTATGCAAATTTGTGTTAATACTTAATAACACGAAGGTTCTGGAATTTCTAGAGGTATATTTAAAGGGCGCAATATTTGTATTTGGTTGGTTATCAACTACTCGGTCTACTACTAAGTATGCTACAGTAAGCTACATAATAGAACTATCTATTTATTCTTATTTGTAAATACGTTGCTCTATTTTTTATATAAAACAAAATCATACAAAAAAATCTGCATGTCTTTTGTTACTTATTAAGTCTCCTAACACTTTCTCCAAAAGTAATGATACATTTATCTCCGGCCATTAAGGATCTTGGAGCCCTCTGGGTGTAGGCAGCAACATCCCGATGCAGGAGTATATTTTCAGGTTTTGCTGCTTACCTACATTAAAGGGAAAGAAAATCTAAGCTTAAGACTAGTTTAGATGGAAAGAGTAGAGTTCATTTAGTCCAAAACAACAGTCCAATGTATGTTTTATCCCCTCGTTAGTGAATAATTGAAATTTGAAGGTGGCGTTACAATAGAGAATAAGCTCCATAGGCCATTCAGAAGGCCGCCACCATTTTTTCATTAGTTTTATCCAATTATTGTTGAATAAAAATTTAAGTGCGTTATAGAGTAGTCATGTGATGCAATTTAGCCAATGGCTGGCTAAGTAATGGCGCGCGGTTGCATACTGACCTAAATATTCGGAGACAATCTTCCCACTTCAAGTTTGTCGCCATGTTTTTTTGGATCTAAATCTACCCTTATACATTAGAGAGCGGTAAAAATACGTCATTATTAATCTAAAAATAGCTATACCAACATCACGTCATCCTAAAACGGAAAAATGGCTACACAGATAAGCCACTGAAAGGACATACTTCTGTCTGTTTTTATTAGCTTGAGGGTCACTGGAGGTAATTGACGTGAAATGTTTTAAGTAGTTTGAAGGTTGTTATCGACGATAATCCCTATGTATTTCTAGAGATTTCCCCTCCTTTAACTACATCCCTTACGCCTAGGCGTACATACATTAAAAACATATACCGTAAGTCTAAACTTTCAAAAGTGACCCTGCGAACGGGGTTTTCATTTAGTATCGATTTGTCAGATAAAATTTAGCCAACTATATCGATCCCTTTTCTGGTCAATGTAATGACAATGTAATTTGAATAGCACAAATTTTTTATGGCGGCTTGCCTTACATATTTATTATAAGATATAGTTATTATAAGATATCTATGATTTGAGATGGGCCAAGGGAGGCCACTCTAATGCAACCGACCCCTGGCGGTTAAACGAGTCCGCATAGAGGGCGCCAATTGTATAAAACTTTTGACAGGTAAGGTTTAGGAATTTTTTTAACAACAGACTGGTTTACGGTGGCCCAAATACGACATTTTAACGTTTTAGGGTTTTCAGTTTTGTTTTTTAGTTTTAGGTTATTTTTTTTAGTTTTCACCTAGGTGATAACTTCTCACCTAGGTGATAACTTCTCACCTAGGTGATAACTTTTCACCGAGGTGATAACCTTTCCACCGAGGTGAGAACCTTTTCACCTAGGTGATAACTTTTCACCTAGGTGAGAACCTTTTCACCTAGGTGATAACCTTTCCACCTAGGTGATAACTTCTCACCTAGGTGATAACCTTTCCACCTAGGTGATAACCTTTCCACCTAGGTGATAACTCACGTGTTCTTCACAGGCCTCGTTTTCATGCGTGAAAACATGGCGGTTTCTGTAAGTCTGTTCTGTACGTTAGGGTTTTAATTCTCTGCATGCGTTTGCAACACCATAACTTGGAATGTATATTAGAATGTATATAATGTGTCCCGTGTTTAATTTGGGCGATTTTACTTGTAGTAAGCTGTTGTGTTAATTCGCTTTCTTTGCAAATGCGGCCAGTTTGTCTTAATCTTTTGGTGAACTTATTGTCATGACTATCAGAATTTGTGACAAAAGGCGAATTTTGGCAGCTCACGCCAATTTTAACCTAAACTTAAATTTTGATCTTATAGATATTAATGAATCTGTTTTGTCATGGCTACCAAAGGCGGCTACATCTTTATGAATATGGTGCAAGAGTTAAATTTAACTATATGGCTCCCTTTTTTTTCTTTTTTTCAGAATTTCGTTGTAGGCCTACTTGTGATCTCTTTCGTTGTAGTTCATTTATTAACTAGCTGTAATGCGTCTTTGACACAATACCTTCCACTTCAAGTGAGCGGGTTACCCCAAAAGGATGTTATTGAAGCTTATTTTCACTTTGGATTTTCTTACAAAGAGATGTTAGGATTTTTACAGTTATACCATAATATAACAATAGGTTATCGCCAACTTCAACGAATTCTCCGTAGACTAGGTTTAAGGAGACATTCACAGCACACGGACACTGGGGAGGTGATAGATTCCATCCAAAAAGAATTGAACGGAAGCGGAAGAGATGTAGGGTATCGATCAATGCACAACAGGATAAGACAAAAGTACGGTTTAACGGTTTCTCGCGAGACTGTACGTATCATTCTAGCCCACATCGACCCTGAAAATGTTAACTTCAGACGAAGGAGGAGACTAAGCAGAAGAATATACCATGTAAATGGTCCTAATTATTTGTGGCACATTGATGGATGGGACAAGCTCAAACAATTTGGGTTGTGCGTTCATGGCTGTATAGATGGATATTCGAGAAGAATTATGTGGCTAGAAGTTTGCGCTACAAATAATGATCCATATGTTGTTTGTCAATACTTTGCAAGGTGTGTTAAACTTATAAATGGGAGCCCTTGCCAAATCAGAGCAGATTGTGGAACGGAGAATGTAAACGTTGAAATGATGCAAAGAGCTATGGGGATTCTAAATGAAAGTCTCACTGAAACTTCTCCAATTCCATTTTTGTATGGAAAATCTACAGCGAATCAGCGAATTGAGGCTTGGTGGAGCAAGTTTGGAATGCTCGGTATGTCAACATGGATACATCATTTTAAATCTATGTCGAACGTTGGGATCATAGATACATCTCGAGAGTTGGATATCCAATGTATCATTTTCTGCTACATCGAACTTCTACAGTCTGAGCTGCAGACTATTGTCGAGCTTTGGAACACTCACTACATAAGAAAATCGAACGACAGAGACATTCCGCATGGTAGACCTGACAGTATGTACTTTATGCCTGAAATGCATGGTGGGACTAATGGATTGAAAACTTTGCACAGCAGAGAAGCTGATATCCTTAGTGATATACTGTCGAAAGATATGATATTCTGTAAAGATAACTACAGGGAACTTTTCACTCTTCTTATGGAAGAATCGGATAAAGCTTCACCAAGGACGTTGGATGAAGCCGCAGATCTACTGGTGTACCTGTTGGACCATATAGAGCATGAGCAATATTATATGGACGTCGTCCATTGAACTTTCATTGTATACAATTATTTACATTTTACAGTATTCTACAGTTAATATAAAACATGTTTATATAGTACCGTATATGCAATCATTTCTCCTTGCTTTCAAGTTCTTGTTGATTCATAAGATTACCAAATCGTTGTACGTGTAGTGCGCCCCTCTCTTCCCCGCCATACCCTATAGGCGTAGTTGTGGGCCACACGTTTGAGCGCAGTTGCACAGAAGATACCCAGATGTTGATATTAAAAAATAAACTTTAAAATCATACTTTTCGAAACTTTCTAGTGATATTATAGTCTCAAGAATGTATATGGCAGTGTTGTTTTGAACTAACTTGGGCTTATAATGAAGGAACACTCGTCTCCGCTATTTTAATGTTAGTTTACTTTGCATACACTATTTCGGTTCTTACAAGCCAAAAGCAGTATAAGCTGCCGGAAATTTTTTTAACGATGTCTGATAGGCAAGAAAATTCATGAAAAAGTACCTTGAAAACCAAAGGACTGACATTGAAATAAATAACGACAAAGCCACTCGTAAGAGTAAATGAGAGAGGATTTAACACTTCTTTCCTAAACCGTACGAATCTACATGTAAGATGTTTGGTAATGATGAAAAAAATTCAATTAGCCGGGATGTAGGAGTATAATTTCAGGGTTTCTGATGCTAACAAATAATTTGACGTGCATCTCCGAGATTTGTATCAGCTGAAAATGCTACTTTGCAAACTGACTGTAGCTAAAAATGTCTCCAAGAAAATATGTAACTCGACAAGGATGTGTGCTATAGCTGTCGCTTCAAAACCTTTTGCATCCCATCCCATCATTGTTGAGGGAGGTCATCAGTTTTCGAGTTTATTTAGGAAAAAATATGCCTAAGACGTCCTTAAGAACAAACTTAAAATAATATATATTATTATATCTAAATTGTCTACTTAAAGGGTTTTAGTTGGCAAAAATTTAAATTGTGATAGAAGTATTGAAGTTGTAGCCCCCACCCCAATACATTGGACCACACAGCGGAAATCTTAACAACAATTAGTGTATAAGTGTATGTATATATAGCCGAGAAATCGTGTATGTGTGTTTTTTTCTTCTTTATTTCTATATTACCAAACAATAGTGCAACGTCAGGGAGTGTATGTTGGATTCTCAGCACCACAGATGCTGATTGTTCGGGGTAAGATAAATACTGATCGTGTATGCCGGTTAAAACCACAAATGTTATACATATCCACCAAAATGCAAAAAAGAGAGTATTTTTTATCCTCCAAAACAACATTTTATTTAAATGTAAACGATGCAAACACAGAAGAATAAATATCTAGCTACAGTTTAACACCAACTGGAATGAAATCACCAATCTAACATTTAGCAATCACTTACAACTAACACAGGACAGGAGTAAAACGTAAACTGTCAAAAGTGGTCACTGAATGCGATAATGAGATCATTTAAATAAACATCTGCTTGATTTTGTCTGCTGAACATAAAGAACTGCCAACTAAGAGTAATAAACATTGTATATATTAAAGCAATCAAAATACTTTCTCACATATAGAGATCCTTTATTAAAACAAAAATTATCAAGCCCTACTTGTTGCCTTAGAAAAAATTTACTTTCATAAAGTGACTTAATTTCCTATCACAGTGAGAAGTTGAGCATTTGAAGTATCTTAAAAAAACTAGAAGATTGACTTTGAGAGAAACATATTAGTAAAGCCCGTGCTATCCGAGAAAATGTGTGATATTACAGATGTTTCTTATTTCAGCGCTAATCCTTTAGTTTTTCAAGGTACTTCAAATGCTCAACTTCTCTTGACAATTAGAATTTATGAAAGTTTTTACAGCTCATGCCACTTTGAATACGAGAATTGCCACTCTACCTTCCCACTTCTAAGATCTAAATTCCCAAATATAGTTTTTATCTTAAACATTGAGGTTTTCCTTCATGGTTTTCTTATAGCAGAGATTAAATCATATATAGAAGAGGGCATGGAGTAATCGTTGTCACACTTTACGAAGATAACAGCGTTGTATAGTTTAGGTACTAAAACCCCCCAAAACTGAGGGTTCATTGCTGCAGTCATTGTAGTATACATGTACTATAACAAAATAAACGTAACCATTAAGTCCCTGGATTGAAAAGTGTAGTTTATGCAGAAGTTGGAGTTAATACGGTAAAAAAGTATATAATAGCCCAAAAGAACAGGATATTGAGTAACATAAGTTCCAGTGAACTCAACAAGAAAAAACAATCTAACAACATTATGTTCGACATGTGAATATTGGCTGTTTTGTAACCTTTACTCTACATGACGCCAAAATAAGAGTTTGCAAATGCTAAGTCAAAGGCCTCAAAAATCTCATTTTTCGAGGGGATATCCTGTCCTATCGGTAGAGTCAGCTGGCAAATACATGTTTGGGCCCTCGGTAAAAAAAATGGCAACTCGGCAAAGACAATAGTAGGGTGATTTGTAAAGCCTAAAGGTGGTTCCTGTTCAGCTCCGGTAACAAACATGAGAACTGCACCAAGAGAGATATCACCACGTCTTCCAGCTGAAAACAAAAATATAAAGAAATTCACTACTGTCAGTTTCTTTTAACAAGAGTCATCAGAGGATGAGGTACAAGCACTAATTGTCTTTGTCTTCGAATAGTGTATGAAAAAGGCGGTAACTCTAAAAATAACGAAACCGGCGTAACCAAAATAGGACGTGCACATCCTCGCATGATATCCAGCATGTCCAGTAAATATCCCAAAAAGTTGATGAAAACTGTGGGAGGAGATGCGATGAAAGCACTAATTGCCTATGTTTTCATATACTGTCGTAAAAGGGCAGTAACTCAGAAAAATGATGACAAGAAATGATTACGGACAGACAGACAGACAGACAAGCTGATCGCATACCCCCCCCCCCCCCCCCACCCGCATTATATGCCGGGGATAAAAAGTCGCTAAGTTGAAAGGTGATTACAAATTTTTTTTAGGTGAAATACCTTTTTCTTTAATTCATGCTTTAAAACGAGACGAGAAGTTCAAATATACCTGATACTTCTCTTAAGTATGAGACAAAATGACTGTAGACCATTTCTTCCATTTGTCTACTATTAGAGCCTGCTTCTGAGAACTGGGGCTGCAGGAGATGTATCAGCTGTCTGTGATTTATCTCCTTTTGTGCTGATGAACGTAGGAGATATATGAACGATGGAACCTGAATCGCAAGCTACAATCAAAAACCGATTGACAATATTAGTTATATTACCAGTTCATTATTTGCCTGATGTCCAATGTGACAGGCATTACGTATTTTAAAATATTTTCCTAAAATTATAAATCCATAATCAGAACTTATTGATTTACAGATTTTAACCGTTAGTATTTCAATCAGAAAAAAAAACAAACAAACACTTGACAATAAAAATTAGCATGTCGGAAGATCATCATGTCTCTTAAAAACAAGAAATGTAATCATGACTCGATCATCCCCAAACCATGTAAAGATAGGAGGATGACCATACCAACCACAAATAGACAAATAGACACTCTTCTTGACTAAAATAACGACGGAGACAAGTTTCTAACTCTACATACGCCCCAAAAATGCCTTTCTGTAAATTTGATGTAAAGAAATATGGTAGCATAATAAAAGTAGGACTTGAAAATTCTCTATCACCCCATTGGGACATGGAGGTTTTATCTTGGCTAGCGAAGATGCTATCACCCATGAATACTGTATATTTACAGTCAAATAAATATTGGTGGATTGGTAACCATGGGTGCTGACAAATAAGATTCATGTTACGTCCTCATCTCTTATAACTATGTTCACACCAAAAATTAGAACTGTAACTTTAAAACCATTGGTGTTTTAGCCCGGTCACATGAATATTGGCTGTTTGGAAACCATGGATAACAACAAATAGAATTTAGAATAATATATCCATGTCCTTTCAGTATTGTCAAGGGAGAATAATCCATACAATATTGCTAAAACAGCAGATGTACATGTAATCCCATGTAGTAACCTGCAAACCCAGAGTTGACAAGCACTTTTAATCTAGTAAGTTCTAACTGCTATCTGATAAAAATGGGCAATAACTCCAAAAATAGTCAAACATACACCAGTCCTTGGAAGACGAAAGCTTAGCAATAAATTTTCAAGAAAATCGAAATGAAAACTGTTGGAGAAGATACATTGATGAGGGCATATTGTCTATATGTACCTTTATGCTATAAAGAGGATATGCCTACCTGGCCCTGATTATTATGTTGTACACTAGTTTGGTTTATGTCTTTATGTTTATGTCTTTATGTTTTTACTCCGTAGTCTCACTAATTTTAGGATAATACTTTCTTGAAAAATGGCAGAAATTCTGCTACCTTTTTGGTGTGACGCCCGAAACGGGAATCAAACCAGGGTCCCAGAGTATGGCACCTATCTCTAGCACTAAATGCCGGCTGTCTTATCCATTCAGCCAACTGGACTCCTCAAGCATTATCTGTTTTTACTTACATCAACAAGGCCAAAGCAATTCAACCCTTCTCGAAATTGTTTCTCACTTTCAGTGAGGTCCTTATCATACAGAAGTTTTTGTATTTGCTCTTCACAAAGGAATGAAAACAATGGACCTTGTTGCAACATACTGAAACCTGTAAGAAAAAGGAAAAAAACTGTAAGTTGGAAGCGTTCAGAATTGATATCAGAAGTTTGGATTGTAATATGTTACACTATAGATGTCACCATTATTCTCTTCACTCTATACTTTTGTGGTGAATAGATAATTTCAAACATGCCTACTCATCATTCAATTAAATCATTCTTTTTTGTATGACACTTACCAGCAAGAACCCCTGCTCCAAAGTAACTTTTCTTTCGAAGATTTGTAGATTTCTGATATATTGTGTAACCATCTTTACTTTCTGAAAATATTTTATTATCTTCATTGATTGCCTCTTTCATCATCAGAGTGAGGAATTCTCGTCTTGGCCCACCAAGGTCTTGTGCCAATTCCCCATAGAAAGTGACTTCCAGGGGGAGTCTAAAGTTGGCATCTTTCATTTGTGTCAGCTCTTCAATACCGGTTTCCCACAAATTGAATCTGGAAACAAAAATGGGGCTGGTGTCTCCCTCCGTAGTGTCTGTCAGACTAGTGGTCTCTAATGCCCTTCCCTGGAGGAAAAGCTTTTGGTAATAGCCAAGTACTTCAATAGGATCACTACACATCTGCCTATAAATAATAAAACAATTGAGACCATGTATGCAACCATAAGCAAAAAAAGGTTTCATAATTACAGCACCTGAAAACTTTTATTAAATTTATGAATACTACTTGCTTGTGTTTTTCGTTTCTGATTTTATGTTACGGGAAAGTGTTTTAAATACCGATACCATGATAAAATGTGGTTCACGTAGACACCATAGTAAAATGTTGTATATACATTAGTAAAGTGTGATATATACCGTGGTAAATGCCATAGTAAAGTGTGGTAGATGATATGGTTAAGTGTGGTAGATGACATGGTTAAGTGTGGTAGACGGCATGGTTAAGTATGGTAGATGGCATGGTTAAGTATGGTAGATATCATGGTTAAGTGTGGTAGATGGCATGGTTAAGTATGGTAGATATCATGGTTAAGTATGGTAGATGGCATGGTTAAGTGTGGTAGATACCATGGTTAAGTGTGGTAGATGGCATGGTTAAGTGTGGTAGACGGCATGGTTAAGTATGGTAGATGGCATGGTTAAGTGTGGTAGATATCATGGTTAAGTGTGGTACATGGCATGGTTAAGTGTGGTAGATACCATGGTTAAGTGTGGTAGATGGCATGGTTAAGTGTGGTAGACGGCATGGTTAAGTATGGTAGATGGCATGGTTAAGTGTGGTAGATATCATGGTTAAGTGTGGTACATGGCATGGTTAAGTGTGGTAGATAACATAGTTAAGTATGGTAGATGGCATGGTTAAGTGTGGTAGATGGCATGGTTAAGTGTGGTAGATGGCATAGTTAAGTGTGGTAGATATCATGGTTAAGTGTGGTAGATGGCATAGTTAAGTGTGGTAGATATCATGGTTAAGTGTGGTAGATAACATAGTTAAGTGTGGTAGATGGCATGGTTAAGTGTGGTAGATATCATGGTTAAGTGTGGTAGATGGCATGGTTAAGTGTGGTAGATAACATAGTTAAGTATGGTAGATGGCATGGTTACATGTAAGTATGGTAGATGGCATGGTTAAGTGTGGTAGATGGCATGGTTAAGTGTGGTAGATATCATGGTTAAGTGTGGTAGATAACATAGTTAAGTGTGGTAGATGGCATGGTTAAGTGTGGTAGATATTTTGCATAAATAAGATATTGGTCAAAGTTTGAGAACCAGAAATCTGCATAAAATGTCTTTAACATGTTGGAATAAGATGCTGAATAGTCCTATCATATTTAAGATTTTATACAGAGAAAGAGACAGAATCAGTTTAATAGCAGATTAATTTACAGTCACATGGTATAAAACCTTAAATAAGCTAATCTATGTCAAACACTTAGTCAATAAGTTAACTTACAGTTTGCTGACAGTAGCCTTTACACAGTCATGGGCAGTTTTGCAATGCTGGTAGTCATATCTGAGGAGAAAAAATGGAAATGCTTATGAAAGGTAATAGCTTAAACAGCCTTCGTATTTCCCAATAAACAACAAACTATTACAAATTCACAATAGCTTCATATTGTATTATAACGGTTTTGTACCTGATTGCACTCGAAGAAAAAACACTGAAACCAACATTTTGCAATAATGTAAATCAGAAGATTGGTTAATGGATAAGTCAATTGCTTTTAAGGTTAGTGCTATTAAAGCAATATTTTTGGATGAATACATGAATATATAAGAATTTTTAACTTACATCAATTTATCTGGTTGTTGTGGATCAATACGGAGCATCACTTCTCCACTAGGAGTGCCTGGTACTTGCATCTCTGTGACTGACATGTTAGTATTTTCCATGTCACTAGATAAATTACTTGGCGTCTGGTTTCCTTCTTCAAATGAAGATGATCCCATGTCTAAGGTTGGCAATGTTTCATCTTCTGGTGGAGTTATCGACGTACACAACAAATAGCATTTAGGTGTTCCTGGAACCTTTTTTTCCTCAATATACTTCCCAAAGGTAAATGGAACACCTACTCCATCTCGTACATTGTGGTTCCTGCAGTTTACAATTTCTTGAACGTATGAAGTCTCTTCGCCAACAACAGGATTTTTTCCATCAGGAAAAAAAGCATCAGTTACAATTGAAAGAACTTTATAATAGTCCTCTGTCATCGGTACCATTGCCGATATTGTGTTTTTGTCCCCCAGAGGGGATTTCACAGGGACAGCAACTCGGTCTCCCATGGAATTGAGCTCATCTTCACACAGTCTTAGGCCAAACGATATGGCCCTATCCAATTTTTTGGGCCGACCTCCTAAGGAGGTTAGTCTGCCATTTGTCTGCTGTACTTTACGTGTATCTGATGGCCTACGAAGCAATTGAAGCAATTGCTTTCTTCTTTCCACTTTTTCATGGGATTGAGAAACTTGAGGGTTGATCCCTCCCCGATCCTCTACCTGCTTTCCCTTTTCTCCCTTGCAATAATCTTGCAGAGTAATCTTATCACCAATGGCTGTCAGGCCCAATTCGGTCAATTGATTATCTGTTAACAGGTTGACAACTTTGCCATCAATCTATGAAAAAAAAAACACACATACATGATTATGTGAGCTATGACAGCGGTATAAAGGACGTAAATTGCATGACGGTCAGCCAGGGTATACAACTGCATGTACATTATCAATAATACATGATTAATTAATTGTTTTAAGCTGCTTCCGAGATTATTTCCCTTCTATGGCGGCGTTGCCGGGTTTAGTGGGTGAAATTGATTGATGTTTTACGCCACACTCAAGATTATTTCACTTATATGGCGGCGTTGCCAGGTTTAGTGGGGGAGAAAACCCGGCTCACAAAGAAAACCCCTGTCCTTCGGCGAGAACCTGGCGACTGTTCCACATCCACTCAGAAATTCTCAATATTTATTTGGTCTGCGTGGGATTGAAACCCACGCCTCATCGATGGAAGATTTGTGTTGGACTGAGGGACTTGATCAAAAGGACTGAGCCACCGAGGCCCTTACAATAACACAAGTTACAATCTGGCTGAGGTGATATTCTTTATAAGATAAGCAGCATGTTGGCGCTAATGTTTTTAGTCATTCAATTAATTTAATCAACAATTATAATTCAACTCACCTTTTGACTCCTAAATGAGCTCACAACTTGTTGGGAAACTTGTCTGAATAGAAGAAACTCACACACCTATCAAATAAACAAGTAATATGTATAGCATTTTGGGAGCAAAACATATGTCTGTCCCCCCACCATCCCACGACCGAGCATAAAAACAATTGCACAATGCAAGTATCGAAATATTAATTGGTCAAACAGATATAACAAACTTCATCAACTAAAGAGCACACCAACTAAAGTCATATAAATTCTTGCCATAGTTGAATATAGTTGACAATATTTTACAAAGTTTTCCAAAAATTCTACTGTCAGACAAAAGCCAAACTCCTGTCAGAGTGTCTGTCATCAACCTAATGAAATATCATGATGATGATTTAGTTTATTACAACAACTTATGATTGGGTATTAAGGTCTAAATGATGTACCTCTTTTTAACACAATTGGTTATTTTAGACAAGATGATTTTCCCTGTGCCCGTTTGTTTTAGTGATCCTGATGTTACACATGTAAATATAATAAAACCTACATTCAATAGGGATATTAATTGTACTTGTCATGGTTGGATTGAAAGTCCATATTGTATGTATTTGTAACTTCATAAAATAACCTCATAATATCCAAGCTGTATGGCCAGAGTAACGACCAGACGGATACGGCTAATGACTCACACGAGTTTGATATCTAAACTGAATCTTATCTTACACCAGGAAATGTGACTTTTCTCAATTAAATCCTATGTTAAATTTAAAAGTCAACAGGCAGATCGAATCCAAGCAACGTAACTCTGTCAGATTTTAGGTGAAATTAGAAACACTGTCGACTACTTTGTGTCGTGTATCGGTGTCTGCGTCATTCGCATTTTGCATACTCCCGCCGTTTACACTTAAAATACGCTTCAACATACATATAGTTAATTGTAGTAAGCAATCTTCGGCCTTCACATTAACGCCACAAGCCGGCGCACATAGCCTACGCCACACAACTCAGCTACAGAACAGGAAAAACTGTAATTTATTATAATTTAGCCCAATTCTTGAGCCTTTGAAAGTTTGACTTTGAGCGGCAAATGCTCGAATCGTATAAACACAACATCAGACGAAGGAAAACTACAATCCTCAATTAAAAAGCCGTCAAGTCATGTCGTTCATTCAAACATTCAGTTTATAACTGTTATTGTGTTAAGAAAAGCCAGATAAATAAATAAATGTTCGTAAATATTAGTGAACTTACATCATCCACGCTCTTCTCTGAAGCCGCCATTCTTCCAAGTATCAAAACGAGGCAAACTACGTGCACGTGGGTTATCACCACGGTGAAAAGGTTCTCACCACGGTGAAAAGGTTATCACCTAGGTGGAAAGGTTATCACCTAGGTGAGAAGTTATCACCTAGGTTAAAAGGTTATCACCAAGGTGAAAAGGTTCCCACCTCAGTGAAAAGGTTCTCACCTCGGTGAAAAGTTATCACCTAGGTGGGAAGGTTATCACCTAGGTGAAAACGTTCTCACCTAGGTGAAAAGGTTCTCACCTCGGTGAAAAGTTATCACCTAGGTGAGAACCTTTTCACCTAGGTGAGAACGTTTTCACCTAGGTGATAACCTTCCCACCTAGGTGATAACTTTTCACCGAGGTGAGAAGTAATCACCTAGGTGAGAAGGTTATCACCTTGGTGAAAACTAAAAGAAATAACCTGAAACTAAAAAACAAAACTGAAAACCCTAAAACGTTAAAATGTCGTATTTGGGCCACCGTATGGTTTATTCTTTTCTAATTTTTTGTTTTTGCTAAAGTTTCACGTTGTCGTACAAACCCTAGACTTAATCCTTATCCTTATATTTAAGTCTATCAGCTGGCACCATTCTCGACTAGAAAAAATATGCTAGTACTTTAGTATATCCCTAGTTACCGTACTGTTATTGTTAAGTGTTACTACATCTACTCTCTTTGGTACTACTACTACTAGTACTAGTAGACCTACTACTAAACTACGGCCGTAGTATCAGTAGACAGTATCAGACAACGACAAACATTTATTCTCGGATTAAATTACTTCAAAACACCGAAATAACGCACATTCTCGAGACGAGTAGCAGTAAAAATTTTATAAATAGTACTTCTTGGGGAAAATAGCCGACAATTACGACAACATTTTGTTTTCACGCTAAAATGTCAACATTTTGGCAGATCATGCCAATTTAATGAGTACTGGTAATCATGTAATGGACTAATTGCATGCCCGTTAAATGTGTAGCGATGTTCCACTGTTGTTTTATGTATGATTCATTGTTCATAGATATGAAATAAAATGCATGTATTATTTTATTTATTTATTTAAAGATCTATTTCTTGGATTTGTTTTTAAACTTAAAGACAAAAAAGAATGGGGTTTGTTTAAAAAGAAAAAAAGTTGTTTTTTTTTAAGTAAATTTTGAACATTCGCTACATGCATTTGTACACATTTTTAAGGGGTTTATTTTCATGTTTGTAGTACTGGAAGTAGAAACAAAATACAATGTAGGGCAAACTAAATTGAGCTCATAATGTAGCAGTTTTATTGAGCTCAAGTGACTATTATGTCTGTGTTGACCCAGTCACCCATAGAGCTGTGTTCATAAGATAATAGGTTTTGTTTGTCTATCAACAAAATTATAAACCCAAATAAAAAGCCATGTTTGTATTTGAAATGCATGTCTGCAATATAAAGTTAAGGTGTCAACAAGATGTCTTTGCTATGCTTTGTTTTCATTTTGTTGTGGTATTGTGTTTCCATAGACCCCTGAAGATAAACAGACTTTGATCATGTATTATGTATGTGCTTCAGTTTATGGTGGTGGTTTGCTGGTCAGGACGTTTTTGATGACGCCCTTTCTGTGGCTTTTGGCCAAATGAGATGATCAGGTGACATTAATATACAATGTTATTTATCTATTAACTACAGGTGAGTATAAGAAACATCAAGAAAAAGGTATGGCCTTCTTGGTTAGTATGAAATGACAGATAATGAGGGAACTTTTAATACACTTTAAAGGGGTTAGGCAAAAACTTGAATTACAGTTAAATTATAGGTTTTGAAAAGGGTTTCCAAATTTTCAATTTTTCTTTCACTTTCTCAAACACGCTTGGAGTACACGTTCTTTGAGGAGAGACATGTTATGTATCCTGATAACCAAGTGATTAAATTATTTGTATGAAAAGCCATCATTTTATTAGTGTCACATAAAATAGGTCATGTAAGCATATTGCTACAGTATTGTAAGACTGGTTGCCTTTAAGTCATAAATAATGATACGCTGATAACATAGTGTCAAAATAGTGTCATTTATTACACCTACTTGGGTGGTGAGTTGTAAACAAGAAAGGACATTGACTAAACCTGGACAAAATATACCTGCGTTTATCATACAAGCAACTAAGGTGGGGACAATACCACCATGTTTTATCTTCATGTTGATGTCAGCTCTTGTCTTTGGACATCCAGTTTTTGGGGGGTTTATTGCATGTTTATGTACATTCAATTTGAAATACTCTATACTCTGTTTTCAGTGATGACAATACAATGGATGTGGCAGGCTGTGCATGACTTTAGTTCTGTTTAACTAAGGACAATATAAGTGGTGTGAGATGGGATGTGGCTCATCATCAGTACCTGTGGAGAAACCAATAAAACGGCCAAGGAGTAATTCCATCCACGATGAAGGAATTGATATCCAAGACGTAAGAATAGCAACAGTTTTTTTGATTGATTGATTGATTGGTCATGTTAAGCCCGGTATACACTGAGAGTTTTGCTGCGACCCGACTCGACGCGACTGTACCCGACTCGAGTCGGGTTCAGTCGGCTTGAGTTGCGTCGCGTCGTAGACCGGTATACACTGCATACAAATAAAGTCATTGGGAAACATGACATTCGGAACTCTCTAGCAGAAAAGGTAGAAAAAAGACGCTTGTTTGACGTCACGTGACTGTAGTAAAGTTTCTGATTGGCCTACGGATTCAGACTGTCTACGACGATCGTCGCAAGAGTGGATACACTGTCTGACCAGACCCGACTCAACCCGATTCTTAACAAAATATCTGGCACGTCCAGATCACTTCCGACCCGACGCAACTGAAGCCGACTGACACCGATTTGCGTCGTGGACTGGTATACACTACACTTTTTCTCTGCGACGCGACGCGATTTTCCAGTCGGGTCGGGTCGGGTCGCAGCAAAACTCTCAGTGTATACCGGGCTTTATTCGCCGCATTCAAGAGGGAGGAACTCTGAGGGACTACCGCTTCAAGTTGTTTCAGATTGACTGTTAAGTAATATCTACTCAACAAATTCAATAAGGTAGATCAATTTAGAATCTGTATTCTGATGTTGATACATGTATACTATAAGAACCTATACTATATTAGGCCTTAGATTAGTTATTTTGATGTACAAAACCAACCAACTGTACCCCCCACCCACCTGACTTACTACACCTCTCATCCTCAGAAATCTTCTCATTATATGATTATCCCAATCATATTCTGTGATTTTTGTTTTATTATTATACAGCTTTCAGTAGCTTGGACAGAAGATGGCTACCCAAAACCTGTCCCTCCAGTTGGCAGAAAGTCAGAAATTTACAATCCAGAAAGCTTTAAAGAAGTGGAAGCAAACGCTATTAATGTAAGTGCACAGTAACCTAATCCAACACTTACATGATCACTTTGTCTTTTATTCATTAAACTTCAAGTGTTATTCATAGATCTCCCTTATATAAATCTTAGTAAGAGTTTGTTGTGTCACTGACAATGTAAGAAACACCATATATATTTTTATATTCTGTTAAACTAATAAGTTCACTTCACAATCACAAAGAATCGTCAATATCCACCTCAGTCTGTAACTAGTGATATCCATACAGATTGATTAAACAATTTTTCCCATTTAGAATTTCATAAAGCATCTGTATCAATTATCCATATATGTAACCAGTTATTGTCAGTAAGCCTACTTTGTTTTCTTGTAGACCCCGGAGCTATTCCTGGATAGCTATGAAGGTCTGGTTGCTCATCTGATAGAACCAGCACACAATGATCTAGCCAAAGTGAGAGCCATCTTTGTTTGGATGGGTCTTCAAAATATCAACAACCAGAAGATTGGAAATATCCAAAATCCCAACTCCCCTAAAGCCTATTTAAAATTGATTCAGCAGCGGAAGGGTAGTTATTCAGCCATGTTTGCTGTCATGTGCAGGTATTTAATTAAATACAGCACTTAATTATTTGAAATTGCAAACTTGATGAAACAGAATTAGCTAATTGTTTTTTTTCAGTAAGCACAAAGAAGAGCTCTCCACTGATACCAGTATTGGAATTGTACATTAAGGTAGTTTTTGGTTAGCAACAAAACCAAAAACATGAATTCATACATCTTGGCTTCTTGAGTTTTGTCTTTTATTAGCACCCGTCTGGTTGGCTTATATAATATTATTTATTTCAACAGCAATCCTTTAGTTTTTCAAGGTTCTTCAAGCCGTTGACCTCTCTTGACAATCAGAATTTATGGAAAAAAAGTCCAAATTTTGGCAGCTGATGCCACTTAAATTCAAACTGTTTACGTTCGTATGGCAAGCCTTTTTATTCAAGAATTTAATATATCATAAAATAATTTATGATATCTGAAAAAGCATTTCTAATATCAGGAATCAATTTACTGAATTGAATAGAATTAATGATAGAATTGTTAATGTTATTTAAGATGGCGGAACCTTTCAGATGGTGAATACTTGATATCATTCAAGATGTAGGCATGTTTTGAGGTTTCCACGTTTATTTTGGGACAGGTCGACTAATGTGTGTGACCGTTTTTATAGCAGTATACATAGCAACATCCAGCCTTATTTATTGAAAGCCATAATAATATAAGCTGAAGTTGGGTGGTGTTTTTCTGAAAGTACATAAAATCATTTTATAACAGTTATCAAGTTGAAGCTTACATTTATCCTTCCAAAATGCCCCTAGGAATTCTTGTTTCTCTGGTTGTTGGGTGCATTTGATTCACTCATCACAGCAGCTTTTAGCTTTCAACGTCGCTTTTGATTGAAGCTGCAGCATATTCTTAGTGCTGAGACTGATAAAAGCCCAGAGGTAGTGGACCGGCTTGGCAACTAAACAAAATTTTGTGTGATGCAACTATTGACTTTTTATAGTTTTGGTCGTAAAAAAAGTAAAACTTTATCAAAAGTATGACTGATGTATTTCACTGACTATCATTATAGCTGTATGATTTAAAAAAAAAAAGATTTCATCCAGTATTTTAAAACAATCACACCTCTGTGCTGTGAGCAGGTCATTCAAGTACATCCCAGGTCTACAATCTCTAGATTGACCTATTATATAACAATACCCTTCTGTAGGTGTGTAATCACTAGAGCCTAACTGCACACAGGTAAATACGAAGCTATTATGTAAAGTGAAAGATTGTACTAATGATATACCCAGACAGAAGATAATGGATTCACATAACCTATACATATTGGATCAATTTCATCCAATCAAATTGGTTCTAGAATAATCCATCTGAAGAAATATGAAATCAGTACAGAGACCTCAAATGCAAGCTGCAATCATCATCAGGGAAATTACTGAATTAGTAAATTAACCGATACTGATTGACCCGGACAAAATTAACACCTCCCCTCACCCCCACAACCTATCTCCATCTCTCAATCTTGACGTATGATTAACACTTAAATCAACACCTCCCTTCACCCCCACAACCTATCTCCATCTCTCAATCTTGTTCCATGGCTAACACTTAAACCAACACCTCCCCTCACCCCCACAACCTATCTCCATCTCTCAATCTTGACGTATGATTAACACTTAAATCAACACCTCCCCTCACCCCCACAACCTATCTCCATCTCTCAATCTTGAGTATGATTAACACTTAAACCAACACCTCCCCTCACCCCCACAACCTATCTCCATCTCTCAATCTTGAGTATGATTAACACTTAAACCAACACCTCCCCTCACCCCCACAACCTATCTCCATCTCTCAATCTTGACGTATGATTAACACTTAAATCAACACCTCCCCTCACCACCACCACCTACCCCCACCCCTCAATCTTGGCCCATGGTTAACACTTAACTCAACACCTCCCCTCACCACCACCACCTACCCCCACCCCTCAATCTTGGCCCATGGTTAACACTTAAATCAACACCTCCCCTCACCACCATCACCTACCCCCACCCCTCAATCTTGGCCCATGGTTAACACTTAAATCAGCACCTCCCCTCACCACCACCACCTACCCCACCCCTCAATCTTGGCCCATGGTTAACACTTAAATCAACACCTCCCCTCACCACCACCACCTACCCCCACCCCTCAATCTTGGCCCATGGTTAACACTTAAATCAGCACCTCCCCTCACCACCACCACCTACCCCACCCCTCAATCTTGGCCCATGGTTAGCACTTAAATCAACACCTCCCCTCACCACCAGCACCTACCCCCACCCCTCAATCTTGGCCCATGGTTAACACTTAACTCAACACCTCCCCTCACCACCACCACCTACCCCCATCTCTCAATCTTGGCCCATGGTTAACACTTAAATCAACACCTCCCCTCACCACCACCACCTACCCCCACCCCTCAATCTTGACCCATGGTTAACACTTAAATCAACACCTCCCCTCACCACCACCACCTACCCCCACCCCTCAATCTTGGCCTATGGTTAACACTTAAATCAGCACCTCCCCTCACCCCCACCACCTACCCCCATCTCTCAACCTTGTTCCATGGTTAACACTTAAATCAACACCTCCCCTCACCACCACCACCTACCCCCATCTCTCAATCTTGGCCTATGGTTAACACTTAAATCAACACCTCCCCTCACCCCCACCACCTACCCCCACCCCTCAATCTTGGCCTATGGTTAACACTTAAATCAACACCTCCCCTCACCACCACCACCTACCCCACCCCTAAATCTTGGCCTATGGTTAACACTTAATTCAACACCTCCCCTCACCACCACCACCTACCCCCACCCCTCAATCTTGGCCCATGGTTAACACTTAAATCAACACCTCCCCTCACCCCCACCACCTACCCCCATCTCTCAATCTTGGCCTATGGTTAACACTTAATTCAACACCTCCCCTCACCACCACCACCTACCCCCACCCCTCAATCTTGGCCTATGGTTAACACTTAAATCAACACCTCCCCTCACCACCACCACCTACCCCCACCCCTCAATCTTGGCCCATGGTTAACACTTAAATCAACACCTCCCCTCACCACCACCACCTACCCCCACCCCTCAATCTTGGCCCATGGTTAACACTTAAATCAACACCTCCCCTCACCACCACCACCTACCCCCACCCCTCAATCTTGGCCCATGGTTAACACTTAAATCAACACCTCCCCTCACCACCACCTACCCCCATCTCTCAATCTTGGCCTATGGTTAACACTTAATTCAACACCTCCCCTCACCACCACCACCTACCCCCACCCCTCAATCTTGACCCATGGTTAACACTTTAATCAACACCTCCCCTCACCACCACCACCTACCCCACCCCTCAATCTTGGCCTATGGTTAACACTTAACTCAACACCTCCCCTCAACCCCACCACCTACCCCACCCCTAAATCTTGGCCTATGGTTAACACTTAAATCAACACCTCCCCTCACCACCACCACCTACCCCCACCCCTCAATCTTGGCCTATGGTTAACACTTAAATCAACACCTCCCCTCAACCCCACCACCTACCCCCACCCCTCAATCTTGGCCCATGGTTAACACTTAAATCAACACCTCCCCTCACCACCACCACCTACCCCCACCCCTCAATCTTGGCCTATGGTTAACACTTAAATCAACACCTCCCCTCACCCCCACCACCTACCCCCACCCCTCAATCTTGGCCTATGGTTAACACTTAAATCAACACCTCCCCTCACCACCACCACCTACCCCCACCCCTCAATCTTGGCCTATGGTTAACACTTAAATCAACACCTCCCATCACCACCACCACCTACCCCCATCCCTCAATCTTGGCCTATGGTTAACACTTAAATCAACACCTCCCCTCACCACCACCACCTACCCCCACCCCTCAATCTTAGACCATGGTTAACACTTAAATCAACACCTCCCGTAACCCCCACCACCTACCCCCACCCCTCAATCTTGGCCTATGGTTAACACTTAAATCAACACCTCCCCTCACCACCTACCCCCACCCCTCAATCTTGGCCTATGGTTAACACTTAAATCAACACCTCCCCTCACCCCCACCACCTACCCCCACCCCTCAATCTTGGCCTATGGTTAACACTTAAATCAACACCTCCCCTCACCACCACCACCTACCCCCACCCCTCAATCTTGGCCTATGGTTAACACTTAAATCAACACCTCCCCTCACCCCCACCACCTACCCCCACCCCTCAATCTTAGACCATGGTTAACACTTAAACCAACACCTCCCGTAACCCCATCCACCTACCCAGGGATTTATACATGTCCAATTTATCTACCGATATTTGGTTGGTAAAATTGAGTTTAAAACTGAATTTGAGTTTAAAGTTTTCCTTTTCAAAACTAAAATTTCTAAACACAATTTGGGTGTGAAAAACTGAAAATTGCTTGTTTTATATCGACTGTTTATGATGCAAAAATATAAGTTCAAGAAAAAAGTTTATTTAGAAACCACGGTCAAACGACCATGGCCGTCATTCTCTTGTTTAGTTTAGATACTGATAAGCATATAGCCTCATTTTCAGTGTCACCGCAACACGGCTTATTTTGCACTTTGGAAGTGTTTCTAATTACCTAAACACTTCTAAAATAAGCTAATTTTGATGACGGGAGAAATTTTCAGAAGTATTACCCACAATAACCGTAATAACTCTCGCCTTGTTATATTTATTCAGCTGTTTTTGGTCGTATAGAAAATACAAGGGGAGACAACTAGTGTCTTACAACATGAAATTACAATAATAATTTTGTTACCCCGCCTGAACCATAGTCCTCAAATAGTTCATTTCATTTTTAACTAAATCATTGTGCATGTTTTATTGTTGCACATGACGAAGGGAGTAGTGATAACTTTGATCTAGGTTTGGCATTACATGCATATTATTATTAGTTTTTTTTGTCAAACCTTATTTTTTTTCTTAGAATTCATACTTTCAGGAGTAAATAAACATTAAATTAGAACTGGTTTGTAACATAGACTTTATCTCAATTTTAACCCTAAAATGGTCATTACATTTTTTGAAAACTCAATTCCTCCTTCTACAAAACTCAATTTTTCAATTTTGGTTCGTAAATTTGGGACTTCTATGAATCCCTGCTACTCCATCCCTCAATCTTGGACCACGGTTAACACTTAAATCAGCACCTCCCCTCACTCCTGCGGTATCCCATTCCCTGCCCATCGTTATAAACACATACATGTACATGAGCAAATCACTCCGCACATCTATACCGCATACCTTATCTCCCATCCCTGGCACATGGTGATTCACCACTCAAGTCTGAGAAGTCACAACTAAAATGGTTTATATGGTATTGCAATTGTCTGAATTAATTATTTATCCAACACTGCACTGATACGGAGAATCAAAAGTAGTAAAAGTGAAATGGCTACTCAATATATGTCTCAAAATTTTTGTTCTCAGACAAGCTAAATTACCCTGTGTGATAATTCGAGGAATTGGAAAAAGTGCTTCTTATGAGGTTGGTGATACAGATTTGGAGGATTTAAAGAACAACTGGAATGCTGTGTATGTGAATGGTAGCTGGAGATTTATACATCCACTGTGGGCTTTTGTCTCCTTAGTTGGTCACAGGAGTGGGAACTGGACGTTGGTGGAAACAGGAGGTGTCCAAACACAGGACAAACAGGAAGCCTCAGCAGGTCAACTCACTTTCCAAATTAATGACTTCTGGTTTCTAACCGATCCAGATAAAATGTTTATCAGTTGCTTTCCTGATGCAAGCGAATGGCAACTGTTAGACAATCCTCATTCTTTAGAAGATTTTAAAATAGTTCCATTCCTCAGAAAGGCTTTCTACCACCTAGCTTTTAAACTGAAGAGCCCTAAAAGCTGTCGATTGGATACAGTAGATGGCGAAGCTGAGATCATTCTGGAGATGTCAAAGGCTCGTGAAGGACGACTAAAGCTAACATATGACCTATTCTTCAGAGATTCTGACTCTAAAGAAAGTACAGTGAATAATGTTCAGTTGGAGAGGTTTGTCTTCATGAATTACAAAAAACAGCAAGTTGTTTTCTCTATAAGATTCCCTGCTGCGGGTATTTACAAGATCACACTTTATGGTAGTGATGTTCAAGAGAAAGCAAAAGAGTTGGATTGGCTGTGTGATTTCCGCCTGGATTGTGCCTCTGCCAAAGGGGAATGTGAACCATTACCTGACTGTCCAGACATTGGTTGGGGACCTGGAGTGGAGATTCAACAGGCTGGAATGGAAGCCACCACACATCAAGAGGGACTCATCAAATTAGCTAAACCCAAACCCTTAGATATTCAGTTTCTACTCCACAGACCTACAGAGCTAAAAACAGAAATGCTACACAACAAAATCCAAAAGAAAGAACTGTTGAAATTTGTGAATGTCTCTCTGACAGATAAAAAAGCTAGTGTTAAAGTTGACCCATTGCCTGAACCTGGTGAATATGCTCTAAAGCTTCATTTCCGACAGGCTGTTTCTGGTAAAGAGTTTTACAATGTTGTAAATTACCTGATATCCAACCCTGAGATTCAACCTCCCCCTCCTGTCAAAGTGAAGGAACCTAGAAGAGAAGTGAGTATAACAGCACTATCAAAACACTGGATATTTTGGTACAATGAATCCTTATGACAATTAACCTCTCTGCCACGTGGCCAGGCTAAAAATACAAAAAGATTAGACAAATTCAGCAAAATGGCTCTGTGTCAGGACATTTGTAATCCACCACTCTGAATTTGTCTAACCTTTTTGAACGTTTTGCCTGGTCACATGGCACTGACAGATCTAAGGCCAATACATCATCTTTTATAATGTATTTCAAATGGACACTAAAGAGGAATATTAATTTGGAAAAGGCAACCTCACAGCTTTTTCTGAAATGAAATGTAATTATTTGACATAAGTTGAAATCAGGTAAGGTTAACCTCAGGTTTCAAGTTTTTCAGGTATTTCACCCTCTATTTTACTTTTTATTATTCATTGATTTTTGTTTGTGATGATAAACATTTGTATGTACCACACCAGAATCCTTATCTGAAGAACATTCGACAAGCTTTACAAGAAGCCATTGAAAGGCATGATATAGAGGAAATAGAGAAGGCAATGGCAATCTTTATCAGAGAAAAACTTAAAGATGAGGGAGAACTGGAAAAGGCTAAAGACAGACTGGAATATCTTCATCTAAGGAAAGGTATGCTTGGTTCATATTGGCAATAAATGTTCAATGAATATAGGGTGTGTGGGGCATATACCCTGAGGGCATCAACGCCTAATAGGCTAAGTTAATTATAATGCTTAAATATACAGGAATTGCAGATCCATATAGTTGAAATAATCTTGAGTGTGACGTAAAACATCAATCAATGGAACTATATGATAAAATCTACCTAGGGTGATAACCCTTTAGGGCATTAACACATACATACATTATTTGCCAATTTTATAGAATTTTCTGAATTGTATATTTATTTGCTCTTTATGATAAGAGTAATTTTTTAACAGTATCATGCTCTTCAAATTTTTGATGAAAAAATGATGTTTTATGTTACTTACAGCTTTAAAAGAAGCCATAATGAGAAGACATATAGATGTATTGGATGTTGCTATACAGAATGCTCGTAACTCCAAACATGTTGACAAACTGGACCCTCATCCACTGAAAGAAGCAGAGAGTTTACGAGCTCACGTATCCAGTATGGACAAATCCAGTCATCCTATACTGAAACTGAATCAGAGAACTATATCAGAGATAGCCAGTTATAAACACCCTCCAAGTCTTATACAAGGGGTTATGACCTGTACCTTTCTACTGCTTGGGGAAAGCAAGGAAAAACTTCAGGTAAAACCTGTTTGTATCAGTATATGGAATGGGAAACATTTATCCTTCGGCTGTTTAATTTGTGCTCTAAATATTTGCTCCTTGGACATGTGCTATTACAGATATTTCCTCCTTGACTAATTGTCCCACCAGATATTCCACCTTAAATATTTCTCCGACCAAACATTTGTCACACAAGATATTTACCCCTCAACCTTTGTTGCACAAGGCATTTAGACCTCAGTCATTTTTGCCCCAAGACATTTACCTTGAAATTTTTGTCCCACAAGATATTTACCCCTCAAACATTTGCCCCACAAGATATTTACCGCTCAACCATTTGTCCCACAAGATATTTACCCTTCAGACATTCCCCCAAGATATTTACCGCTCAACCCATTTGTCCCACAAGATGTTTACCCTTCAGACAATTATCTCACAAGATATTTACCCCCCCCCCCTCCCCGAAGATATTTACTCTTCAAACATTTATCCCACAAGATATTTACTGCTCAACCATTTGTCCCACAAGATATTTACCGCTCAACCATTTGTCCCACAAGATATTTACCGCTCAACCATTTGTCCCACAAGATATTTACCCTTCAGACATTCCCCCAAGATATTTACCATTCAAACATTTGTCCCACAAGATATTTACCCTTCAGACATTTCCCGAAGATATTTACCGCTCAACCATTTGTCCCACAAGATATTTACCGTTCAACCATTTGTCCCACAAGATATTTACCGCTCAACCATTTGTCCCACAAGATATTTACCGTTCAACCGTTTGTCCCACAAGATATTTACCCTTCAGACATTCCCCCAAGATATTTACCATTCAAACATTTGTCCCACAAGATATTTACCCTTCAAACATTTCCCGAAGATATTTACCGCTCAACCATTTGTCCCACAAGATATTTACCGTTCAACCATTTGTCCCACAAGATATTTACCGCTCAACCATTTGTCCCACAAGATATTTACCGTTCAACCGTTTGTCACACAAGATATTTACCACTCAAACATTTGTCCCACAAGATATTTACCCTTCAGACATTTCCCGAAGATATTTACCGCTCAACCATTTGTCCCACAAGATATTTACCGTTCAACCATTTGTCCCACAAGATATTTTCCGCTCAACCATTTGTCCCACAAGATATTTACCGTTCAACCATTTGTCCCACAAGATATTTGCCGCTCAACCATTTGTCCCAACTGGACCCTCATCCACTGAAAGAAGCAGAGAGTTTACGAGCTCACGTATCCAGTATGGACAAATCCAGTCATCCTATACTGAAACTGAATCAGAGAACTATATCAGAGATAGCCAGTTATAAACACCCTCCAAGTCTTATACAAGGGGTTATGACCTGTACCTTTCTACTGCTTGGGGAAAGCAAGGAAAAACTTCAGGTAAAACCTGTTTGTATCAGTATATGGAATGGGAAACATTTATCCTTCGGCTGTTTAATTTGTGCTCTAAATATTTGCTCCTTGGACATGTGCTATTACAGATATTTCCTCCTTGACTAATTGTCCCACCAGATATTCCACCTTGAATATTTCTCCGACCAAACATTTGTCACACAAGATATTTACCCCTCAACCTTTCTTGCACAAGGCATTTAGACCTCAGACATTTTTGCCCCAAGACATTTACCTTGAAATATTTGTCCCACAAGATATTTACCCCTCAAACATTTGCCCCACAAGATATTTACCGCTCAACCATTTGTCCCACAAGATATTTACCCTTCAGACATTCCCCCAAGATATTTACCGCTCAACCCATTTGTCCCACAAGATGTTTACCCTTCAGACAATTATCTCACAAGATATTTACCCCCCCCCCCTCCCCGAAGATATTTGCTCTTCAAACATTTATCCCACAAGATATTTACTGCTCAACCATTTGTCCCACAAGATATTTACCGCTCAACCATTTGTCCCACAAGATATTTACCGCTCAACCATTTGTCCCACAAGATATTTACCCTTCAGACATTCCCCCAAGATATTTACCATTCAAACATTTGTCCCACAAGATATTTACCCTTCAGACATTTCCCGAAGATATTTACCGCTCAACCATTTGTCCCACAAGATATTTACCGTTCAACCATTTGTCCCACAAGATATTTACCGCTCAACCATTTGTCCCACAAGATATTTACCGTTCAACCGTTTGTCCCACAAGATATTTACCCTTCAGACATTCCCCCAAGATATTTACCATTCAAACATTTGTCCCACAAGATATTTACCCTTCAGACATTTCCCGAAGATATTTACCGCTCAACCATTTGTCCCACAAGATATTTACCGTTCAACCATTTGTCCCACAAGATATTTACCGCTCAACCATTTGTCCCACAAGATATTTACCGTTCAACCGTTTGTCCCACAAGATATTTACCATTCAAACATTTGTCCCACAAGATATTTACCCTTCAGACATTTCCCGAAGATATTTACCGCTCAACCATTTGTCCCACAAGATATTTACCGTTCAACCATTTGTCCCACAAGATATTTTCCGCTCAACCATTTGTCCCACAAGATATTTACCGTTCAACCATTTGTCCCACAAGATATTTGCCGCTCAACCATTTGTCCCACAAGATATTTACCCTTCAGACAATTGTCCAACAAGATATTTACCCTTCAGACAATTGTCCCACAAGATATTTACCGCTCAACCATTTGTCTCACAAGATATTTACACCTCAAACATTTGTCCCACAAGATATTTACCCCTCAAACATTTGCCCCACAAGATATTTACCGCTCAACCATTTGTCCCACAAGATATTTACCCTTCAGACATTCCCCCAAGATATTTACCGCTCAACCCATTTGTCCCACAAGATGTTTACCCTTCAGACAATTATCTCACAAGATATTTACCCCCCCCCCCCTCCCCGAAGATATTTGCTCTTCAAACATTTATCCCACAAGATATTTACTGCTCAACCATTTGTCCCACAAGATATTTACCGCTCAACCATTTGTCCCACAAGATATTTACCGCTCAACCATTTGTCCCACAAGATATTTACCCTTCAGACATTCCCCCAAAATATTTACCATTCAAACATTTGTCCCACAAGATATTTACCCTTCAGACATTTCCCGAAGATATTTACCGCTCAACCATTTGTCCCACAAGATATTTACCGTTCAACCATTTGTCCCACAAGATATTTACCGCTCAACCATTTGTCCCACAAGATATTTACCGTTCAACCATTTGTCCCACAAGATATTTACCACTCAAACATTTGTCCCACAAGATATTTACCCTTCAGACATTTCCCGAAGATATTTACCGCTCAACCATTGGTCCCACAAGATATTTACCGTTCAACCATTTGTCCCACAAGATATTTTCCGCTCAACCATTTGTCCCACAAGATATTTACCGTTCAACCATTTGTCCCACAAGATATTTGCCGCTCAACCATTTGTCCCACAAGATATTTACCCTTCAGACAATTGTCCCACAAGATATTTACCGCTCAACCATTTGTCTCACAAGATATTTACACCTCAAACATTTGTCTCACAAGATATTTACACCTCAAACATTTCTCCAACAAGATATTTACCCCTCAAACATTTCTCCAACAAGATATTTACCCTTCAGACATTCCCCCTCCATTGTTATTTTAGTCAAGTCAATTTTGTTCATAAATATACAAGTAGAACTATTAAAAATGGCCCTTCTGAATGTTATTGGGTTTTATATAAAAGTATCAATGACTTCTTCCTCGTGCTTATAAATAAGTAATTGGTTATCTTTTATTAGCACTAAGAATATGACTGGGACTATTATATTTTATTGGTTGTTGTACCTGTATACAGGGCATTAGCCAGAAATTCGAAGTAGCCCGTCCAAAACGCTAGAGCCACGGGCTCTTGCCCCCCCCCCCCCCCCCCCCCCCCCCTAAAAAAAAAAAAAAAAAAAAATTTCTCAACTTTTTTTATTTTTTATTTATTATTTGAAGAAATAACAAACAACAATTTACGTCGTGATCAAACATGATAAATTTATTTTTTATATCTGTACACGTAGAGCTGTACTGTAGGCTATACGATTAATCCTACTGATTGTTTATGCTACGGCGTACCGTACGGCCGTAGTAAGTTCAAACACTCGCTAACGCATTGATTTAGTACAATCTTCTAACTTCTAAGTGTATCATATATTCAAAGTTCCGACTTTGACTAAATGTACAACAAACAGAGAATAAAAAAGAAAAGGATGCTTGAACAAATCACTCCTACATAAGGTCGTCTGTCGGTCAACCCACTAAATCACCATTCCAAAGCAAAAACAGACGTGCGCTGCCACAGTCCCAATACGTCAATATGCAGCCCCTACGGGTAGGCCTATCCGATCAGTTATCGTACGCTTTTGCCGGGTTTTCAATGCTAAAATTTACATCAGTGTTTGCACTGACAAGAAATTTCACAGAAGGGAAGCTGGGCTCAGCCGACTTTTGTTGAAATAATTTAATTTCTCTCAAGACTCTGAAATGAAGTTTTAGGGACCGCTCGTCTGCATGCTTTTGTAGAGTGACTGGAACCAGTTATCGTACATCCAACGTTAAAGCTGATGTGACGTCATTTCTCGTGTTCGAAAAAGTCCCCGACAAGTCGGCTGACAAATGTAACTCAATAAAAAGTTTTATTTATATTTGGAGGTTGAATTTTTGAAAGGAGATGCCTCGATACGTAAGCCTGTTGTCATCGGCGGGAATTCGGAAAGCCTGATCGCTTGGGTTAAACACGCATAAGTGTTGGGTGTATAGGTTACGGATCGGATAACTGATCGGATACCCGTACGGTGTAAACTCTATCAAAAAATTCCAAGGAAAATGACATTTCACTCCAATCACTCGCGTAAACACTTGCATGAGTGGCACTGTTGTCAATTAAAAGATATTCGTAGCCAAGACACTACGCCGTAAGTGTGAATAAAAAGCTTCCTAACCTGGCTAAAGGTCAAACAAGGAAGGCCATTACGTCACGAAGATCACGTGGTCGCATTGTGAACTTGCGATGTGGCACCGTCTTTTACTTTGCGAAATCCCATTTTATTAGAAAGTATAAGGATCATAAACAGTAAATAAAAGCCTTTCAAGATTAAAGCTGCTTTACAACAAACATTTAAACTAGGCTACAGATCACAGAAGGCGTTAAACCGAGCGCGAGGCCTGATACATGTAGCTGGCCGGTTGTTACGGGCACCATCCCACTACTGCACGCAGATTTTTGCTATTTGAGCTCCAGGCGGTCCTTCCGACGGCAGTATAACATCGACAAGTACTTTGATAAACGAAATAATTGAGTCCTATTCTCTAATTTACCGACATAACAGTTGATACAGGCGACATGAAGTCTGTCGTGTCATTTTTTTTACGCATTTTACGTATTTTAAGGGTGTTAAAATTTTTTTTTTTTTTTTTAATTTTTAATTTTTTTTTTTTAATTTTTTTTGCCCGTCCAAAATAGCCCCTGTCGGCCAATTGCCCGTCCACTTGGACGGGTGGACGGGTGTCTGGCTAACCCTATGCCTGTATAGGACTGGACGTACATCCAAGCTCTCCTCAGAAAGACTGGTCAGTATAGCGTGAAGAGACGCATCCTCAAGTTTGACACCCTTAACTTAATGGAGGATACAGTAGAATTAGCAAAGTTACAGATCCACGACTTTGATATGGACCAGGCTAGGGAATGTAGTGCAGGAGCTGGAACATTCTTCAAATGGGTAACAATTCATCACAGTTTGAATCATCTTTTGAATATAGCACTAAATTACTTAACAGGTTTTCTGAAAGTTCCAGTGTAAATCCATTGCACTTATGCTGTTCCGGTAAACATTTCATTCCTAAGTATCTACAATGTTTACAGAGTGTGCCAATTTGTTATCAAAATTTGACATGCTAAATGTTATTGTTTTACTTTCTGTGCAATTTTGCATGCTTTATTTACTTTAATTACATCTTTGTATCAATACTTTAGCCTAATCATCAGTACTTGACTGTATAACAGATCTATGATCATTAGTTTAGCCTAATCATCAGTACTTGACTGTATAACAGATCTATGATCATTAGTTTAGCCTAATCATCAGTACTTGACTGTATAACAGATCTGTGATCAATACTTTAGCATAATCATCAGTATTTAACCCATATAACAGATCTATGATCATTAGTTTAGCCTCATCATCAGTACTTGACTGTATAACAGATCTATGATCATTAGTTTAGCCTAATCCTCAGTACTTCACTGTATAAACAGATCTGTGATCATTAGTTTAGCCTTATCATCAGTACTTGACCTGTATAACAGATTCGTGATTATTAGTTTAGCCCAATCATCAGTATTTAACCCATATAACAGATCTGTGATCATTAGTTTAGCCTTATCATCAGTACTTGACCTGTATAACAGATTCTTGATCATTAGTTTAGCCTAATCATCAGTACTTGACTGTATAACAGATCTATGATCATTAGTTTAGCCTAATCATCAGTACTTGACTGCATAACAGATCTGTGATCAAACCTTTAGCCTAATCATCAGTACTTGACTGTATAACAGATTCATGATCATTAGTTTAGCCTAATCATCAGTACTTGACTGCATAACAGATCTGTGATCATCAATTTAGCCTAATCATCAGTATTTAACCCATATAACAGATCTGTGATCATTAGTTTAGCCTAATCATCAGTATTTAACCCATGTAACAGATCTGTGATCAATACTTTAGCCTAATCATCAGTACTTGACTGTATAACAGATCTGTGACCAATACTTTAGCCTAATCATCAGTACTTGACTGTATAACAGATTCATGATCATTAGTTTAGCCTAATCATCAGTATTTGACTGTATAGCAGATCTGTGATCAATACTTTAGCTCAATCATCAGTACTTGACTGTATAACAGATTCATGATCATTAGTTTAGCCTAATCAGCAGTACTTGACTGTATAACAGATCTATGATCATTAGTTTAGCCTAATCATCAGTATTTGACTGTTTAACACATTGGTGATCAAAACTTTAGTATAATCATCAGTATTTGACTGTATAACAGATTTGTGGTCATCAATTTAGCCTAATCATCAGTATTTAACCCATATAACAGATCTGTGATCATTAGTTTAGCCTAATCATCAGTATTTAACCCATGTAACAGATCTGTGATCAATACTTTAGCCTTATCCTCAGTACTTGACTGTATAACAGATTCACGATCATTAGTTTAGCCTAATCATCAGTACCGGTACTGACTGTATAACAGATCTATGATCATTAGTTTAGCCTAATCATCAGTACTTGACTGTATAACAGATCTATGATCATTAGTTTAGCCTAATCATCAGTACTTGACTGTATAACATATCTATGATCATTAGTTTAGCCTAATCACCAGTACTTGACTGTATAACAGATCTATGCTAATTAGTTTAGCCTAATCATCAGTACTTGACTGTATAACAGATCCGTGATCAATACTTTAGCCTAATCATCAGTATTTGACTGTATAACAGATTCGTGATCATTAGTTTAGCCTAATCGTCAGTATTTAACCCAAATAAATAATTTGTGATCAATACTTTAGCTTAATCATCGGAACTTGACTGTATAACAGATCTATGATCATTAGTTTAGCCTAATCATCAGTATTCATCATATAACAGATACGTGATCATTAAAGGATTTATGAACAGCTTTTGGAAATATTCTCTAACTTGCGTTAGGTGTGTTGTAGAACATGTACTTTATAAATCTGACCAAAAAGAAAATTAAATTTCGGTCGCAACACATACAAAATTCAAGCTACGTTTACCGATCTACAATGCTTACGAAAGTTAATTATCTCAGAGACTTATGACGTCAAACACGACCTCCGTTGTGTACGTACCCTCAGAGCGATGACGTAATAAACGATTTATGTTGTCTCAGTACGTCTTCGTGGCAGTTTGTACACATCGAAGGTCGTGTATGACGTCATTTTTCCGAGAGCAGTTACGAAAAATACGGAAAATATGCATATTTCCTCCCCGTTCGTTTTTTGACTACCAGGGAACTAACGCGAAGGTTGTTTCGTTTCAACTGATAATTTTCAAATATATATTTAGTCAATAAACAAGCACAAACCAGCTTTAAATCTTGTTCATATCTCCTTTAATAAAAGGTTAATAAGACTATGGCAATATATATTATCAGATTTTTTCCCACTAACAAAGAATATTCAACAGGAAACATCAAAATATCTGGGCCAGTGAAAGGTTATGATTGAAATAAAACCTTTGAGTGATTAGGTTTATGTTTGTTGTAGAGTAAGAGTGTGATTGAAGCAGGACATTTTGATAAGAAAACATTTGGTCAGACTCCAGTACCTGTCAGTGAAGAGAAGGGAGACACGCCCACATCTCCAAATATGGGCAATGAAACGCACTTAGAATCTAGTCCATGAAGAGAAGCCGATTAAAATGCTGTACATGTATACATTATCAACGCAAAATGAGGATGTACCGTCTCACATGAAATCCAAATATAATCAGTTCAGATGCTGGGTAATTGAAATACCATACAAAATGGTCACACGTAATCCATATATGGCAAATTCACTGGGAAATATTAACGACCCATCCAGTACAGCTTGTTAAAGCACTTCAGTTCAACTTAAAATAGAAAGTATCAAGGAAAAATAGAGCTCGAGGTCTTCCTTTTTGTAACCAATTTTATGTTTTTTGGAGGTGAACTAGTTGAATTATTGTGTTTTTAAAAAGTCAATAATTTCCTCAACTATTCCATCCTGTGACTATTTTCTTGCCTCACCGTGTATTTTAACCATCATGCACTATGACAGCAGTTGAATCGGGGAAAAACTGCAATGAAGAAACTTGGCTCTTTTCAAACCCTGACCTGCTCACTGAAAAAAACGCTGATACTTTGGACTATGTGTGTTGCCGAACAGGTCGATATTCATTCCGTCCATTGGATTGAACCAATGCCTTGGTTTGCAAACATTAATATTCAATTTTCTTCTTGTAATCAAGAATTTATTGAATAATTGCTCAACATTTGCTTGCTGTCTTATATCGTTCCTGCGTCATTGCGTATTAAAACCTATTTTACAGGGAAGGCTTGTGTTGAAAAAGGAACTATTCTTGTAGGAGTTGTATCCCCTGATGGGCTTGCGCGATTTGAGAGAATTTGTACCAAATAGTATAACACAGAGGTTCGTTTATAGCGACGGATCGCATTCTCTCATGGTTTGAAGGCGTCAAATAATAAAAAGGAATGGGGTTTTTGTTTCTTCAGGAATCTACAAAATTTTAAAATAAAATGTAGAGACAAAAAGCATCATTTCCTGTCGATGAAAGTGTTGAGAATTTTTGGTTGCATCATTTTTGTGTCAGTTTGAGTGGCGTCGGTGTCAGCGTCGTCCGGATTGGTTTCCGTGCAAGGTTTAGAAAAATTCCTCATTCGATTTTAAAAGAATTTACATGAGGAATAACTTACCTTAATACCACGCTCAAATTCGAATTTCGCTAAAATCCGCGCATATTTAATTATTTTACAGGCTTTTGAGTTTGGATTTCGCTAAAATCTGCGCCTATTTAATAATTTCACAGGCTTTTGATTGGCTAATAATGCAAAAATTGGTTCCCGTGCAATATTTTGAAAACAACTTACTTGATTTGATAAGAATTTAAATGAGGAATTAATTACCTTAATACGCCGTTCAAGTTTCGTCTTTCGCTCAAATTCGCGCATAATTACTTACTGTACAGGCATTTGATTGGCTGATAGTAGATAAATTGCAGGTAACAGCTTACATATATTCACAAATAAAGTACAACATTGAATTTGTGAAAGGTGATACAATTTCTCCTTGTATGTTTATCCTACCAGGCGACACTTCTACTTCAGTTGAATTCTAGTTTATCTTAATTGTGTGATAGAACAGGGGTTATTAGGATGCGTTTCAGAGGCGAACCAAACAAGATGGTGATTGCTGGGGCCAACATATATTAACAGGTCAAAATTGGCCCAACAGCTGTTAAGAACGAATATCAATCTGACTTAAGTCGAGATCTTTCAATGGCATTTAGAAGTTGAAAGGTTACAATAAGGTGAAGAATTACTTATGTGTAACAACTTCTTGGTTTTATATATTGGGTGACGATGTTTCGATGTAGTTCTTACATCGTTATCAAAGTCAGAACTACTCGAAACGTCGTCACCCAATAAGTTGTTATCCATAAGTAATTCTTCACCTTATTGTAACCTTTCGACTTCTAAATGCCTTTGGAAGATTTGATACGTCATCATCATGGAGATGCGGCCATCCGAGACATTAACAAACTCAACCAATTGTAGAAGAAATTTATCATTGACTTTGATAACGATGTAAGAACTACATAGAAAAGTCGTCACCCAATAAACCAAGAAGTTGTTATCCATGAGTAATTCTTCACCTTAAGTCGCGATGTTCATTGGAAAGCAAGATCAACTCGTCAGATTGGAACGAATGTATGCCCACACATTAACATTGGATCGGAAGCAATGCGCGAAGGTAGGTTCGTTTGAAAATGTGGCAACATTTGGCTCCAGAATGTTTGATAACACCGGATGTCAGCTTACAATGTTGGATAAATGACGTTGGTGGAACCTCTGTTCTCTAGCAGCCATGCATTAATGGACATCTCCTCCAGATTTAACCTTCGAAAAGGTTAGACAAACTATATATAAAATAAATATTTGTTTTGCATTGAAGGAACATATAATAAGATATGATTGGGCTAGATTTGTTATGATCTGCTGCCTGTGTGTTATATAACGATGACATTCCATTAAGAAATGTCATTAGTCTTCAATTTTGTTTTCCTGATATTTCGTACTAATTTTAGCATGGACTGGTTGTTTGCGATATTGACCTCTTTCTTTTTCGAGGTCAGGTGCAAGTATGGAGGTGACATAATTTATTATCCCCTCGCGACGAAAGTCGGGGAGGGATATAGCGTTGCGTTTGTACGTACGTAAGTAAGTACGTACGTACGTATGTTCACCTTTTGTCATCACTCTACCGACTTCATTTTTTAACGGATTCTGACCAAACTTCATATATGAGTCCAGCATAGGAATACCTCGAACAATTTTGTTTTTCAGGGTGCCAAGATCAAGATCAAGGTCACAGTTACTATTTATAGAAAATCTTTGTCATCACTCTAGCGACTTCATTTTTGAACGGATTCGGACCAAAATTCATATATGAGTCCAGCATAGGAATACCTCGAACAAGTTCGCTTTTCAGGGTGCCAAGGTCAAGGTCAAGGTCACAGTAACTATTTATAGAAAATCTTTGTCAGCGCTCTAGCGACTTCATTTTTGAACGGATTCGGACCAAACTTCATATATGAGTCCAGCATAGGAATACCTCAAACAAGTTCGTTTTTCAGGATGCCAAGGTCAAGGTCACCGTTACTATTTATAGAAAATCTTTGTCAGCGCTCTAACGACTTCATTTTTGAACGGATTCGGACCAAACTTCACATATGAGTCCAGCATAGGAATACCTCGAACAAGTTCGTTTTTCAGGGTGCCAAGGTCAAGGTTACTATTTTTAGAAAATCTTTGTCAGCGCTCTAGGGACTTCATTTTTGAACGGATTTTGACCAAACTTCATATATGAGTCCAGCATAGGAATACCTCGAACAAGTTCATGTTTCAGGGTGCCAAGGCCAAGGTCACCGTTACTATTAATAGAAAATCGTACGTACGTATTTTCACATTTTGTCAGCGCTCTAGCGACTTCATTTTTTAACGGATTCGGACCAAACTTCATATATGAGTCCAGCATAGGAATACCTCGAACGAGTTCGTGTTTCAGGGTGCCACGGTTAAGGTCAAGGTCACCATTACTATTTATAGAAAATCTTTGTCACCACACTTGCTAATTCATTTTTGAACGGATCCTGACCAAACTTCATATATGGGTCCAGCATGGGAATACCTCGAACCAGATCGTGTTTCAGGGTGCCAAGGTCAAGGTCAGCGTTACTATTTATAGAAAATCTTTGTCAGCGCTCTTGCAACTTCATTTCTGAACGGATCCTGACCAAACATCATCTATTGGTCAAGCATGGGAATACCTCTAACGCGTCACCGCTTTTGGGACTTCATTTTTAAATGGGTTCTGACCAAACTTCATCCCCACCCCCCCCCCCCCCCCCCCATTTTGCGTCAGTGTTCTTGTGTTAGCACGCGAGGGGATTTGTATCGTTTGCGATGCCTTGTTAGTTTTGCATCAGACTCAGTAATTAAATAGGGTGGAAATATTGGTCCTGATTTCCGTATGCTCTGAATTTACTGTCTTTAGAAGTTGCATGGCTCCGAAACACTTGTGTAAATAATGTATATATTTTATTCTTTAAATTTTCTCTAATTGATTTAGTACATTTTGGAAACTGAATAATCATACAACAAATTGTGATTGCAGTTTTGTTTATGATGATTGTCTCCCATCTATCAAATAACTCCTTATTGTCGGATATCGTAGAGTTATCCCACACCTCGGATGAAAACAAAAGATGGATTTAATTACAGCGTCTTTAATATAGTCTCACTTTGGCCAAAACACGTAGCGCTGACGGAGGGGCCAATCAACTACAGAAGTCTTCAGAATGCTACTTTTCATGACGTTTTCTTAATTCGTCACTGTATCAAAACTATGATTTGGATTTTAATCTAAATAACAAAGGCTATTTCTGCACAGAACATTAGCCTACACATTGAAATCATTCAATCAGCATCAGGCCAAAGAGAACATATAGCAGAACTTTCATAAGATTTCTTTGGCTCCCCGCAGTCACTGGAAAAAAAACCTGATGGCTTTTCTTTGTATAGGCCATGTTCTGCTATAAAAGAATCTTAAACTTAAATGATCTTCAGACACAATGCTAGTCTATTCTGGTGCATAGCAAAGTCACTATAACTATATTTGTCAGCAACTGTAAAATCACCTATTTAGAGCGTTTGTTTTAAGTCATCCAATATATCAAGCAAACAACGACGATTTCATATCAAATACTTTAATCAACATTCATTTCTTACAAACAATTTAAAATAAACAGAAAGATAATTACAATGATTTGTTAGTACTTTTTGTTGAGAGTAAATTCCATATGACATGATATTGTACAGTCAAATTATAGATAATAAAATCTGATAATTTAATCTAATAGTTTAGCCTCCTCTATATCATGCTGGGTGAATGGGGTGGCGGTCAAGATACTTTCATCAACAGTAGTTTTCACTTCAGCTATTGCTTTACGGGCCTAAAACAAAAATCAGTTTTACAGATTAACCAACAATCCGAACTAATCAAACAAAGCTAATTACAGCCGGATAAACACAATATACTTAGAACTCATTTGATTCAAATTAATACAATAAGACGTAATCCCCAAAACAAGAACTATAAACTCACTAAAAAATTTGGACTTAACTTGGTTGATAAGTCAAGGTGTGTTTTAGTGTTCAGTAAAATTTGTATGTGAATTGGACCGCACGGTATCTATATAGAATGAAAACCAATGTATCTATTGCCCCCTTACCCACACCAATGTATCTATTGCCCCCTTCCCCACACCAATGTATCTATTGCCCCCTTCCCCACACCAATGTATCTATTGCCACCTTCCCCACACCAATATATATATTGCCCCCTTCCCCACACCAATGTATCTATTGCCCCCTTCCCCACACCAATGTATCTATTGCCCCCTTCCCCACACCAATGTATATATTGCCCCCTTCCTCACATTAATGTATCTATTGCCACCTTACCAACACCAATGTATCTATTGCCCCCTTACCCACACCAATGTATCTATTGCCCCCTTCCCCACACCAATGTATCTATTGCCCCCTTCCCCACACCAATGTATCTATTGCCACATTCCCCACACCAATGTATCTATTGTCCCCTTCCCCACACCAATGTATCTATTGCCACCTTCCCCACACCAATGTATCTATTGTCCCCTTACCCACACCAATGTATCTATTGCCCCCTTCCCCACACCAATGTATCTATTGCCACCTTCCCCACACCAATGTAGCTATTGCCCCCTTCCCCACACCAATGTATCTATTGCCCCCTTATCCACACCAATGTATCTATTGCCCCCTTACCACACCAATGTATCTATTGCCCCCTTACCCACACCAATGTATCTATTGCCACCTTCCCCACACCAATGTATCTATTGCCACCTTCCCCACACCAATGTATCTATTGCCCCCTTGCCCACACCGATGTATCTATTGTCCCCTTCCCCACACCAATGTATCTATTGCCCCCTTACCCACACCAATGTATCTATTGCCACCTTCCCCACACCAATGTATCTATTGCCCCCTTCCTCACACCAATGTATCTATTGCCCCCTTCCCCACACCAATGTATCTATTGCCACCTTCCCCACACCAATGTATCTATTGCCCCCTTCCCCACACCAATGTATCTATTGCCCCCTTCCTCACACCAATGTATCTATTGCCCCCTTCCTCACACCAATGTATCTATTGCCCCCTTCCCCACACCAATGTATCTATTGCCCCCTTCCCCACACCAATGTATATATTGCCCCCTTACCCACACCAATGTATCTATTGCCCCCTTACCCACACCAATGTATCTATTGCCCCCTTACTCACACCAATGTATCTATTGCCCCCTTACCCACACCAATGTATCTATTGCCCCCTTCCTCGCACCAATGTATCTATTGCCCCCTTCCCCACTTTTTTCTGAGATATTAGAAGTGCAGGAAGTCCAATTTGTCAATGCTTCGCCCCAATACTTTGCAAAAGTAATAGTTGGGCGTTTAAAAAGACAACTATGGGACATTTCCTCAATCGCGGATGAAGGTGATCAGATGTTTGGTGTACTGTTGAGTGGAAACAAACTAATACTCTATGGATAATTATAAAAGTTGGATAAATACATGTATATGAAGAAAATCGTATTGTTTGGAACTTAATACTTAGTTTGACAATGTACCCGATATGGATTGATACAATTAGTCATATCGTGTATTTCAAGCAGTCGTATACATTGGTGTTACAAAGTTGATTGCATGTGAATCAAACCAGGATGATTTCAAGGACGACTTACCCACATGTAGAAAGCTGCACAACCAAAACTGGCTTGTCTAACCGAGTTGATGTTAACGTTTTCTAGATAGGATTCGGCTTTCAGAGCTGTCTCTCGTGGCACCCGAGTAGCGTCAAACTGTTCCATCTTTAATCGGACGCTTCCATTACCAATAATACCCAGAACATGGAGAATGTAGTCCCAGTCCTACAAACCAATTCCCATACAGAATAAGTTATGTTAAGCGATATCTTCGAGATTTTCTGACTTCGTACTTTTTGATAAATATGAGGAACAATTAAAGCTAACTCTGTTTCAGCGAAATTTCGCTTATACTTGGCAGCTTGTGCCACTCAAAATTGACAAACTAGGGATGCCATGTATCCCGAGAGAGTGTCATTTATTTTTGCAAATTGTACTGAAGTTATTTCTTTTTAGAATAAACACAAATATAATGTCATATTTTGTTTGGTCAATACATATACCTCTATGTTTTCCTCCAGTTCTCCGAGGAGAAGAAAAGCGGCGGCCATGGTGGATTTAATGACTTCCGGTGGGCTTCTATACCTTCTCAATTCGGATATAGTCCTCTGATTGAGTAACATTATTGGATGATAATAACGATCCAGACAGGAGAGTTCGTCGCGCAGATTTTCAGCTTTTTTCAGAGGATGTGGATATAAGCGGTCTTCATACGGCGAGTTTTTCGCTTCAAGGATAGCTTTATCCAGAGTTTCTACTCTCCGTCTGTGGATAGCATCTTTAAGACCTGCACAAAGAAAGACAATCTTTTTACATTGGACCTTTTGAGTTACCCCGTGTTTGCTTTTGTTTGAAAATGCAGAGTTTGTTTGAAGTATCATACATCTCACTGATTTCACTCCCGTTTTGCCTGCAGGATGACTAGAGAGGGGAAGGGAGGAAATCAACACCACGACATTTGTCAAAACTATCAAGATGAGAAAGAGTAACACGTATACTTCATTCTGTGGCAGAGAATCCCAAAAAATTAATTGAAATTATATTTTGCACGAACTCAAAGAAATAAAGGCTATATCTGTTTGTTTTGAAATCGAGAAAAGGCGGGAATGATCGCGACTTCATCTGTTTATGGCGATGTGGATATTTGGTTTTCAGAGCTTCACTGGCCTAAAGATGGACGTCGGCACGCGCTTTGGAGCGAGACACTTAACATGGACACACGCGTTGGTTTTTCTGTTGTTTTTGTTTTGTTATTGTCTGAATTACCCAACAAGCAGCTATGAGGCGACATTCACTCTCCATGAATGAAAATCGCTTGGTACGCTTATTGGCTAAAAATTAGATTCTGTTTTGTACGATATAGGATGAGCGTAGTAACCTTTCTTTAGTTTAAGATACTCCACAGCCTCTCTAGCTTTCTTCAAGTCATCTTTATCCTGAAGACGGTTTTTGACAAACAACTCAACAGCTTCCTCGATAGCACCAACGTTCTCCTCCTCAATGGCTTTATGTAGCGACCGTCGGATTGTACGCCGATATCCATTCTGTGGAGAGGGAAGAATGTTTTGTTATTCAGACATATACTAACTGGTCATTATAATTATCGGTTATAATAATCGGCCTGACTAAGTATCTGAAATTCTGATAATGGAAACCTCAGATATTCTCAGAAGTACCTTCGTGACTAGAAGAAACAATATTCCACCAAGCGTGTATATTGATCTAATCACTGCAATCAGTGCATGCCATAACTTAATTGAGTTATTAATAAGACAATTTTGACATAAGTGCATTGATAAGACAATATATATATGGAAATATAGTTTGCTTTACCTCCATGGGATATTCCGGTACAGGGGATCGCTTGGCCAGAGGGTCCCGAATATGGTGCCATGTTCCTTTCTTAGAAGAGGAGCTTGTGGAGGAGGCACTTACAGTGATTCCATTAGAACGTCTTCGATGAGGAGAGGTACTCATTCTATAGAAATAAAACACATGATCTCGATAAATACCCAAAACTATATCCAAATGTAGAGAATGACGATTGTGAAAAAGGAGATATCAAACGCCATGAAATGTGTTATGCGAGTTGCTACCGCCATTTTAATAAAACCAAACACGAGACTTGACCAATTTAAATATAGATATCAGCAATCCCGGGCCAAGGGACTTTGCCCGTAAACCCAACCAGAAAGGACTACTAAATTAAGTTACATCGATGCACATCCATGGAAGAAAAAAAAGTGCTCAGAAAAGCCATCCCAGCATTGAAGAGTTAACGTTTATTATGTAATACTGTTGCATTGCAACATCATCTGACACCAATATTATCAAGGACTTAGCGACCGAGCAAAATTTATCAGCCTGGGTAGGCCTATAGAACGCGCGCATCAAAAACATTCGTGAAAGAAAAAATATGATTCCATTTAACGAGTAATAAGTGGTCCTACAAAAGTATAGAAAAAAGTTGTGGTGCCAAATACAATATTTATTCCATACATAAAACAGAAGCCATTGTTAGGTCTTTTTTGACCAATTTGTTTCTATAATACGAAAATACTGAGTTGAAGGAGTCCTATTTTACTATCATTGGTATTTTTTTCTATTGTCATATTTTATAGTAATGTCGGTAGAATGTATAAAGTAAAATTTAAAATTTTCATATTCCAAAGGTTTTAATTTTTTTGTTCAAACTTATCTCGGGTTATTTAGTTGATGAACAAGTGTATGATACACATCGGAACACATCAATTAATTTACAATATATCTCTAAAAAGTATTAGGCCTCTCCCTTCGATATATAGTTCCAGACCCCCTATACTTTGCACGCGTCCTTTACCCCTGATAAATTTGCTCTCTCGCATAGCCACGTGGCCTACAAATATTGTGTTAGTATCAGAATTATAAGAAATTAACCATAATTCCATCGTATAGATGCACTCGCCGCCGTTGCCTTTCTGATGAGCTTGCAATAATTAAAACCACTGGAATAAAACGTTGGTAGTTTGCACATTATAGATGTCCAGCTTTAATGTTTAAAATATATGAATGGTGGTGTCAAAGTAGGCCTATATATGCAATCCGAAAAACAACAGATTGATTCATGTATTACATCGTACTGTCTGTCGTTAACAATTTCCAATTTATCCACATGCTGTTGTTAGCCCTTCAAACAAAATCATTTGCCTGTATTTCTGGTGTAGGCTTCTGTATAATAATAATAATATTCTTTATTTCAAGAGGGTTACATATATAAAATACACTCAATCAGCTGAATAGCTGTTCTACCTTGAATTTATAGGTTCCTCAAATACGTCTATCGTTTAAATCGGTTCTCACTGTGCGATTTGTCGAACCGACTTGTAGGATGCGATTAAAATGGATGCATTTGATTGGTTGATAAATAATTTTGACCAATTAAAAGCATCCATTTTAGTCGCATCCTACAAGTCGGTTCGACAAATCGCACAGTGAGAACGGGCCTTTAAGACAACATAACAATAACAGGGGTTTATCGCCTCGCGTTGGTCTTTGGTAAAATGTTGAATAATTATGTTTGTTCGGTGTCAAATGGATTATGATGTATGTTAAATCTATGGAATTCACGTAGCTGTCATTCTGTAAAGACCATAAATGTAAAATCCATATAGCTAAAAAAAATGTTTGCTCTTAAACCAAAAGTTTGATTTGCACTGGATAAGTGAAAAGATTATCTTAATTAGTGTGGCGTCATGTTGAACATTTTGGTACAATTGAAAAACCCTATACTGATGATCCTTTCATAGAACTCCCTAGACGTTAGATCAAATCCAAAAGTTTTACAACCATGATGAATTGCAAACTTATTAAAAAGCCTATAGGCCTATTAAGCTCCATATTTCATACGAAAGAAAACAAGACAAAAGCATTTATGACAGCACGCCAGTATTTCCAAAACCCCAGGTTTACCTTGAGTGTGTTGATAAAGTCTCAGTCTTGTCTGCGTTCAAAATCCACTGTCTGTCAGATTTAAAATAAACTATTCATCCTCTACAGAACATGCGATTTATCGGCGACTCGACACTAATGGCGTCGTTAACAACGGTTGTAATACTGTTTGGGTTGTTAGCCTGACTCTGTTTATGACGTCACTATTCCTAAATCTAGAATGACGTTACAATGATATTACCGTTTTCAAAAAGCATGAGGCAACTGCACCTGACGTCACCAAAGCAAGTTATAGGCCTATGCATGGAATGGTCACGTCATATTGGTTAAATTGGATCTGGCGTCATAACGTCATAACTGCAAATAACTACAAATTTGCCAGGGAAAAGTCTCGTTTCGTTGCCTTCGTAGATTTTAAGAAAGCGTTTGATATGATTGATCACTCAATCTTACTCAGAAAATTGGCATCACGTGGCATTACTGGAAATGTTCTACATCTGCTGCATAGCATGTATATCAATTCCACGTATAGTGTGAAAACGGACGCAGGCAGGGGCGGATACGGGATTTTGTGAAAGGGGGGGGGGGGGGGGGGGGGGGGGAGGGGGGCAAGTTCTAACAGATCGAGTCAGTATTTTCAAATGTGTCTGGAGGTGGTTTAAGGATTCCACGTATAGTGTGTCAGGGAAAACAAATTGAAAAAATCTTTTTAACGAATTTCTTGGGTGTCTAAAAATAAAATTCGTTCATAACGATTTTCTATGAGAAAAATCGTTTTAACGAATTTCTTGAGTTGCTAAAAATAAAATCTAAAAATGAAATTCGTTGTAACCATTTTCTATGAAAAAAAATCGAAATAACGAATTTCTTGAACTACTCATAATAGAATCTAAAAATAAAATTCATTATTTCCATTTTCTCAAACATTTTTCCCCAAACCAAAATTTTCAGCGATATGACCTTGACTGATGACCGTAACCTTTTGACAGATCGCATTCTTGATCGCATGCGTCAACGCAAGTCCGTGCAAACACTTCATCCTATATCTTAAATAATCGCATCCGTTAACACATGTCCGTGGATATACACCAATGAACTATATACGTGGAATGGAGGTCACGTGACGTTTGAGTTTCAGTAAGCGCCACCATTACTAAAAGCTTAAGATAAAAACCAGCCAATGAGACGTGTCAATTTCACGTATGTAATTCAATGATATACACAATGTTTTGCAAATATGACATCGTGGAACCATATTACCTTTGTTATTAGGAGAGACAAACCCTTCAAAAACTTTTGGAAAAACGTAATTTTCATTGAATGGTTGGTTGGTTGTTTTAGCTTATTGGCGCATCCAGTCGTATGAATGGTGTACGCCATATTTTTTCATTGAAAGATCCTGCCACACTATCTAAGCAAAATTAAGGGAAAAGATAGCCCAGCCCTCAGCCTTTTTTTTTGGTAAATATTTGTACTACATAACAGACAAAGTTTCAAGCCAAAGGCAAAGAGCTTTGTTGCGGAAGATAATTTTTTGGTAGCAATCTAATATGTGAAACAAATATATTAACACTATTGTCGGGGTAAAATATTACACAAAAACTCGAACAAAAATTAACTGGAGAGGATGGGTTACTGGAGAGATTGCAGTTTACAAACTGCCGGCCCTTACATACATCGAAAGGTAAAAAATATAAAAACAAAAGAAAATTTCAGCTGACGGTGTGGAGTATGTTCGTTGTAAGTCAAGTCTGGTCTGGCTTATAAATTCATTACAGAAAATACCAATTTACATATGGAGAATTCGTTTTCTTTCATCACATATGTAAAAACGGCTTTTATCAGTTAATGTACAAAAAGAAATCTTTGACGACACTGAGACAGTCATGTGATTGATTTTGCTTCCAAAAAATATTTACACTACTTGATATTTCAAATAATTTACTTGTCTAATCTATACTTATATTGGGTATATCTATTTTGCAGGCCTGGCAACCTGTGCCTTGGAAATGGAAATATATTGAATTTCATACTCAAACAGGAACAATTTGTACCCCCTGGCCTCATCTTTGTTCCAATCCCCATACCTTTACATGAAAGTCATTCATTTGTTTGGGATTTGGGCGTTTCTGTTGCAAAATGGATTGCACAATGCGTTATGTCAGGACAACTCGGCCTCTGACATTTTGATGGTATTCAGAGTCTGGGAGGATCGTGTACAGACATGTTCAACTCCAATAGCTTTGCTTGACTCTTTGTCTTTTTTCATGATTTCGTCCCCATAAAGAAGGTTTATTATTCTTGTAGCAGACATTACTAAAGCAGTTATGACTTATCAATAATTAAAACTGTTTCACGGCTTCGCAATCAATCGATGCTTACTAATCGCGTTACTATAGTCCCCTTTTCCGCAGAACTGAGTGTCGTGCTGAGCTGCTGTCTTTGTCAATGGCCCGGCTAATGTGACCGGCTGACAAGCGTTTGTCGCTAACATCAGCTTGGGACGTTTCCAAGGGGAACTACGCCATTAAAAACCTGACTGGTGAAAGAGAATCTACTTTACTCTCTCTCTCTCTCTGATATACGATCAACCAATCTGAACTGGAAACATAGGTGTAAGATATCATTATTAAGATATTTGTTAAACCATGTTGATTGTATCGGTGATACTTCTCCGGATGCCAGTCATGAGGATAAATACCCAGGGCAAATATCTTGAACAGCGGGGACTTTAGGGAAGATAGCAAGAAAATAATGACGTTTCAGACTATTCTGTGAAGTATGGAATCGGATAGATCACAATTAGACAGACGGATAACTTTAAACGTGGGAGGACAGAGACACCAAACCTGGACGAGTACACTAGAACGTTTACCTGGGACAAGGCTGGCCCTTCTGGCTAACCTCTTACATGCAGACGAGAGTTGGGACAGTGAAGAACAGGAATATTTCTTTGACCGCCATCCGGGAGCCTTTGCGACTGTCTTACACTTTTATAGGTCCGAAGAACTTCATCCTGATCCCTGTATCTGTGGAAATGTCATGAAAGGGGTAAGTTAACTAGCAGTCAAATATTTATTTGCTCACATCTACAAACTTTTCATCTAATTCATCTTAAACCAATAATTTTCTCTCTAACGTGTGCGTTCTAGTGTTTTGGAAATATGCATTTGACCATCCTGTGGAATATGGTACAGAGAGAACTTCAAGACATATACATTTAAATAACACATTCAATCAAATATAAGCATTTGAGTGACAATAAACAATATCAGCATCTGCTATAAGAACAAAGAAGTAGCCTATTAGAACCGGAAACAAACTGTGCAATTTGGCCAAGGCTAAATCCATCAAACCCATTAATTCATGACAAGTCTTATAGGCCTATACTAAGGGGGAAAGCGTAAATGTCACATACGTCAATTTGGAAATATTCAGCAAAAGCAGGAACAAAGTGAAAACGGAAAATTCACCAATCAAAATAAAATCCTAAACAAAGACGTTCGCTGACAGCCACTTGTTGAATATAAAGGAACGAGTCAGTGGGTCATAAACCTAGTGATAGCATCATCTGGTTTTCTTTTTCTTAGTAAACTATAGTGACGAATTTAGAAAGTGCAATTCTGAAAGTGATCAGATTCAGTTAAACTTGTCTTTCCTTTGCCTGTCCCGTTAACTAATCAACCAATTCGGACAGTGATATAATCACCTTTTCTAGCAATGATAGCGGCACGGTAGCTTATTGAGTTTCTTAAGACGAAGTCATGCCTGACAATGATAGCGACACTGTAACTTATTGAGTTCATTAAGACCATCCCATGCCTGACAATGATAGCGACACTGTAACTTATTGAGTTCATTAAGACCATCCCATGCCTGACAATGATATCGACACTGTAACTTATTGAGTTCATTAAGACCATCCCATGCCTGACAATGATATCGACACTGTAACTTATTGAGTTCATTAAGACCATCCCATGCCTGACAATGATAGCGACACTGTAACTTATTGAGTTCATTAAGACCATCCCATGCCTGACAATGATAGCGACACTGTAACTTATTGAGTTCATTAAGACCATCCCATGCCTGACAATGATAGCGACACTGTAACTTATTGAGTTCATTAAGACCATCCCATGCCTGACAATGATAGCGACACTGTAACTTATTGAGTTCATTAAGACCATCCCATGCCTGACAATGATATCGACACTGTAACTTATTGAGTTCATTAAGACCATCCCATGCCTGACAATGATAGCGACACTGTAACTTATTGAGTTCATTAAGACCATCCCATGCCTGACAATGATATCGACACTGTAACTTATTGAGTTCATTAAGACCATCCCATGCCTGACAATGATATCGACACTGTAACTTATTGAGTTCATTAAGACCATCCCATGCCTGACAATGATATCGACACTGTAACTTATTGAGTTCATTAAGACCATCCCATGCCTGACAATGATATCGACACTGTAACTTATTGAGTTCATTAAGACCATCCCATGTCTGACAATGATAGCGACATTGTAACTTATTGAGTTCATTAAAACCACCCCATGCCTGACAATGATAGCGACACTGTAACTTATTGAGTTCATTAAGACCATCCCATGTCTGACAATGATAGCGACACTGTAACTTATTGAGTTCATTAAGACCATCCCATGTCTGACAATGATAGCGACACTGTAACTTATTGAGTTCATTAAGACCATCCCATGCCTGACAATGATAGCGACACTGTAACTTATTGAGTTCATTAAGACCATCCCATGCCTGACAATGATAGCGACACTGTAACTTATTGAGTTCATTAAAACCACCCCATTCCTGACAATGATAGCGACACTGTAACTTATTGAGTTCATTAAGACCATCCCATGCCTGACAATGATAGCGACACTGTAACTTATTGAGTTCATTAAGACCATCCCATGTCTGACAATGATAGCGACACTGTAACTTATTGAGTTCATTAAAACCACCCCATTCCTGACAATGATAGCGACACTGTAACTTATTGAGTTCATTAAGACCATCCCATGCCTGACAATGATAGCGACACTGTAACTTATTGAGTTCATTAAGACCATCCCATGCCTGACAATGATAGCGACACTGTAACTTATTGAGTTCATTAAGACCATCCCATGTCTGACAATGATAGCGACACTGTAACCTATTGAGTTCATTAAGACCATCCCATGCCTGACAATGATAGCGACACTGTAACTTATTGAGTTCATTAAGACCATCCAATGCCTGATAATGATAGCGACACTGTAGCTTATTGCGTTCCATAAGACGATGTCATGCCTGACAATGATAGCGACACTGTAACTTATTGAGTTCATTAAGACCATCCCATGTCTGACAATGATAGCGACACTGTAACTTATTGAGTTCATTAAGACCATCCCATGCCTGACAATGATAGCGACACTGTAACTTATTGAGTTCATTAAGACCATCCCATGCCTGACAATGATAGCGACACTGTAGCTTATTGCGTTCCATAAGACGATGTCATACTTTACAACGATAACGACACTCTTTGGCCATATGGCTTCCATAACAAAAGTTCTCTAAACATGACCTGAGCGACAATAGGCCTATTATCTGTAATAAAAGCTGGCAAAAATTGCATTAGTGACATCTTCGTGGCAAAGAGATAATTACATTGGTTTATTGTTATTTTGTTGTAATTGTTTACATTAAAAAGGAAGACTGATTTCTCTGCAATGAATCCCCCCCCCCCCCCCCCCCCCCCCGATGGAACAAGTCAGAGTTTATTTTTGCGCAAATAAATTTGACCACAATTGATGTGTTAGACATCAAGATTGACAGCAATGGAAAATCGACTTGCCATCCGTTATCCAAGATTGAATAGAACCAAAATCCACAACGACCATATGCGGTATGTCCTTTTAAAGTGGCATGAGCTGGCAGTATTTTGATATTTAACCGTAAAAACAGAATTTAAAAATGAATGACTATTTTTCCAAACAGTACTCATACAGAGCTTTTCGTCAATATCAGCCTCAGAATCGCACGTTAAAGTGGCATGAGCTGCCAGAATTCTGACTATTTTCATAGATTCTGATCGTCGCGACAGTAATAGGCTTTAAAGGTCATCGAAAAACTAAATGATCAGCGTTGGAATTGGGAAAATCCATACAGTATGTGGCTTTTACGAACCGAAATAGTGTTAAAAAAGTAAACAAAATTTAAATAACCGGGACGACCATCCGTTCATTCTAAGCCTAAGTTATAAAAGCCTCTGAATTATACGTCTTGAGAAAAATAGCCAATAATTTTATCATTCTGTTATGTTGGCCAAATATCTCAATTTTGGCAGCTCATGCCACTTTAAGTAATTGCTTAGAAATATCACACACAAAATAAATTCCGGCTGAGTTAGGCATTAAAACCCCGAGGAGTGCCGATCTCCATCTATAGATCACCGATAAACTGTAAAACTATGGAAATAGAACAACAGCGCTGCCTTAAGCACGTCAAGTCCTGTCATTCGACGGAAACAAGACTTTAGAATCAGTAAGAAGTACCATGAAAATGGCCCAGGACATTAGAAAGTATTCTCTGTGTGCTCTCGGCTAGGGGTAGCCAAGAAACCTGCAAAATGGCCCGCTTACTTCAAAACAAACAGCGATACCCTTTTTTTGAGTTAATACAGAATAGTATAGACTCATTGAATCTTACTTGATTCGGTGTGGCTGGTTGTGTTTGATGATATGCCAATTCCCTCTTTCTCTTGACAATCTGAATTCATGGATATATCTTAATGTTGGCAGCTCATGCCACCGGGTTTGTATCTTATTCCTGGGTAAAATACAAAGTCTGAGATTATCATGTTATCTTTTAAAGTGAAATGAACTGCCAAAACTCTGTCTTTTTCTTAAGTTAAGCGTTTGAAATCCGTAAAAAAAAGTAAACGATTGTATTATGACAGGGACGTATATGCTAAATTTTAGGGTTTGGTTGCGTGCACTAACTACCATATAGCGTACATCTCCGACACAGATATCAGAGGAAAGCTTTTTTTGTACTGCTTGATAAAAATTACGAACAATTAGCTCATTATCCCGATATCTGGCAGCTAATGCCACTTTAAGTTGATTTTTCTCTTTATTTCTAAATATATATGTATAACCAAAAATCCACATTTTATACATTTACAGATATTTTGCCATGGTTTGTTATTCCTTGTAAAACATTGTGCGATAATTAAGAAGCTATATCTTTCTTTTTGGAATCTTCATATTTTTATATTAATTTGGAATATGTATGCTTGGTCTTTATAAAAAAAAATTGAACAATTCTACAGACAACGTAAGTTTCTAGCGCTCTCGAACAGTATAGGCTAGTGTATTTCTTATGACCCTCTTTTACTCTTCTTTATGCGAAAGCGGAATTTATTTACTGTACTATTTATAGACCACAAGTAGACAATTCCAACAGAAAACATTGGCGAACCAAAAACGTTGAAATGGGTCAAGAAGGGCTTCATGTTTTTTAAATCTCCATGAAATTTTCTCATAAATTTCGATTGTCAAAAGCAAAACGTTTGAAGTACATTGAAAAACTAAAGGATTGGTGCTGAAATAAAAATATTGGTTAAGTCAGTAGCCCGTACGAACCGAAGATGGGTGCAAATAACGAACCAAATTCTAACAGTCGGGATGTATGAGTTCATTGTTGTGGGCTTTGTTACTTATAAAACCACCTAAATGTACATCTGCAAGATTGGTAGGCTATCAACTAAAAAGGCTCTTATTTTTTACTTTATGATAAAAATGACGAACAATTAGCTGATTCTGTTTCAATGAAATTTCTCCTGTAATTAACATCTCATGCCACTTTAATGTAGCGTACTCCATGGAAAATGAATTTTGATACAGTGTTACTCTTCTGCATTGCCATTTCTGTCCAATAGATATTCTTTATGGTAGATAGTTATTTCTTATAGTGTGGGGCTTCTGCAGACTTCAATTTTAATCTTGGCTTGGTATTCGAGATTGCTTTTAGTTGTAGATTATCGGGATTAGCTCATTTGTTTTAAATGAATGTGTGTAATTTACGACACAGGTAATAACATCCCATTCGGTTCCGGTTGTCAAGCAGGAGTTCTCTATGTATTCTACTCGGTCGTGACGTCATCTTATAAGACCAAGTAAACGCGAGAGTGCTTCTGTAATTAACCCATATGCAGTACCGGGGCTAGTTTAACCGCGGTGAATACCGTTATGTTGACATCTCAAACATTGCTACCTGAATCAATGTTATTGATCTATAGTGTTCTATGGTTTGAGACCGTTTAAGAAAAGAAAATTGATCATAATCGTGCCAGTGCTTTACAAAAATGATTCCTAATATCTAATTGACGTTAGTTGGTTTGTTTACATAGCTATAGTTATATTACCATTTGAGGATTTGCAGTAACAAAAACTGATTCCATAGCTGTATAAATATGTTAATGGTCTCTAAGTATTTTATAATGTAGATAATAACAGATGTAAAAAAGAAAATAACTTAATATCTCCGAAATGAAACCTTGTATGAACGATGGTTGACATATGAGTATTTCTCTCCCAAAGCTAATCTAATCAAAATTGTTGCGTTATTTCAAAGTTAATTTTCAAAGGTATGGTATTTTGGTGTAGCTAATTACAGAAATAAGTAGGCGTTTTTCCCCTTAATTTACCTTGTATGACGTAATGAATAACCCCATTGTCAAGGTATCAATAGTGGACATTTATAATAGATGTCAGCGTATCATGTTCCTGTTAGACTGTATACAACCAAAAAAGAATGCGTCATATGCTTGTATTATTCATACATATAACCATATACACCATAGTTGGAAAGTTTTCTTGTCTTGTATTGTGTCAATAAAAGCAAACCCGTGTCGACGGACATGATGTTGGCTATGTTATAGTAAAGTGCATAATTTAGTGCCGTTCCTCTCGCCTACTTCAACAACTTGCAATCCTACAGCTCAACTTGTTTTATACTTCACTAACAGGATGGTGATCTCGATATTCAATACCTCAAAGCCAATAACTGGTACTTTAGATCAAATTGATCACTAAAGATATATCTATAATTGATACGACTGCTTGATGGTATTTATCTTTAATCAATAAAGCCGACAAATCCATACTGACAATACCCATCTCTCTATAAACATGGTTTTCACAAAAAGCACAATTCATCGCCTCATCAAAGGTTTCCGTGTTTTATATCAGTGTCACGTGACGAGCCTTTGTCCTCCTCGTCTCGTGAATTGACCGCCATTGTCTGATGATAGTTATTTATTTCATTCAATAGCGTTTGATTTCTATACCCATGAAACTCATTGTGTTCAGTTGTGTGGAATGGTTAGGTTTCCAATCAGCACAGATGTTAATAAAAAAGGCATCCCAACTAAAACTTTGATGGCATGGATACAATAAGATAGATATCACGGCTATCACCATGAAACATAACCTGGAAGAAGGCTGAATACCTTGAGCTCAGAACCTAAATTACCAGTTCGGACCATTAGCTGAAACATTTAGAATGAAATAAATTATGGGCCAAGCCCGGACAAATTTAACTTCCTGCTTTTTGGGAATCATCCAAACAATGTTTTCAACACATCTTCTCATCCAGTTTTATAGGAGCCATAATGTTTTCAACACATCTTCTCGTCCACTTTTATAGGAGCCATAATGTTTTCAACACATCTTCTCATCCAGTTTTATAGGAGCCATAATGTTTTCAACACATCTTCTCATCCACTTTTATAGGAGCCATAATGTTTTCAACACATCTTCTCATCCAGTTTTATAGGAGCCATAATGTTTTCAACACATCTTCTCATCCACTTTTATAGGAGCCATAATGTTTTCAACACATCTTCTCATTCAGTTTTATAGGAGACATAATGTTTTCAACACATCTTCTCATTCAGTTTTATAAGAGACATACTGTTTTCAACACATCTTCTCATTCAGTTTTATAGGAGCCATAATGTTTCCGTTTGGGGACAATGACCTGTTTACCACACATAAATCCCCTTCCGTGTCACCCGACCAGATTTACTTGTCTATTTCTTTGCTCAGATGCTTTCTCGAATGTCGTGCATAACTCGGAGTCATTTCACAAAAGTCGATCAGGAGAAGATGGAGTAGGTACTAATTGAAATTACGACGACTTATAAGTGAAAGGTTGAGCAGACCAACAAAACTGACCGCTACAAATCATTTATTCGTGACCAAAACTGTGTATGTTATAAGTCTATCAACTGACTTCAGACGTGTAATCTTGTAAACATCTATATTTACTTGTATAATAAATTGATACACGCATTAACTAATTAACGTGTAAACAATCCGTGTATACTTTAAACAATACTCCATTATCATTAATATGTGTGAATACATAACAGTTTGGATTCGACCTATACAGCTTCGCCTCCGGGAACGAATTAACATTTCAACTTATCAGCATATACATTTCATTCTCTGTTTAACTGAGTGCTACACTTGTATTCCAAGTTGTGCAGCATGTCAGAATAGCACTGTCTTTATATGTATATATATCATTTTTGTATGGGTTTTTGATTACACAATTTAAAGCTGACAGAAATCCTAGTGACTGAGAGAGGAGCTTCGTGTGTAGGTGGTATATTATTTATCTAAAGGTACACTTGCCGACGTAGCATTTCTGACACTTGTAAGAAAGCTAATTTACAAGAACTCACTGCCATTAAAACCGCTAAAATTAAGCATTTTATCTGTGCTAGTTCTAAAGATTTAAGATACGACATTTTTCTGAGATTGGTAACATGGGAATTCTGTTTCAAGAAGCAAATATCTGTGGAGGCAGCTGTCAAGACGGCCAAGGGGGTGTAATCCCCCCCCCCCCCCCTAAAAAAACAAACAAACAAAACAAGAATATTGTTATACTCACTTTTTAAATGACATAAGCTTAAACTACACATACTATGAGTGGAATCTGTTATTTGTTATATTCTAAATGTAGCACATATATGGTTCTGGGAAGAGGATATTAAATACATTTCTCACTGTCTAATTGACGAGTTTTTCACTGTTACACCCTTCTTAGGATTCGGGCAGCACTATCGCTTTTCATACGTATGTTTTTCCAAACAACATGAATTGGTCACTATTCAGTACCGACCAATTAGACAAGCGTCTTCGGATAACCGGAGCCGTTTAACTCATCGTTTGAGAGCAAACAATCAATGGCTAAATATATATTGATATTAATTCCTCTTGATAATTTGCAAATCCTCTTTTCTCTTTTCATAAGTATTGAACATATATACATTTGGTAGATTGCTTGGAACACGTTTTCAGCCTTTTGGTTTAATATAATTCTTTCTCGGTTGTTTGTATTCCTCTCCAAGTAATCCTGGCAACGTTACCGTTATATTGAAAATAATCCCGGAAACACACACTAAGGTATGTCAAGCCGAGTGTTTGACCAGAATCACAGTGCCATACATACTGGTTTGCATCACAATACGAAACCGTCAAATCCACAAAGTGTATACTGGTTATAGCCCCTGCCTATCCTTTCACCTATAAAATATTCCGGGAAAGTCTCAGATCGGAAAAGGGGTAAAATTATGTATAGGTCCATACCATCTTCACGTTAAATGTCTTATGAAGTGATTTGGGGCGAGAATGAATTCAGATCTGCATCCTGTTTTTTTCTTCAATAAATATATATATATATCGAGAGAGACATTTAAATGTATTGTTTACGCGATAGCCCCTGGACTGTGACGTATAGAAATTAGATAATACATGTACATGTCTATCAATTAATCAAAACTGTTGGATCTGCTACGAATAAGCTGATTGGGCTCATGTTAAATAATTCACCGACGGCATTTTAGTTTCGTCGGCACTAAACATTCCTTAGTACGAATTGTTGTTTTTGGAAGCAAACCACAAATATTCCTTGGTTAAGAAAGATCAAAGATATGTTTGGGAGGACTTAATAAGTATTGGGGTTGGAAGATAATCTGAAATACTAAATAAACTCAACACTGATGTTTTCTATATAGTAAACCGGATAATTCAATACACATATGGTTTTAAAAAAAAACTGCTTCATGGCTTATCGGGTTTTTGAACTTTAGTGCTTTGTGATTGGTGTTATTGGAAGCTATTGCAGAACAGAACAGGCTCAGTATGATCGATCAACATGGTTCAATACTACATGTAATTTGGATGATTAAATGTAGATTAGCGATAGGGAATGACCGCCATCTTACATTGTGTTTGACCTACTTTACCCGAGATATAAAAGAATTCGATCAACTCCAAAAGTCTGACCACACCAACTGAAAGGAAGAAAATCAAATACTTTTTATTATTATACTATCCTAATTCTTTACGAATATCATCGGAGATTTAGCAGCTTATGTCCCTTTGAATGCATCAGTCTAGGAGCCTGAGGGATATTTATTTTACATTTTCAACCCAATACCACCTGACTAAAGGCCATAGAATATCTATGACATCATTTAATACACAGCAGACCAGCAACTATAATCAGCAAAAATCAATCAAACTAGGTGTGTGAAAACGGAGTACTGTAGGCTGCGACACAATTATGACATGTATTAAAGTTGGATATTTTTTAAATGGATTTCCAATTTAACAAAACTAAATGTTTTAAATTTGTTTTGGATATTTGACAGGAATTGGAATTTTGGGGTCTGTCAGAGTTGGACATTGAACCATGTTGTTGGGGACATTATAGTAAGTTTAAGGACCACAAAGATACATTAGCCGCTCTGGATAGTAATTTTACTGGTCTCACCGAGGAGGATTTGGCATGGGGAGAAAAGCAAACCAACGCTCAGAGATTTCGAATCAAGATCTGGCATTTCTTGGAAGAACCAAGCTCCTCACGATGGGCACAGGTAAGGAAAACAAAGATTTCTTATTAAAGAGATAGTTTAATTGTTTTGGGTTTTTTTATCTTCCAACTCACCAGGGGCATTTCTTTTTAATAGATTTTTATGATTGATTGATTGGTGTTTTACGCCGCGCTCAAGATTATTTCATTTACATGGCGGCGTTGCCAGTTTTAGTGTTAGAGGAAACTGGCAACCATCCCACATAGGTCGTTCGAGTGAAAACCCAGTCAGAAAATTTTCCAATTTTTTTTTTGGACTGAGTGGGATTCGAACCCGCGACCCATTGGTGGAAGGCTGTTTGGATTGAGCGTCCAACGCTCTACCTACTGAGCCACGGAGGCCCCCTTCTTTAATAGAAGGAGATTGAGCTAACTATATTGAGGAAATCTCCCAACTCTGTACGGATAATATTGTAATAGCACCATCTCCGCTCAGTTGCTTTCCGTTTTTTAACCTATTTATATTTCATATGTAACTATATAGACTATCAAATAAAAAATCAATATTTCTGATCGTTTTTGGTTGAAGTTAAGCCCAGGTCGTCAATATGTTATATTTTTTTACCAAATATTTCCCAATAGCAAGGTGATATGACATCAGCTTCAATACCTGATAGACACAATTCCTTGACACACATTTGTTTTATTTTGGGTTGATACAAAATTGGAAACACCGAATAATATGCTATTTTTTTTTCTTTTCAGCTGTATGCTGTGGTCTCAATGTTCTTCGTGGCGTTGTCCATAGGAGTTTTTGTTCTAGAAACTCATTCTTTATTCCGTGTAGCCAAAGATGACGAGAATTCAACAAATAGTACGACTATTGTTCCCACTACATATTACACAATACGGGACGCAGGTTCCACATGTTGTTGTCCGAGGCAGGTGAGTCGGTTGAACTTTGATAATTCCTCCGCCCACCCAGCTATGGTTTATCTGGATTACATATGTGCCGCATTCTTTACTATAGAACTTGTACTACGTATCGGATTCGCTCCCAGAAAGATGGCCTTTTTCAAAGACTTACTGAATATCATTGATATGGTCTGCCTTGTTCCGCAGTTCACTGCAATTATTATAAAAACAGTTAATCCTGAAGATTCTCTCACCAGTTCCATATTTAAAACCATTTTGGCCCTGAGAATCATACGAATTTTACGTATTTTTAAACTGATGAAACATTACAGTGGTTTTAAGATTCTCGTGTACACGATAAAGGTCAGCACCAAGGAACTTCTTCTTATTGTCATTTTCCTCTTCATGGGGGTTCTCATATTTGCTAGTGTTATTTTCTATACCGATGGCGAAACATTTGACAGTATACCCATAGGATTCTGGTGGGCTTTGGTGACCATGACAACGGTTGGTTACGGAGATAAAGTGCCAAATACAGAAGTAGGTTATGTGATTGGTTCTATTTGTGTAATATGTGGGGTGTTAACTATCGCCTTCACTGTGCCTATTGTGGTCAACAATTTTACCCTCTATTACTCTCACGCTCAGTCCAGGATTAAACTACCCATCAGCAAACGTAGATTGCTGAAGAAAAAACAACAATCGAGAAACCAAAAAGCTACATTGGAGTTTTTAAAGAAGGCGATGACTGCTGACACATTTACAAACCTGAATCATATTAAATCTCCACGAGACAGTCACAAAAGTGGGATGATTTGTGTGAAACCAGCTAACAATACCGGCTGTCATCTGGACGCCATCAGCGAAGCATCCTCGGAAACCTTAACGACGTCAACAACTCTGGGATTGGATACGCCTCCGCCCCCTCATTTAGTAGACACGTCAATTTCGTCCTCTAGACACATTCTGGAGGATAACTTGGATGAGAGGAGCTCAACATCCAGAATACGGACAGTGTCAGCCTCCCTAACTGATGACATAGATCTTCGGCTTTCTCTCCCGCTCTCACCGAGACTCTCTGAATCTGCAGGATCACATGTAAGTATTATTACTAGATGTAATGGTGTGTTTCCACGGACCTGCGTTAACGTGTGCGTTGACGGATGCGATTGTTTAACGGATAAGATGAAGTGTTTCCGCGTTAACGCATGGGATCGAGAGTGAGATATGTCATAAGGTTACGGTCAAAAGTCAATGTCATATCACTGACAACAATTTTTTTCCGTTTGGAGAAAGAATGTGAATAAGTGGACATCTACATACAAAATACATTTACAACACAAAGTCAGTAAAAATGAGTAAACAAACTCACTCGGTATTTTCTGTGGATTTCGAGCTGACAGCAAAAGATCATTAGGGACGGAAAACCCCTTCAATGACGTCATGATTAGCGAAATCCCTCGCCCGTTACCTCGTCCGATGCGTTAAAAATGAGACAAGCTCCATTCCCCGTCCGTTAACGCGTGCGTTAAAAACTATACGACTGACCATGGAAACACTATAGCGTATTTCTGTAGTTCCCAGAAAATCGTATCCGTTTACGCATGTCCGTAGAAACACACCATAATTCAGGAACCAAATCAGACTCGATTGATTGATTGAGTGAGATTATTTTTCTTTTTGATGGCGTTGTGGGAGTAGTGGACGTGCGGTGTTGGGGAGGAGGGGGTAGGGGCTCGTAGGAAACGCACCTAGCAGTCCTATGACATAAGCCGGTCGAGTAAAAAAAAACACTCATAAAACTTTCCCATTTGTCTTTGGACTATGTAGATTTGTGTCGGAGTGATGAACGACTTTTCTGTGGATATACCACTGGTAATTCTTATAATGCAGTGTGTTATAAGCAATGTAAATATTTGTACACGGATTGCAACTGCATCAATTAAATGTTGCCATCAATATAAGTAAGGATTAGTCAGAACTTTTCAACTTGATATCTTCTCTTAACCTTGTTTGTTAAATTATGAGACGGTCTGATTGTTTTCATGATTTTATTAATGGTTGTTAATATCTGCAAACTGGCTAGTAATTGGATAAAATTGATTGACGGTATAATTATCTTTTTTATATAGCATCGAATGGAAAGTGAACAACTACTTTATGGTCTGGCTGAAACAACTCAGAAAATGGAAGATGAACGGGAGAGACAATTAGACCGAGTTCGCCAAAGAAGAGAGAATCTACGGGGTCAACGATCTGATAGTCAGACATCTCGCCCAACTCCATCACCAATCCTGAAGTAATGGACATAATTTTCGTCAGTGATGTCATTATTTTGCAATGAAGACATCATGGAGAGAGCCAACGTTAGACGATTTCTCATTTTCACTCTGTTATAATTTGTAATATTTTATATTGACTTTGCCCAGATGGATGTTGTACTGCATCGTTACAATCGAGTTAAGTCTCCGCTCTTATCTGGTAACCATTCTTCACGGGACCCTTACCTGGTAAACATTCTACACGGGGACCCTTACCTGGTAAACATTCTACACGGGGACCCTTACCTCGTAAACATTCTTCACTAGACCCTTACCTGGTAACCATTCTACACGGGACCCTTATCTGGTAGCCATTCTACACGGGACCATCGAGTAAAAAGTCTCCGCTCTTACCTGGTAAACTTTCTACACGGGACCATCGAGTAAAAAGCCTCCGCTCTTACCTGGTAACCTTTCTTCACGAGACCCTTATCTGGTAACCATTCTTCACGAAACCCTTATCTGGTAGCCATTCTACACGGGACCATCGAGTAAAAAGTCTCCGCTCTTACCTGGTAAACTTTCTACACGGGACCATCGAGTAAAAAGCCTCCGCTCTTATCTGGTAACCTTTCTTCACGAGACCCTTACCTGGTAACCATTCTACACGGGACCATCGAGTAAAACGTCTCCGCTCTTACCTGGTAAACTTTCTACACGGGACCCTTATCTGATAACTTTTCTTCACGAGACCCTTATCTGGTAACCATTCTTCACGGGACCCTTACCTGGTAACCATTCTACACGGGACCATCGAGAAAAAAGCCCCCTGCTCTTACCTGGTAACCATTCTACACGGGACCATCGAGTAAAAAGCCTCCGCTCTTACCTGGTAACCTTTCTTCACGAGACCCTTATCTGGTAACCTTTCTTCACGAGACCCTTATCTGGTAACCTTTCTTCACGAGACCCTTATCTGATAACTTTTCTTCACGAGACCCTTATCTGGTAACCATTCTTCACGGGACCCTTACCTGGTAACCATTCTACACGGGACCATCGAGAAAAAAAGCCCCCTGCTCTTACCTGGTAGCCATTCTACTCAAGGAACATCGAGAAAAAAGCCCCCGCTCTTACCTGGTAGCCATTCTACACGGGACCACCTAGTGAAAAGCCCCCGCTCTTACCTGGTAACCATTCTACACGGGACCATTGAGTGAAAAGCCCCGCTTTCACCTGGTAGCCATTCTACACGGGAGCACCTAGTGAAAAGCCACCGCTCTTACCTGGTAACCATTCTACACGAGAACCTTACCTGGTAACCATTCTTCACGAGACCCTTACCTGGTAAACATTCTTCACCGGACCCTTACCTGGTAACCTTTCTACACGAGACCCATACCTGGTAACCTTTCTTCCCGAGACCCTTACCTGGTAACCTTTCTTCACGAGACCCTTACCTGGTAACCTTTCTTCACGAGACCCTTACCTGGTAACCATTCTACACAGGACCATTGAGTGAAAAGTCCCGGCTCTCACCTGGTAACCATTATACACGGGACCATTGAGTGAAAAGTCCCGGCTCTTACCTGGTAACCTTTCTTCATGGGACCATTGAGTGAAAAGCCCCCGCTCTTACCTGGTAACCTTTCTTCATGGGATAATCGAGTGAAAAGCCACCACTGGTACCTTGTGACCATCACAAACGGGAGCATTCAGTGGACAGGCTTTTAGGATCAGACCCACTGATGTCAATGACTTAAAACTGCAAATGTCCATAAGACGTCTTCAAGGGCCTTTGTATTGCCATATGTTCTGTTTTGCCATTACGTATGAGAGACTTTTTAGCAGTTTGGATTAATTAATGTATGTGCAATACAGAATATAGTGCAGAGGGACACATCTCTGTAGAAAAATAAAGTGGACTTCTGCTTAAACAATAAGGAATGCAACACAAATTTGCACATAACTTTATAATTGATATAGTATTTATTCTTTAATGGAAATGCACGTAATTATAACCAACACGTTGGTCAATTTGTGATATTTGTAATTTCGACATTTGTGATGACATGAACATTGAATATCTTTAATCAGTAACTTTTTACTGCTAACAAATAACTGTGATATGTATTCTTTAAAAAAAAAATGGGCGAGTACTTTGGACTTTCCAAAGAGAGGAAAAACTTAAAGTAATAAAAGTGCTGAGTTATGTAAACAATTCTAACAAAAGTATCCATAGTATCGATTTGATCAGTTTGGCATTAGTTGTCAAAGTTGTCATAGCAACACGCCATCGAGTACCTATCCAGATCATTGTTTTTATTTGAGTAAAGAGTTTAACACGTCTATGTTATTCTTTGATTAATTTTTGCCACATATATAACTGCATTTATTACAAATACGTATTTTATCAATTGTTTATACCCTGAGGACCTCAATCAGAAAGGATAGCGAATATCTCAAAGTGTGTTCCTGGTTTGAGACTTCGGGAAATATCTGCGATGGTCTGCTTGAACAAAGCACTCTTAACTAGAAGCACTCATAGTGTATCCCTGCAATGTGTAATTTAAGAGCATATGCAAGTGTTTCGTTCCATGCATGTTTTATAGATAAGTTCAGAGCTACTTAATTCGTGCAAACGGGCCCATATCTCCATTACCCGATGGAGTCTAGCGAACTCTTCAATGACAAAATTACAAAACCTTATTATAATAATGAAATATGCCCAGTGACGGTCTTAAGGAATACAATGAACATGTGCTATTTACAGTCAGAAAATTTTCCAAAGAGGTTATACTTCCACCACGTAGCCACTGACATGTGGTCAAGACGATGACCAAAGCCATTATGAAAACAAACGTAATTTGTTTTAGTTAATATTTGTAGCAAGTGTACGGTACATCTTTACTCTAAATGTTTTTATTATACAATTAGTAGTGAGATATTGAGTTATACAGCTCTGATAGGGCCTATAAGTGATATCACCACTTTTACCGATAACGTTTATATCATCACTGCCAGTGCCGGAACTATTTCCATTCTGATTGGAATATTATCTTCTCATTGTTAAATCTTTAATTTGTGAAAATTGCCAAAATTTGTTATCAATTCTTAATTTATAAATTATCGAACATTATTAATTGGCTGTTTAATACTTTTACACAAACCAAATATATTTTTGGCTTTGGCCTTTCTGTGATGCGCTTGCCCAATCTAAAATAGAGATTGATCCTACTGCCATTCGTTGAGATATAAACTCTAAAACGATTGAGTGACATGTTTTAACACAAAGGGAGACCACTGCTGTCCACGTCCTTAAAATTGTAAACAACGACACGTGACACTGATAGTTGACTCGGTTGTGTAAAGAGATATTCGATATAATTCTGGTAGGTAACGTTTATGCCGCCGACAACTTGTTTTGTTATATTGATTGCTACTCTCCTAATACATATAATATACCTTAAAATACCTTGAAGTCCATATCATATTTTGCCTTGACATCCATGGGCGCTGCCATCTTGTTTTAGAATGTTTTTAAGAGCTAATGTAGTGCCGAATATATTTTTGATTTTTTACAAGTATTTCTGCCCTAAGAACCTGCAATGCAGCATATTATAATAGGGTTACATGTTTGCGAACAGAATAGAACAGATAAATAAATAGTATATAGATTAAAAATTCTCAGTAGATTTCTTGCAGTTAACTATGCGCAAAATGGAGTGCGACGGCTCTCGAGCCATGTCTCGAGTTGAAGATCTCGTAGAATGGCACGAGATCTCGATTGGCGCTTGCCGTATTATAGGCCTATTTTTAACCTAGGCCTAGCAGTAGCAGCAGGACTCGCTAAACGAGAACACGTGAAGTAAATCAACCCCACTCTAAAATGTAAATAAAAGTGTTAGGCCTACAGCTGGAGCATTAAAATTGCTTATTGTTAACAAAATGTATCGAGAACTGACGCAAATCATAGAAAACGAAGACTGTGGGATACGGCAATCAGTGCTTGCTGATCGTTCCGCTCGCTCTGTCTACTGTAAGTGTCAGTGTCAGAGTAGAAGAGCCGACTCGATTGGTTTTGGTAACAAACAATTAAAGATCTAATTTATCGTAGAACATTTCAACACACATAATCTAGTAAATCTTCATTTTAAAAAAATAAGACCATGTCACTTAAAATTTTAATATAAAACTAAACAAAAGAAAATGTCTAGTTCAACTTCACCAACGATGGCAGACCTCGATGTTTGTCGTCGCGCGCACACCGCGTGTCCTTCCGCGCAGACAAACGCAGGTTTTTCCTCCGAAATAAGTATACTATTCCAACTGTAATTTGTTTCATGAAATCGTTTTCTATCCAAAAATTGGAACTGCAACATGAAAATAAGAACTTTGGATGCAAAGTTATAAATCTTTATTGTGTTGAGCCCCCAAACGGTGCGCTATTTTATCCTACGCCGTACATGTATATGCGTGATGAGCCCAAATATAGGTCATTTTCTAGGTCAACTGACGACAGCGAATTGTTCAGTTTGTCGCAGAAAATACACGAAAATCTCTCTAATAATTATATAATAAATAGAATATTTGTTGTTTTATCGGTAAATATCATTTATATTTCATCTCGTGGATAAACAAATCTTGTATTTTCACTCTTGGCTTCGCCAATCGTGAAAATACAGATTTTTTATCCACTCGATGAAATATAAATGGTATTTACCGATAAACAACAAATATCCTCTATTTATTACCCAACATTATTTATCCAACATTAATTATGCTATATATTAGACAAAAAAATAACGAAGAAGAAAGAAGGCCAGCAGATTTTATGTACAAATTTTGATTTAAATGAAAAAAGAGCATGGTACACCGTTATGTAGAAAACCAAAACAGCAACAAATCCAAATTACTGTAGGCCTACTTCTATATAGGCCTGAACCGTTTGTGCTGCCAGCTATATACTTGTGCGATTTCCCCATATTTGTTCTTTAGAAGTATAACCTTAGCAAAACAAGTGTCCATGTTAACATTTATACTTTGACAAAAGGTTCAACTCTTTGAATGTAGAAACATAAACCAAAATGGAAACACGAACAGGATCGCGTTGGTGTAAACGTTTGAATAATGTCGAATACAGGGTACCTGTGTCCCAATCTTGCACTTGTTGGTGAACTGATGTTAACCTAACATCTTGCTATCACACTGACCCGATGGTATATGGCCAAATTTGATCCGACTAAGCTGTGCTTGTATGGTAACACCGGATAACGTTTTATTGAAAAATATCATCGAGATACCGACTTTGAATGAAATGCTGTGTGTGACATTCACGAAATAGATCGTTTTGCAGCCATACAAATGGAGACAAAGTTAGGATTAAAGCGTTTTTATAGCACATCCTTTTATATGCTGAAATATTGAATTCAAAGTCGTTACCCTTTAGCCTAAGTTCCAGCAATTCTAAAGTGTCTTTGTCCGGACGACAGTGGGTAGAATATCTTTGGAATGCGGATTTAATTATGGATTTAAGACTCAATTCTGTGTCAGTGTTTGTATACAAAGACTCCACGTCTAGAGTAACCAAAATCGCTCCCCGTGGGATGCATTTCTCAACATCTTCAGTATTTCTGAAAAAAGCTAGGAAAGTCAGTACCACAGTCAGCATATAGCTCGACTGGCTCTAAAAGGCTGCTTAATTAAAACTTATTAATAACTTTGTTATTCTCAAGGATACCAACTTTTGGTATTTAGCGCATAAACAGTGTTCTTAGTGGGTAGTCTACTCCGGGGTTTTGATTGTTTTGAACCCTGACTCCACAATACGTCGGTCAGTATAAAAAATAGCCCTCTTAATTTACTTGTCAAAGGGGGATAAGTCTTATTTTATTCTGCATCTGGTCCAGGGCTGCACCGAGATAAGTAGCCCACTAACAGCTGGTAGATTTGACTAACCTACTTCATGAAGGACAACCCTATAAATATCCTAGCAATGGTCAAGCGGGATTATAATATGTGTAGGTCTGGACTCACAATGATGATTTCACAAACTAAACATCAACACCAGTTATCCAAATCTGAAAGCATAGGCAAACAATTCTACCCAATAAGCCGGTACAGGGATTTATATCATTCACAAGTTTCAGAAAACATTTTACTTAACTGAAGAAATGTGCCTGATGGGACAAGTTTGTTAAAGTGGCATGAGCTGCCAAAATTCGCAGTTTTTTCATAACTTCTGATCGTCACGACAGTAAGAGGCTTTGAAGGCTATCGAAAAACTAAATGATTGACGATTGAATGAGAAAAATCCATACAGTATGTGGCCTGTATGAACCGAAAACGTGTTCAAAAGTAAACAAAATTTAAATAACCGGGACGACCATTCATTCATTCTAAGCCAAAGTTAGTTCAAAACAGTACTTTATCGTACATTTTCGAGACTAGAAGCATTAAATAGCCTCTGAATTCTACTTTTTGAGAAAAATAACCAATAATTTCAGCATTCTGTTTTAACGTCAAAATATCAACATTTTGGCAGCTCATGCCCCTTTAAGCTAACAAGTTTGTTAAGTTAACAAGGTATTACCTAGGCAGACTAAATACTACACTGCGAAATCAGCTAATATAGGCTACATTTGACGGTGCAAGAAATGCGTATTCACAATAGCTCGACGTAAGCGTACAAAGTATGGAGAATAACCGTGGGTATGAAATAATGTCAGTCATTTCTATTCCGACCAGTAAACCACGTTCGTGATAACAGAGTTATCTGTGTTCGCTGCCTGGTACATATGTACCGTGTAAGCAGAAGTCTATCAAGGGATGGACGTCTGGTGTAACCTATTAACAACTCGTCTCCAGATTTCTAAACTGACAATGGTACAATCGAGCATGTTAAAACAGTTGATCTGACTGTTTACTGGAAATGCATAACGCCTTTTCTAATCGTGTTGCGATTCGGTGAATTTTAACAAACAAAGCAACGATTGTAAACATTTGTATTTTTTTTTACCCACTACTTGTACTGCTATATAAGAGCTTTACCTTAGGTTAGGTAACTTATGGCTCAGTAAAACCGTTATGAGAAGACATTCGTGAAGGTCCATGGAACGCATTCGTCTCTCTTTCAGCAGATAGACGACACCAAAGTTGCCTTAAAGCGTGACATAACAGTTAAATAGCCACAGAAATTCAACAAGATGAAAAATATAAGTAAGACTGACAATGGGAGAAATAAGTGGTTAGTGTTGTTTGCAGCATTTTGTTGTCGGATGTTAAGCGGAGGATACGCTGTATCAATGGGCGTCTTTTTTCTGGAATTCATCCAGGAGTTTGACAGTGGAAGAGGAAAGGCTGGTTGGATAGTTTCGTTATCAGGAGGGTTAATGTACGGCGCAGGTAAGTAACGGTGACAAAGTATATACAATAGCACAGTGTTCATGGTAAGTGTAGATACTGCAGGCCCTTCTTCCCATCAGCTATATGTTCAAATCCACAGACAATACCTGATTACATGCAGGTAGATATAGCCTACTATTGTGTATGGTTGTATGTATGGCAATGAACATTGAATGAAATATCCTTCCTCGTGTCCCCTAAAGTAAGGAATATCAATTATTTGATATTTGTCTAATTATTTTGCATAATTTGTCATTTTAACTTGTCGGACGATCGGGATAATGAGCAAAGAGTTTTAATTACGTTTATCGCTTGATCCCCAGGAGTACCTGTTAGCTTTATTCTTCAACGTGCGTCCGAGAGAACTTGTTGTTTATTGGGAGCTGGGATCATATGTGCCGGTGTGGCTTCCAGTTATTTCGCAACAAGTGTTACCTTTCTCATTTTCTCATTTGGAATTACTACAGGTAAGAAAGGGAGTAACTAATTACTTAAAAACGGTACTTTAAATTGGAACGACCTGCCAAACATATATGACATTTTGTTCAAACAGAATGTTCATCGTTTGTATCAAGAACGTAATAAGAGTTTTCCGCTAAGAGGCTTGAAGATGTAGTGTTTAAGCAACTAGACCACTACAATGTATACTCATGCATCCCGGCTATTAATCATAGTAAACAATCCTCCTACCACCTCCCTTGGTAACAAGGCTGGCCTCACAGAAACATGTGAAGGCTATACATTCCGCAGCTTCCCGGCTATCTGAACTTCGTCCGCTAGTATATATAGCCTACAGCAGTCATTTTATATCTTCAGTTCGTATGCGTGTCTTTACAGAATATATATATTTTAATTTTAACGCCGATATTTTTTTTCGAAGTGAATCCTCCTAACTATCGGAATTTGTTTTAAAAAGTCCGAATTGGAGAACTCAATGCAACTTTAAAGAAATTTTAAAAGCAATAAAACTCCTAAAATGAATTCCGGCTGTTTGAATTTTGTCCGTTATCACCATACATTTTCGGTTCGTACGGGTTACGGATCAACCAGCTTTAAAGTGGCATGAGCTGCCAAAATGTTGATATATGACGTTAAAACAGAACGTTAAAATTATTGGCTATTGGCCTTTGTCAGCTTCAATAATTTAACGATATTTCCTGCTTTAAGCAATGTCGTTTTATTCTGTGTCTTCAGGTATTGGTATGTCATTTGTTTTGGCATCATGTGCAGCCGCCGTCAATCTTAACTTTAACAAAGGTCGAGGGGCTGCCATTGCGGTTCTGGAATCTGGTTTAACTATCGGAGGGTTGCTGTTTCCTCCACTTCTCAGAGTTCTCATTGATAATTACGGCTGGAGGGGAGCCATTCTGTGTTCCTCTGCAATACTGCTTAACGTTATACCATTAGCAATCCTATTAAACCCATTCTGGTCTCGAAATCCATATACAAAATCCAGATGTGTGGAATTAAAAGCGAGCCACCTTGGACGACGGGAAGAAGAAAATAAGAGTGAGTGTTGCTCCTTGACTGTAAGGAGAAGGAAACTGTTTATATTGTACATAGTGGTATCTGTAACGATAGCCATTGGTAATGCCTATGTATACGCTGTCATAGTGGACATGGGGAAGCAGATGGGATACAGTGTAACTAATAGCACCTACCTGGTGCTATCTTTGAGCATTTCCAATATTATAGGCGTAGCTATCATGGCGGGACTTCTCAAACTATTCTGGAATCGAGTTCAATGGCTGTTTGTATTGAACATTATTCTGATGTCCGTCAGTATGATATGTTTTCCTGTCACAAACACGTATATCACATTACTTTTAGCGGCCAGTTTATATGGGATAACGGCTGGTGGATTATACGGTACATATATATCCATAGTGACTTATCTACTGGAACAAAAAGACTACGTGATAGGAACTGGATTAACCTGTTCGGGGTATGGTTTAGGAACGGCGCTCAGTGCGCCCGTCGCTGGTACGTATTTGTTAAAGGCTGAATTTGGTATTTTTAAGATCTAAATGTGATCTTCATTATAGTACAGTGTGCAAAACTTTGTTACAGGCCTCTTCTACCAATATACCTCATGTTCGATTCCTTTCGAATGGAAGATGATAGCTAGCATTGCAAGCATGATCATGACATATCACAGGCGAAGAGCGACTTTGTATATAGAAAGTCACTTTACATCTGTCGTTGGCGTATATTGTAATGCTTGCAAGGCTTGGTCGTCAACACCCAACAGATCATTTCCATAATCCAAATGAGGTAAACAGTATCTTAGAAGGGATGAAACGGTTTGCAGAATATATGGTATAAGAGACTAAATCGGATTTTAAAAAAACATGTCTGGCATACACATCTCTTTTTAGTAAATATGTTGTAGCCATTGGACACTTTTAAAACGGTCGTTGAAGATACCACATGTTCCACAAACCAAATGTTTACATTCTGAATCTTGTAACTCAGTTCATAGATTTAATTTAGTTCTAATATCAAGTGAATATACCGTTCATTTATTATTTCACGAAGAAGACATAGGCCTACTTGGAGAATTGTATTGTCTTTCGGATGCCCGTCGGCTAAAATAACGACAATCACATCAGCCAAATTTGGATGAAATTGATTGGATCTTTGTTAAAGGCCCACTTGCCGCCGTAGCCTGTTTAAATTTGCTAAGAAAACCAATTTGCATGAGCTTACTACGACTAATACCACTAAACTTAAACATAGGACACATAAAACATGTCTAGTTAGCTTTAGAATGTAGAAATGGGATAAAAAACAAACGAAGAATCGAAGCCTGATTACAACAACAACGATCAGTGTCGGTCAACTTTCGTGTTGGGTTACCCTCATTTCAGGCCTTTTTATCTGTGGTTTACACTCAAACAATTATCAGCAGGCTTTTCCAGTCGCTGTTAACCGATCGTCAGTCTGTATTTCTCAGATAAATAGTCCTTTGTAAATTTACACTGTGCCGTTAGTTCACTCACTCGACTGAAACATAACATCGCTTATGCGAGCAGATTGGTTTGTTTACGTTCCGGGCACCTAACAATTCAAATTTTCAAATTCAAATTAAAAATACAAAGGGACGTCCAAACTTTTAAATTTTGGTAAAAATAGAAAGTTCCTAACTTATATTGTCTGGGGAAAAATACAGAAAACGGTCTTTCTTTTTTCATGTAAACAATATTCCTGATTTTCGCGGCAAGTGTGCCTTTAAGCTTCATTCTTTTTTCACATATTTCTGCATTGTTCCATACGACGCTAACCTTCTCAAGTGGTAGATCATGCTGGTTATATGGTTCAATTAATGATGATGATTTAACCACAATTATTTGAAGTCAATCGAAACCAGTTTTGCTTTGAATCAAAACGGTCTTACTGTTTCCATTTTCTCCTGATTACATGGAGACACTTCACAAGTGCATTGATAGGCATTCAATGTTGAAATTATCACAGTGTTTAGCCTATACCCGACAAGTGTCCGTTAGTATATGAATATACCACTAACATCAGCTTATTATGTCATTCACTTTACACAGCATGTAGGCTTAAATTATTAAATGTTCAATAAAAACAATCTCAGTGGTAAATTGATGACATATTTGTTTTAGGATGGATTGTGGATTCCACGGGAGATTATAACGCTTCTTTTTACGTTGGTGCTGGATTGTGTTTTGCTTCAGTGGCTGTATTCAGCATAGCCCTATTTGTTGATGAACACCGAGGAAGATCGCAACATAGAGCCGAGATCACAGTGTAAAACATACTCTATAAAATAACACTTAGTTTTTATCTGTAAAATCAGACAAAAATATAAAGAACGATAAATAATATGATTCGTTTCGCAAGAAAACGTTATTTTGAAAACAAATTCAATAAATTCCACCATGACTCTAAAAAAACTTGGAAAGTAATAAACGAACTCCTAAATAGATCAACTTCAAAACCTCTCCCAAGTTCTTTCGATATAAATGGTGAAACTGTTGAAAACGAAACCACAATAGCAAACACATTTAATTCACACTTTATTTCCGTTCCTGCAAAACTCGACGCTACAATACCAGACGCAAGTAAAACGTTTACAGACTACCTCGGTACACCAGTAGAGCAAACTTTCTCATTTTCACCTTCTACTCCAGAGAAAGTCAAATCAATAATTAAAGAATTAAAACCATCATCAGCATCTGGACTTGATAACATTCCCACTATACTGCTTAAACTTGTTGTCGATCACGTTTCTTCTCCCCTATCGTACATATTTAACCTTACCTTCTCTTCCAATATAGTACCTCCCTGTCTTAAAAATGCCAAAATAACACCAATTTACAAATCAGGTGAAAAAAATCTTGTCCAAAACTACAGACCAATTTCAATTCTACCATGCTTAAGTAAAATCCTAGAAAAACTGGCTTGTTCCGATATTCTTGAACACTTGAATAATCATAATATAATCAGCAACGACCAATATGGATTCAGACCTAACCATTCTACTATTTTCGCAGCGCAGTTCCTATATGACAAACTCGTGGAAGCTAAAGACAAGAAACAATTCAGTATTGTAACTTTTCTCGACCTGTCCAAGGCATTTGACACTGTAAATCATAAAATTTTACTGACAAAACTTTCACATTACGGTATCCGTGGAAAATCAAACCAATGGTTCAAAAGCTATCTTTCTCAACGTCAACAAAAAGTACGTTTTAATTCAGTTCTTTCTTCCCCAAAAACCATCCAATATGGCGTTCCGCAAGGATCAGTTCTTGGGCCTATACTATTTCTGTTATACATAAATGACATTTCTCGTATATCAAATCTGCTTAAACTTATTCTTTTTGCTGACGATACTAGCTGTTTATTTTCTTCCCCTAATCTAGACCATGCTGTTAAAACCGTAAATACTGAACTAAGTAAAGTGCATGACTGGTTATCTGCAAATCGCTTATCCCTAAATATTACTAAATCTAAATCCATGATAATCTTACCAAACAAAAGTAAAATACAAAACTGCCCAAATGTTACGATTGCAAACACCGTTATAGAGAATGTTCAACAATACACCTTTCTTGGTATTGTAATTAATTGTAAACTCAATTGGATACCCCATATTAGTTCACTGTGTGACAAACTTTCAAGGAATACTGGAATCTTAGGACACTTACGTAGCTCATTAAATAAAAAAACGCTCTATATTCTTTATTACTCCATAATATATCCATATCTAACATACGGTATTTCACTTTGGGGTAATACCTATAAAACTCACTTACTACCACTTTTTAATTTACAGAAACGAGCCATTAGAACCATATCACTAGCTCATCGCTTGGAGCATACTTCTCCATTATTCCTATCTCTAAAAATACTGCCATTATCTTCTCTCGTATTATATAGTACTCTATGTCTTACTCATAAGCTTTTTTACCACGCTGACAAGTGTCCAGTCAATTTTCAACAATACCTCAACAAAAAAAGTACCACACAACAATACCAATTAAGAAACGACGCTCTAAACTTACGCACACCTCTGTATTATTCAAATATTTCTTTTTACTATCTGTACTCAATTGCTCCCAGAGAATGGAATAAACTACCCACTGAATTGAAATGTATACCATCAATATCTCTTTTCAAATCCAAACTATCTGCATACCTATTGTTGCCATTACTAAATCAGTAACCTTAAAACCCAATTCAAAAGTAAATTGTCTGTAGTAAAAATCATATTATTATTATTATTGTAATATTATGTATATATTTTTCAGAAAATGTTTAATCACCGCCTTCGTTCTTGTAATTATATCTGTCTCAAATGGGATATAACAAGCTCTTCTGAGCTTTATTCCCGCCATTGTATAGCTTCGTAAATACTTCTTCATTTGTATATATCTTTTATGGTGAATAAACAAAATCAAATCAAAAAAAAAAAAAAAAAAAATAATGCAAAATAACTCAGGGAATATATAGGTCGCATTTTGTTGTTGTCTCATTGAATTAAATAAATCATTTAAACGATATTCTTTGAGTTGTTTCGTTTATACGTTAACATTGCACGGGTTCTTTACAGTTAAACCCTAGCACCTTAGAATATCAAGGAAAGCGTAGTAACACAAAATGGTCTATCATCTCACTCACAGTAAGCTATAATCGGTTGCACAGTTTTATTAAATTCCCGTCATCTTTTTATTTTTCTTTCTTTTACTTGAGTTGAGTGAATCCCCGTTTTATTATCTAAATAACCATACCTCTCTTCCTGTTTAACCTACCTACCTTTGCCTAATCGGTCATATGTTTGATTTTCAGTTTAGGATTATTTCACGGCAGGGACACACTACCAACTTGGGTGTCTTGTCATCATCTGAGCAGCTCCTGAGTCGAAAATTTGTCAATTATCCATATATCCTTGCTTAAATCGGGGATTCAGCTTAAATTATAGATTAGGCAAGTGACTAAACACTAGGGGGGGGGGGGGGTTGTGGACTGTGGAGTATGGTCCATAGAAAGAAAACGTACATTATCTTCAGGAGATAGTAACAAAGAGGAAGATTTATCTAAGATATCTGGACTCCCAAAATCAACGTTATAACAATGAGCTAGAACAAACAATCCAATAAAATTATATCCATTACAATGTGGTCTAATCGTCGGAAAGCAGGCGAGACACTTAATTTCATTCATACGAATGGACGCGCCAATAAGCTGAAAGAACCAACAAAGAAAAAAATCTCCACTAACTAAATGCTTCTATATTTTCTCCAGATGATAATAAGTCATCAGTTTTTCCAGTAAAAACTTATAAAACGATCTAATGCTCGGAACTACAAAGGCAAAACAAGATGCCAAAAATGTGGCGACAACCATGGATTTGAGGATTGCCCAAACCCACATATGATGCAACTGTGGCGGATGTCATTCTGCAGCGTATGGTGGATGCCCTGCAAACAAGGAAGCAGAAAAGGTCCAATACAACAAAACAACAGCAAAAATTACAAATGTTGAGGATTTGAAAATCCTAAAGCCCAGCTCAGGTCGAGTAAAGATCCGATCCGATCGTCGTAAGCTCCAGTCTGTAGTGAATCTGCGATCAATCATGAGCGGCATTAAGACTCTTCAGATCGGTCTCAGACTGATCAGTCTTACAATCGTAAGGATAGAAACATGTTCTATTTTCTCCCAATCAATCAGCGACCTATACTTCACCACGTGATCATTTTTTCTCGGCGTTCCGGGGACGATATTTTGGATGAAGGATGAACCAGTCTGAGTCGATATGAACGGTCTTAAGATTCAATCGCCGACAATCGGATCGGATCTTAACTCGACCTGAGCGGGGCTTTAAGGAAAACTTTAAATCAAATGACCATCATGATACTTACTATAGAAACAACACACAAACAACATATAAACAATATCCACAACTTTCACCCTACCTTAATATAAGGTACGTGAAGCCTTTATGGCTGCATCTTCTCGAGCCAAGTTAAAACCTGCATGTCCCCATTCCGTGGGGACATGCAGATTTTACCTTGGCTTGTGAAGATGTTATGGCTGGGATTATAATGGCTCTGTCATCCCAGAGCTTCTAGAACATGCCTATAAAATAAGCAGAGTCAAAAACTTAACATCATCGGATCCGTTGAATGGGTAACTGCCGCCAATACCGATGTAATGCGGTTTCTAATTCCTGCAGATTTTGTACAGGAGGCTCTAGGGCTTGAATGTTTCTGCTCATCCTATCCCAAATGTGCTCTAAAGGATTCAAATCCGCGCAGTTACCGCTTCAACAGATCCGACGTCTCACTGGAGGGCTGAGACGCAGTTTGGAAGCTAATGGAGGCTATACGCGCTATTGACCTTCTGCTCTAGGAATGTGTTCTACACACTCAAAGTGACATTTTACTTCAATATGTTCGCCCTGTGGTGCCAGATGAACAGATGCCAGATGAGTTGTCTAATGATATCCTGAATAAATTGTATAGCTTATTGTCATTAATGGTGACTTCTTATCGCCAGAATGTTGCCCTTTATGATCACAATCGTTTCTGCAACATCAGTTTGCCAACAATCTCCCTACACCAATGATTTTATCGGTGCTTAACTTTTTTTTTTGTGTATATATATTAATACAGGTACTGCCTTAGTTGTTTGTCAGCGGGAATAAAACCCCTTAGTGCTTGTTTTATCCCATAACTATTAAATTATATAGAGTGCACATTGTATGGCATTCAAATTAAAGTTACTTAACAAGTAAAAACAAGTACATGTATTAGGCCAAGCTCCTGTCAGTCGTCAACCTAATGAAATATCATAGGTTTACTTTATTACAACTATTTATTATGGGGTATAAAGGTCTAAATGATATACCTCTTTTTAACACAATTAGAAACTTGTCTCTGTGGTTTTTATCCCCCCGGCATATAATGCGGGGGGATATAGCGATCAGCTTGTCTGTCCGTCGGTCTGTCCGTAATCATTTCTTGTCATCGCATCTCCTCCCACAGTTTTTATCGGATTTTTTTTAAAACTTGGTTGACATACTAGATATCATTCGAGGATGTGCACCTCCTATTTTGGTTCCGCTGGTTTTATTATTTTTAGTGTTACTGCCCTTTTCCGACAGTATAAGACGACATAGACAATTAGTGGTTGTCATCGCATCTTCTCCCACAGTTTTTATTAAATTTTTGGGAAACTTGGTGGACATGCTCAATATCATTCGAGGATGTGCACCTCGTATTTTGGTTGCGCTGGTTTCATTATTTTTAGAGTTACTGTCCTTTTCCGACAGTATAAGACGACATAGACAATTAGTGGTTGTCATCGCATCTTCTCCCACAGTTTTTATTATTTTTTTTGGGAACTTGGTGGACATGCTCAATATCATTCGAGGATGTGCACCTCGTATTTTGGTTGCGCTAGTTTCATTATTTTTAGAGTTAATGCCCTTTTCCGACAGTATAAGACGACATAGACAATTAGTGCTTGTCATCGCATCTTCTCCCACAGTTTTTATTAAACTTTTGGGAAACTTGGTGGACATGCTCAATATCATTCGAGGATGTGCACCTCGTATTTTGGTTGCGCTGGTTTCATTATTTTTAGAGTTAATGTCCTTTTCCGACAGTATAAGACGACATAGACAATTAGTGGTTGTCATCGCATCTTCTCCCACAGTTTTTATTAATTTTTTTGGGAAACTTGGTGGACATGCTCAATATCATTCGAGGATGTGCACCTCGTATTTTGGGTGCGCTGGTTTCATTATTTTTAGAGTAACTGCCCTGTTCCGACAGTATAAGACGACATAGACAATTAGTGCTAGTCATCGTATCTCCTCTCACGATTTTTATCAGATTTTTTCGAAACTTGGTGGACTTGCTGGATATCATGGAAAGATGTGCACCTCCTATTTTGATGGCGCTGGTCTAATTATTTTCAGAGTTACTGCCCTTTTCCGACAGTATAGCATAGATATCTTATAATAACTTAAAATAAATAATAAATCTTATGCGGGGCCGGGGGGATACGGCATCTTCTGATGACTCTTGTTTAGACAAGATTTTCCCTGTGCCCGTGTGTTTTAGTGTTCATAAATATACTTAGCGACATTAAAACGCACGACTCAAAGAATGTAAAATATTTTGAGAAATGTAAAGTGTAATATATATAGACAAAGAATTGACAATATGCGAAACCCTGGTGACTTTTATTCCTTGCAAACAAATCGTTGATACAGAAATTGAAGGTGTCGTCATTCAATAATGGGTATGTCCACGTCGGGCATCAACGCAAGCAGTAGGCCTACATCTGCGACGCAAGGACCTGATGAGTGTGGCTATTCTGTGCTGTGGGATCCGGTCCCACTCTTCCTGCACTACCTGGATCAATTCACGTCGGTTGCGTGGCCTGGGTTGACGTTGTGCAACGGCATTCTCAAGCTGATCCCACAAGTGCTCCTAGGGCGATAGATCGGGGGAGTAAGCTGGCCATTCCATGATGTTCACATTATTCTGTTGCAAGAAGTCTTGTGTCAACCTTGCAGAGTGTGGGCTCTGATGATTTCGAATCCATCGTTTGTTCTGTTAAATGGTCTATTCAAATCAAGGGATTGGTTACGGGTGTTATAAAAATGGGTATCAGATTTTTTGTAAAAAAAATTTAAAAAGTGTAACGGTAATATTTCAGGCTGATAATAAAATCTATGAGTTATGAGTTAAGGTCAAGGTTGTGTGCAAACAGAGAAGTCTTAACGGCATTAGTTTTAAGTTTGAGAAAATAGGTGTAGTATGCTCAAGGTGTCCAGATAAACTTATCACACGGACAGAAACGCTACACCTATTTTCTCAAAATTAAAAATAATGCCGTTAAGACTTCTCTGTCTGCACACAATTCTTCAACAAAATCAAAAAGCAGTTTAAGTTTGATGAAACTGGGGTATTTTTTGCAAGTAAAGGACCAATAGAACTAAAATATTCGTTAAAATGGTTATGGGTATAGCGATACCAGATGGGTTAGTGACGGATTCTCCTGCAACAGTTAGTTCAGAAGGTAAGCTTTTTGTTTTATTTTTGTCCATTAATACATTTATTGTTTTCCATGTGTCCCTTATATTGTTATTATACTTGTGAAATTTTTCTTCGTAATAAAGAGATTTGGCTGTTTTAAGAAAATGTTTGAGTTTATTTCAATATCTTTCGTATTTTAATGTGAATTTGGCAGATTTGTGTATCAGATGTTCTCTGTATAGGTTGTTTTTTATTAATGGGTTTTAAACGGTTTGGGGTTATCCAGGGTTTTTTTATGGAGCAAAAGGGAATATGGCATAACCCAACATGGTTGCTCTATTAAACAGTGTTTGACACACCGCCTGTAAATACATGTATGATATGTAATGTGAACAAAATTTAAAACATCGGATCATATTTGTTACAATTATGGAAAGAAAAAGTAATTATTACATAATCCAACATGGTTGCCGTATTACGCGATGTATGATGTCATACAGTGTGCCGGACACCCACTGTCCATGAGATATGCAAATCCGAAAGAATTGTCGAGATTGCATCAAAACTGTAGAAAGTATGAGGCTAAAGGGAATATTACATAATCCAATATAACTGCCAGGCCATAAGGTATATACTCAGAAAAATTGTCAAGATGGAATCAAAGTTTTGGAAGTTATGGAGCGGAAGAAAAAGCGGTCGCAGGACGGACAGAGATGATACCGTAATACAGCCCAATATTAATTTTTATACGCCAGACTTAAAGTTGGTCCTATTATGGTATCACCAGCGCCGTCTGTCCTGGATCCCATTCCGTGCCATAACTTGAACAGTTTTGATCTAATCTTTACAATTCTTTCACAACATATCCCTTGTGGGTAGAAGGTGTGCCATGAACCATTTATGACATCGTCGATTGCATAATGTGGCTTCTACATTGGATTATGTAATATTCTGTCTTAGTCTATATCTTCGTTCCCTTCCGGTCCATAACTTCTAAAGTTCTGATTCGATCTTGATGATTTTTTCAGAGTATATACTTTATGGGCAGACGGTGTTTCACGTACCATTTCTGACATCACCTTTTGCATAATATGGCAGCCATATTGGATGATGTAATATTCCATTTCGGCTCCAGAACTTTTCGTTTTGATATAATTTCTCCAATTCTTTTAGAGTATATATACCTTATATATAGGTAGATGATGTGTCGCATACCAAATTTGATTTGGGTCCACATATTTTGTGTGTGTTTTCAAGAGTTTTTTTTATCAGAAATGTGTACCTGATGTTTAATATATATATATATTAACATATATCAATGCTTTTTTTAGTAGACTTGGTCCAGATTAATACTGGAAGCCAATTAATTTAGACATTCTGGGACTGTTTTCTTGGATAGTACCCCCGATTCCAAGCATTGGCCACTGTCAGTCTAGTTTGGCTACATTATGTGACGTTTATACGCGCTAGATTTTGAAATCGTCGCCGGTAGCGTAATCTCAAATCAGAAAAAATCTACTTAGTGGATTATCATATTGATAGACAATTATACAAACTGCAGTTCTGAGTATACATGGTTCTCGTGTCGCTTTACCCCGAGCGAGACTCAAAGAATAGCATTTACTGAACACTAAAAAGTTTAATGCGATTATGCGCATCAGTTCAGATTACATAGTGGTTCGTATCGCGTATTTAACAGATTAAGTTTTTTTAATGTTCCATGTTGAACGTCGATATTTGTCTAAATTAGCGAAGCGGGTTCGTGGATAGTTACAGTGTTGACGTCTTTCTTTTCTTATGCAACCCGTAATAGTTTATACAACAGAAGAAAAGTCACAGTTTCTGACTAATCAAGAGAGAGGGCTGTTGAAGGTGACCTCTGGATCAAAAGGCGCATTTGTTCAATGTAATGGGACGTTAAAACGTCAACACAGATTTGGCATGAGATAAACTTTTATTGCCGTAAAAATTTTATCTAAAACTAAGTAGAATTAAAACAGAGCGAGCGCAAGCAAGCGGTAAGGACCCATAAAATATAGCGATGAATGAATATAGCACAATAAAATATTCAAATCATAATGCCTTAAAATAAGATGAATTAAAGTGGCATGAGCTGCCAAATTTCACACTTTTTTGATAATTTCTGATCATCACGACAGTAGGAGGCTTTGAAAACCATCGAAAAACTAAATGATTGGCGTTGGAATGAGGAAAATCCATACAGTATGTGTCCTGTACGAACCGAAAACGTGTTCGAAATGTAAACAAAATTTAAATAACCGGGACGACCATTCATTCTAAGCCAAAGTTAGTTCAAAACAATACTTCATCGTACATTCTCGAGACTAGAATCACTAAAAAGCTTCTGAATTATACGTCTCGTGAAAAATAGCTGATAATTTCAACATTCTGTTTTTACGTCAAAACATCAACATTTTGGCAGCTCATGCCCCTTTAAATAGAATTGATGATAACATACATATACTATTTATTCGTAACCCATCCATTGAAAATTTTTAAGTAAAAGTAGGGAAACCAGGAAGTTTGTGTAACACATCTAAACTCGTTAACGGATCGGGTTGAATGTATTTAAAAACGCAATCGCTCTTCCAATCCCCAAGTTGTTTACTGATTACGAGCGGGGCACCCGAGCTGGCTAGCCAAGTAGCTCTACCCCGCAGTGGCTATGCGTATTGTACATGGGAGAGAGACCACTTCTCCCGGCAAGCTGCTTCAGGCGAAAGCGGCTGCCGACATTATTGGGAGAGATTGGGGTAGCAAACAAATAGCTATTAGGATAGATACTTCTAGTTTCCATGCAGAGTTGTACTAAAGCTTTAACAGGGCATAAAAGATGCCCAGGCAAAGATGGTAACACAGCTTGATGGATCCGTTCCCGAAATAAGATAGTTTTTGAGAAGTTACACTGAAAAACAAACCCTTTTGGATAAAGAGAAATATCTCGGCGTTTTATACAGATACTTTGACCGGGAGCACATGTAAAACTACTAACACACAAAAAACCCCAACAAAATAGCCGACCACATGCGAAAATCGTGTATATCTGACAAATTTGAACAGTTACGGAAGGCTAACAATTGCTCAAGAGTAAATGGAGGTTTGGTAACGGTTATATCCCCTCACTCGGAAGATCCTTCGGCTATCTTCACTCGCTACCGGTCGGCTTTATACTGTAAATCACCGTATTTTGGGGCTGAATAAAAATGGCGTCGAAAGTAAATATCAAAATGTTTTACTACAGAGGCAAAAAGAAAATAAAAAAAATTATAAATTTATTAAATGCTAATATCATTTAGAAAGATATTTGTTTATATATTACATTTAGCCCGGTAAAGCACATGTTGTGTAACGCAACGAAGAGACGCAGTTTCGGTACATTCCCGGAATCCTCCAATACTTCAATTATAAAACTGATCGCGCCTGAAAGTTAACAAACAGAGTATTTCGGTCCCTTACGAGGACACTTTCGATGGGCCCTGAAGAGGATATGGAAATTGTACGTTACACGGCTACCTTTTTGGTCGCCACATTCAAAATGACCTGCAGTCTATCAGAGGGTATTTCACGCATGCAAATCCCCGAAGTTATCAGAGTGATATCCCCTTTCACACGCTTAACTCCCTTTAATACCCTATCAAGACTCCAATCACTCTGAAACTTCGGGGATTTACGTGCGTGAAATACCCTCTGATAGACTGCAGGTCATTTTGAATATGGCGACCAAATAGGTAGCCGTGAAGCGTACAAATCACAAATCCCTTTGAGGGCCCCACAAAAGTGTCCCCGTGATAATGTAAGGGACTGAAACACTCGGTTTGTTAACTTTCAGCCTCGATCAGTTATATAATTGAAGTATTTGAAGATTCCTGATATGTACCGAAACTGCGTCTGTCTACAACATGTGGTTTACCGGGCTAAATAAAATATATAAACAAATATCTTTCTAAATGATATTAGCATTTAATAAATTTATAATTATTTTTATTTCCTGTTTTCGTCTGTAGTAAAACATTTTGATATTTACTTTCGACGCCATTTTTATTCAGCCCAAAAATACGGTGATTTACCGTATAAAGAACGCAGACTGCCCGAGGCGTGTCAAAGCCGACCGGTAGGAAGCGAAGATAGCCGAAGGGAGTTCCGAGTGGACTCCAATTAGATACCAACGGATTGTCTAGGCCAAGATCCAAATGCAGAATACGTACTCAATTAAGATATTGGATTATTGACTAATAGCACTTATCTCTGGCGAGGAACGCCACATATCTTAATAAGTTATCTTTGGAAATAGGGGCCAAGTCGGCCTTGATCATTAAGCAGAAATGAATATACGCGCGCCCTCACCGAGTCATAAGTACGTCTAGCCAAAACTTTGACCATACTCAATAGCTCTCATAAAACGAGAGCTATTGAGTATGATCAAAGTTTTGGCTAAAGTGCGTCGAGTAAACATTGCATAGGATTCGGACCTAAAGACAGCCACTGATGCATCCAACTGTTGTACAAGTGTCTCCATTTCTGGACCTATAAACAATAAGGATTTTAGTGACATATGATCATGCAAGTTATAAGCGGGTGGTACAATTGGTAAACACATATGCAGGAAACTAACAAACCAGGTGAATGCAATCTGGAGATTGTGTCCGCCAACACATTTGTATCCCCTGGGAGATACACAGCCGATACATGAAAATTAAACCTTTCTGACAAAACACTGATCTCATTTATATTTATGAACACTAAAGCACACGGAAAATCTTCTTGTCTAAAATAACCACGGAGACAAGTTTCTAGTTGTGTTAAAAAGAGGTATATCATTTAGACCTTTATACACATCATAAATGGCCATGGCGGCTTCAGATCTTGAGCAACCTTTAGCAACTGTGGCAGTATTATCAGAGAAAATCTGAACATGAGACTCAGCCCATAGAGGAGTAACACAACCGCCAATTCTTTGATATTGATATGCTCATGTGCTAATCTAGGGTAATCCAAATGCCATACGCTGTACTAGCTCTTCAAGCTTGTTGGGATCAAGACACAAAACACCAGAGACCGTGTCTATAAGAGTGCCCCAAAACGTCAATTTCTGACACGGATCAACGATCTTTTTCCAGTTTATTGCCAATCCCAAAGATCTTATTAGGGAAATCAATGTACGATACGCTAACAGACAACCTTCAAATGTGGGGGCGGACAAGGAAAAATCGTCAAGGTACACGACAATACATTCGAAGCAACGCCGCAACATCATACGCTTTACCGCCTGAGTGATACGGTTAAAAATAGCTGGCGCCTTCCTAGAACCAAACCAATGTTTATTTTCAAACAGAAAGGTAGGATGGTTGTCTCCCTTGAACTGCCACCTCAACCCAGTAAATTTGAAGTTTGATGGATTTAGATGCACTCTTCGATAAGCCGATTCCAAATCAATTTTTGCCATAAACCACCCTGGCTGGATTACCTTTAAAACGTCCTGAATTGATTCATATGAACACTCTGGTTTACTTGCATAATCATTGACACTCAACCCTTCTGGTCGACTACAATCGTGAATTAGACGTATAGAACCGTTACGTGTAGGGATAGCGTTAATTGCACTCGTTATGGTGGCTGGCTCGGACACAACAGTATAGTTTCCTTCATGAATTTCTGAGTTAATTTGGTCCTCAATTTGCATTTGATAGACTTTGGCGCTACCAGCGTTTGCAACGCTCACAGACTTGGGGGTAATACTAACAATCAGGGTTATAGATAATAGAAAAGCCATTACGAATCCCATCTTTATCAATGTCATTTTTTAACTTTATTTCCCACTTTTATATTTTGTCCCTTAAAGGAGCAGATGGGAGCACAATTAATCGTTTTTGAGTCAACATTAGCTACCTGCGGAGATCGTTTAGAATGATTTATTTCCGTATGCTTAGGGGAGAAACACACCATACATACGTGTGCGTAATTGCATACTCTAAGAGAACAGCCATTTCTACCATTATATCGCTCGCAGATTGGTTTAGACGTCCGCGGATCTAGCTTTGATAACAGTCTTTGCGTTATAACTAGAGGACAAAGATTTCTGGCTCAGCCACGCCTGCATAAAAAATGGATGGTCTGTACCCCAAGGGAAGTTTTCTTCAGCCTGACGACGCATATATTGCATGTCGTAACTCAGAATGGACTGCCAATCAAACATCTGACTGACGGTGGCAATTTTTGTAATATAGTCCAAATAACGAACGGTGACGTCTTGTGAGCAATGGTCGTTTAGAATCATTTCTTGCAAGATTTTTGAAGCTCCTTACCAGCCCCGATAGCTCAGTCGGTAGAGCGTCCGCTTCAGGCCTGGGAGATCCGGGTTCAAGCCCGGGTCGAGTCAGACCAAAGACTTTAACAGTGGTAGCTGTTACTGCTTCGCTTGGCGCTCAGCAATAGGAGTTAGAGCAGCGACTGGTTGGCCCGGTGTCAGTATACTGTGACTGGGTGAGGGGGCTTGCTGGTTGTCTTCGGCAAGTCGTCTCGGTGAGACAGCACCTAAAAGAGCGGTGGAAATCCGCCCTGTCACAAGGAGACAACGTCTTCATATAACCGAAATACTGTTGAGCAGGACGTAAAACCCCAATCACTCACTCACTCAAAATATTGGGCTTGGGTTAACTTGGTGTATGAAATTTTTGAATCTTTGACCTTGAATTCCATAGGGCCGAAAGAAAACGAATTTGATTTATCAAAGTTACTGTTCCCAGTAGATATGTAGTCTCGTACTTCACGTACCTTCCGCAGTGGTTGCTGGTTACAAATATTATTTGGATTGGTTCGGCTAGAAAAAAGTTCGTACATACCTCCAACGTGGCTAGGTGCTGATCGTGGCTCGGCTTGTGGGTTTGTTGTAGCGGCATTACCTCGGCAAATATTGTTTAGCAAACTTAGTAACTCATCGGAGGTCGCTCCTGGTCTCGACGGTGCCTCCGACACAGAGGGGGCTCTAGTTTCAGTGTCTTGATTATGCAGTCGGTTTCCACTCCGGGATTCCACGGTATCCAGTAATAAAAGTCGTTGGCCAATAGGCAGATCAAACACATTTTCTATTAGTGTAGGAGTAAGCTTTGTCAAACTGTTTTTCGACTTAAAACATTATCAAGCAAGGCCAAAACAGTGAGAGTGGATAGCTCCATGGATTCACCCCACGACCATCATTCTGTTCAACGTAACCAGACCAGCATTCTGTTCAACATAACCAGACCAGCATTCTGTTCAACATAACCAGACCATCATTCTGTTCAACATAACCAGACCAGCATTCTGTTCAACATAACCAGACCATCATTCTGTCCAACATAACCAGACCAGCATTCTGTTCAACATAACCAGACCATCATTCTGTTCAACATAACCAGGCCATCATTCTGTCCAACATAACCAGACCATCATTCTGTTCAACATAACCAGACCATCATTTTGTTCAACATAACCAGACCATCATTCTGTTCAACATAACCAGACCATCATTCTGTTCAACATAACCAGACCATCATTCTGTTCAACATAACCAGATACTCATTCTGTTCAACATAACCAGACCATCATTCTGATCAACATAACCAGACCACCATTCCGTTCAACATAACCAGACCACCATTCTGTTCAACATAACCAGACAACTTACTGACAAATCATGATGGAGGTAGATACACTATGGCCATCCTTCTGTTCAAAATAACCAGACCACCATTCCGTTAAACATAACCAGACCACCATTCTGTTCAACATAACTAGACGACTTACTGACAAATCATGTTGGAGGTAGATACACTATGGCCATCCTTCTGTTCAAAATAACCATATCACCATTCCGTTAAACATAACCAGACCATCCTTCTGTTCAAAATAACCAGACGATCATTCTGTTCAACATAATCAGACCACCATTCTGTTCAACATACCCAGACCACCATTCCGTTCAACATAACCAGACCATCATTCTGTTCAACATAACCAGACCACCATGCTGTTCAACATAACCAGACCATCATTCTGTTCAACATAACCAGACCATCATTCTGTTCAACATAACCAGACCATCATTCTGTTCAACATAACCAGACCAGCATTCTCTTCAACATAACCAGATCATCATTCTGTTCAACATAACCAGACCATCATTCTGTTCAACATAACCAGACCACCATGCTGTTCAACATAACCAGACCATCATTCTGTTCAACATAACCAGACCACCATGCTGTTCAACATAACCAGACCAGCATTCTGTTCAACATAACCAGACTAGCATTCTGTTCAACATAACCAGACCATCATTCTGTTCAACATAACCAGACCATCATTCTGTTCAACGTAGCCAGACCATCATTCTGTTCAACATAACCAGACTAGCATTCTGTTCAACATAACCAGACCATCATTCTGTTCAACATAACCAGACCACCATGCTGTTCAACATAACCAGACCACCATTCTCTTCAACAGAACCAGACCATCATTCTGTTCAACATACCCAGACCATCATTCTGTTCAACATAACCAGATCATCATTCTGTTCAACATAACCAGACCAGCATTCTGTTCAACAAAACCAGACCACCATGCTGTTCAACATAACCAGACCATCCTTCTGTTCAACATAACCAGACCATCATTCTGTTCAACATAACCAGACCATCATTCTGTTCAACATAACCAGACCATCATTCTGTTCAACATAACCAGACCACCATTCTCTTCAACATAACCAGACCACCATGCTGTTCAACATAACCAGACCATCCTTCTGTTCAACATAACCAGACCATCATTCTGTTCAACATAACCAGACCATCATTCTGTTCAACATAACCAGACCATCATTCTGTTCAACATAACCAGACCACCATTCTCTTCAACATAACCAGACCATCATTCTGTTCAACATAACCAGACCATCATTCCGTTAAACATAACCAGACCATCCTTCTGTTCAACATAACCAGACCATCATTCTGTTCAACATAACCAGACCAGCATTCTGTTCAACATAACCAGACCAGCATTCTGTTCAACATAACCAGACCACCATTCTCTTCAACATAACCAGATCATCATTCTGTTCAACATAACCAGACCACCATTCTGTTCAACATACCCAGACCACCATTCCGTTCAACATAACCAGACCAGCATTCTGTTCAACATAACCAGACCATCATTCTCTTCAACATAACCAGACCACCATTCTGTTCAACATAACCAGACCATCATTCTGTTCAACATAACCAGACCACCATTCTGTTCAACATAACCAGACCATCATTCCGTTCAACATAACCAGACCACCATTCTGTTCAACATAACCAGACCATCATTCTGTTCAACATAACCAGACCACCATTCTGTTCAACATAACCAGACCACCATTCTGTTCAACATAACCAGACCACCATTCTGTTCAACATAACCAGACCATCATTCTGTTCAACATAACCAGACCACCATTCTGTTCAACATAACCAGACCACCATTCTGTTCAACATAACGAGATCAGCATTCTGTTCAACATAACCAGACCACCATTCTGTTCAACATAACCAGACCAGCATTCTGTTCAACATAACCAGACCACCATTCTGTTCAACATAACCAGACCACCATTCTGTTCAACATAACCAGACCACTTACTGACAAATCATGTTGGAGGTAGATAAGCTGATGCAGTTTGAATGGGTTGAACTCGAACCACTTCAACATGAATATGGTCAAACCAACAGGTTATGTGTGCCTGATCTACAGTAAAGTAATACAGACTATCTGTACATTTCTGTCTTCTATAGACAGACCTGGGGTCCTCACATAGTATACTAATGATAGAAGCTCTCAATTGTGAACTATCTTGTAACAATGAGAGCTGATGAGAAGAGTCGACCGGATTCTGGGAGAACATTTTCATTTGGGCCTCTGCTCGTGATGTGAACTGGACATTTAGTTTATTCTGCATGGTTGATATCCAAGAGGAAGATACAACAGGATTACAAGGTTCTAGCCCTTCAGCCATCTTGCGATTTATCGTAACTTCTGTATCACTACAGATAATGTCAGCAGGACAGTCTGATGATTCTTTATCTAAATCGATGGAAAGATTTTCTGTTGTATTGGATGTCAGCACATATTGTCCTGGGGTTTTGGAGAGCTGTTTGTTATTCTCTGCACTTATAGGATCTCCTGTTAGTTGAGTTTCAATCAGCTTGGTTGTATCCCCACCATGTTCACATGAAGGATTGATTGGTTCAGACTTAATGTTACACTCTTGAGCACATGATGGAAGTTCCTTTTCAGGCTTGCAGTCTTCAATACTGCCTGAAGTGGTCATCACACAACAGTCCTCAGATGACATCGGTGAACATGGAAGAGATTCTGCTACCTTGCTGGCACTCAATGAGTTTGGAATATCATATTCTGGAATAAAGGGTTTCACATCCAATACAGGTGTCCCATCCAATATATCAATTCCAGATAAGAAAATTTTGGAGCCTGTAAAATATTGAACAAGAAAAACTGGTGTTTTATCCTTAAACAGGTTCTCTTTGGCAGACATTTTATTTAGCATTTGTTACAATGATAGAGACTATGGCTAAGTCCACCTTATGAACATTTCAAAGTATAATTAATGGAGTGGAAATCCAGAACAAAACAGCTTCAGGGTTTGGTTACAATAGTGATCCCAAGTTGTCCCAGAAATTACATTTTCAGCATGTTTGGCTACAAGAATCTATAGACTTCTTAAATTGTTCCCATAAAGACTAAAGGTTTTCAACTGCTCTTGGTCTGCCGAGAACCACTGTTACCGTTGGTAAAGAACAGGTTACCATTCCACATAGTGCCCATAATGATTTTTTCCCAAGGTATGAGGGTTGCCTCATTTTGGTTGAGCAAAGAATTAAACTGAGTTTTTTCTCTGCATGTACTAGGTATTAAATTATGGTATATTTACCCTGTATTTTATCAATCTTGGCCAGTGTTAGACCAATAGGATTAGGCCTATGTGGTGAACGAGTTGAAAACACACCGACACGTCGTCCATCCAGGCGAGGGGGTTTTACTTTAGCTTTGTAAACATACTTGCCATTCTTGTGAAACCAAAATAGGATCCTAAAACACAATAATCAAAAGCTTGCTAAAAAAGTTAATTCAAACATTTAACAGTGATCTAATAAAAAAGAGACAAAATAGGTCTGTTCAACTGGCTTCAAGAAATTATGAATGGTCGACCAGTAAGAAGCCTTAATCTTATATACATTTATGTATTTTAGGCAAGGTTCCTCAACCTCTAAGATCCATTCACAGCTTGATTGCCCACTTTGTTCTGTACATTTATGCTAGCATTGAAACTATCTCACTTGCACCAGGTGACCAGGGTATTTAACCAGGAAAATGATTGCTGGTGGAAAGTTGACAACAGCAATACATCGAAAGAATAACAACCATTAGACAACAAAGAGATAACATACCAGGCATGCGTGAATCCTTCGAGACCTTCCAATGAATGCTCTGGATTGTTAAACACAGATTTCTCTATTTCTAAAATTCCACAAGCGTTTTCACACAACATGGGTTGCCTAGGAGTTCCATTTTTATATTTAAATACAGACTGTATGAATCCAATAGGCTTGCAGGGAAACTCCATTTGTGATTCCTGGGTTAGGTTCAGTGCATCAGACACTAAAACAAAGAAAAACACTGATTGTCATCATTGTTGTTCAGAAAGTAATGACATCAAACCCTTTTATTATAAAGGTACCTCAGTATGTTCTTCCATCCACTCATTCCATTGAATGTGAACTCGGAAATGTACAGGTTACATTTTTCAACAAAAGACACTACGGAGGGGAATAGTGTTCGAAAAGTAAACCAATGGCCGAAGCAACACCAATTGACTTTCAGTTTGACCATTACATTTGGATATTCCAAACTACAACACTGTACTGTGATCAAATACAGTCTTGGGTAGTCCAGGTTCTGGTCTCCTAAATGACTATTTTTATACACTGATGGCCATATTTTGGAGTCAGGGTTCATTGCAATCAACAAGCAGGAATAGACTGCCTGCTACTGAGCGGACAGTTTGTGGTCAGAAATGTAAAATAACAAGACAACTTATTCAAATAGTGTCAAAATGATATCGATGAATAATTTTGCTTCTTGTTAAAGGGGCATGAGCTGCCAAAATTCACACTTTTTTCATAATTTCTGAGCGTCACGACAGTAAGACACTTTGAAGGCCATCAAAAAACTAAAGGATTAGCGTTGCAATGAGGAAAATCCATACAGTATGTGACCTATACGGACCGGAATAGTGTTCGAAAAGTAAACCAAATCTAGTAAATCAGTAACCCGGACGACCATTCATTCATTCTAAGCCAAAGATAGTTCAAAACAATACTTTATCGTACATTCTCGAGACTAGAAGCACTAAAAAGCTTCTGAATTAAATGTCTTGAGAAAAATAGCCAATAATTTCAACATTCTGTTTTACGTCAAAATGTCAACATTTTGGCAGCTCATGCCACTTTAAGTGAATTTAACATTTAAAAACTGATGGAAGTTCGAGACTCTATGAGGCAAAAGTGAATGCAGGGGACGAATGATATTTACTGAACGATCCTGCTTGTGCATACCAGACACTGGTAGGCAGCTACACATAAATTATTCATGAACGAGGCTATGGCCGTATTGACGAGATTTGAGTAGGTTATATTGTTATTTCACTGTCTTTATTACACACTGAGAATAGGGCAGTCCGGCTTTTTGATTGCAATGAACCCTGGCTTCAAAGTATATTGATGATGGGTGGCCAACAGAGTTAGAGAAACACGTACATTTGGAGAATCATCACATTGTGGGCGGATTTTCTCTTAATTTAAGCAACGCAACCAGCCCAAACTTCACACACATTCAATTTGATCTTTTAGTTCGCTGTTTCACAACAAAAAAAAACGTACAAACAGTCACAAATCCTCATCGCTTTTCCAAGGACAGCCACGAATCTCCCGCTAGCTTCCTTGTTGCTGTTCTTGGAAAAACGACGAGGATGCAACACAAATATGGGTGTTTGAAGTGCTTTTGTTTCGGTGAAACGGCGAACTATAAGAACGAATCGAATGTGTGTAAAGTTTGGGCCGGTTGCGTTGCTTCAATGATGGCCTAACTGTCAGAAATGTCTTACATCGACATCATCGCAGATATTTCGGACAAGGATATCTCCAGCTATCACAGTCCTATTGCATCTGAAGAATTACCGGAATTCCGATGACCCAGTACAAGAAGTTAGTGGACTATCAGGCTATCCATATATGCCTCAAGTTATCTCCCTTACTTAGGCGAGCGATTACGAGAAGAACTTCGACTTTACGGCACCTTTTCAGCAATAATACACGAGAAATATGTAACGTGGAAGTCAATGGCATTAATTTAGTGTTTGATCAACGATATAAACCTCCAAAATGAGTTTTTTTCTGTTCATCTCGGTACATCTCTGTACATTCCGGTCCATTTTGGTATATTACGGTAATTCGTCGGACCCGTCCTATTACTTAGGCTATATGATTACTGATCTTGTCTATAATTAGACAACCCTTCGGCTTTACTCGCTAACCCAAAGAAGCGCTAAATCTTACGAATACTAATGATTATTTGTTGTTGTTCAACAACCGTCCGTCATAAACAGTGATAACCGTCTGTCAATCAGGTGTTAGCGATATGGGCGCAGACATCTTGAAAGTCCCCGTATATTTCACGCACCACGCATGTTCGGTGGATAGGAAGTAGTACTGTTGTAATCTGGAGCCTTCGATGACAGGCCGTAAATTTGTCTTGCTTGGCAAGGGATGCAAAGTAAGGAATGGCGGACAAGTTCAGCAATACGGAGAATACACATAAGTAAGTTCCCATATAAATTTCAGAACGTTTACCGAAAAAAAAACCATATTTTAATAACTTTCTTTCCAATGTTCAGTGGTTGTCAAGATAAACAATCTTTTCCAACATGGCGGCAATGAATGTTGTTCATCTGACATCTGAAGTTCTCTGTCCTATCTCAAGTTTTGGAAAAGTTTTCAGTTTATGTGATATGACAGTTTGTCAAATTTCTGTTTGACATTCTCTTCTCCCTCATCCAGATTTTAAAACTTGTAAACATTTAAAAGGTTTTAAAAAATCGCAAATTGATTGAATCTTGACCCAGACCCATTGGCATTGCAAGTTGCAGGTGATAACTGATAGTGGCAGTGATATTAGGCAGGTCGGGTCAATTTTAATCATCCATAGTTTGTTTCTAAAACCTGTACCAAACTATTCTTCACACAGTTATAAGCTGTAATTAGTATTCAGTTCCACATATATAATCATATTTACTTAGAAAAATGATATTTAATACATCAGGGGAGAGAACTTATGTCTCTAAATATGGGCCTTTTTCAAGCATTTATATGAATGGTAGTTATTTTTCTGTTCAAGCCAAAATGAGCAAACAGGGTCCAGTGAAAGGGCCCTGAAAAAATATACAGACTAGACTTTTTATTTTATTTGTAACTTTTGAGACTCACTTTTGTTTTTTAACTTTTATGATCAAATAGCTTCGTCCTTGTCCCAACATTTGATGACGTCACCGACCTGCCTACTGATATATTATACCATTACCAGTCCATAGGACTGCACAGTCAGTCAATATGTTGAGTGGATTAAAGTTTAATTCTGATACGGCCGCACAGCCTTCTTCAATATCACGTCAACATAGAGCTGCTCTCGGAATTAAAAAAAAGAACTCACATTTTTTTAGCACTACTCGCTTAAAATTGTGTCAGGAAACTGCTTTGATAATCCGTTTGTAGAGCTAAGCCATAATATTTGGCCTTACACATCGCCAACAATGAAATTCGCAACGTTTAAATTCCTTTTCGTTGACAACGAGTTTCCGCGCCCCCATTACCGATTGCAGGTACATGTAGATGGCAGAATCACAGTCTGAGAAAAATTGTTTGGAATTTAAAAAGCGCAATACGTTGCTAACAATTTTAAGGCCACAGATGATTGTTTAGCTCGAAGGTATTATCCAAGAAGCTTTCTGACACAATTTTAGGGGAGTAGTGTTAAAAAATTTTGAGTTATCATTTTTTTTAAACTCCGAGAGCAACTATTAGATTTTTCACATGTACCCTATGTTGATGTGGTACTGAAGAAGACTGTGTGGCCATATCAGAATTGAACTTCCATCCACTCAACATATTGCGGACTAGTGACTCCACTGCTCCCATGGCTTTTGTAGTCAGATCTGTCCCATTTGGCGTAAGTGTGCGACTCACTCGTATGTCGGTCCCTTTTTCTTTCGAAAAAATCATTCACCGATACAGTAAATGCTTTAAAATGACTGGCCAACCTTTTCTGTATTGATGTCCATTCCCCTATTGTTGCCTACGGTTCATTTTGACCTACATGTATGTTACCCGTAACCCAGAATTGTGATCAATAGAAATTACCACAAGTGGTGATGGTGTTTTCAATCTGTTGTTACTTTAGTGAGCAGTTCAAGTAATTCATCCATTTTCAGCTTTTTATGAATTAAAACATAAAAGATAATTCCCTTTACTCATGTAGGCACCATTACCGTATATTTGCAGAAAGTCAGAAAAGAACACTTCTGAAGCTTAGACCCTTGGAGACTAAACTTCAAAAGCCAAGTAGTCAAAAGGTTGTTTAACGAATATCCAAGGCGAATTTTAGATGCATTACACGTAAGTGCCATCCTTTAAAGATCCCAGATTAATTTGACTGGATGTGTCAAACAGGTTCATTGACTAATGATAGACTAAAACCCGAGTCTGACTGTGGATAGTCTAAAACCCGAGTCTGACTGTGGATAGACTAAAACCCGAGTCTGACTGTGGATAGTCTAAAACCCGAGTCTGACTGTGGATAGACTAAAACCCGAGTCTGACTGTGGATAGACTAAAACCCGAGTCTGACTGTGGGTAGACTAAAACCCGAGTCTGACTGTGGGTAGACTAAAGCCCGAGTCTGACTGTGGGTAGACTAAAGCCCGAGTTTGACTGTGGGTAGACTAAAACCCGAGTCTGGCTGTGGATAGACTAAAGCCCAAGTCTGACTGTGGGTAGACTAAAGCCAGAGTCTGACTGTGGATAGACTAAATCCCAAGTCTGACTGTGGGTAGACTAAAGCCTGAGTCTGAATGTGGATAGACTAAAGCCCGAGTCTGACTGTGGGTAGACTAAAGCCCGAGTCTGACTGTGGGTAGACTAAAACCCGAGTCTGACTGTGGGTAGACTAAAGCCCAAGTCTGACTGTGGGTAGACTAAAGCCCGAGTCTGACTGTGGGTAGACTAAAACCCGAGTCTGACTGTGGATAGACTAAAGCCCGAGTCTGACTGTGGGTAGACTAAAACCCGAGTCTGACTGTGGGTCGACTAAAACCCGAGTCTGACTGTGGGTAGACTAAAGCCCGAGTCTGACTGTGGGTAGACTAAAACCCGAGTCTGACTGTGGGTAGACTAAAGCCCACGTCTGACTGTGGATAGACTAAAGCCCGAGTCTGACTGTGGGTAGACTAAAACCCGAGTCTGACTGTGGGTAGACTAAAGCCCGAGTCTGACTGTGGGTAGACTAAAACCCGAGTCTGACCGTGGGTCGACTAAAACCCGAGTCTGACTGTGGGTAGACTAAAACCCGAGTCTGACTGTGTGTAGACTAAAACCCGAGTCTGACCGTGGGTAGACTAAAACCCGAGTCTGACCATGGGTAGACTAAAACCCGAGTCTGACCGTGGGTCGACTAAAACCCGAGTCTGACCGTGGGTAGACTAAAGCCCAAGTCTGACTGTGGATAGACTAAAGCCTGAGTCTGACTGTGGGTAGACTAAAACCTGAGTCTGACTGTGGGTAGACTAAAGCCCAAGTCTGACTGTGGATAGACTAAAGCCCGAGTCTGACTGTGGATAGACTAAAGCCCGAGTCTGACTGTGGATAGACTAAAGCCTGAGTCTGACTGTGGGTAGACTAAAACCTGAGTCTGACTGTGGGTAGACTAAAGCCCGAGTCTGACTGTGGGTCTCAATACTAAAGAAAGTTAAGAAAGGCTAACTTCATCTTGAAAATAAGGAAAGCTGACTTGATTAAGTTCTACATGTACCTCTTTCTTTTCAGTTAACTTTGGTTGACGAACTTATTTAAATTCTCAAAATGGTTGTAAGTGAAGTGCCTAAAAAGGAGGATTTCAAGGGTTACATGAGTGGGGAGATACCAGTTCCAAAGTATCAGCCTGTCAGTGTTGTTAAACCAGAGAAAGATGGAGAACTTTATCCACAGAGTTGGCCACATCTATCTCATGTAAGTTTCCTTCCCATTCTTCTTTGATGTTTTTGGATAAAATACATCATACTTTATATATAACAGAACATCACACTGATTTTATAATTTGGTTTGATTATTATTTGCGACTGTTCAGTTACGTCAGAAAACCGATGTCAAGTCTTGAAGGACATTCAGTTGTTTTCTGAAGTTATCAACTGTTATTTAGTCAACACAAAATGACAATTTCAAAAACTGACCTTTATTAAGAAAGAAAGAGACCCGTGAATAATATTGAAACTTCAGTTAATGTTGAGGAAGATGGGCTTCAGTGCGAAAACGTCACATGCTACAGAACACTGCCTGTAGAATAGACATAGTTTTGTAAACTGCAGTGCAGGGGGCAGTTTCATGAAGCCGTCGTATCTCTTCAATATGGTATCCATTGGCAACTAGGCTTTGTTTGCGATGCAACTGCTTTGTGAAATGATCTCCTGGAACCTAACTTTATAAGGCGGTTGCTATCAAGGCAAGCTGAATGGCAAAACTGGTTGCTACGATGTATGTGACACATGTTATGATTATGTAGCTTTAACTCATTATTGATACAGGTTCAACACATTACCCATTCTACCAGAAGTACTACTGTAATTGACTGAAAAGCTCATAGAATGTTTTTCTTTTTTGCAGTCTGAAGTTGATATGAAAGTTGATGAAATGATGGGCTCACTTTCACTGTTTGCCCCACGAGCTCTTGATGATGGCAAGTTTTTTTAAAATCTAAATATCATAATTTGATTTTCTTTGTTTGTTTGAGGATAAATGTTATTTACTGGAATCACAGACTGGAAATGATATTATAGACAACTTCTAATAAATATGTCAGTTGCTATCAGTGTGTTAGACACAATAACTGTGTGTTTCTACACCACAGTAAAAAAAGCTATGTGAAATGCTGTATCCAAATGTGCAGTTGTGAGTTAATGTTATCATGCTATTTCAGAGTGTGTTAATCCTGAGATGTTACTAGAGCGTCCAGTCACACCTATCAATGTAAGTCATCAAACATCTCATAGAGCTGGCTGTATGGGTAATTTTATAGTATAAGTCAGCTGTTTGTCAAGTTTAAATTATATTGTTAAAGGATAAATGTCAAGTTCTCTCTGAACACCTCAATGGAGATCGTAACTGTACATTGACTAGATAAGTATTTAAAAACTTAATGTTTAAACAAAAAGAACTTCCTATATGGTCCCGATGCGCCATAGAAAAATAGGCATATTTTCCGTCACCAATGGGAAATATCATCATATATGAGGTTATACTTGACATTTGAACCCTTTTGTCATTATTTGAAACAATCATGACAACACATTGACTCAATGTTGGTGTCACAATAATGAAAATGTACTATGTAGTCACCCCGCTAAGCTAATTAATTTCCGTATAGAGGCTGTAGATAGAAAAGGAATGTCTTGAATTTTGTTATTGCACCCAAAGTACAATACATGTTCTTAACAAATTGATTACAAAATAGGAGGTATAGTCTTAAACTTGTCGCTTTATCCTTTACACAAGAGTAACAAATTTTCTCTTCTGAAAAAGTGGGTATTATCTTCTACACATTTCTCAGCAAGTTGAACTTATGATTTAAATAGTTAGACCTAAAATAAGATTATGGGCTGTGGAAACTCATCATGGGTCTTATCTGGCTCTACTAGCTCAGCTGCTTACTTTAAATTCAAGGTAGAAATTTGCGGCCCTTGAATTTTTCCTTTTAAAATGTCCTTAACTACATTGTATCGGTGTGTGTGTCATATTTCCCCTTGATTAGAACTCACTGGTGAAAAAAAGGCTGTCCAGCAAGTGTCTTGCTTTTCCTGGTAAACTAGACACCCGATCCTCAACATTTATATATGCAATAGCAGATGTATTGAATATAATAGAATATATTTATACTAACATCTCTAGCAAATTTGTTATGCTACAGATTTTCACAACAAAAATATTCTTTGAGATTTCATAAATTAGTTTAGACAGCTAAAATATAAGCACTAAATCTATCAATGTGACTATGTGTTAATACGGTAGGTGCTATAATGTGAGGAAATGCTTATTACTTTCAACAAATTGTTGAGTTAAAGCACAAGTTCTAAGGTAGAAAAATATCCACTTTAGACATTGTAAAAGTCAGGAATAGGGATATTTTCTGAACATTTAAAAAAAAAACAGCAATAGTTCAACTTTGTATAGATTTAATTAATATGAAGATAATTAATTTATGATGAATATTTTTAGGAAGAAATCAAATCTCCTCCTACCTCCTTCAATCAGCTGGTAAAGTTTGTCAGACGAAGAATTGCTGCCAAGAAAGAACGCCCATACCTGTCAATTGAGGATCAACAAAACTTGGTAGGTTTATGACTTACATGTTACATGTATATACACGCATTGCTATATCTGTAATGGGTCTTGGTACATACATACATGTCCCGAATGATGAAGATTACAGGTGTAGTTTTATGTAATAGTTATAGCATGATCATACTTGACAAAGTATTTATTTTATTCTCCCTTTTGACTGGGCTGGAGGTGTGCACATGTATTCGACATGATACATTAGGCAATAGAGCTGGGATAAAACCCATCCAATGAGCCATTGAATTTTCATAATATTATTTACATAGTATAACAAGTAAGTATAGCCATTTCATTTCTCAACAGCTGATTTCGCAGTCAGCAGACAATTCAATAGATAAACAATATAGCTAGAGTTGATATTGAAATTTGATAGTTTAAAATCAGTGTTTTACATGTAGATATAATTCCTGATTAGTCACAAGTTTTGAAGCTCATCACGATAATATCCTACAATTATTGACCAATGCTTGTCTATCATTGAGCAGTCCACCATTGCATCACAGGTTAGAATCACACTCAAACCAAATCAAAATTTAACAATTTCTGTGTGGCTTCATCACTCAATCGTTGTTTGTGAAATAGTTGCCAGGTAATTTCCGAATGTCAGTGTTTTCCTCCAGGCAAAGAGCCTGGTTTCCTCAATAAACCTGACAACACCTCCATATAAGTGAAATAATCTTGAGTGGGACACAAACTATCAATGAATCAGTCTATCATTGACGAGTATTAATTTTCCACACCCCCACTGATACAAATATATCATTTGATATATTGGTTATTTTGGTGGAAAACTGTCCTTATGGCATTTAGCATGGTAAATCAGTCAGAAATCTGAACCCTACACGTTAATGTGTTACTTGGTTTGTTACACTAAATGGATTAAAGAAAAAGAGATTCTACTGAAAAACAAAATCAGCTTCCAACTATTAAATTAGAATCAATAATAGTTTTATATTTTATTTTTCTCAGGCTGGTATATTAATGGCGGAGGTGAATGGAATCTGGAGAGAGGTAAAGAAACAAGTGGATGATCCCTTCATGGTAAGACAATCAGTTAAATATGATAACCATAGTTTATGATTGAATCGCTCTGTGTGTTGATGTAGAGTTAATCTTTTATATCTATTTATGATCACTAAAACACACAGGCACAGGGACAATCTTCTTGTCTAAAATAACCATGGAGACAAGTTTCTTATTGTGTTAAAAAGAGGTATATCATTTAGACCTTTATACCCCATAAATTGTTGTAACAAACCAAACCTATGATATTTCATTAGGTTGACGACTGACCAGAGCTTAGCCTTGGTCAGTAGAATTTTCTGGAATCCTTTTGCAACACATTGACAATGGTTACGCATCTTAACTATGGCAAGAACATCGGTATACTGAGATTTAACCCCATAAATGTTGCGCCCCCCCCCCTACAATCTCCATCTCACAACCTACAACCAAATCGTTTAAATCTAATGGGCTATGTCTTTGTCTGAAGTAGTTACATACTATCTATACTTACAAATGTAGTAGTTGCACTAAGATACCCCTTCATCTCTTTTACTCGTGTCATTTTTTTTATTTGAATTTCTTTTTCCAGAGTGCCGAACAGAATCGGGAACTAAATCGTCGTATATCCGTTTACATCGTGACAGTTTGTGAGAGACTATTCAAACACTATCTAGACAAAGCTATAGGTGAATACTCTCTATTTTCTCATGAGATAACTAACCTTCACATTTCACCATTATAATGTTCATATAAAATCCTATTTCCACACCCCATAAATTGTCCCAGACATTCTCCACTTTGGATATGTTCATTATGCAGCATGGCATTCCTTTTGCTGCAGAAAAAGTGCTGATCCACAACAAAAGTTTTTTGCTGTGATAGAAATCTATATTCTGATGGTTGGATATCCTTATTTAAATTTGTCAAGTATTTACTCAGAGTAATCAACACTTTTACAGCATTATACACACATCTTCAGTAAAGGCATTATAGTTTCAACACATTTCCAATACAAAAACCTGTGATTCATAATTTGGCTGTCTAATAAAATAACACCTCATAAAAAATAATTATCAAGAAAGAGGTTTATCACTTTTGGCTTGGATTTTATTGGGTTTTGTAGAGGAGCAGAAGGAAATAGATGTATCAAAAATTATGTAATGTAGTTTGGGGTCATCATTCAACTATAGTAGTGTTATAAATACATGCAGGATGTTTTTGTTAAAACCTTAATTGAGCCTTCTATATTTTGTTTCAGTGTTAAACAGTCGGGGTGTATTCAGTGGTCCCGCTAATATGTGCCGCCTTCGAGCACAACTTGCTCTTGATGCAAATAAACTGTAAGTCCGTGCACATGCACCTCTGCTTTGTCATAATCTGTTTTAATACAAAGTTTATTTAATTTTCTAATGTCAGATTTTAATATTTATTGAATGTCTTTGTTGAACTTCATAGTGGGCCTCGGCGGCTCAGTCCGTAAGAGTGATTGGAACAAAAGTACCAAACCAGCTATAGCATTTATTCTCCACCAACAAGGAGAGTTCAGGTTATACAATAACAAAAGTACCAAACCAGCTATAACATTTATCCTCCACCAACATGGAGAGTTCAGGTTATACAATAACAAAAGTACCAAACCAGCTATAACATTTATCCTCCACCAACATGGAGAGTTGAGGTTGTACAATAACAAAAGTACCAAACCAGCTATAACATTTATCCTCCACCAACATGGAGAGTTGAGGTTGTACAATAACAAAAGTACCAAACCAGCTATAACATTTATCCTCCACCAACATGGAGAGTTGAGGTTGTACAATAACAAAAGTACCAAACCAGCTATAACATTTATCATCCACCAACATGGAGAGTTGAGGTTGTACAATAACAAAAGTACCAAACCAGCTATAACATTTATCATCCACCAACATGGAGAGTTGAGGTTGTACAATAACAAAAGTACCAAACCAGCTATAACATGTATCCTCCACCATGAACGTGGAGAGTTGAGGTTATATAATAACAAAAGTACCAAACCAGCTTCATGTATAACGTTAAGCTTACAATGTACATGTATGAAAAGAGGGATATTGTAAAAATGTTAGCATCTGTTTCAGGTTGAATATTTTGACTGTACGACGTTACATTGTGTCTGACATGAGGGGACAAGATAGACAGCGCTCTCAACAATCTATTGGAATTACACAAGCTACTCCTCTCTCTTTTACATCCTTGGTACGTGTGTTTTCTCTCTATGGGGTATACATGAAAACAGTTAAAACAAGGCCCAGGAGAATGTTTCACAAAGCGACGTTGCGTACGTTGTTACGTAAATTCCATAGCGACCAATACTGTAGAGATACTTTGTTACGGCAACTTACATGTATGTTCTGTCCCTTTGGGAAACAGGCCCCTGATTAATAAATGGTTTACTGCCAAGCCCCACTTAGAGGTCCATCAAATGTAAATCGAGTCCTCTAACTTGGACATGTTTGTGTCAAGGGTGTCCACAAAGTCACCTATGATACCGTCAGATATATCGCCGACTTTAAAAATAGACATTATTATTTAGTTTTAAAGTATTTTTATTTATCAAAAGGAATTGAATATTCTGTTTATCTAAAGTAGTTATCTTTGTAAATACAAACAACTATTGACAACATTGTACCAGATGAACATATATCTTTGTTATACAGATGGATTGTATCCGACCCAAGTCTGGAACAAAACGTAATTGGAGGTTCATTCCAACAGCAGAGATAGATGAAGTAAGTTTTATAACTACTGTAACATACTACTCTGGCTATGGGGACATTGTAACCTATGTGTTATATATTTACCATTCTCATCACAATTACATCATACACATACTTCTATCTCCATGTAACTGTATGGAGACATTGTAACCTATGTGTTATATATTTACCATTCTCATCACAATTACATCATACACATACTTCTATCCCCATGTAACTGTATGGAGGCATTGTAACCTATGTGTTATATATTTACCATTCTAATCACAATTACATCATACACATACTTCTATCTCCATGTAAGTGTATGGAGACATTGTAACCTATGTGTTATATATTTACCATTCTCATCACAATTACATCATACACATACTTCTATCTCCATGTAATTGTATGGAGACATTGTAACCTGTGTGTTATAGATTTACCATTCTCATCACAATTACATCATATACATACTTCTATCCCCACGCCACTGTATGGAGACATTGTAACCTGTGTGTTATAGATTTACCATTCTCATCACAATTACATCATACACATACTTCTATCCCCATGCAACTGTATGGAGACATTGTAACCTATGTGTTATATATTTACCATTCTCATCACAATTACATCATACACATACTTCTATCCCCACGCCACTGTATGGAGACATTGTAACCTGTGTGTTATAGATTTACCATTCTCATCACAATTACATCATACACATACTTCTATCCCCATGCAACTGTATGGAGACATTGTAACCTATGTGTTATATATTTACCATTCTCATCACAATTACATCATACACATACTTCTATCCCCATGCAACTGTATGGAGACATTGTAACCCATGTGTTATGTATTTACCATTCTCATCACAATTACATCATACACATACTTCTATCCCCACGCCACTGTATGGAGACATTGTAACCCATGTGTTATGTATTTACCATTCTCATCACAATTACATCATACACATACTTCTATCCCCATGCAACTGTATGGAGACATTGTAACCTATGTGTTATGTATTTACCATTCTCATCACAATTACATCATACACATACTTCTATCCCCATGTAATTGTATGAAGACATTGTTACCTATGTGTTATATATTTACCATTCTCATCACAATTACATCATACACATACTTCTATCCCCATGTAACTGTATGGAGGCATTGTAACCTATGTGTTATATATTTACCATTCTCATCACAATTACATCATACACATACTTCTATCTCCATGTAACTGTATGGAGGCATTGTAACCTATGTGTTATATATTTACCATTCTCATCACAATTACATCATACACATACTTCTATCCCCATGTAACTGTATGGAGGCATTGTAACCTATGTGTTATATATTTACCTTTCTCATCACAATTACATCATACACATACTTCTATCCCCATGCAACTGTATGGAGGCATTGTAACCTATGTGTTATATATTTACCATTCTCATCACAATTACATCATACACATACTTCTATCTCCATGTAACTGTATGGAGACATTGTAACCTATGTGTTATATATTTACCATTCTCATCACAATTACATCATACACATACTTCTATCCCCATGTAACTGTATGGAGGCATTGTAACCTATGTGTTATATATTTACCTTTCTCATCACAATTACATCATACACATACTTCTATCCCCATGTAACTGTATGGAGGCATTGTAACCTATGTGTTATATATTTACCTTTCTCATCACAATTACATCATACACATACTTCTATCCCCACGAGTAGGATTTTTGACAAGATGACAAAACACAACACAACAAGTTCTCGTTTTTATCCATTGATACACCCCGCTGAAAGGCCATTGTCACCAAACAGCCAACATTCATGACACAGGGCTATAACTCGTGTCTAGGCTGTCATTTTTTATTAAAACTTCGGCACAGTTATGATTGTTGGTGTGAACATAGTTATAGTTATTTTAGACAAGAAGATTTTCCCTGTGCCCGTGTGTTTTAGTGATCATAAATATAGAGATGAGGACATGTCATGAATCTTATTTTTCGGAATCCATACAGCCAATATTCATGTGACAGGGCTATAGCTCCAATTGTTTTTAAGGAACATTTCTAATGTTTGGTTTATGGCTAGATACTTGGATGTGTCATGACTTAGATTTTCTCTTATGTATGTGTATTATGGGTAAATCAAATGTCCTTAGGTAGGTGTTCATGTCCCGGCTGTAATTTTAATTTTGCCTCTCTTCTGATTTTTGGTCTGAACATAATTGTAAGGATGGTGATGTGTCATGAATCAAAGTTGTCAACATCATGGTTACTATGGTTACCAAACAGCCAAAATACATCGGCTACCATTTTGTTTTTCAGGTCCAGGCTATACATGTAACTCCAGTTCATTATAAATGTTACAAAAATCTACATTCCGTCCTATATTGCATTGACAAAGTTACTGTAAATATGTAACGCCAGTTCATTATAAATGTTACAAAAATCTACAATCCGTCCTATATTGCATTGACAAAGTTACTGTAAATATGTAACGCCAGTTCATTATAAATGTTACAAAAATCTACATTCCGTCCTATATTGCATTGACAAAGTTACTGTAAATATGTAACGCCAGTTCATTATAAATGTTACAAAAATCTACATTCCGTCCTATATTGCATTGACAAAGTTACTGTAAATATGTAACGCCAGTTCATTATAAATGTTACAAAAATCTACATTCCGTCCTATATTGCATTGACAAAGTTACTGTAAATATGTAACGCCAGTTCATTATAAATGTTACAAAAATCTACATTCCGTCCTACATGTATATTGCATTGACAAAGTTACTGTAAATATGTGTATAGCCTTATGGGTTGGAGAGAATTTTCAAGTCCTCCTTTTAATATTTTGACATATTTCTTTATTTCAAATGCAAGGGTTCGAAGCCCATTTAGACCAGGTAAAAAAATGAAAATTTCTCAATGGAAGAGCTGCCAGGTACTCGCTGAAGGCCGTGGGTTTCCTCCGGGCAAAAAACCAGCTTTTTTCCCCCCACTAAATCCGGCAACGCCCCCATATAAGTGAAATAATCTTAATCAATCCACTGGATACAAGTGTAAGGTGGCATATATGTAATGTAATAATGAACTCTGTCAATCTACATGTATATAATAAGTTATTTTAGACAAGAAGATTTTCCCTGTGCCCGTGTGTTTTAGTGCTCATAAATATATAATAAGTTATTTTAGACAAGAAGATTTTCCCTGTGCCCGTGTGTTTTAGTGTTCATAAATATATGTAATAAGCTATATAATAAGCCGAAACTACTGATAATATTTGGACTAATCTGGTTGGTATGTTTACAGCTTTGTGAGAAAATGCCTGATTTGGATACAGGGAAGTTATTAAAACTCCTACAGGATCTACCAGAGCCTGTGACAGACAGAACTACATCTGAAGGTATCTCAGTCAAACATGTTTTAACATAGGAAAAATATATAACAATTGCTTGTACATGGTTTTCTTGCTCACTACACCAGACTCCTCATTTTATTAAAACAACAAACACAATGTCAGAACCATTGAACATGTTTCTAATCTGGTAAATATTTAAATTAGAATTTCTCATCTAAATTGTTCATTTTATTCTTACAATTTTAGTAGATTTGGGAGTTGTATTCATTTGATTAATTTATATGGAAACAGTTTTGAATGTTGATTAACACTAATTCAGGCCTTGTTTTTTCATGTGAATGACCTTTCGGTTACGTGGAGGTTACTAAAAAATTTCATTCACACATGAAAAAATGTAAAAAGCTGAAAGGGCATGGGTAGCCTAAAGCCCGGTATACACTGAGAGTTTTGCTGTGACCAGACCCGACGCGACTGTGTACACGCGACTGAAGTCTGGTTCAGTCGGCTTAAGTTGCGTTATGCCGTAGACCGGTATACACTGCACACATCATTGGGAAACATGACGTTCGGAACTCTCTATCAGAAAAAGGAACAAAAAAGACGCTTGTTTGACGTCACGGGACTGTAGTAAAGTTTCTGATTGGCCTACGGATTCTGACTCTCTATGACGATCGTCGCAAGAGTGGATACACTGTCTGACCAGACCCGACTCAACCCGATTCTTGATAAATATCTAGCACGTCCAGATCACTCCCGACCCGACGCAACTGAAGCCGACTGACACCGATTTGCGTCATGGACTGGTATACACTACACTTTTTCTCTGCGACGCCATGTGATTTTCCAGTCGGGTCGGGTCGCAGCAAAACTCCCAGTATATACCAGGCTTAAGAGAACACTGAACTACAGTTATTATGTAGAGGTTCTGATGTTATCCTACCACATCGCTTCGTGCAACTAAAGTCAGGCACAAAACAATGGTCCATTGAGTTGTCTCCCTTGAAAATGAAAGCTTAACATACAGACTGGGCCGTACAGTACATTGAATGTGAAACAGTCGTGGTCTGAATTCACTCAGCTTTCCACTACTAATTGCAATATCTTTAAAGTATTTAAATCTTTTACTGTGAAAGGTGTAAATGAACGAAAAACTCAAAAATATCTAAGTGAAGCAGTTGAGGAAAGTTTGTCCACAAGCTAGCTTTGTTTAGTGCTATTGTACAGTTTGTACGGTGTTTAGTGCTATTGTTTGTATTTTAATCGGTTTTACAAAATTTGCTGATATATCTGAAAGGTTGGGTACACCAGTTGCATTTCATGAGAGAGGTAGTTCGTTCATGCCAGCTTTTTAAAAAATAAGCTGCTGATATATGTTAAAAACAGAATGACGATTTATAGATATTATATATGTTAGGCATGTTCGTTTAATTTGCTTTCAGACATGGTTAAAGTACCTAGCGTTGTATCAGAAATGGAATGTGACCCATCAAAGTAAGTAGTTACTACCAATATGTCGAAACAGTTAGTCTAAAAATCATTTTCTGTATATCACATGTTAGCATCTGTCCCAATTGTTTACCTATCTTCTAGAAGCCTCTTTTCATTGTGGGAGGCTCTGTTGGCAGAGTGATAGTCTTTTGTTGATGGTCGTACAAGGAAAAGCCAGTCAAAGGTCAAGCGTTTCCTCCTGGCATAAAGCCCAATTTCCTCTTCCACTCAACCTGCCAACATAAAAGTGAGATAATGTTGAGTGCTGTGTCAATCAAATTCATTGAATTATTTTCTTCCATTTTGATTGACTGATTTGTGTAAAACTGTTAATTTGACTGATTTTTCTGACTTTTACCTGATGTAATCAAGAAATGGCTGTATTTTATAGAGACACCCAATTGTCTTTGCAAACAAAAATTCCTAAACATAGGTATATTGTTAATTTCAGATTACTTGAAGAGATATCTAGAAAACTGGTTTTAAGAAATGTAAGTCCACCATTTTTTATTACATCCACATGCTTGTATTTGTTGTAAATGCTATATAGTAAACAGGCTAACTTTCAGAGATGAACAGGTTGCCAGTTACCAACAGAAAGGTCGTGGGTTTCCTCCGGGCATAGAGCCCGGTTTCCTCCCACAATAAAACTGGCAACACCGCCATATAAGTGAAATAATCTTGAGCGCGGCGTAAAACACCAAACAATCAATCAATCAATTCAGAGATGAACAAATATTTATGTCTGTTTTAGTAGTAACAAACCATCAATGCAACATTGTTTTGTTGTTCGACATGAAACAAAATTACATTTATCAATACAGTAAAAGTAAGTTTTTTTCTTCTGAAAATCGTCCATGTTTAAATGATTGAATTTTGAATTTCCACAGCGCTCCCATTCGGTGCCGTTTCTACGAGGTTTTGGTGAGACACTATTGGAGGAGCTCGATATAGAAGATGATAAACTTGGTGGAGACGTAACTTACGATGTGACTGATCTTGTAGCAGGAACCAAACATGACAAATCTCATGTAAGTGAATTGATCTTATAGCAGGAACCAAACACGACAAATCACATGTAAGTGAATTGATCTTGTAGCAGGAACCAAGCACAACAAATCTCATGTAAGTGAATTGATCTTATAGCAGGAACTAAACATGACAAATCCCATGTAAGTGAACTGATCTTATAGCAGGAACCAAACATGACAAATCCCATGTAAGTGAATTGATCTTATAGCAGGAACCAAACATGACAAATCCCATGTAAGTGAATTGATCTTATAGCAGGAACCAAACATGACAAATCCCATGTAAGTGAACTGATCTTATAGCAGGAACCAAACATGACAAATCCCATGTAAGTGAATTGATCTTATAGCAGGAACCAAACATGACAAATCCCATGTAAGTGAATTGATCTTATAGCAGGAACCAAACATGACAAGTCCCATGTAAGTGAATTGATCTTATAGCAGGAACTAAACATGACAAATCCCATGTAAGTGAACTGATCTTATAGCAGGAACTAAACATGACAAATCCCATGTAAGTGAACTGATCTTATAACAGGAACCAAACATGACAAATCCCATGTAAGTGAATTGATCTTATAGCAGGAACCAAACATGACAAATCCCATGTAAGTGAACTGATCTTATAGCAGGAACCAAACATGACAAATCCCATGTAAGTGAATTGATCTTGTAGCAGGAACCAAACTTGACAAATCCCATGTAAGTGAATTGATCTTATAGCAGGAACTAAACATGACAAATCCCATGTAAGTGAACTGATCTTATAGCAGGAACCAAACATGACAAATCCCATGTAAGTGAATTGATCTTGTAGCAGGAACTAAACACGACAAATCCCATGTAAGTGAATTGATCTTATAGCAGGAACCAAACATGACAAATCCCATGTAAGTGAATTGATCTTATAGCAGGAACTAAACATGACAAATCCCATGTAAGTGAACTGATCTTATAGCAGGAACCAAACATGACAAATCCCATGTAAGTGAATTGATCTTATAGCAGGAACTAAACATGACAAATCCCATGTAAGTGAACTGATCTTGTAGCAGGAACCAAACATGACAAATCCCATGTAAGTGAACTGATCTTATAGCAGGAACCAAACATGACAAATCCCATGTAAGTGAATTGATCTTATAGCAGGAACTAAACACGACAAATCCCATGTAAGTGAACTGATCTTGTAGCAGGAACCAAACATGACAAATCCCATGTAAGTGAATTGATCTTATAGCAGGAACTAAACATGACAAATCCCATGTAAGTGAACTGATCTTATAGCAGGAACCAAACATGACAAATCCCATGTAAGTGAATTGATCTTGTAGCAGGAACCAAACATGACAAATCCCATGTAAGTGAACTGATCTTATAGCAGGAACTAAACACGACAAATCCCATGTAAGTGAACTGATCTTGTAGCAGGAACCAAACATGACAAATCCCATGTAAGTGAATTGATCTTGTAGCAGGAACCAAACATGACAAATCCCATGTAAGTGAACTGATCTTATAGCAGGAACCAAACACGACAAATCCCAGGTAAGTGAACTGATCTTATAGCAGGCACCAAACATGACAAATCCCATGTAAGTGAACTGATCTTGTAGCAGGAACCAAACACGACAAATCCCATGTAAGTGAACTGATCTTATAGCAGGAACCAAACATGACAAATCCCATGTAAGTGAATTGATCTTATAGCAGGAACTAAACATGACAAATCCCATGTAAGTGAACTGATCTTATAGCAGGAACTAAACATGACAAATCCCATGTAAGTGAACTGATCTTATAGCAGGAACCAAACATGACAAATCCCATGTAAGTGAACTGATCCTATAGCAGGAACCAAACATGACAAATCCCATGTAAGTGAACTGATCTTGTAGCAGGAACTAAACATGACAAGTCCCATGTAAGTGAACTAATCTTATAGCAGGAACTAAACACGACAAATCTCATGTAAGTGAACTGATCTTATAGCAGGAACCAAACATGACAAATCCCATGTAAGTGAATTGATCTTATAGCAGGAACCAAACACGACAAATCTCATGTAAGTGAACTGATCTTGTAGCAGGAACCAAACACGACAAATCTCATGTAAGTGAACTGATCTTGTAGCAGGAACCAAACACGACAAATCTCATGTAAGTGAATTGATCTTATAGCAGGAACCAAACACGACAAATCTCATGTAAGTGAACTGATCTTGTAGCAGGAACCAAACACGACAAATCTCATGTAAGTGAACTGATCTTGTAGCAGAAACCAAACATGACAAATCTCATGTAAGTGAATTGATCTTGTAGCAGTCTTGAACCAAACACGACAAATCTCATGTAAGTGAACTGATCTTGTAGCAGAAACCAAACATGACAAATCCCATGTAAGTGAACTGATCTTATAGCAGGAACTAAACATGACAAATCCCATGTAAGTGAACTGATCTTATAGCAGGAACCAAACATGACAAATCCCATGTAAGTGAACTGATCTTATAGCAGGAACCAAACATCACAAATCCCATGTAAGTGAACTGATCTTATAGCAGGAACCAAACATGACAAATCCCATGTAAGTGAACTGATCTTATAGCAGGAACTAAACATGACAAATCCCATGTAAGTGAACTGATCTTATAGCAGGAACCAAACATGACAAATCCCATGTAAGTGAATTGATCTTGTAGCAGGAACCAAACACGACAAATCCCATGTAAGTGAATTGATCTTGTAGCAGGAACCAAACATGACAAATCCCATATAAGTGAACTGATCTTATAGCAGGAACCAAACATGACAAATCCCATGTAAGTGAATTGATCTTATAGCAGGAACCAAACATGACAAATCCCATGTAAGTGAATTGATCTTGTAGCAGGAACTAAACCCGACAAATCCCATGTAAGTGAACTGATCTTATAGCAGGAACTAAACATGACAAATCTCATGTAAGTGAACTGATCTTGTAGCAGAAACCAAACATGACAAATCCCATGTAAGTGAATTGATCTTGTGCGGGAACAAAACATGACTAATCCCATGTAAGTGAACTGATCTTGTAGCAGGAACCAAACACGACAAATCCCATGTAAGTGAATTGATCTTGTAGCAGGAACCAAACATGACAAATCCCATGTAAGTGAACTGATCTTATAGCAGGAACCAAACACGACAAATCCCATGTAAGTGAACTGATCTTGTAGCGGGAACAAAACACAACAAATCCCATGTAAGTGAATTGATCTTTTAGCGGGAACAAAACATCACAAATCCCATGTAAGTGAACTGATCTTGTAGCAGGAACCAAACATGACAAATCCCATGTAAGTGAACTGATCTTGTAGCGGGAACAAAACCTGACAAATCCCATGTAAGTGAACTGATCTTATAGCAGGAACCAAACATGACAAATCCCATGTAAGTGAATTGATCTTATAGCAGGAACCAAACATGACAAATCCCATGTAAGTGAACTGATCCTGTAGCAGGAACCAAAAATGACAAGTCCCATGTAAGTGAACTGATTTTATAGCAGGAACAAAACACGACAAATCCCATGTAAGTGAACTGATCTTATAGCAGGAACAAAACATGACAAATCCCATGTAAGTGAACTGATCTTGTAGCAGGAACCAAACATGACAAATCCCATGTAAGTGAATTACCATAGATATCAGACCATGTGTATTGTGTTAGAGCACAACTTGATATTCTTAGCTTAGGTCAGTCTGTATTAATTGGTTTCCTACACCTTTAGTTACTACTTCTCTTCGTATTAGGTCAGTAAAAGTTTAGTGCAGCTTGACTGTAGAAACCTTAGGACTTAATGGAGTCAAACATTTCTAGAAAAATTCCATTACATTGTAAAATTATAGGGAAGAATCTATCTATTACATGTAGGTGGTATTTTATAGTCAATATTGTATTACTTTCAGCTGGTCAAAGAACGTGGGAAGAAAAGTGAGACTGGTGTCAAGAGAATAGAGAATGATCTACACCAGTTATTAGCCAGGTCAAAGGAAATTGATGAGAACATGACAAGTGGTAATGATGAGGAGGGACTACCACCTTTATTACAGGTTAATATCATCAATATCACTATATTACATAATTCAAACAGTTTCCTCAAATGTTAGCAGCTTGTGTCAGTTTTAAGTTTATGTGAAAATATTATCTAGGACAATGATCACATTTCATCTTTCATTGGATTTTATCTTAATCCTGCATTAGAAATTGGAAAAAAAACTAACTAAAAAGGGGATTTTTTTTACTTCTAAAAATTCCACACAACCCTTATATATATTATAGCCATAAAGCTATATGCAACAAGTAGTATCAACAATACTTGACCACATATATCTATTTTATTACAAAAAAATTAAACTGAAATTAACGAGTTGTAAACAATGTGGTTGAACAGGCCTTGACACGAGCTAAGAAACATGATGGTGTGAAAGAGAGACTTCGTAGACAATTACGTGAACTAGAGAGACAACAATGGGAAGATGAGCAGAAAGAGAGGTTAGTTATCTATTGCTACTGTTTTGTTAAACTCTTTTTCAAGGTTGTTTATTAATGCAACCGTAGGATTAAGAGACCAAGAAAACTCATATTTTTCTTGATGGTTATGGATATCTGCAGTTATCCTACAGAACCAACTCTCTTGCGCGTAAGTGAAGCAATCATGCTTTCATACCGATGACAGTCGAGTAACTTATCAAGGCATCGTCCTGCAAAATTTTAACATCCAAATATAAATATATAGGGGGCCTCGGTGGTCCAGTGGGTTATAGTGGTCTTCCGTCAGTCCCACACAGACCCCTCATCGATGCACCGCAGGTTCGATTCCCACTCAGACCAAATAAATATTGAAAAATTTCTGAGTGGATTTTTAACTCGGTCGCCGTATGTGAAGGAGTTGCCAGGTACTCGCGGAAGGTTTGGGGTTTTCTCCGGGCAATGGGCCCAGTTTCCTGCCCCACTTAACCTGATGCCACCATATAAGTGAAATAATCTTGAGTGCGACGTAAAACATCAATCAACCAAATAGAAATAGAGCATATTATGGAGTGCCAGGCAACCTACGAATAGTGGCTTTCGACAGTGTCGGGGAATTTTCGAAGAGGAAAAATGATGCCACAACAGCTTTAAAGTTTGGTTTACGATAACTGGTTCCTGTCACTCTACAAAAAAAACAGGCAGACGAGTGGGTGAATGTCCGGTCTCTAAAACTTCATTCAAGAGTCTTGGGGCAAATTAAACTATTTTAACAAAAGTCGACTAAGCCCTTTCTTGTCAATACAAACAGTGATGTAAATTCCTACATTGAAAAAACTAACAAAAATGTATGATAACTGATCGGATACACATACAATTTTATTTGCTTTTGTAAGAGACTAGTTTTGAAGGGCAACAAGACTCGCCAACAATGTAATAATTTCTCACTTAACATTTTACTATTAAATAGTTGCATGGCTTCTTTTAAAAAAAAATATATTGTTATTCAAAGGCAATGCACTAGTGTATTTATATTGTGATTGATCTATTACTAGGGTAGTGATACCAGAACCTATTCAATGTACTACACAGTGTGTTTATATTGTGATTGATCTATTACTAGGGTAGTGATACCAGAACCTATTCAATGCACTACACAGTGTATTTATATTGTGGTTGATCTATTACTAGGATAGAGATACCAGAACCTATTCAATGTACTACACAGTGTGTTTATATTGTGATTGATCTATTACTAGGGTAGTGATACCAGAACCTATTCAATGCACTACACAGTGTATTTATATTGTGGTTGATCTATTACTAGGATAGAGATACCAGAACCTATTCAATGCACTACACAGTGTATTTATATTGTGATTGATCTATTACTAGGGTAGTGATACCAGAACCTATTCAATGCACTACACAGTGTATTTATATTGTGATTGATCTATTACTAGAGTAGTGATACCAGAACCTATTCAATGCACTACATAGTATATATATATTGTGATTGATCTTTTACTAGGGTAGTGATACCAGAACCTATTCAATGTACTACACAGTGTATTTATATTGTGATTGATCTATTACTAGAGTAGTGATACCAGAACCTATTCAATGCACTACACAGTATATTTATATTGTGATTGATCTATTACTAGGGTAGTGATACCAGAACCTATTCAATGTACTACACAGTGTATTTATATTGTGATTGATCTATTACTAAGGTAGAGATACCAGAACCTATTCAATGCACTACACAGTGTATTTATATTGTGATTGATTTATTACTAGGGTAGTGATACCAGAACCTATTCAATGCACTACACAGGGTATTTATATTGTGATTGATCTATTACTAGGGTAGTGATACCAGAACCTATTCAATGCACTACATAGGGTATTTATATTGTGATTGATCTATTACTAGGATAGTGATACCAGAACCTATTCAATGCAGTACACAGTGTATTTATATTGTGATTGATCTATTACTAGGGTAGTGATACCAGAACCTATTCAATGCACTACATAGTGTATTTATATTGTGGTTGATCTATTACTAAGGTAGTGATACCAGAACCTATTCAATGCACTACACAGTGTATTTATATTGTGATTGATCTTTTACTAGGATAGTGATTATAGATACCAGAACCTATTCAATGCACTACACAGTGTATTTATATTGTGATTGATCTATTACTAAGGTAGTGATACCAGAACCTATTCAATGCACTACACAGTGTATTTATATTGTGATTGATCTTTTACTAGGATAGTGATTATAGATACCAGAACCTATTCAATGCACTATACAGTGTATTTATATTGTGATTGATTTATTACTAGGGTAGTGATACCAGAACCTATTCAATGCACTACACAGTGTATTTATATTGTGATTGATCTATTACTAAGGTAGTGATACCAGAACCTATTCAATGCACTACACAGTGTATTTATATTGTGATTGATCTATTACTAGGATAGTGATACCAGAACCTATTCAATGCACTACACAGTGTATTTATATTGTGATTGATCTATTACTAGGGTAGAGATACCAGAACCTATTCAATGCACTACACAGTGTATTTATATTGTGATTGATCTATTACTAGGATAGTGATACCAGAACCTATTCAATGCACTACACAGTGTATTTATATTGTGATTGATCTATTACTAGGGTAGAGATACCAGAACCTATTCAATGCACTACACAGTGTATTTATATTGTGATTGATCTATTACTAGGATAGTGATACCAGAACCTATTCAATGCACTACACAGTGTATTTATATTGTGATTGATTTATTACTAGGGTAGTGATACCAGAACCTATTCAATGCACTACACAGTATATTTATATTGTGATTGATTTATTACTAGGGTAGTGATACCAGAACCTATTCAATGCACTACACAGTGTATTTATATTGTGATTGATCTTTTACTAGGATAGTGATTATAGATACCAGAACCTATTCAATGCACTACATAGTGTATTTATATTGTGATTGATCTATTACTAGGATAGTGATACCAGAACCTATTCAATGCACTACACAGTGTATTTATATTGTGATTGATCTTTTACTAGGATAGTGATTATAGATACCAGAACCTATTCAATGCACTACATAGTGTATTTATATTGTGATTGATTTATTACTAGGGTAGTGATACCAGAACCTATTCAATGCACTACACAGTATATTTATATTGTGATTGATTTATTACTAGGGTAGTGATACCAGAACCTATTCAATGCACTACACAGTGTATTTATATTGTGATTGATCTTTTACTAGGATAGTGATTATAGATACCAGAACCTATTCAATGCACTACATAGTGTATTTATATTGTGATTGATCTATTACTAGGATAGTGATACCAGAACCTATTCAATGCACTACACAGTGTATTTATATTGTGATTGATCTTTTACTAGGATAGTGATTATAGATACCAGAACCTATTCAATGCACTACATAGTGTATTTATATTGTGATTGATTTATTACTAGGGTAGTGATACCAGAACCTATTCAATGCACTACACAGTATATTTATATTGTGATTGATTTATTACTAGGGTAGTGATACCAGAACCTATTCAATGCACTACACAGTGTATTTATATTGTGATTGATCTATTACTAAGGTAGTGATACCAGAACCTATTCAATGCACTACACAGTGTATTTATTTTGTGATTGATTTATTACTAAGGTAGTGATACCAGAACCTATTCAATGCACTACACAGTGTATTTATATTGTGATTGATCTATTACTAGGATAGTGATACCAGAACCTATTCAATGCACTACACAGTGTATTTATATTGTGATTGATCTATTACTAGGGTAGTGATACCAGAACCTATTCAATGCACTACACAGGGTATTTATATTGTGGTTGATCTATTACTAGGGTAGTGATACCAGAACCTATTCAATGCACTACACAGTGTATTTATATTGTGATTGATCTATTACTAGGGTAGTGATACCAGAACCTATTCAATGCACTACACAGTGTATTTATATTGTGATTGATCTATTACTAGGATAGTGATACCAGAACCTATTCAATGCACTACACAGTGTATTTATATTGTGATTGATCTATTACTAGGATAGTGATACCAGAACCTATTCAATGCACTGCACAGTGTATTTATATTATGATTGATCTATTACTAGGGTAGTGATACCAGAACCTATTCACCCCCAGCCTGCCACTGTCACTTCCAAACCAAACACTCAGGTATTGTATTCACTTATTGATATCAGCATGGAAATCTCTCAAAATGTCTTCACTCCTAAAAAAATGCCTTTTTTTTTAAAATATGAGATATCCGAGAAGAAAAGCAAATTTATGAAGATTCCATATCGTACACAGCCATTAGTTTTCCATAAAATAAGAGATTAAGAATAAAGACTGGGGTGTATTACCATTGTTATGTTTGTGTATTCAGATGCCCGTGAAAACGTCAGATATTCGTGTGTCTGAGCGTGTGTGTATGTCCTCTATGACATTAGAGAGTTACGATACTGTTTATAACGACCTTCAGGATGAGGTATGTTATCACTGTCACTTTTATTGTACTTAATACCAATGTTCTTCAACCATGAATAAGTTAGTGACGCTTCTATACAGTATTTGTCATCCAATTCTTCACTGAAAAGGTGTTGTTACGAAACAAATAGTGTGTAATCAACATTATATTATTGTGTTTTATTATACCTCAGTAATATTCATTAGGCTTTACTCCCATTCTATTGGCCAATACGTACCGCGCGGCAGGTCAATATTCGATGTATGACCTGGAGAGGTCTGAAACATATATTTTATATGACGTCATTAAACGCGTAGTCTTGAATGGATATACATGTGTACCTGATCATGTGATATCTGTCGTCTGTTTCATTACCCAAACATGGCACAAAGTTATCGCTTCGCCGCGAACTATTGGCTCCAGAGTTGCAGATACTCAATGAAAATCAAGACATGAATAACACACCCAAAATACTCCCAATATGAAGAAATCGGTATAATAAAACACTTATTAACTGCCATCGGAGTCATTACCATGATATCCGTACCCTCGGCTAGACGCTGGCTAGAAAATGAGTGCCTCATATTACTCCAAACATCTGAAATACTGCTGTGTATTTCTTCAGAACCCTGATGGGATAAGGGTGGTCATATTGATACAGCCACTTGAACGCCAATGAAAACTTTTGATTCATTATGTTTTTATTAATTACCTATGCAAGTTGTCAACAATACCTGTTTGTTTTGATCTAACTGTGAACCATGGGGTTAACTTGGTCTGTACTATACCTAAGGCCAATACTAACTTTTGTCTGTTCATATCATCAGTCCTCCATTGTAGTATTAGGCTATAACTTGCACAGTCAATTAGTAGACTTCTCTGTATTACTAATAATTGAAATATTTCTTGTAATTAGATTTCCAACAACATGATTTCTCAACTGGATAAAAACCTGTTTTTGGAAGATGAGATAAAAGAGGTGTATAAAGAGGTGATGAAGTCTATTCCAACAGAACATCTTAAACTGGAGCAGGTAGGATATTACACTCTGTCAATATGTACACTGTGTCAGAACATCCTGGAGCAGGTAGGATATTACACTCTGTCAATATGTACACTGTGTCAGAACATCCTGGAGCAGGTAGGATATTACACTCTGTCAATATGTACACTGTGTCAGAACATCCTGGAGCAGGTAGGATATTACACTCTGTCAATATGTACACTGAGTCAGAACATCTTAGACTGGAGCAGGTAGGATATTACACTCTGCCAATATGTACACTGTGTCAGAACATCCTGGAGCAGGTAGGATATTACACTCTATCAATATGTACACTGTGTCAGAACATCCTGGAGCAGGTAGGATATTACACTCTGTCAATATGTACACTGAGTCAGAACATCTTAGACTGGAGCAGGTAGGATATTACACTCTGTCAATATGTACACTGTGTCAGAACATCCTGGAGCAGGTAGGATATTACACTCTGTCAATATGTACACTGAGTCAGAACATCTTAGACTGGAGCAGGTAGGATATTACACTCTGTCAATATGTACACTGTGTCAGAACATCCTGGAGCAGGTAGGATATTACACTCTGTGAGTGAGGCATACATGCACCATGTAAAACAGCTCCTCCTTACAAATTGTTCAAGTGGCTTTAAAAAAGAATGGATTGCTAATCATGGTTATGAAGTGGAAGGATCTGCAGTTAACCTAACCAGAACAAATATGTATATCCTTCCTTACACAAACTTTCCACAAGTTCTAATGAATAAGTTTAGTTTTGTTTGTCTATTTCTGTGTAAATATAATCATTGTTGTGCTATGTTTTGTTGTAGTGTGATATGGTGATGTAATCATTGATCTGCTATGTTTTGTTGTAGTGTGATATGGTGATGTAATCATTGTTCTGCTATGTTTTGTTGTAGTGTGATATGGTGATGTAATCATTGTTCTGCTATGTTTTGTTGTAGTGTGATATGGTGATGTAATCATTGTTCTGCTATGTTTTGTTGTAGTGTGATATGGTGATGTAATCATTGTTCTGCTATGTTTTGTTGTAGTGTGATATGGTGATGCCATCAGCTGATCAGATAGATTTATCCACTCTCATGCCATCAGCTACGTTGAACAGAAGGAAGGGTAGTCGTTTGATTAACCCTCAATTAGAACGTCACGCTGATCCTCCATGGGGTGAAATGGGTGTGAAAGACTGGGTCAAAACGTAGGCAATATTACTGTTTTCTCAATGATATCTTTCAGAGGTTTGTGCCCCCCACTAAACCTGGCAACACCACCATATAAGTGAAATAATCAGAGTGGGGCGTAAAACATCAATCAATCAATACTAATGCATCTAGATTAATACACCAAAGGTACCGAGAACTTGTTAAGGGGTCAAGACAGGTTATAATAAACACAAGCTAGTTTAATTTGCTATGTTGTTTAATTGATAAAAGCTGACAATTATATTATTAACCTCAATATTGATTGCTGCATTGTCCTATGGTTGGACAATTGTCATCTGATTAAATCATGACAGATCTCTCAATCAGGTTATGTCTAAATGCATGTAGTTGTTATATCCCTTGACAGCCCATTGAGTCCCCCAAAGAATGTGAAAGGAGAGGACCAATTCCCACCTGTGGTAAGTCATTTGATAGTTACATGTACCTTTAGATATTGGGAGATTTGTTCATATATACATTTATATAAAACACTTCAGACATAGTTATGAAATCTCATGCAGATTTAGGGCCCTCTTTGGCTCATTGGGTAGAACACTCCAACAAAGGCCTTCCATCTATACTATACTATGGTCATGGGTTTGAATCCCATTTTGTCCCACTGAGATCTCCTTTAGTGGAATGGTTGGTACCTGCCAGAGCTGTCCTCCAAATAAAGAATCAATTTCCTTTCCACTCTCACTGGCCATGGGGAGTTCAATCACATACTGGGGCCTCAGGAGTGTTGCACTCTCACTGTCCATGGATAGTTCAATCACATACTGTGGCCTCAGGAGTGTTGCACTCTCACTGTCTATGGGGAGTTCAATCACATACTGGGGCCTCAGGAGTGTTGCACTCTCACTGTCCATGGATATTTCAATCCCATACCGTGGCCTCAGGAGTGTTGCACTCTCACTGTCCATGGATAGTTCAATCACATACTGGGGCCTCAGGAGTGTTGCACTCTCACTGTCCATGGAGAGTTCAATCACATACTGGGGCCTCAGGAGTGTTGCACTCTCACTGTCCATGGATATTTCAATCCCATACCGTGGCCTCAGGAGTGTTGCACTCTCACTGTCCATGGATAGTTCAATCACATACTGGGGCCTCAGGAGTGTTGCACTCTCACTGTCCATGGAGAGTTCAATCACATACTGGGGCCTCAGGAGTGTTGCACTCTCACTGTCCATGGATATTTCAATCCCATACCGTGGCCTCAAGAGTGTTGCACTCTCACTGTCCATGGAGAGTTCAATCACATACTGGGGCCTCAGGAGTGTTGCACTCTCACTGTCTATGGATAGTTCAATCACATACTGGGGCCTCAGGAGTGTTGCACTCTCACTATCTATGGATAGTTCAGTCACATACTGTGGCCTCAGGAGTGTTGCACTCTCACTGTCCATGGATAGTTCAATCACATACTGTGGCCTCAGGAGTGTTGCACTCTCACTGTCCATGGATAGTTTAGTCACATACTGGGGCCTCAGGAGTGTTGCACTCTCACTGTCCATGGATAGTTCAATCATATACTGTGGCCTCAGGAGTGTTGCACTCTCACTGTCTATGGGTAGTTCAATCACATACTGGGGCCTCAGGAGTGTTGCACTCTCACTGTCCATGGATAGTTCAATCACATACTGTGGCCTCAGGAGTGTTGCACTCTCACTGTCCATGGATAGTTCAGTCACATACTGGGGCCTCAGGAGTGTTGCACTCTCACTGTCCATGGATAGTTCAATCATATACTGTGGCCTCAGGAGTGTTGCACTCTCACTGTCTATGGGTAGTTCAGTCACATACTGTGGCCTCAGGAGTGTTGCACTCTCACTGTCCATGGATAGTTCAATCACATACTGTGGCCTCAGGAGTGTTGCACTCTCACTGTCTATGGGTAGTTCAATCACATACTGGGGCCTCAGGAGTGTTGCACTCTCACTGTGCATGGATAGTTCAATCACATACTATGGCCTCAGGAGTGTTGCACTCTCACTGTCCATGGATAGTTCAATCACATACTGTGGCCTCAGGAGTGTTGCACTCTCACTGTCTATGGGGAGTTCAATCACATACTGGGGCCTCAGGAGTGTTGCACTCTCACTGTCCATGGATATTTCAATCCCATACCGTGGCCTCAGGAGTGTTGCACTCTCACTGTCCATGGATAGTTCAATCACATACTGGGGCCTCAGGAGTGTTGCACTCTCACTGTCCATGGAGAGTTCAATCACATACTGGGGCCTCAGGAGTGTTGCACTCTCACTGTCCATGGATATTTCAATCCCATACCGTGGCCTCAGGAGTGTTGCACTCTCACTGTCCATGGATAGTTCAATCACATACTGGGGCCTCAGGAGTGTTGCACTCTCACTGTCCATGGAGAGTTCAATCACATACTGGGGCCTCAGGAGTGTTGCACTCTCACTGTCCATGGATATTTCAATCCCATACCGTGGCCTCAAGAGTGTTGCACTCTCACTGTCCATGGAGAGTTCAATCACATACTGGGGCCTCAGGAGTGTTGCACTCTCACTGTCTATGGATAGTTCAATCACATACTGGGGCCTCAGGAGTGTTGCACTGTCACTGTCCATGGATAGTTCAATCACATACTATGGCCTCAGGAGTGTTGCACTCTCACTGTCCATGGATAGTTCAATCACATACTGTGGCCTCAGGAGTGTTGCACTCTCACTGTCCCTGGATAGTTAAATCACATACTGTGGCCCCAGGAGTGTTGCACTCTCACTGTCCATGGATAGTTCAATCACATACTGGGGCCTCAGAAGTGTTGTACTCTCAGTGTCTCTGGATAGTTCAATCACATACTGGGGCCTCAGGAGTGTTGTACTCTCAGTGTCTCTGGATAGTTCAATCACATACTGGGGCCTCAGGAGTGTTGTACTCTCAATGTCCCTGGATAGTTCAATCACATACTGGGGCCTCAGAAGTGTTGTACTCTCAGTGTCTCTGGATAGTTCAATCACATACTGGGGCCTCAGGAGTGTTGTACTCTCAGTGTCTCTGGATAGTTCAATCACATACTGGGGCCTCAGGAGTGTTGCACTCTCAGTGTCTCTGGATAGTTCAATCACATACTGGGGCCTCAGGAGTGTTGTACTCTCAATGTCCCTGGATAGTTCAATCACATACTGGGGCCTCAGAAGTGTTGTACTCTCAGTGTCTCTGGATAGTTCAATCACATACTGGGGCCTCAGGAGTGTTGTACTCTCAATGTCCCTGGATAGTTCAATCACATACTGGGACCTCAGGAGTGTTGTACTCTCACTTTACATGGGAAGTTCAATCACATACTGGGGCCTCAGCAGTGTTGCACTCTTAATGTCCCTGGATAGTTCAATCACATACTGGGACCTCAGGAGCGTTGCACTCTCACTTTACATGGGTAGTTCAATCACATACTGGGGCCTCAGCAATGTTGCACTCTTAGTGTCCCTGGATAGTTGAATCACATACTGGGGCCTCAGGAGTGTTACACTCTTACTGTCTATGGATAGTTCAATCCCATACTGGGGCCTCAGGAGTGTTGCACTCTCACTGTCCCTGGATAGTTCAATCCCATACTGGGGCCTCAGGAGTGTTGCACTCTCACTGTCCCTGGATAGTTCAATACCATAGTGGGGCCTCAGGAGTGTTGCACTCTCACTGCCCGTGGATAGCTCAGTCACATACTATATTCACAATCAGATTTCACTCGATCTGACATCTCTTTGTGGAATGGTTGCCGAAATATTAATGTTGAGTGAGGCATAAAAATCAATTGATCAGACACTCTGAGCTGGCTGAAAACTGTTGACTAATGATTCTGTATGCCTCGGTGAACAGTATTACAGATGTCCTACAGGAAATTATAATCAATGGTAACCCCTATTGCTTTTAACATATTATCTATCAATTATCTATGCAAACATCACCATATTAAGTCCTGTTTTTTCCGCTAACAAGTGTATTTGTTGCTATACCCTTCAAGATTGTTGCTTGTTATATTTTCCAGACTCCGAATTTGGAAAAAATTGGTGATATTTTAAAAGCTAAAAACAATGAGTTCAAGATTTCTGAAAACATCCCGCCTGCAGTAGCAGAAAAAATGGCGAGAACGTATGCATCTTGGTTTCAATGGTGGAAAAACACAACGTCAACTGATGACTATATGAAATATATCTCCACTCAGGTAAACATGCAATCGCCACCCAAAATCAATACAGAAACAAAACATGTCATTTTTTTAAAAGCCTTTGTATGTAAATCTGTTTGCACATCTTCAGCATCTACCAATAAATTTGAAATTTATCAAAAATAATAATCATGAGTGCGGTGTCAAACATCAATCAATCAAGCAACCAAATGCCTGTATGAGAAATTTTCCATAATGTTGTGGGTCCAGCTAGATTTGTATTTATGGAGATTGTTTACATTTCTGTACTTTCAAGGACACAGATTTTCTGGGTGTTTCCTATCATTTCTACGACTCTGATGATCCCGATGGGGTTGATGACCCCAGCCCCTCAGCAGCTATGAACCCTCACTCTACACTGCGAGCCTATAGAAGGAAATCTCATTCTAAAGACTCTGCAGCCAATAATGCTAATAATGCTGCGCAGGTTCTCAAGTAAGTGGTTTCTTACAACCATTCAAACTCTTTAACACACACATCATTTTCCTTAAGAATACTTTTTATTCCTTAAGTTGAGAAAGTTTTACTTTGGAACCACCCAAGAGACAGAGGCCCCAGTAAACTAGCTATACCACCATATTACTGAAAACAAAGACCACATCAATCAAGTTATATTGTCCATTGATCCATTTTTCTGTATTCAGTTTAGAGAAGGAGAAAAAGTTGAACGATTTGAAGAGTCAGAAATCTGAATACAAGGAGGGTTTTTGGAATGTGAATACTGTACTTATGGGAGGATTGGGGAATGATCCAGTCATAGAAGGTAAACATTACACTGATATAACCACACCTTAACATGGCATGAGCTGCCAAAATTCACACTTCATAATTTCTGATCGTCACGACAGTAAAAGGTTTTGAAGGCCATCGGAAAACTAAATGATTGGCTTTGGAATGAGGGAAATCCATACAGTATGTGACCTGTACAAACCGAAAACGTGTTCGAAAAGTAACAAAATTTATATAACCGGGACGACCATTCATTCATTCTAAGCCAAAGTTAGTTCAAAACAATACTTTATCGTACATTTTCGAGACTAGAAGCACTAAAAAGCTTCTGAATTATACGTCTTGGGGAAAATAGCCAATAATTTCAACATTCTGTTTTAACGTCAAAATATCAACATTTTTGGCACCTCATGCCACTTTAAGTTGTCAACACTAATTAGGCAATTTTGTTATACGTCATACGATACATTAACTTTTAGGATGTGTAACAGATAGTTATCATGAAATCCTATGGCCTGTGAACCTGACCTTATTTGTGAAATAATCTTCAGTGTAGCGTAAAACATCAATCAATCAAGTTTTTAAGTAAGCTATATGGAATCAGACCCGTAAAAAGTTTTCTATTGCAGGGATAAGTCCCTGGCAGAGATACATGCTCTGTGCTGTGTCAATTGGTCTTGGGTATGGACGCACAATTTGAATATCTTCTAAAACTGTTAAAGCCAATAAACAAAATATCACACCCCACAAACAACTCAAACAGTTGTTGGGATGTACGTAATATGATGTACGTCCCGAAACCTTCCACTAATTAGTTTGTAGAATTGATTAGCTTTATGATTATTATTATGTTTAATATTTATTGGTTTTGAATTGTTTGAAATTTTGTACTGTCTAATTAATATTTGTTAGATAAAGAAGAGGTAAGCCAGAGGGAGACCCCAGAATCTGACTCCAGTAGACGAGCCAAGCAGACATTGAAAGCACGAGCTCAGGCTAGACAGTCAGCTAAAAGCCACAGGTACTTCAGTTTTAAAGGATACATGTCAAGTTGTCAATGCCTCCTATTTGGTTATCAATTGTTTAAAAACTTGCACCCTATAGACCTATGAACTTAGCCCAAAGTAAAATGAGATTTCAGGCACTCAATTTTAAAAAATCAAGGCATTCTTTTTCTCTCTACTGCCTAGATACAAAAATTAATTAGCATTAGCGCCGTGACGCCATTGTTGAGATCTGATATGTACATTACTATTGTTGTGACGTCATACACAAACGACGTTGAGCCGGGCGTCTTCGTGGTTGGTTGAAATGACGCCGAAAACGTTCCAAATGTCAACTTTGACGTCAAATACGAAGATAATTCTGATAATGGTGACGGAAGATATGCATATTTTCAATTGTAATTTCTATGACACCCTTGGGACGTACGAGAAGTTTGTTTTGTTTCAGCATTATGTTTTTAGATACATATTTGAATACTCAATTTACAATAACAAATCATCACTAGGTGTTCAGAAAGAACTTGGCATTTATCCTTTAAGGCAATTTTATTATTGCAGTAGGCCTATGTTTGATAACTTGATGAAGTTACCCTTCAGGTAATTTTGAACCTGATTTATAAACAATGCAATATTTTCAGTGTAATGTGTTCACATTATAACCAATAAACTGACAATTCTATCAACAATCTGAATGTTGTTATTCACAGGTCAGAGGCCCGTCGTCCTTCCACTGTAACTTCTCCTATCACTGAATCTATGATCACTCCGTCTCGAACTTCTTCCCCTCATGTTGTAAGTCATGTTTTTATTTGATCATACATCTTACGAATAACTGTCTGGCAGATTTACTTATACTAGTATATGAAAAGTCCTCATTTTACTGCATAACTTTACATTATTTATCTAACAGCAAGTTAAATCATCTAAATAATGAAATTTAGGATAGCAGATATGCCAATGGGACTTGCCATCGTCTGGTTACTAGTTTATCTGATACGTATCAAATTCCGTTGCCCTCTGGTTAAACATGTAAGTTTAATTATCCCACCTCACACTGAATACTTCCTGTTCATTGGTTTAAACCTGTCACGTGGAGACCCTGTATATTCCATATTGTGTCGCCTCAAGACTCAAACATTAAGGTGGTAATCCAGAGAATGTTTCAACAATCCAATATGTGTGTATTTTCATGTGTTTAGCCGGAGAAGCCACTGTCTCCCCAAGAGAGGTTAGAGAGAGTTTGGAATGCCCTACACATGCCTGATCGCCTTCGACTGGATATGGCTATCAAATATAGTGGAAATGAATATTACAAACTCCTTGAAGAGGTCAGTTGTTCAAAAGCTTTTTGTTTGTGTTTTTTTTATTATCAATTCACTCTCCAATAACTCTCAATATTAAAGGTGTCAAAAGACACTGCATCAAAAACTAGAAAGCCTTGCAAATTTAAAGTGTAAATACTGCTCAGTTTCGACAAAATGAAATAATACACTTATTTATCTTCCCTTTATCTTACCCCTTCACTAAATTATCTCACAAAAGGGGAAGATTGCATTGATTGGGGATATGTTTATGCCATCACATTAAGACTGGCAGTAGGTAAAGTGATACATGCAGCCATATTAAAGCAGACCATTATGACTACCTTGATGTGATGTCACATACAACTTTTAATCAAAGCAGCTCTTAATAACCAACATTTTGATACCTTCTTGTTTTCACTCTCTATGTACACTTGTACTGGGAGGGATCAGTTAGGTTTTAATAATATCAACTCACTTGTTATACATTTACAATTATGATTTAGTTTACTTAGATTTCCGTTTATATATAATGACTTGTCAATCATCATCTTCTCACTTTATGGTAAACTAAACCCTGTATTTTAGGCCATGGAAAAATGGGAGGAAGTCGCTCATTTCATTTTACAAAGGGAGACAATCCTTGGAACTCTAGAGAAATTTGAACGCACAGCTTCGGATCCTAATCGTTTTTTCGTCAAAGGTAAAGTGACAATTTGTTGTACCTAAAGCCATTTCAGAATAGGGAATAATACAGTGGTAAAACTGTATGCATCAAATAACTTATCTTACCACAGAGAAATTTTACTATAGAGTGGTTTTACTCGGATTAAAACAGAAGGTCATTTTTTTTTCCTGCAGACGGTCAGTTTTTTTTCCCCTGCAGACGGTCAGTTTTTTTTCCCCTGCAGACGGTCAGTTTTTTTTCCCCTGCAGACGGTCAGTTTTTTTTCCCCTGCAGACGGTCAGTTTTTTTTCCCCTGCAGACGGTCAGGGTTTCCTCTGGCAGAAAGTCAAGATTTTTTTCAGCAGAAGGTCATCTGGAGTTGAATGTAAAACATTGATCTATCATTTTATCACCATTATGGAGGATTGTTATGTAGATGTGAATTGACTGTTAGTTTTGTCCTTGTTTCCAGGTCATAAAGGTTCCTCAGTGGCCAGGTTAGATGAGGCTAGAGAGAGGAGCTATTATTACAGGGTGAGTGGTTTTACACATGAAATAATATCAGTAGTAGTTAATGCTGCATGAACTGTCAAAATCACTTAGTTCTGGATAAAATACAATGTGAAAATTATCACGGTTTTTTTTCTGGAGTGCAAATATCTTTCTGTGTATACAACAGTGGAGAGATTACCTGAGGTACCTGTAGTGTCCAAACAACCGTTCAATACTATAAACTTGTTAGGCAATTTGATTATTTTTTAGAAAAGTAAATTTGACCCATAATCTGAGCCATAATAAACTGTTTAAAAAACCCCAGACCATTTACAACCTGTGATATAGAATTCTCTATGCCATATATGAACCAAATTGAGTTTTGGTAGATATTGGTAGCCAATTGCTTCATAGTGTTACTTAAAAAAAATGAAATTGCAGCGTTAATGTTTAAGGGATTTTTAACAGATAGTGCAATCTCTCTTGGGGTTAGTGTTTAAAGGTAGTATTGAATACTAACTGAATCAAATGCAAACAATCATGTATAAAACACTTACTTTTACACCCTTCTTTTGTAAATACTGCTTAATTAATACCATTTTAAAGCTGTTAATAATTGCACTATGCCCAAGCAAACTTTTGTTCAAGGTGGACTAATTAATGCTCTTTTGATTTACAAAAGATAAACGAAAATGGACTTTTTAAATATACAGCGGTCTGGGTTTGCATGACAGAATATCTCTTAGTATTGATCTCATTCAGTATAAATTTAATCAACTCTTTATAGCCTCCTTCCCCAGTTAACCTGACAATTCTCTCAGATTGGGATAAACATTATGTCCCATAAACCAAATACGGGTATCTATCTCAGTAGTTTATGTAGAGGCCAATCCATAATCCTAGAAGATCATCTAGTCTGAAATCTTAAGTCCATAACTCAGCAGATATGTACAGCCTCACTTTTTACACATGATGTTTTGTTATTTGCAGAAAATAGAAGACCTTGAAGAAGATATTAAACTGGAGTTGGATTTTATCAAGAACAATTTCAATGATGAAGTGTCATTTAAAGTTAGTAAACAACAACAGAATATTAACACCCTTTTTATACTGCTGTAATAGTAGAGATCTGTAAAGGGTTCACTATGTGGTAACAGTTAATCAATTAACCCAGATGTCTACGGTGATCAAAAGCTTGTGGAACACACACTACTTATTATTTTCATTCTTCTTAACATCATTTTTTAAGTCTGACTGACTGGGTTTTCACTCAAGCGACCTGTGTGGGATGGTTGCCAGTTACCACCGGAAGGTCGTGGATTTCATCCGGGCATAGAGCCCGGTTTCCTCCCACAATACAACTGGCAATGCCGCCATATAAGTGAAATAATCTTGAGCGCGTCGCAAAACACCAAACAATCAATCAATTTAATAGTGAATTTGGGTAATATAGTTGCAATTTGTGGAAGACCTATGTGTATCCAATAGTTTGTAAACTGAACATAACCCATTTGAAAAGAATCCTTATCTGACATTGAAGCAGAATGGCCATGGCTCTGGTGCAACACATTTTGACTCTGAGAAGCAGGGGCCTCTGTGGTCCAGTCGGTTAGAGTGATCGTCCCTCAACATCAACCTTCCATCAATGCGGGGCGAGTTCGAATCACAATCAGACCAAATAAAAGTTGAAAATTTTCTTAGAGGATTTTTCACTCTGTCGCCTTATGTGGAAGAGTTGCCAGGTACTCACTGAAGGTCAGGGGTTTCCTCCCCATCTAAACGGCGCCATATAAGTGGAATAATTTTGAGTGCGGCATAAAACATCAATCCATCAAATATTAGCAGTCATATTGTTGCTACAAGTTCCATAAAGTCTAGCAGTAATTAACAATAAAATACTTTTTAATTACAACCCTACTTTAATTAATTTCTTATTTTGTATATTTTGTAGGGTCGGCCATATTTGGACAAGATGAAATGGGATCGTGTTGAAATGTTGTACTGGCTAGGAGAGGAAAGAAAACATAATGCCATCAAATATGAAAACATGATGAAAGCAGTGCCTTTAAAAACTACCCATTTGGATCCCTTATTACTCGAGAGTAGGGGGTGATTGAATGTACTAGGATTAATGGATGAATATGCCATATTATTTATTGTGCTCCAATGTACTTTGTTTATCCGTGAAATATATGGGGAGGATGTGCCTATGGTTGAATTCTTTAAGAGGGTTATTTTCCATGCCAGTTGAAAGTTTAAAGCAAATCATCTGATTAGCTTAGATTTACTAAATGTTGTTTAGGACAAAATGTGCTGATAATTGTTTATGATAAAATTGATAAGAAAACTGCTGATATATTTACTTTGAAGAAAATTTTGTGATATTAAAATAAATCAAATATTTTGTTATAAATTTTTAAACCCAATATAAGTGTTTTGTTTTTATCTATCCACATCGAGCAGGGTTTTATTCTCTCAGAAAACAACTTTAAATGTTGATTTCAACAAAAGTGACTGTCAGAATGTACAACAATCTAGAACTACTCCCCCAGTCAATATGCCTTACCCCTAACATATAAACTGTTGTCTGCCCCAACTTCTAGTGGTTTAATCATTACACTTTGAATATTATGTTGAGTTGGGATTTCTTAATTTACAAAATATATACCCAGCGGCCCAGCTGATTTACATTATTCATTATGCTAAGCTTATGATCTAGAGTCCTCTCCATAAATTGAAAATGTTTGTGACAGTTGAGATTATGAAAAGAATGCTTGGGATTCCTTGTTATAACCCTGTAATATTTACGGCAGTTGATTGACATTATTTCAAATTCATAAACCCATGTAAACCCCAACATCTTATTTTCTTGGCCAATGCAACAGCCAAGGAGTTTTATGACCCTGTGATGTTTATAAAAGTTTGTGAACAATATTTCAAATCTATCAAACCCAACACATTTGCCTATGAAACGGATTTGTACAAAAAACTTGTGAAGTACCTCTCATATAGATTAGTCAACCTTTTAACCCTGTTCGGTTATTAACCAATGTTCCTGATTAAGGTTGAAACTAACTAGGTCTAAAAAAATAAATTAGCATGTTAGAATTGGTTGTAAGTAGGTTGATTAAAAAAACCTCTTTTAATACTTATAGTTGAGAAATTGACTGTTTTACAAATCCATTATTATTAACCTTATTCTATCATTATCACCAACAGTAAATGCTGTAAAATACTTGAAATTCAAAGAAACGTTTGCCTATTTCAGTGAAATAATCTTGGTGTATGGCAAATACAATCCATTGAGTATTTGGATCAATCTGATGTTGAAATTGTGCTCAATTTGTTGAAGATGCAATGCAATAGAGGTGTCTCTGCACTTGCACAGAGAAATGCCGTCAATACCATAGAATTCAAACGTAGTGAAAAATATCAAATATTCTGGAGTGCGGCGTAAAACATCAATCAATCAATCTAAATGGTATATTGCAGCTTGACTGAACAGCTGCTTCTTGTTGCATGTTGCTGTAAACGGACTACAGAGATCACATTACAGCTTGACTGAGCAGTTGCTTCATGTGGCTGAACTGGCTAGAGGTCACATTACCACTTGAGTTAACAGTTGCTGTAGACTGTCTTAAGATACCTACAACATTGAGCAGTCACTCGATGCAAACCTCCTTTGCTGCAGACGCTTAAAAATCGTGTCATTTACAGACACATGACCTACTTACTGTATTTGTGAAAAGTTTGTGACGGTTTTTTCAGGCTCTCTGGTTTTAAACGTCTTGTATTATAAGTCCTCATTTTACTTTGATCACTACATTCCATTATTTCACAGCCTCATCATCCTCTGTCCTTCCAGAGAACAATGATGCCATCAATAAACACTGACAATACCAATATGGTATACAGCAACAGTTTATTTACTCATAAGCATTAACAAAACAGGATGGTCAGAATCGTGAAAAACAAAATGTGATACAATTTACAAAAATCAATGATTGGTAAGGGCACATTGTCCTCTTAAATTAAAGGTGAACTGATAGAAAGTATATAGGAGTGTTCCTCGTCAAAGAAATCCTCTATTAGCCAGACCAAATCTTGCTGTAATACAATACCATGATAAAAATATTTAGTCTGTTCAATATAACAACATTGATCACAAACAAAATATATCAAAGTGTTTCATGAAAAGAGTGACAAATGTTCGACTAAGCATGTTATGAAAAGTTAAAATCCAGCCAATCATGATGGAACCACTGCTGACTCCATGCTCGCTTCAGTTTCTTCCCCCTCTTTCTTCTCCTTTTTCTCACCACCTTCAAACACACAAATTGAGCACAGTGTCAGTTGAATATTATAATTAATACAGTAAACAAGCCAGTTCAATTTAACCAAAGTAATCAAACACTACCACCCCAAAGTATAATATTGATCTCTCCTTTCTTGAAAACGTTGATTGATTGATTGTTTCGAAAACATCGAAACCCAGCAGGAACTCGTAGAAAAAGAGTAACATTACTATTGCTTACCATCCTCAGTGGTTTCCCCGGCACTGTTGGTCCTCCTCCTCTTACGGGGATTAAATCTTTGTCTACGGAATTGTGGAGGTGGTAGTAGATCCATGCCCAACACTTTATGGATTTGTCGGAAAGCTATCAGTCTCAGGGCATGCTGTAATAAACATAACACAATGTATCAACGGAAAAGTCAAACAGGAAATGATAAATTAACTACAAATAAGAGAGTACTGGACAGTAATTGATTGATGTTTTAAGCCGCACTCAAGATTATTTCACTTATATGGCGGCGTTGCCAGGTTTAGTGAGGGAGGAAACCGAGCTCTTTGCCAGGAGGAAACCAGACCTTGGGCGCTGGGAAAAATCCTCTCAAACTTTTAAATTTTTATTTAGTCTGACACATCGAGTGAAGGTCTGTGTGGGACTGAGGGACTATCACTCAAACCCACACAGGCCCCCATATTGCATAACAGTACTTGTGGCTTACCTGTGCTGATGAAGTGATCACTTCTCTCTGTTGATTGGTTAATGAAGACGATGCATCACTTTGTTCCTTCTCACAGGGGTCATATAAACCAGGGTTACCTGAAATAAACATAACACATCATTATAAACTTCCACGAGATGCCTGAAGGCCTCTTCTGAATTACAAACACATTATGAGTAATGGTTGCCACACTTGCAAACACAGAAATAATCTATTTGATGGATATGACCGAATCAATATTGAATATCAACCTATCAATATATGCATATTATTTTACAACCAATAAGCCCCCTTTCGAGTTTTGTCAAATTCACGCTAGAGCAGTGTTTAGTTGTATAACTTTCTCTCACAAGCTGTTCATTAACATTAGCACTTATGGACATCAGTAGTTACCATGTTAGATTCCTTAATTCAAAATCATTTATTTATCTAGATTTTTTTCCTGATACCAATCAAGATACATCTGAAGCTATCAATTGAGATTTTTTTCAGCTGACAGGCAATACAAATATTTATATCATATAACAATAAAAATCTTCTCCGTTGTCAAAAACTAGTGGGAGGAATAAAGCTTTGTGGTCTTATTTTTGTGCTGGAAATAATGTGTATTTTTGGTGTTGTGTGCACCTTGAAGCGCCTCAGAAAAGGACTGGTAAAAAGTGTGGATTGTGAGCTGAGAAACACAGATAAAACAAGATAACAGCAGATCTCCCTTGCTTGGTCATGGTACTTTGGTCAAACCTGACAAGGGCTTATTTTCCTAGAACAACTTGTCAGTAAGATTTATCAACTGATATTGCCAAATACATACAAACGGAAGTTAGCAGTCATATGAAATTGGTTAGAAACAGTTCTTGGAGACAATCGCTCAATCTTTCTCCGTAAACTACCATCCAAAAAACATGATCAGAACTATGAGATGTTATTGAAATATTCCTGTAACACAATAGATACATTTTAGGAAACAATTTTTTTAATCTTTACCTGGCAGGAGAATTCCAGATGAAATACATTCAAAAACTCTTCGTAGAGCGTCTCCAGGGCTCATGTTATTCCCACCACTGCTCACACATTTCTCTACCAGTAACTCCATAGCCTGAGCAAGGGATTATAATAGTTTATTTGGATTGTGTACACCCCCATTCAAAATCAACAATAGTAAGATCAAAACAAAACCCTTTCATTTGGTTGATGTTTTATGAGGCATTCAAGATTATTTCACTTATATGGCGACGTTGCCAGGTTTAGTGGGGGAGGAAACAGAGCTATTTGCCCGGAGGAATCCCCCGATCCTCGGCGAGTACCTTGCATCTCTTCCACATACGGCAATCGAATGAAACATCCACTCTGAAATTTGTCAATTTAGTCTGAGTGGGATACGAGCCCGTGCCTCATCGATTTAAGGCCTGTGTTGGACTATCACTCTAACCGACTGAGGCACCGAGGGCCCTCATTTCACTTGGTATTGTATATTGTATTCAAAGGACATTTATAATAATTATTTGTTGTTCTCGTAATGCTTCTTTCAATACACGCCATTTAGCTTAGATCATTATCGTTTTATGTCGCACTCAAGATTATTTCACTTATATGGGGGCGCTGCCATGATTTGTGGGGAGTAAACCGAGCTCTTTGGAATTGTATAAAGGACATTTAATAATAAATGTTTGTTGTTCTCGTAAGGCTGCTTTCAATACATGTAATTTAAAGTAGTTTAGATCATTATATAAGAGCTTACAAATGTAATGTGTGACTTCCTTACCCATTCATTGAGAGGAGTCCATGTAGGTACACGCTGACACAGGTCCCTTAGTATACGAATTACAACAACACAGGACTGCAAGCCGTTTGCTCTAGCCTGGATAAAAATAGGAAACTCAGTGATTACATAATTGAATTGGACAAGACAAACGAATCAAGAATCTGGATATAAGCGAATGTAAGACTAGCTTTATAAAGGTCAGTCCAACATGCTCCATTTTATAACTGGAGGATTTTATTTAGGGTCCAGATTCTCTCATCTTTATGTCAAGGAAGGGGTTTTTGAAGATAGAATTTCCTCCCCTTGTACGCGCCACTTTCCAGCCTCATGACGCAGAAGATCAAGGACGCAACCAACTGTGACAAGTCAACACGAAAAGTGATCAATCTTTGAGCTGATAATCTGGAGTGTTTTTGTCCCCACACATGTAGCTAACACTTTGGGTATTTACACAAATTTCTCAAAGCAATATCCAACATCAGTTTTAACATTTTTACACTAAATAGGTATGCTTGATTACTAATTAATCAGGTTTCCTAAAGCACAACCGACCATTATTGCCAGAGTTAAATGATGAGCAACTGTTGCTTTATGAAACATAAGCATTTTGAGACGGCTGAACTATGGCCTGCTTTCCCTCCTACACATAGTGAGAGCTACATGGAGAATTATATTAACACAGAAACATCTTGAAATGAGCCCCAGGTAAACCATGCAGGTCCATGAGGAGCTCATTATTAACATGATTTCTGGCTGATCAAGAGAACATCAAGGATATGACCAAGATAAGGAAACAAATAAGACATGCCACAATAGATCCTTTCAGCTTAGAATTACTTTGTTAGAGTTGTATGGCATTGACGTCATTTCTCTGTTGCGAGCGTTGTGACATGCCTCTTTTGCATTGCGTAATAGACGAAATGAACACGATTCCGACGTCCGATTGATCAAAAAACTCAATTTAGCATCATTTTGCCATACGAGGCTTATGCGCAAGCATCAACCCTTAAGCCGAAAGAGTCTATATTTAGATATTGGATGGACGGCCATTGTCAGGAGTTATTTGTGGGTTTATCCGATGATTGCTTCTCATACTTCAGTCATATCTCTTGAGTTTTCATGATTCGAGACAAATATCCAGGTTTCATATTAAGTCCAACTGCAGTGGAGCTAAATAATACTTTTTCCATTTTAGGAAATATGAAGGCACAGGAAAACATCCTAAAGATTGATCATTCTTCTATAAACAGTTCTTGGTTTCACTTAGCCATATCATGCTTATTAATGTAACAATGTAAAAGCTCTACCATAAGGCTGCAAAGTAGAAAGAAAAATTGAGTATCGAACCTGAAACCATTTAGCATGGCGAAGTGCTGCTAGAGCATCCAGGCATTTCTGCCTGTCCAGAACGTCCGGGGGGTCTTTCGTGCTAACACTCTCTGTATTAACGACAATCAGGTAATAGAGGCCGTATTCAGGAATGGGTGTTTGACCATAGGCAGAGTGAGGTGATGAACACCACCCCTCACACCACACTAACAGGCTGTCTCAATTACCCTCACACCACACTAACAGGCTGTCTCAATTACCCTCACACCACACTAACAGGCTGTCTCAATTACCCTCACACCACACTAACAGGCTGTCTCAATTACCCTCACACCACACTTACAGGCTGTCTCAATTACCCTCACACCACACTAACAGGCTGTCTCAATTACCCTCACACCACACTAACAGGCTGTCTCAATTACCCTCACACCACACTTACAGGCTGTCTCAATTACCCTCACACCACACTAACAGGCTGTCTCAATTACCCTCACACCACACTAACAGGCTGTCTCAATTACCCTCACACCACACTAACAGGCTGTCTCAATTACCCTCACACCACACTAACAGGCTGTCTCAATTACCCTCACACCACACTTACAGGCTGTCTCAATTACCCTCACACCACACTAACAGGCTGTCTCAATTACCCTCACCACTAATAACTTGCACTGTTCATATCGTTTGAACCAGTGAGAATAAGTTATCCATTGCTTTTGTACTTTCATACACCAACTTAAACCAAGATTAGAAGCTAATAGATCAGTTTATTACAATACATACGTGCATCAAAGCATAAAACTTAGAGACAGATGGTGTATTAGTTTTTACTGTAATGAAATCCAGCTACCCACTAAAACAAAATAACCAAAAAAAAAAAAGGTAACCATGCGACACCAAAGGTTAGGGACAGCAGCATTCTATTATTATTGTACTGTGTTGATGCTGTTAAATTGAAGACCGCCCTGTAGATAACAGGAGAGAAGCCAGTGAATCCATACCAAAATATAGGATCGGATTGATTGATGTCTAACGCCACATTCAACATTATCTTACTTCTATATGGGGACATTGCCAGGTTTACTGGGCAAACACAACTCTTCCAAATAGAGTGAAATCTCAACAATCCAACTAAAACTTTTTTTGTCTTAGAACAAGTGTGATTTCAATGGACAACCCTTCCATGGAAGGCTTGTGTCCGGCTGACCCACCAATGTCCCTGGTATGATGGTGTTGAAGTAATAAATTAGGCAGCTCATCTTTAACCAATCTGTTCAGTTTTTTCCTGATTTTTTTTTTGCAAAATGTGCAATAATGCAGACTCATTTCGCCACAGAGATTAGGCAAATTTCTGTCTTTTAAAATAGTATAAACAATACAGAATGTTTTGTTAGAAAGTTGCCTATGATCGTACAACTAATGCATTGTGGACAGCCTGCTAAGTGAGTGAGGGTTCATAAATCACTGTGCCATGGTCAAAAATCCTTCCAAACTTCTTTCCAGACCAACCTGCGGAACTCTAGAAGGTGTCAACTGAGACAAGCAAACATCAACAAGACAAATCAACAGTTCAATTTTAACATTACTCTTATGTCTCAATTTACACACCTCCATCTAGAAAGCTGGCAGATCTTTACAATTTCGACAAAGAAAACTAATTTTAAAAAGAATGTCTTTCCATTTGTTAATGTTTGAGAAGCCAGTTTCAGAGATTTGAAAAGCGTAGAATGATCACATTTAAGAAAAAAGTAGAAAGAGATTAATTCCAATGACCATTCTACAGCTTTAAATACTAAAGGGAAATTTCCAAGTTACAACTTATCATGTGACTGAATCAGAAAACATGGAAATTTCTACAAGTGAGAAAATGTACAATGAGCGTACCTCCTGCGGCTGATTCAGCTGTGTCACGCATCACTGGAGAGGTCAAGGTTATAGTACATGACGTCTTGGGCTCTGTCTGGGAGGAAACAATGATGGCAGCTTCCTCTACACACATCTTAACCTCATACTTCACATCAGCTCCAGCCTGGATACATACAGAAAATGGTTTAGTATGTGTACATTCACACAGATAAAAGGAATGGAAAGGATAAAGGTTTGTTGATATAGGTTGTGTATGTCAAGGTGTGTGTGGGGGTATGGAATGCATATTGAGAAGAAAACTGGTTCAAACTTACTCCCATTTGTTTAGGTAGTCCATCTGCAACTCTCTCCAAGAGGGTGCGAGTTGGTTTCTCAGCACACAAGACCACAAGGTTGACATTGAGGTCTCCATGTAGAAGGAGGCCTTTGGCTAATACTCCAACTCTCATAACACCTTTCAAAACCCGCGGGGGAGCGTTACTATCTTCTTCCCTATAAAGGAGAACAACATTGGTCATACAAGGAGCCTACAGTTTCAATGGGTTTTCTCTACTTCAAAACTCTGATAGACAACAGAAATAAAGACAAAGAATATTAAAGGACTGGTTTAGACTGCTAACCAGTTTGAATATAAGAAAGAAATCAGTAATTTACCCTTCTTTTTCTGTCTTCTTAGCAGCATCCTTTTCCTTGTCCACTTCCATCTTTGGGGCATTGCTACAACACAGTATTGATTGATCACTCTCGTTGCACAATACAAGGGGCTACATGAATGCAATTTAATATTACACATTTGATCAAAAGATATTGCCTGTTGAAGTCTATTTTTTACCTAGCAACTTTAAGATAGGCATAATGCGTTAATAAGTTAAATGTAATTGAAAGCACGGCAAAGTTAAAAAAAAAATCCTGTTGGCATCTGAAATATTGCATAAAGACTAATGGATGCCTACCTTTCAGCCAAATGATCGGATACCAATTTCAAGGCTTTCTCACAGGAAGATACGATGTTCTGGACAGCTTGAAGCTAAAACAAAATGTAATATATGTTATAGGTAACGTCAGTCAAGTGTCGGTTGATTGACACGAGATTATTTCAATTATATGGCGGCGTTGTCAGGTTGAGTGGGGAGAGGAGACCGGGCTCTCTCAGAAATCGTCATTTTAATTTGGTCTAAGTGGGATTTGAAAGGGCACCGCATCAATGGAGGGTCTGTGTCCGACTGAGGGACAATCACTCTAAGAGACAGAGCCACTGAGGCCCCTAAGTGTGTAAAGTGTAGGAGCATTTGAGGGGGTTACTTCCACAATATACATCCGAACAGCCTTCCACCAATGGGTCGCGGGTTCGAATCCCACTCAGTCCAAAAATTGGACAATTTTCTGACTGGGTTTTCACTCAAACGACCTATGTGGGATGGTTGCCAGTTACCAGCGGAAGGTCGTAGGTTTCCTGCGGGCACAGAGCCCGGTTTCCTCCCACAATAAAACTGGCAACGCCGCCATATAAGTGAAATAATCTTGAGCGCGGCGTAAAACACCAAACAATCAATCAATCAATCCACAATATACCTGTAGGAAATATTGAACAGTTGCAAGGTAGAATATGTGTGTGTCAATCTGTGTGCATGAGAACATACCTCTGTTTCATTGGGATAGATACTGGCATGTTTAGCCATAACATGACGATCATCGGAGCTGTCCGGTTTTCTCATCATCTGTACAGAAAAAAAAATATATATGTATATTTCTGGACACTGATGCAGAATGACAGGGATTCATTGATTGAGGTTAACTTTACAATTAAATGTGACCATTTGACTGGCCAATAGTTTGTAAAAGCAGAACTTACAGATGGTCCTGAAGGGGGCATCGGTGGGAAAAGTCTGGGTGGAAGAGGTCCAGGGCGTCCTTGACGTCTTTGCCACTCGATGTAATCCAACTCTTCTTCATAACGGCGACGCTCCTCCCAATATATTTCTTCTTCCATTCTATGAAAAACAAGTTAAATGTATAGGCAACTTGTTATCCAACAGATACATTTGTATTTGTATGTTATCCATACAGATACATACAACTATACATTTGGATCAGGTAAATTAAGCATAGATTAAATGCAAAGTTTGATTGTTTCATATTTTAAATTTGGAATGGTGTTCCTGTAATTTGCGCGAAAGACCAGATTGGCATGTGTACAAGATCCTTAAATTAATTAAACTATGATTCTACCCCTCCTGCATATGCGTGCCGTGTGCAAATATACATGTTAAGTAGAGATGACTTTTCAAACAACATAGAGTCTGTAGTGCAACATCGGCTGGTAGGTTTACCTCCCCCGAAAGAAGTGATATTTTGCTTGTTATCATACAAAATGAAGGATTTAACCTGATAATGTTGTGAGTGTGGTTATATTCTGTTCTTTTATATGGAAAACTGGGCTGTCATGAACGTATACAGTCATCAAAGGGTTGATTTCACAACATTTCCCCCGATAGCATCGTCAGCAACCCAGCCTGTCAAAGCGGTAGCCATAGTGACATTATGTCATTCTGCTTCAAAATATCTGGGTCAACCGTTGCACGTGACCAAAGCTTATCGTTGATTGGTTAAAAGTTCCCACTCTCTCCCGAGGGAGGGAAAAGAAGCGGCAATCAACAACAGGTCACTTTTTCCTCATTTTTCTCAATTATCGGGGTAGAATCGACTTTAATACCTTCGTCTTGGTGTTTGTTGCGTAACCCGATACCGCTGAACGTTGGTTCGCACCTCGTCAAACCCCTCGAATGCTGCGCATTCTCGTGGTTTGACTCGGTACAAACCAACGTTCAGCGGTATCGGGTTACGCAACAAACACCGCTACGGCGGTATTAAACCCTTAAATCTATAATCTAAAGAAGCTAAATGTAGACCCATTTTATGGACAGAGAAATACAGACTGGTCATTTCTAATGTTGATTGATTGTTTGGTGTTTTACGCCGCGCTCAAGAGGAAACCCACGACCTTTCGTTGGTAACTAGCAACCATCCCACATAGGTCGTTCGAGTGAACATTTCTAATGTTGAAGTTTAAAATTAAAAATTGATTTTCTGATTCATTTTACATTGTAGATCTCAAAGCAATGTATACAAATCTAACTTAACTAATCTATCCCTTACATCTCCTGTGTGCATAAAGCGTGAATGACAGCCCTTACACTGTATGCTTCCAATAGTGGAGAAACTCTACATGAGTACACATGATACGGAACTAGTGCTATAGATGACCAATTTAAATTCCTCTGTAGGTTTCCTTTTTACTAAATCATTGGCTTTGGGTACTGTGATAGGATCCTTATGTTATCAGCCAAAAACTGACCATTTAAAAAGGGTGCAGTCCAGAAGTGAGAAGAAATCTAGCAACAGGATTTATCATGTTATTCTAATCCTTGACTCACCTCATTTCTTCTCTCCATCTATCCTCCTGCTCTCGTCTCCTCCAAAACTCCTCTTTCTGAGTCTGTCGTCTCAGTTTCTCTTCCTGAGCTTTTCGTACTCGAATACTTGGCTTCAGGTCAACTACCAAGGTGGGGTCTACCTTTTTCTGTAATCACAACAAACAAATTAGTTGTTCCAGTTGGTTAAACAATACCACAGAGTATTTGGTTTGTTCCTTTTTTTTGAGGGGTTCAAATCGTTAGGAGAAAAAACTGCAAATTAGTTGAAGTTAAATCTTTCAATGGCATTTAGAGGTTGAAAGATTACACAATAAGGTGAAAATTTACTACAACTTCTTGGGTTTATTGGGTGACAAAAAAAAAAAACTTACTGTGATAATGATGTAAGAGCTATTATAGTTGAAGTTACCTTAAATTGCAGTCTATGTCTACGTCCCTTCATGTGCATCTCTTTAGCATTGGGGTCGTTAAACTTGCACTCACACAGCTTACAATGGAAACTAATAACTTTGCCCACCTCATTCTTTACCTCATCTATATATTCAAACCCTGTGGAAAGAGAATACTGGTCAGGACTACAATAATGGATAGGTTTTAAAAGCTTGCCCAGTAAATATTTACCAATTTATCTAACATAGAAATTTGTGCTGAAATGAATACCTTCGGGATATAACCAACACAGATACAAAGAATGCTATCCAATCAGTAGCCTGCATTCCGTTTTCTTTCATTCTGTCAGTCAGTTCTCGAAGCCAGAGTAAACGCATGGAATGTCGACAGATTTAAACTAAAAGTTGTGAATTCGTAATTTATAATAAAATCGTGACTGGTGAATTTGCAGTGTGGAACAAATTTGTCTATGTGTGACGATTATTTTATTTTAGCTAAATTTTCGACAGGTAACAGAGGTAAATGCAAGGCATGGTAGGCGGCTATACTGTATGCTTAACTGGATCTACGGTCCATTATTTATAAGCAAATTATTTGAATGGCAGAACAGAATATTCCAATACCAAAATTCACCCTTCGTTTCAGCACGAATTGAAATTATATATATGACAGAATTAAAACTTTACGGAGCTGTGTTCACCTTTGGGTAAATGTATTGGTGAACTTTCCTAGATGGACTAATGTTCCCAAGTACTTACCTACTGGTTGTAAATCCTTGTCATCCAACATATCCAGCTTATCTTCAAGAGATTTGGCTGCTAAAATAGAGAAATAATAATCAAATTGATTCTCTCACTACTGACTGGAGTTGAGGATTAAAGGACTTGATAACACAATTGATTTCTATTTGACAGCATTGCTATGGTATGAACGATAACTCCCAAATATAAACTATGTGCCTAAGTTTATTTAAGACTGTCAAGCAATTTTGTGATACAGTTAAGATTGATTGTGAGAAGTTTCACACGCACAAACGATTTCACTTCTGTGGTGGAGATGACAGGATTAGTGGGAGATTTTATTTATTGATAAACTGAGTTTTGTTTTATTGTTCAGGCAAGTTTCAAGTCCTTCGACATGTTACATTACATAATCCCCATATGATCATGTTGTGAGAACTCCGGAACAACAAGACACTGTGGCTCTTTCAAGTTAGGACATTTATCAAGTCATTAAGCCCTGGGCCCAGTTTCACAAAGTGATCTTAGCTTAAAGTGATCTTAATTACCAATGGCAATGTATACCTTTAGCATTGGTTGCCATGGTAATTAAGATCACACTTAGCTAAGATCGCTTTGTGAAATTAGCCCCTGGATTTGTGAAAGCTTTTCAATTGTTTAGCCTGGTCTGACAGAGAATTGCTGGACTTACAGTCAGAAGCAACAGGTGAAGTTGAGGCAGATTCCGTCTTCACCTCCGTCTTTACTTCCTCAGTTTTAGCTCCTGTTGTCTTCAGCTGGGTACCACCTATGCACAGAAAATAGTTATTGTCTTCATTAATTGCTCAGCAAATCTCTAATAGGTTAATCCATGTTATTAATTATTTCACTTACATATTAATATCCGAGGGGGCCGTTTCACGAAGCCGTCGCAAAGTGCGATCAATCATAGTTACCAGGACGTCGTATCTCTTCACTATGGTAACCATTGGCAACTACGCTTCGCTTGCGATGCGATTGCTTTGTGAAACGAGCCCATGTTTTTTAAATCAGGAAATCATTCTCTATTTAACATTGTCAACAGCAGATAGGGGTACTTATTCACATTAAATCAGAATTTATCTCGGATTAGGTGACTTAATTTTTTTTCTTTCTTTTATCTGAATTGTTACAAGTTTCCAGCTAGAAAGTCCAGCACGTAAACTAAAACAGAACCTACCAACAAATGTAATTTTAGGTGTGGAGAAAACTTTCTTGACAGGCATTTCTTGCTTAATCTTGGGTACGACTTTAGAGGCTTGTTGAATGCCACTTGATGTGGTGGCTGTGTTAGTTTTTCCAGCTGTAGACGTTGTAGATTGGCTGTTATAAGACACCACCACTGGCTCTGTAGATGGAATGGGTTTCCCAAGTTTTGTGTGTAGTTTCAAAACCTGTGGACGGAAAAATATTTAATATGGATAAGTAGGATATTGGACTTACTTGGTATCGATAAGCTTTTTTAAATACTTTTTTTAATATTGATTCCCTAATAAGATATCTGTTGGCTTTTTGATTAAAATTTATGTTAAGCATCATCTGTCAAGTTAAAAAAAAAAAAGTCACCAATTTTTAAATAGGCAAGTTCCATTTCATATATCATGCACAAGGCAGTTTGTTCTATAATTAAACAAATCAAGCTTTTTTGCTCCATATGCATGGGTGGGCTGCTTAGAGGTGTAATCCAGTATATGGTGGCATTAAAGGGTCACCAGACTTGGTCTAAAACTGAATTGCTAACCTTCTGATGTTTAGAGCCACGAATGTGGGCAGCATAGGCATCAGATCCAGTACAAGTTACATCACAGAGTTCACAACGTAACTGGTTCTGGTTACGACTGGCAGGCTGTGTCAATTTCAAAGCTTGTTCCTTTTTCTTGTGTTTCTGTCCATCCAAATGCTCACGGTAAGTCTAAAACAGAAACCAATGCGATTAGAAGTTTTGATATTTTTGTTGTTTTCAGTAACAATTATCATACCATGGTTGAATAATAAATGGCCTATGTAAAACAGAATAATAGACGGATCATACAAAGATACGGCAGAATGGACTATGTTTGAGTAATAGAAAGAATTGTTTCGTCTATACCGGAAGAGCCTGTGGTGTATAATTTAGATAATGATATAGATATGAAGTACAGAGAAGTATATACCTGAGGTCCAGCACAGCTTATTTTACAGACATCACAGTAATGGAGTTGAGGGGGTTTAGGTGGACCTTTGGGCTTCTGTTTATTCTGACCAAATGTGTTCTGTTTCTTAAAGCCACTCCAGCCACCAGTGGCTTTGGCAGCTTGTTGTTGTTGATAGAAGTTAGTGGCTGCAGAGTATAGGGCAGCATCATAACCTGAAATCAGTCCGTCAGATACTGTAATACATAAGAAGTTTCACAAACATAACCTCCAATAATACACAAAGCAAACACTACAGACACTAAATTGTTAATATTTCTACATGGATTCAAACACAACCAGAACAGTAAAATATGACCAAGCAAAACACAGGCAAATTTAGACAATAAAAGTATGAAATGTGCAAGGAAAGAGCCTCTTGATATCGTTACGCTTTACATTATAATTATAACTAGCTTTAGAAAATCAAATTATGTGCCCAAAATTACCTAACCTCCCAGAAAACTAAAAAATCAGAAGTAAAAATATATTAGGATTAAGTATGATCCAACTAGGATGTAGTTTACAGGGGAATTTATTTTTTCATGTACAACAGTGATCTTTTACAACAGTTTAAATCAAAACTCAGCACAACTGGTGACAGTAAACAATATAATTTGATCAGTTTTTTTCTAACAGAAATAGACACTCACTACCAAAAATTTTGAAGGAAAGAAAACTCTTGCGCATGGATTAACAACTTCTTGGTTTATTGGGAACACGACGTTTCGGTGTAGCTCCTAACACCGTTATCAAGTGTAGTTAGGAGCTACACCGAAACCAAGAAGTTGTTAATCCATACGCAAGAGTTTTCTTTCCTTCATTATTATGCTCAACTTCTAAATGCCACTTAAACAAGTCATACTAAAAATTTGATGTAAATAACTGAAGCTAGTTGGCATATAGTGTAATGATTCATTTTAAGAAATTAGTGGTGCATGTAAATGTTGAGCAGAACATGTAAGAGATGTTTAGGTGTACAAGCTGCATGTTAAAAATATTCCAATATGAACCCTGAAAACGATGAACTTCATATTTTGGAGTTACAAATGACACAAAGCCTCAGGGAGATAAACAGAAATTCAAATAAGCAGACAACAGGGCTTGCTTTTCGTCTAATTTAGTGGGAATCCATTTTTAAAAATTCTCTGGATATATTCTATTGGCCCAGGGATTCATACATGTCCAATTTACCTACCGATATTCGGTTCGTAAGATATAGTTTAATTTTAATTTAATGTTAAAAAAACTCAATATTTTCAGATACAATTTGGGTGGGAAAAACTGAATATTGCATGATTGATATTGACTATTTATGACACAAAAAGTTCAAGAGAAAAATCTATTTAGAAACCGCAGTCAATCGAACATGGCCGCCGTTCTCATGGCAAGGTACTGAGAAACCTATAGCCTCCTTTTCAGTGTCACCACAACACTGCTTATTTTGCACTTTGGAAGTGTTTTTAATTACATAAACACTTCTAAAATAAGCGGATTTAGATTATTACCCACAATAATCGTAAGAATTAGCTCCTTGTTATATTTATTTCGCTGTTTTCGGTCGTGTTGAAAATACAAGGGGGGACTAGCGTCTTACAGCATGAAATTACAATAATAAGATAGTTGCCTCCCTTGAACCAGTCCTCCAATAGTTCATTTCATTTTTAACTAAATCATTGCGTATTTTTGTATTGTTGCACATGAAGTGAATAGGGATAACTTTGATATAGGTTTGACATAGTTTTTTGTCAAACCGTATTAATATGTTTTTTCTTGGAATTATACTTTCAGGAGAAAATATACATTAAATTGCAATTGGCTTATAACTTAGATTTTAACTCACTTTTAACCCTTAAATGGTTGTTAATTTTATTTTAAATTCAACTTCTCCTTCTAATAAAACTCAATTTTTCAGTTTCGGTTTTTAAAATTTTAGACTTCTATGAATCCCTGAGGCCTTGAATTAACATAATGCATCCTTTATAGTAATTTACATTTATTAGTTATTGACAAAGCTGTACAGATTTCATGTCAGACTTCAATCATCATCCTTTTAAAAGAAAATTAAGATTTCTTTGAATCTCACAGGTTAATTTTCCTGGAGTATTAACAGGATTCCCCTGAGAAAGCAGGCCCTGGACTAATAATGAATCCTAATGAGGAGGGAAAAGCTTTCAAAGGCAGCTCAAAATCAAACAGCACCAGACCAAACTGAAAGCATAAGTTTGGAGAGAAACGGTGGAATACTCACGTTGTGCCTTACCTGAGTAAGACGAGGACGTTGGAGTAGATGCGTAGGTTGTTGGGTTGTTATAGGTCGTGGCAGCAGGAGTAGTTGTTGCAGGATAGACATAGGTTCCAGCAGGTGTGGAACTCACCTGTACAGGGGGCTTGGGATTATTCGTCTGTCTTGGAGTAGTGTTGTATGTTGAGGTGGTGTATGACGGCTTGGCTGAAAAATAATGTCAAGAGAATAAGGATGTGTGGAATCAAATGGACAGCATTATCATTTTGAGAATATCCAAATACATGTACTACTAAATTTCTCCAGGGTTTCCTGGAAGTTCATTTTTGAGGACGAATATCTGCCTCAAAAAGACCACAAAAATTCACTAAAACTAATTTATAAATTAAATTATTCAACAAGCCTGGTTGAGTCCATCTCTAACCTTTCTACGAGTATGGGGTGAAGACTTTTGAAAGTTTCCTTTTGGTTTCCATTATGGTTAGTTCAAGGAGTATTTTGAACTATTTTTTTCTTCAACTTTGGTCAAATTGGGAGCCATTGGCGAGCTGTCAATATTTTTCTGGTCGCCAACTGCAATTTCCAACACTATCACTTGATGATTGATGTTTTAGGTAGCCCGCAAAATTATTTCACTTATATTAAGTGCCAGGTTTAGTGGGAAAGGAAACAGGTTCTTTGCCTGGAGGATAGCCCCGACCATCATTGAGTACCTGGAAACTCTTCCACATACGGAGGTATTGCTAAAGGATAAAGAGGTCAATTTCATCAATTAGTGGAATGAGAAAAAAATGGAAATAAAATCTGTTTTACCTAAATTACCTGCTTGATAATGCGTTTCTGCTGCTGTATAGGCACTGGCAGCAGGAGAAGGCTGATAATAAGCTTTACTTTGATCATAAGCTGCAGTCGGCTGGAAAAGATATAAACACATTAATTAATAACGGACTAAATATAGAAGTCAACGTAATCAAAGCAGACATACTTCTACACATTAATAATAATGTAAGCAAAATTATGATCGAATTAAGATTTTTTATATATGAAACACTAGAGTTTGACTTACGGTTACAGCCACAGGAGTTCTTGTTGTGTAAGCATACTGTTGGGCATGGGCAGTTTGATAACTGTCATAAGTCTGACCTGCTCTTGGTGCTGGTGTAGCATAGGCTGCCTGTGGTGCAGCTGCTACATAAGCTGGTTGCGCAGTTGGATATGCAGTTGCAGCCTGACCACTGTTAGCAATGGCAGGGTAGACAAAATGTGCCATATTCATCAAGCGCTGAAATAAAATAGCACAGATACAGAAATTGTTGAATCACCTGGAAATTGCATTGGCTTTTATGGAGATCGGCGGTTACCATAAGGATGATTTCAAAACCATGAGTTTAATCCATTTATTTTGAGTGAAAACACTGCAAGATACATGGCACTTTATCAATTTTGTAACCTTATAGTCAGCAAGGGTATATCACTCAGCCTCATTTTGACACGGATTTACGCTTTGAAAACTACAGAGCGGATAGGTAAAACATATGAGTCAGATATTTTGGTTTATTTTAAAACACATGCTTATATGGTGCAATTTGTTTGACACACAAAAGAAACAAATTTCTACTTCTTCAGCCGACACGGCGAACTGACTATGAAGGTAGAACTAAAGATTCGCAACAAGTTTGGAGGCTTGGGTAAAGAATCGTAGGTAACATAAAAGTTGGCACTATGCCAGCTCTTCAGAGACGGAGGGTCACTACGGTGTGCCCCAATAAGCCTCTTTCGAGTTTGGCTAAAACCCCGCGAGATCACGCGAGAAATGAGTTTAGGGGTATAACTTTCACCGACTAGCCGTTCATTTAACATTAGCGTCTATGGTGATCGGCGGTTATCGTGTGGTTTTGTCTTTGATTCTTTATTTCTAAATCATTCCTTTAATCCAAATTTTGTTTGCGAAACACACTAGAAGCTATCAGTTGCGTTTTTGTCAGTTGACTGTCAATACAATTATTTATATCGCGTGGATACGCTTCGAAGTTGTCAAAAACCAACGGTGAAAACACAGCTACAACGTGTTATTTTTGTGTTAGAAATAATAATATTTTTTTGTCCGTCAAAAAGAAGTATCTAATGGCTTTGTTATATATCTTGATATGTCTCCAAAAAAGACTTTTGTAAAAAGTATAGATTGTAAGGTGAGAATCACAGATAAAACAAGAGGGTGACAGCCGATCTCCATAAGCACTAATGTCAATCGGACAGCCGATCGGTGAAAGTTATACACGGGTCTCGCGTGATCTTGTGGGACTTCCACCAAACCGAAAGGGGCTTATTGTCAACAACTTTGGTGATGTTTAGGCATGTTTTATTGGTAAAACGTCAAACATAGGATTAGGGACGGCGTTTATTGGCAGAACAAGGTTAGGTTTTGGAATCTTTTATTGACAACGGCAAATACGGACTTAGGGTTAGGGACGTCACAGGGTTTAATAACAGAAAAGGGTTGCGTTTAGCCATGTTTATTCACAAAACCGAAGGATCCTCTTGGATTCGTCCAAACGCATCATCACAGGTCATAGGGTATATAAATATGAAGTGCGCATGCGTGTATCGCAGTTCAGGTAACACATAGAAATGTAATACCTCTAACGTTGTGATCGTAGTTAGTCCGCAAAATGTTGAGTGGATTGAAGGATAAATTCTGATACGCCCGCACGGGCTTCTTCAATACCACGTCAACATAGGGTACATTTGAAAAATCTAAGAGTTGCTCTCGGAATTTAAAAAAAATGATAACTCGCAATTTTTAAACATTACTCACCTAAAATGTTGTCAGTAAGCTTCTTTGATAATCCCTTCGTAGAGCTAAACCATCATATGTGACCTTAAAATCTGTTAGCAGCCAATTTTGCTAAGTTTGAATTCCGTCTGTTGACTAAAATTTTTCTCGGGCGATCACACCGCCATCAACCGCGAACTTTCAAATCATGCTCGTCACTAACGGCTGTCGGGGATGGTCGGTGATAACCATCGAGATCTAAAAATAACTTTTTAGATCTCGATGGTGATAACGAAAAGGGAATCTAAACTTAGCGAATTTCGTTGTTTGGCGATGTGTCAGTGTATGATCACATATGATGGTTTAGCTCTACGAATGGATTATCAAAGAAGCTTTCTGACAAAATTTTAGGTGAGTAATGTTTAAAAATTGCGAGTAATCACTTTTTAAAAATTCCGAGAGCAACTCTTAGATTTTTCAAATGTACCCTATGTTGACGTGGTATTGAAGAAGCCCGTGCGGGCGTATCAGAATTTATCCTTCAATCCACTCAACATATTGCGGACTAGATCGTAGTTAGTCTAGTGGTAAGATGCTACGGTCTAATTGAGTGCGCATGTGGTTCTGCGCAGCTTCAGATTGGAAAGGTAGGGGTTCGAGACGCGTTGAGTGCGGATATAAACAGAAAAAAATATTCTATTATCTTTGAAGCTTTGCAGTGAAGGGAGTTATCTACCGTGAGACGTGAGGTGGCGCTGTTGTATACAGAAAGAAGACAGGATGAAAGAAACCGATTGGAGACTTTCCCCAACCTGGTAAGGGGAGAGCACTCCGTATGCCTGTGCCAGGAGCTATAAGTATAAGTCAAAATATATTTGGCTAACGAGTGGGAAATTTACATCGAACCACATAAAAGATAATCAACCAGATCGATTAAATAAGAATTTGAGTGACCAGTCGACCTATTCTCAAATCAAGATCTTTTTTAAACGTTACATTATTTATATATTTATTGTTTCGCCGGCATCAGACAACCGAGCCGCCATTTTGTCTGCACATTCGACATTGTACACTTTTTCGCAAAGCGAGTTTACAAATTCAAACTAAATGTTAAGAAAAAATAAGCTATTCATCTCCTAGCTATAGCGGCAAGATAGCGCCTTACGATTAGTACTCACCGATTTATCAATATATCAACCAGAAAATAAATTAGCGAGGAAATCGCATGTGGTCTTCAACGATCAAGAGCACAATGCATCAAAAACATTCATTTGCATATCTTCCCACGGCTCTCGCGCACTCACGTTAACGCGTGATTTGGCCATGCAGTTTTATTTTCATCAAAAAGATGAAATCCGTAATTTATTGAATACTCTAGCCAACTCTTTAGATTTAGAAAAGAGTTTTTTTAAGACATTTATCTTAGTGGCCATCTACACAAAAACCTCTGTCAAGTCAAGGAACCTCCTTGGGTCAAGTATAGTGGCCATTATTTAAATTTTAAAAAATCAAATAGGCCTACTTATTTGAACAAAGGTTAATTCAATAATTAGATTACCCCATTTTCCAACATATATTTATATTTTCTATTTTAAAAATGTCAACCTCTTCGATACTATTTTTCCAAGAGAAAGAATGTCCGTTGCGCTGAACTATTGGTGTAAGTGCTCCAGACTACAACTAAAAAAGAAGATGGCGTTGCTGACAAAAGTTAATGACAACTGACGGCGGAAGCTATGAATTTTGCTGATATTGGTTGATATCTACAAGAATGAGGACACCTGGTGATAAAGCCGACAAGATGAACGTCCGACCATATTTGATTCGTCAAGAAAGTGATGGGAATTCACGGGTTATATTTCGTCTCACTAGTACAACTGGGTGGGTGTACCGTTTAGCGCTGTTTTACTTTTTTTGACCTAAACTAAACCGTAAACGGCCGCTATACTACAGTCATGTGTATGTTAAATGGAGATTGAAAGCAGGCTTCCGCGGACAGACTATAGAATTGGTCCGTCAGTCTCAAACCGTTATAATCGCCCCCCCCCCCCCCCCCCTTTTATTCATTTCTTCTAGAACTTATGACTAATTTAATATCCAAGCTTAAAACTAAACTATCCCTATATACTAAAAGCTAAAAAAAATAACATCTAAAAGACAAATTTGAAGTTAAAAACGACAGACCTATTCTATATTTGCACCTTATTTTGTTATCGAAATCGACCGAACAGAAGAAAATAAAAATCAAGAAAATTACTGACCGTGCCGTAACACACCCGCTATGATCGCTTAAGACGGTCCAACAGCTTACAGGCACCTAAAGGCTAAAGCGAGCAGCCGTTATCGTCTTGGGGCTGTTACTGACCTACCCCATGGCAAAGTCGGGCTGGCAAGTCGAAGACCGCCTCTCGTTTCTCATAAAAAATATCAAGATTCTCTTCATAACTTTTAAAAATAAACCCGGGCGTACTTGATACGTCACTATATTGCGCGAAAGGTCAGCCTGTCACCTGACTACCCACTAGCAGGCGATATAGTTCATTTTATTTTTAAAAGTTATGGAGAGAATCTTGATATTTTTTATGGGAAACGAGAGGTGGTCTTGCCAGCCTGAAGGGTGTCAAGGAATTCCCAGAAAATTGATCAAATGCGTTCTGACGATGATGATGGCTTATCTGTCAGAAAATGTCTTACATCATCATCGCAGATATTTCGGACTAAGGCACTCTTATGACATAATATATGTATATATTTGAACACTATAACACATGGGCACAGGGAAAATCTTCTTGTCTAAAATAACCACAGAGACAAGTTTCTTGTTGTGTTATTAAAAAAGGGGCATATCATTTAGACGTTTATACCCATTGCCAATGATAAGTTGTTATAATAAACCGCAACCCATGATATTTCATTAGGTTGGCGACGAGCAGGAGTTTGGCCTCAGTAGAATTTTCTGGAAAAGATTATTTGGCAACAAATCATCAGTATTTTTGGTAAAGCTTACACACCGATCTGCTATAGGTTTTACATGTAGATAGTAATCAATTACATGTAACTGTGATATTCTTTAACGTTCACTACCAAAATCCGAGATAATAGGACGCCCTCGGCCTGGGGACATTGAAGGCTTGGGTCATTTTTTTGATGGGTTTGTGTATTTTCGAAATATAAAGTAGGCCCTACCCTGTTTTTAGAATTAAGGTCAGATTTCAAAGAGTAATACTGTGTTTTTTTAATATAGCTTTTTTCTTCAAGGGAGCGAAGAATTCTATTGCAATTTCCAACATTTTCAGGTTTTTGGCAGAAGTATATCATTGGCATTAAAACTCACACCAGGAAAGTTTCTGATATGTGAGGGTGTGTGTGTGGAGGGGGGGGGATAGCTAGGGCGATCTATCTACCCTCTCGCCCCTCCTATTGACACAGAGGACACAAATTATGTAAGCCTTTATGCGAAAAAAAAGTTTTTGCCTACAATAACAAACACTTTCAGGGTTGCGACAATTTTGATACGCAAAGAATTTATAAGTAAAAAAAATTGACCTGTGCGCAGGCATAGGGATTCCGCGCATGTATGTCGGACGAATAGCTAATTCACGTTGAGATCCGGTGTCGGGCGAATAACCCCAGCGAAAGTTTTATTACTCCTTGGTGGTTTGTAGTACTCAGACTAGTAGTCTAGTAGAAGTACATGTACTACTGACTGGTAGTAATACCAGGACCTAGCCGCACTCATGTGTCTCTTTCCTGTGTTACTTACTTGCCGGTCAGGAAGAATAACCAGGCCTAGGCTGTTACTATTTATTAGTTAGTGATAATGGTTATTCTCGATTTTGGACATCCGGGCACTGCAGGTCACGTGGTCTTCAAAGCCCTAGCAACCAGTTATCATGGCTAAAATCAATTCAGTGGGCGCCACTTTGTTCCAGCTATGAAAGCTGTCAAAGCCAGTTTATGATTAACAGCCTCGTTTTAGTGATCGTGACGTCACACCAAAATTGAGACTCCTAGCCTAGAGTAGGCCATCTTTATTTTTTATGGGCAGGTTTTAAAATACACCCTTCTTTGAAGCACAACATATCTATTCTAGAAAACAGATCTGAATGCCAGAGTAGTTTATACTATATGGCTCAGCCTGATGTTCTTCCATACATACAATACATGTACATTTCTTGGCATTAAACAGGTGTTTACTTCAATATGGAATACAGTAACATGTGAATGGGGGATATTATTTTTTTATTTAGAGAAGCTTCAGACTTTGTTCAGAAAAAAATTCCGAAAATCTCTGTTCAAGAAAAAAACATTCCCAATTACTTACAAAAAATTTACTTCTAATCCCGGACAGTTTGTAGTCGAAAATTTGCTTTTTGTTGATTTACTCTGTTAACTTTCATTGCCTCAGAGCTGCAAAGTGATGTAACCATGCTAATATTTAGTGAACTGTGCCGAGACTTCCTATATCTCCTGTGGCTGTGATAGGGTTGAAATGCAGTATGTCTAGACTAAAATTCGACAAAACATGAATGGATATCAATACAGAAAAGGTTGACATTCCTTTTAAGTCATTTGTTTATTAATTTTCCTGAGTAAAAGGAATAGCTTGGACTGGGAGCACGTCATTATTTGATCGAGGCAGCCTCTGGCTGTTCTATATAATAATCCTTGCTGCCAAGGCCACTCTTAAGAGGATTGTTTACACTTTAAGTGGCATGCGCTGCCAAAATTTGAACTTTTTTTCATAAATTCTGATTGTTCATGACAGAAGATACAGACTAAAAAAGAAAATTACATAATCTAATATAGATGACGTATTATGCAATCATGCAACCAAAATTGCCATAAATAGTTGACAATGACAACACATCATCTATACATAAAGTAAATGCTGGGAAAGAATTGTACAAATCGGATCAAAACTCGCCAATTCATAGAGTGCAAGCAACCAAGACAGACTAAAACAGAATATTACATAACGGTTAACCAAATATGGATGGTGTATTATGAATGTCTTAAATGGTTCCAGACAAATCATCTACCTTACGCTGTTATTATACACCAAAAAATGGTCAAGATCAGGTAAAATCTAAAGAAGATATGGACTAAAAGATAATATTATATAATCCAATATACATGTAGATGCCGTATTATGTAACCTGATATTCTTAAATGTTTGACAACACAACATCTACACAAAGGTATATACTGTGAAAGAAATGTAAAGATAGGATCAAAACTCTTCAACTTATTGAGAGGTTATGAACGAAGATATAGACATAAGAAATATTACATAACCCAATATAGATGTCTTATGCAACCAAAGATGTCCTATATGGTTGATGACACGCCATCTACCCATAAAGTGTATTTTGTGAAAAAATGGTAAATATCTGAGTAAAACTCTTCCAGTTATGGAGCGGACTGGAACAAAGATATAGACAAAAAGTTATATTACCTAAATGATAATCCAATATAGATGCCATACTAAGAAACTGAAATGTCATAAATATGTCATGACACACCATCTACCCATTAAGTATATGCTGTGAAAGAAATGTAAAGATTGGATCAAAACTCTTTAACTTATGGAGCGGACTGGAACAAAGATATAGACAAAAAGTGATTATCAACATGGCATTGAGTGGACATGGACATTTTTAGTCAATCTGATTTTATCAGAACAATCATATTTCATTCCAGTAGCTGCTGGATTTTTAAAAGTAGCTCTAGATTGTTTTACTTCTGGGGAAAGATATATAGGGCAAATTTTTTGCTTCTGCTTGACATAATATTTACCTTGACACTGGTTATAAAGGTAGTCTCCTGTGAGTGAGTTTGCATTATACTGGTATGAAATGAATTCAGGAGAGTCCAAAAAGTTGATAGGTCACACTTAATACAATCTAGTTATATATTTACATTGTATGACGACTAAAAACATGAACAGAGGACTAAAACAACCATGGATGATGTGAACCTACATTAACTCAGTTAAGTGACAAATATTACAGAATACAGTATATTTATAAAGTGTGACTTGTAGAATTATCTGATAGAAATATTCCTTTCTTATTTCTCATTATCCTCATTGGAAATAATAATGACAAGTCTTTTTAGGTAGACTTTTTATTTATTTGATTTGTATCTTACTGAAAAGTTCTATTTCTAATTAGAGGCATGTGCCAATTTAGTGTTTTACTAGTTTACCTTGAAAGAGCAGTGTTTATACCAATTAGCCAGAAAATTGGCAACATTGATAAGCTGCGTCTATGGGGGCACAGTTCAATATCATTTTACTTATGTCCAGGCCATTGACAGTATATTGAGGTGAGTATTGTTTGAAAGTTAGATTGTATAGATCTATTTCTGAAGTGTTCCATGTGGTATGGAGTAAGTTCAGGGTAGGATGTGAGTATATATGAAGTTTTTTGTTCTATAATTGGTAAAAGCATCCACTATCATAGTCTTTATTTGCTAACAAAAGCCATAGATGATTCCGGTATTCCCCTTTTTAAATCGACCTTTTCAAGTCCAATTGAGTATTTTAGTTGCCAGAAATTGAGTATTTCCGACCATGCTACATGTAAATTAAGTGCAATTAAGTTTTATATGGAGTGAGTTTTTGTGGTCATTTTGAGGCAGATATTTGACCTCAAAACTTGACTTCCAAGAAACCCTAAGTCTATGCATATTTTTGGGCTCTAGTAGACTATAGCATATTGAAACTTAAGACAAGCAATAAACACAAAAGATTGATTTCAAACCTTTGTCTTTTTTCAACCAACCTTTAGTTTCATGTTATCATTAAGCTTGGCACTTTTAGTACAAGATATGTAATGAATGTTTTATTTGCAAACTATCTGACCCCACTAATGGTGGTTTAAATCTCACTTGTAGACTCAATCTGACCCCACTAATGGTGGTTTAAATCTCACTTGTAGACTCAATCTGACCCCACTAATGGTGGTTTAAATCTCACTTGTAGACTCAATCTGGCCCCACTAATGGTGGTTTAAATCCCACTTGTAGACTCAATCTGGCCCCACTAATGGTGGTTTAAATCTCACTTGTAGACTCAATCTGACCCCACTAATGGCGGTTTAAATCTCACTTGTAGACTCAATCTGACCCCACTAATGATGGTTTAAATCTCACTTGTAGACTCAATCTGACCCCACTAATGATGGTTTAAATCTCACTTGTAGACTCAATCTGACCCCATTAATGATGGTTTAAATCTCACTTGTAGACTCAATCTGACCCAACTAATGATGGTTTAAATCTCACTTGTAGACTCAATCTGACCCCACTAATGATGGTTTAAATCTCACTTGTAGACTCAATCTGACCCCACTAATGATGGTTTAAATCTCACTTGTAGACTCAATCTGACCCCACTAATGGTGGTTTAAATCTCACTTGTAGACTCAATCTGACCCCACTAATGGTGGTTTAAATCTCACTTGTAGACTCAATCTGACCCCACTAATGGTGGTTTATATCTCACTTGTAGACTCAATCTGACCCCACTAATGGTGGTTTAAATCTCACTTGTAGACTCAATCTGACCCCACTAATGATGGTTTAAATCTCACTTGTAGACTCAATCTGACCCCACTAATGGTGGTTTAAATCTCACTTGTAGACTCAATCTGACCCCACTAATGGTGGTTTATATCTCACTTGTAGACTCAATCTGACCCCACTAATGGTGGTTTAAATCTCACTTGTAGACTCAATCTGACCCCACTAATGGTGGTTTAAATCTCACTTGTAGACTCAATCTGACCCCACTAATGGTGCTTTAAATCTCACTTGTAGACTCAATCTGACCCCACTAATGATGGTTTAAATCTCACTTGTAGACTCAATCTGACCCAACTAATGATGGTTTAAATCTCACTTGTAGACTCAATCTGACCCAACTAATGATGGTTTAAATCTCACTTGTAGACTCAATCTGACCCCACTAATGGTGGTTTAAATCTCACTTGTAGACTCAATGTGACCCCACTAATGATGGTTTAAATCTCACTTGTACTGTAGACTCAATGTGACCCCACTAATGATGGTTTAAATCTCACTTGTACTGTAGACTCAATGTGACCCCACTAATGGTGGTTTAAATCCCACTTGTACTGTAGACTCAATGTGACCCAACTAATGGTGGTTTAAATCCCACTTGTACTGTAGACTCAATGTGACCCCACTAATGGTGGTTTAAATCTCACTTGTAGACTCAATGTGACCCCACTAATGATGGTTTAAATCTCACTTGTAGACTCAATGTGACCCCACTAATGGTGGTTTAAATCTCACTCAATCTGATTAAATCTTCTGGATGTATCCACTGGCCCTGATACTAATGCTGAGGCTTCTTCTCTAGACTTTCTTTTCCCTAACATTAGAGTTCTTTATTACAAAAAGTTCTAATTTCCTTACCTTTTTGCCAGTGCTTATCTGTGCTGGGTTCAGCAATAAAACTGGACCTGGATTGATCCAGTTTGTTTGTAGAGCAGTGTTAGCAACTCTTTTTCTTGGTCTTGTCTAAAAGTAAAAATCAATAGGAACAGATTTATTCTATAATTGTATGTCTTCATTATTTAGATTGTTATCTTTGTAGTGTGAATAAGTGTTAGATCTATCTATGGAATGATCATTGTAATTTATTTTAATCAAAGCAGATTGCCTGTCCAGTATCCATTAATCTTGACCCTCATTATTCCCCACTTTTTTTCGTAATATTCTACTGCAGCTGTGTATGCTATCCCTAGTTTTCATCTTGGCATGTCCCTCAGTCCCACACAGACCATCGATGCGACGTGGGTTCAAATCCCACTCGGACCAAAATCACCAAATGAAAAAAAAAAAAAATTTAGGGGATTTTTCACTGTTGCCGTACATGTATGTTATGGGCAATGAGTCTTTTTTCCTCCCCCACTTAACCTGGCAACGCCGCCATATACGTAAGTGAAATAATCTTGAGTGCGGTGTAAAACATCAATCAATCAATCATCTTTGCATGCTCCACACGTAGTGTATATAGCCACCAGTACATTTGGTTGGTCAGATATTTGGATTATGTCTAAATTGCCTTTTTGAACTTATCCATTTAGTTCAATGTTTAATTGGGTAGATTGCCTACATCATGCGTATCTCAGAAAATGTTATTGTTAACATTATTTTAAAGAATTGATAATCAGTTCTTAGGGTAGGCTACTAATTAATGAATTTCATGCAAAGAGTAACAGAACTAGCTTTATTTGTATCAATGAGCACAAAAGGATGGATATTGATCTCAGAAAGGTAGTTATATAGAGGTTATCTAACGAGAGCCAGTGTGTTACGATGAATATCACTTGAGTATATTAATTTTCAAAGCCACGAGCCTCTGGCGAGTGACTTTGGAAATTAATAAACGAGAGTGATATGCATTGTAACACACTGGTTCGAGTTGGATAATCTTTTTCTCACACTACACAAAATATACAGCGTTTTATAAAAAAAACACGACTCTACTTAAGAAAATGTTTGGTGACGTCGCTCTATTTTTAAGAATGGCTGTCTGAAGAAAGACTCGATAAGGCATTGTGACACCAGAAAGGACGTCACCAACGACAGCTGAGCATCACAGTCCCTTCAATGTTGGGTTGATGCTGGACGCCTTATTATAACGTCATAATGACTGATGGCGTAATTCATTTGTGATGTCAATTTTGACAGTTTTCTCGTGGTGTCATAACGTTACTTGGGCGATAATTTCACACGTTGATTATGCAAAAAATAACACACTGTCTGGGAGTTGAATTATCGGGGGTGTAGTGTGAGAAGTACATGTAAGTATCACCAACTCTAATAACAATGTACTCCTACATCTCTCCTATTTGAGTTTTGCTGCTAGTAACACACATTTTTGGTTGAGAATTTACATGTATGAAAAATTCTTTATTTTGGCAGCTTTTGCCATGATGTATGGTCTTAAACCATATCCTTTTTAAAAAATGGTTATTTGATACAAGCAAAATTGAGCCACTAATGTACTAATTGCACTTATGTACAACTGTGTGGGACTTTTGGATCCGTCCAAGAGATCAGTCATACAGAAAATGTATGTACTTGAGCCTTGTATACCATCTTTTAATGGTTGTCAGAGCTGATGTCAGCTCAAGAAGGTCAAAGGTCATTTGTCATATAAATCAAGCTTCATGATTACAATTACTGCATACTCTTGATGTAGTGTCATAAGCAGAACCCCCTACTTCTGGGGATCGAGCCATTCTGAGATTTCAGTTTTATACAAAACCTAACAAACTTTTGAGATATACGGCTTGTGATTTATTGCATTATTTCATATCGTTAAATCTGAGCTGCACTACATAGACACAGGTGTCCTGTTTCTGTAGTCTGTACCACTGATTAATGTTAAGAACACAAAAAAAATGAAATGGACTTACCTTTGAACCGGCTAGAACATAACTAATATCAGTAAACATTCTTTTTTCTACCAACAATTCAGTGACATTTCACTCCCCTCACCAGTTGCATGAGGGTTTTATTTGAGCTGGTTTACCCTGGGTCTGGTCACACAAACTTATTTGACATGAACAGTTACTTTATGTACATACAGTAGGGCTGTGTAAATCTATCAGAGATTATTTGTTTCAATACTTTGTAGTTTTACATTACCCCTATTCCTTATCAACCCTAATATGTGCCTTTCACTTTAATATTTCCCTCTGACAACTTAGAGATAGAGATATTTCTGACTTTGATTTCACATTGTCATGTGCTATGGCCTGTATTTTCGTTTCAGTTGTGTGTATTGCTATACCATTATAAAAGGCAGTTTTAAAACAAATTTCTAATCAGTTTTATGAAGTCACATGTACTTAACTTTGTATAGACCCTCTACTTCTCTCACAATGCATTTCCATGGTGTCCCTTTACACATGGCAGCCCTATTGTGTTTCTTTTTTGTTTTGAATTTCTCTAAAATTCTTTTGATTTTAATAACCCACAAAAATAAAAATGATACAGATCTGTTCGTTTTATTCCAAAAAACGAGAGAGCAACATTTGGTGCCTTGCTTATTCCAGCCACCCCAGTTACATTATTGTTTTATATGGTATCCCCACTTTCCCCTGTCATTAATTGAGTTATGTGTACTGTACACAGCAAGTAATAACCAAAGTGATCTTTGAAGGTCCAAGGAAATAGTTTCAGAAAAGGGATTCAACTATTTGTAGTTTATATGCTACGCCTTTTAATACTATGGATGTACATTAAGCTCGAGAATCTGAATGCATGTTTTTGTTTTATTTTTTTATGTGTGCTTTTTATTTCTTCATTTTGACTTCATTACATGTATCACCCTCATCTTATTTTCAGATTTGTATTGTGAGTGTTAATTGCTGTTTATTAAGTGTGAAAATACCAAGGTAATATCATCCTTTTGGTCCACCATACTTGTATTTGGTGTTAGTGGTTTTACTTTTATATTATATAAATTAACATTTTATATTTCAATTTAGACTCTATGTTTTCCCCTAACACATTCCAAACATTTTTTTCGTGATGTTAAAAAAGCTCAACAAGTAACAAAACCTATCTACATTTGCATGTACATTTAAGAGTCTCACAGCAAGTCTCTCAATCCAACACAAGCCCCCCATCTATTGGTTGCATGTTCAAATCCTAGTCAGTATAAGAAAAATGAACCCTATCTAACATTTCTAAATCTTGCATTTGACTTTCCCATAACTTATTCAAAATAAGAAGTGTGAGTTATTTTTCTTGTTGTCCTGATGACATTCACTGTGCACTTCGATGTCAATGGAAACAGTTTCAAAACTACTTCCTTAAAACAGTCCAAACCAAGTCCAATACCAACAGTTAAATATTATGACCCTTTTGTCCAACCATAGTAGTAGTTTGATGTAAATATTTATATGTAGGCTAGACTTCATGTGACATGTAAATTGAATATAATTTATTATAATCTAACATTATTCAACTGTACACTTCCAAATGTACACAAATTCAGGCGTTTTTTTTTAATTTTTTTTTTTTTTATTATTCTTGAAACATGTAGTATCAATTACTGTGAGATTTTGGTCGGAGGTGGCACCTTTTGGTCAAAGGTGTTGGTAGAATGGCATCATATCCATTGTTGGGTGTTACTCGGTACACTTTAACATATAACCTAACACCTTTAAACTTGACACTCTGTTTCACAAACATAATAACATATCTGGTTCCGGTTACTGTCTAATATCTGGTGTAAAAAGACAAACAATATGCTACATGTATCTGGCCATAGCTATAGCTGGTATGAACTTCCTATTGCTAAACGTTCCTGCTAATATTGTCAAGTAACTTTCTGATTCACTGCTGGTAACCATTTTCAGATGGAATTGCAAGGTGGAAGGGACAATTTAATTAGAAATGGCGGTAGAGGAGATTAACGATTTAAATGAAGTTTCTATTGATTAGGACAAATAGATGTATATCCTTGCTTTATCACCAATTAATTTCCAAACCTTCTTCGTTTTGAAAACAGATAAAAGGTATCTAAGCCATCTATCATTAAAATACATATGTTTTGTTAGTTCTCAAGTTGAAGTCTTTTCCATCCAAATCAATCACTAATATATCAACACCTCAGTTTTTCATAATATAAGTAATATTTATCACCTTTTTAACATCTCAGTATTCTATTACTTATTTTCTGAACCATTCCTGAATATAGATGCCTCTTCCAAAACTTTTAATTCAGACATTTAAAACCTTTTGTGATTGTAAATAAATCAAATCAGATGTGTAGTTCAATGTTATGTTGTCACAATCAACATCAGGTTAGGAAATAGTTTTGTGATCAAACAATCATTACTGTCTGCATTGCCTGAACGCTAATAGGGATTTTCTTCAACCTTAAAGTGAACGAAAATGAAAGTTCCTGTTCTTCTAAAACAGTCTTTCGTTTTTAATGTAAACTGGATTTTTGCAACAAGTGTTCCTTTAAATAGTTAAATGCTTGGGATAGAAATGATCCTATTTACCTGATTGGAAAATAGGTAAATATTGATTTTGAAATATATTTTAGCTGAAGTGTTCACTTTAGGTATGAAGCTATAGCTCTATAAGCTACTAATGTAAGTAACTCTTATACATTACAAGGGCAGTGTTTTTCATTTTCCAATAGACAGCATACTGATTTACTTATTATTTATTTTTTACCCAGGGTTCAGCATGACCAAGCAAGAAAGGTAAAATTTACAGGAATATTTATCAAATATTATGGTAGTACTTTGTTAAACTCTCCCATCTATATCTACATTGTAAATAGCTTATCTATTGGAAAACAAATTCTGGATAATGTCCCTGTGCCTATGTGACTTTATTATCCAAAATATATACTGTCACATGATGGCGAGCAATCACATGACAAAATGACATGGCAATATGATTTCAACATATGTCTGGTGTTTATTAGGTGTTGACATTGAAACCACAAGCTGTAGAAATGTTAACATACTACTGTAACCTGTTACCTAACCAATGACATGAGCTGGTGGAATGGTTCCTATCACCGCTATCATTTGAACCCGGTCAGAAAAACTAAATAATTCATGACGTTAAAATAAGAAAAATATTCATTAATCACATTGTTCATGTGAAGCCAATATGTGTAAAATAAACTGCAAATAAGGGGAATGCACATAAAAGATGTACACAAACTGCAAATAATTAGAATGTACATAAAATATGTACACAAACTGCAAAAAAGTGGAATGCACATAAAAGATGTATTGTGCAATATTCCTGAGTTGTCAGTGTTTTTTATTTTATTTTATTTTTTAAATCTAACATGTATTACATGGACATGCTCAGATAGAAAAGAAATTGATTGTTTTACCTGTTGAAGTACAACAATGCTTTGAAGAATTTCCTTTGTTGTTGAAAACCTAGACAGAAATAAACTATTAAGCTGTCACAAGCTATTCGTTTCATACGTGTATCATGACTGTAATAGGTCTTTGTAGACAGGCTGTCAACTTTCTCTGCTTCTGCAACATACACTCCATGCTGGTATCCTCAGCTTCTCCTGAGGCTTTCTACAGGGGGGTGGCGCTTTTGAGCTTTCATTTTTTAAAACTGACTTTTGAATGTAAGTTTATGTACCATATCCATGTGGAATTACAGAAATATTATGTAATGTTTAAACGTTTTCCTAAGTAATGAAAGTTCAAGTGTTATAACCATCATAAGATATGTTTATGACATGCATATGATCTGGCCATCTGTTGGCAGCCCCATAATTCCAGGATGTCCTCAGTATGACTCAAGACAGTTTGATTCTATAGATGCCACCTGGCCACATGGCTGAAGTTACACACCTGAAAACAGGCAGATGTCTGGACAGTCTGCAATAAACAATAGACATGTCATGCCTCTTGTGTAACGACATTTCTCAGTTATTTATAGATCTTCATTAACTTTTGTGTACTAATTTCTCACTTTTTGTCTGCTCTCAGTGAACAAGAGTGTGACAGACTTCTGACCAGTCCGTGTGTGGCTCTCACCGGCCCCGGAGACATAGTGGAAATGAACAACTTGGATGGAAATGGTCATTCGGTGAACTTTAAAAACTCAAACACAGTTCAGTTTGAGAAGAAGGGTGTACATCATAAGAAGAAAGGTATTCATATAAAACATGGGGATCACAGTAAAACTGGTAGACTGGCCTCCAATATCACCGCTCGTCCAGATGGGCCAGATAATGATAGAGATATTCAACTTGGTAAAGACATTGACATGTTTCGACATCGCAACAGTACAACGCTTGTTAAAGCCCAAATAGATATACCCGGGGATTCTTTAAAACAGGTAAGAGTTGAATAAATATTTTACTTATAGGTTGTAGTATTGGATTGACATCTGATCTAGGTTGGGTTGCAGGTCACACAGAAAATTTTCTTTACTGACTTGTTATGGTTGCCAGTTTAATTTCAGAGTTCAGATTGAGATGTAGATTTGTGACATTTCCGTTTTTGTTAAGGGTCCTCAAAATTGCATTAGATTCAAATCAATTGATAAATTCTTCCCTTTTGTGAAATGTAGAATTAACATGTTTTTTATTCATCTGTATTTATTTATTTTTTTTAGGGGGGGGGGAGATAAAAACGTTATTGTTTTTAAGTTACTGTACATGTAACTTTTTGCGTAGTATCACTGTATGTTAAGAAAATAGCTTGAAGTTTGTGTTCAGGAGATATGTTTTATGTAGGAAATGTTGCGTGACAAGAGTGACTATGTTTTTATGTCATCACCATTACTCAAAGAAACAGAGTGTATACACATCCTATACATTTGTGTGTATGCTATGTGTGCTTAGTGTTTTAAAATATGACAATACTTGTATTTGCGTATTCATGTGACTGAGATTTCTAAATATTAAACGGTGTGTTTTGTAACCTTATACTCTGAAGCTGGAAAGTGTTGACAATTATAGAGATTTTGTTCTGTGTCATTCGTGCTGCTGGGTTGATCTGTGGAAGGTGTAATTCTATGATAAAAACCCCACATTTTAATCTGTCTGAAGGTTAATAGATCATGGTGGATTTGATCACTTCCTCAATATCCTCTCTGGTATCAGTAATCTGGACTAGCCAACAAGTCATGTTTTCTCACTTCCAGCTTTTTAACAATGTAAGAAACCACAAATTATCATCATCACAAAATATACACTTCCCATCAATTAGTTAGTGGTATTGTACCGGATTTATCTCAACAAAATTCTATACATTAGGGTGTTTCTTACTTGGAAAATTGTTTGTTTTCATTTAAATTGCATATACAGTTTAAGTTTGATTTTCATGTATATCTTTAGGTGGAATGTAGCAGTATTATGGTAAGATAATTTTTGTATAGTGCATCTTTAATACCTGTATGAACAAGTATATATTTGAATCTTGAATTCGTTCAAGATTTGTATTTGAAACTCTATTTATCGCAATCATTTATCTTTGCAGGTGAAGAAAAGACGAAAACGTCCACCAGGGCTTGGTCTGAAGATAGTGGTTTTAATTCTATTTCTCATGATCCTGGTGGGAGTGTTAGTGACTTGGGCATTCTATAAAGAAGAACGATTAGCCATTCTTAGAGGGCAAAAGTTTCGTTTTCTTGAAGATTCCAGGAAGTTATATTTAGCCTTTGATGGTGATGACCCTATACTAGAGGGTTCTTTGGGACTTAACCTACCATCATGGCAACTGCCCAAGAGTTGTTCTGATAAGTGGGAGGAGCTTAACAAACTGTGTTATTGGTGGAAAAGAGGTGCCTCTTTAAAAGTTCTCTATTATCAGCTTGATTCTATGCACTGTTATAATGTTACATGGGAGAGTATAAGTGATGATATAGAACCCAAAGATTGTTACGATATTGGTCCCTTGGACTGGTATGGATTGTCCGCCAATATGAGGGGTGCTCATCATGCCTTAACCAAACAGAACTTCTCCTACGTGCCTCTGGTTCCTGGAGGAGGCAGGGTGTTAGGTTCTGTTGTAGAGCGTTACTGGTTAGCCTCCAACGGTATAGCTTTTATTGCCAGTGATGAGGATCCTGTTTTACTCAGTTGGAATTCTGATGAGGAGGGCAAGTTCTGTATTTGGTCCTCGTATAAAGATCCATTCTACTCTCGTTTCAACAAAGGCAAACTTTCACATCTTGAATACACAATGTGTAAAGGGGATAATATGCTTAGCACACACCTTGCAATGAGACGTTTCTTTAATCAGGCTCCAAGCCCAAAGACTCCTGTCCTTCGTGATTGGTTACACAAACCTATGTGGGCTCTCGGCCATATAAACCTTACCAATAATAGCTTTCCTCTTCAGACAACTGCCCTGGATTTGATAGACTTTCTGGAGATGAATCACACTCAACCTTGTGGTGTTGTCGAACTGGACTTTGGTTGGGAAACTCACCTGGGGGATTTAAGCTTTAATGAAGGTCAATTAGAAGATATTACACTTATGATACAAAATCTCACATCTCATGGCTGTCAGCTTTCTTTACCAGTAAGCTTGTTCAGTCATTTCATGTCGCGTAATTTCAACTCCCTACTAAGAAAGGATTTCTTTGTTCGTGACGCTGGTGGGGAAGCAACAGGACTGACCAAATGGAAAGGGGACCAGATGGCATATCTAGATCTCTCCAATAATGAAGCTGTTCGATGGTTCTGGTCAAAACTGAGAAATTTAAAAAATAAATTTGGTATAAGTACATTTAAATTTCTTCATGGGGAATCTGGTATATTGCCGTATAAAGCTAGATTTAAGCAGAAGTTCGACCCAGTTGGCTTTACAACTATGTACAATCAATTAGTAGTTAATTTCACGAATACTACGTTAATGCATTCCAGGATGGGCACACAGAACCTTCCTCTAGTAATTAGTGTTGTAGGCAGACAATATATGAGTGATGGCCGCCAGTGTCTCACAGATATCATACCAGCTTTATTAACAGCCGGAATTCTAGGCTACCCATATGTATCTTTAGATGGTTCTGATCTATGGTCGAATGAAGTGCTAGCTGAAGACTTGTATTTACGCTGGACTCAAATGTCTGCCTTTCTGCCAGTGATGAAGGTTTATACGCCGCCATATGGTTTTACACCTAGAAACATGATACTGTTAAAAAACTGGACAGAACTTCATACCAAAACCATCATACCATTGATGGAAGTGCTGGCAACAGATGTGACCAGTGGAGCCCCTCTTATTCGTCCTATTTGGTGGGTGGATCCACAAGACAAAGTGGCACAGGGTATTGATGATGAATTCCTTGTAGGTAATGAGATACTTGTGGCTCCGATTCTCTGCTCAGGAACTCGTAAAAGGGATATATATCTACCTACTGGCAAGTGGAAGGATCCTTTGAAAAGATTAGACCTGGATGGTGGCAGGTGGATATATGATTACAGTATTGAACTGGAAGATATACCTTATTTCTTGGCTACTCATTAAACTTTTTCACAAAGGACAAGTTTGAATTACTTCCTTGAAATCCATGCTTGGCAAGAAATGGTACCACTGTTCACAATGTATTCTCTGCAAGGCATGTGCTATTTTATTAATATTAAACAAAAATAGTTTATTTTGTACTGTTGGGATGACATTATGTTCTTAATATGCTGGTCATACCTATGGAACAAATTCCCAACAGTAGTTTTTATTGAGTGTTATTTTGACAGTGTAGTCGAGTAATATACATCTTTTATACATTTGAATACCATTCCCTTGAAACTTACAACTGTGAAATTTCAGATGTTTTTGTAACTTATATCTTTTACTCAATTTTCACTACTCAATTTTCAAATTATTGTGTGTGATCTCTACCTACTGAATGCCATATATCTGGCAAACGTATTGACCTCTGGGAAATGCAACTTCTTCTTATTGTTGGTTATTTCACCATGATATCTGGTCAATTCCAGCTTCAAATACCCATGGTAGGGAATCAAATGCTGTTGTATGAAAATATTCATATAGTGCTTAACAAATCATCTTTCAAGGTTAGTGAGACTTTCTGCAAATTTTGGTCCTGGGGTATACAGTTTAAAGGAAAAATTTACTGGCAATACAGATGCATACATTTTAATCAAAGTTCTGATTTTAATATGTATTAGGTTATATTACCTTTTATAACCTGTTTTTTATACTGATATAATCAACATTGAATTGTACCTCGACCCAGTAGATATATGTTATCCTCCTCTCATATACAAGTGCCCGGCTATTTTGTAAATATAGATTTATAACTATATACTTTCTCAATTTAACTGTTTCTTTTTCCATATATTGTTTTGAGTTTCATTTAGACATGTTCCATAACAGAAAAAAGTCCTACATTTCATAAGGTTACCAAATGTCCGCCCATTTGTGTATGGCTGTGTATGACTCTATATGGTTTTTGCTTCGTCTTACTGGCTTTTCAAATTAAAGCATATAGTTCGACTTTTTGACTCCTAAATGGCCTTTCTTTATATACTAACGGCCGTATTGTTGAGTCCGGCTATATTGCCACCAAAAAGCCGGAGTAGACTATCCGACTCTGAGTGGTCAGCATGTGGTCCAATTTTAACACTGAAATAATATAAAAGCTGCCCCAATCGTGTCGTAACAGCCAAAATTACCTTCATGAATAATTTCTTTCTGAAATGTAGATATTACGTTTCAGTACTGAAACACAAACATAGTGAACTATATGGACAAGGCAAAAGTACATTGATTTTGTATACTGACCAGCACAAATCAATATCCTTTAGCCATAGAGTTTGGATATTTCCAACTATAGGCAAAACAGTTTCATGTAATCATAATTCAATAATATTAAATGCCTACAGGTACCTCGTTATTTATGTTTGGATATCTTGGTCGGCACCTGGTGGACGACCAATAAATGTCGGAACTATAAATAACGGAGTAAGACTAAAGTGAAGTAACGTAATCAATGATAGTGGAGTTTGAGACTCGAAAGGGCAATGGTGAATTCGGGAGACGAATGATATTTACTGAACGATTTAAGACAGCTTGGTAGCTTATTATGGCCGATTTGGATTGTTGCTGCTTATATTGTTATTTCCCCGTCAATGTCGAATCTGACATCATCCTGACCGGCAAGTAAATAAAACAGGATGAGACACATGTGTGCGGCTACTGGCAAGGTGCAGAAATGGATTTTCTATTAACCGGCATTAACTTCTACATGTGTATGACCGGTTTTTAGAAGTCTTTGAATTTCCTAGCTTTTGTTACCAAATTTGATTGGAGGAGACATAAGTCATGCAAGTAGAAGAGCAAGCTGTCCATAATACAAAACAGACGTCTGTTGAGATTGGCAGACACAATGTCGGTCCTGCAACAGTTTCTTGCATTTGACAGTACTTCTTCTGTCGGTGACATGAGCTACCAAATATAGGAGAAATTTCCTGGAAACATAATTAGCTAATTTCAATGTTACCATTTAGTACAAAACAGGAGCTTTCCGTTTGATACCAAATTTGCAGATGTTCGTTTTGGTAGTTTTATTAGCAGCACCCCCCCCCCCCCCCCCCCAAAGATGTACATCCCGGCTATTTGGTTAGTTACGCACAATTTTTGGTTAGTACGGGTACGTTACTGGCTTAAGTATTTACCAATCCGTTAGTTTTTCCAGAAACTTCAAATACTGAACATCTGGTGGCAAGCAGAATTTCTGAGAAAAAAAAATCTGCCACGAAAACTTACGTTTTTTGTGGCTTCTATACCGACATTATAGGAAAACTTTCGTCACCTGAAGCTACCAGACAGGAGTAAATTTTAAATTTATTGTATTTATGTTATACCTCTATCTGATCCGCTTTAACTGAATAATTTGCTGTTTGTTTGTTTGTTTAATATTAAACGGCTATTAACTATATAGTTGAACTTATATCAACTTGTAGTTACAGTTCATATCACGTCTCAATCGCAGATATTCTATGGTCTAGACGTAACCATTGTTTATACACCTCGAATGTGAAAAAACTATGCATAAGAGACAATGGAATTTAGGACTGTCATTGTCTCGTTATTTATATTCCCTTCTCTCCAGTGAACAATATGTGATTGTGTTAATCACGGTTGTAAAATGAAACACAAAAGAACGGATTTTGGTGTATACGTGACTTTAATGACACATCGCTAATAGATCACCATAAATAAGGAGTTTTATAGTAAACTCAACATACACTCTCTGCTATGACTGATTAATCTGTATTATATGCAGCCATGGATGTCCTAGTTAATGGTTCCTGGCACATTCTACCCTCAGGTATATATACTCTGGAAAAAGATGTCATATACAGGTCCAAATTATAAAGAGGATATGGACTATAAAGAGAATATATCATAATCTAATATAGATGCTGTAATGCAACCAAAGATATGCATAAATGGTTGATACCATGTCATCTAGTCATAAGTTGTGAAGATTGGACCAAAGCTCTTCAATTTATAGAGCGGATGGGAACCCCGGACGGACGGATCGCGCTGTGTATATCATAATACGACTAACCTTTAAGTCTGGCGTATAAAATTGAAAAAGTCTGCACCGACCGATAAAATCATTGGTGTTGGGAGATTGTTGGCAAACTGATGTTGTAGAAACGATCGTGATCATAAAGGGTTACATTCTGGCGATAAGAAATCACCATTATTTAATGGCAATAAGCTATATAGGCCTACAATTTATTCAGGATATCGTTAGCCAAATCAAAAGCGTATTTTCTATCCTGTAAATATACGTTAAAAACGCTCGTCACCCATTTGCAAGCACTTTGTGCAGTAAATTTATAATTTTTTTTTACTTTGTTAGGATTTAACTCTACACGGTAAACATTATATAGGCCTATACGCAAACAAAGTGATCATAAAATGATCTGAAATAAATGACATCGGTAAAGCCACTATGCTTAAACTGCTCGTACCGAAATGTGAGCTCAAACGCACAAATTCCAAATAGCTCGGATGTACGAGCGTATTGGCGAGTTTTTGTTGCTTGTAAAAACTTCCACATCCTCGAGATTGCAATTTAATAAACATACGGCATTTATGTAGAAGTTGAAAGGTTACAATAAGGGGAAGAATTACTTCTTGGTTTATTGGGTGACGACATCTCGATGTAGTTAATACATCGTTATCAAAGCCAATGACAAACACAAAATTATTCATTTCGTGAGAGAATTACAAGTTGAGACAGGTACTTCATAGTGTAAATTAGTTTAGAAAAGTAACATTGGAATTAAGTATGGTGGGTTACGATCTCTGAAGGTTGTCTTGGAGGATCAAAAGGTCATAGCAATTGTGGATAAATGATCGTTGGTCTGATGTTGGGCTTGGTAAATTCTGATGTGGATGGCTTAATTCCTGTAGTTTTCTCTTCTTCCAATGGTGTTGGTTGACATATAGTGTTGTAGTCGTTTCCCATTTGATGTGGTGAGTATAGGGTAGGAAATTAAGTGTTCAGAAATAACAGTTTCCTAACAGATGTTTTTTTTTTTAGTGTAATGCTGATGGGTCTGCCTGATTCACCAATGTAATGAGCATTACAACTGCAATTAATTCTGTATAATAAATCAACAGAATCAGAACCTAAAGGAACAATACACAAAATGATTGTGGAGAATCGCTATGCATGGGCTCTTTCATTTTTAATATATAGCTCTATACGTATTCACTGGAGAGACCTCGGACAAGTTCGATTTTTGGCCATGTCGGACCTATATTTGTAGGTCAGGCAGGCCATTTAAAGTGGCATGAGCTGACAAAATGTGGATATTTTGACGTCAAAACAGAATGTTGAAATTATTGGCTATTTTTCTCAAGACGTAAAATTCAGAAGCTTTTTAGTGCTTCTAATCTCGAAAATGTACGATAAAGTATTGTTTTAAACTAACTTTGCCTTAGAAAAAATGAATGGTCGTCCCGGTTATTTAAATTTTGTTTACTTTTCGTACACGTTTTCGGTTCGTACAGGCCACATACTGTATGGATTTTCCTCATTCCAACGCCAATCATTTAGTTTTTCGATGGCCTTCAAAGCCTCTTAGTGTTATGGCGATCAGAAATTATGAAAAAAGTGTGAATTTTGGCAGCTCATGCCACTTTAAAGGTATTAAGAACAACCAAAGGCAATGATTTCCAATTTGCGTTATGTGTGTTGTAGAACACGTACTTCACCAGTCGGACCAAAAAGAAAATTGAATTTCCTGAACAGCACTTAAAATTCAATGCTACATTTGGCGCCCTACGACAGTTAATAAACTCTGGGACATATGACGTCAAACGCGTGCCTCTTCATTGCAGATTGTTAACATAGAAGGTCGTCTATGCATTACGTCACTTTTGCTGAATAGTTGCTTTCCGCACTAAATGTACATTTAACGAGTTATTTTGTGTTTTGTGTCTGATGGTCAGCCAAATGTAGACCAAACACTCTACTGCGCACTTGATTCTTTTTACTACAAAAAGCAGACATTGGAATCTTCAAATAAAACCCCCTATCCAGTTGTCCATGGGAGCTGGGAGTGAGTGAGTGAGTGAGTGATTGGGGTTTTACGTCCTGCTCAACAGTATTTCGGTTATATGAAGACGTTGTCTCCTTGTGACAGGGCGGATTTCCACCGCTCTTTTAGGTGCTGTCTCACCGAGACGACTTGCCGAAGACAACCAGCAAGCCCCCTCACCCAGTCACAGTATACTGACACCGGGCCAACCAGTCGCTGCTCTAACTCCTATTGCTGAGCGCCAAGCGAAGCAGTAACAGCTACCATTGTTAAAGTCTTTGGTCTGACTCGACCCGGGCTTGAACCCGGATCTCCCAGGCCTGAAGCGGACGCTCTACCGACTGAGCTATCGGGGCTGGTCATGGGAGCTGGGAAAGTTACCACCGGTCATCTGGAAACCTTATCTTTATATAAACAATGGTAGAATAGCACATATTTTAACGATATTCGTTCCGGGCACGTCCCTTTAAGTTACACTCGGCCCTTTCATTTTTGGTATATAGAAGAGACCTTGGCCGTTTTCGATTTTCGGGAGTCCACATACAGGCCTGGGCCCTGTTTCACAAAGCGGCGTATTCACGTAACTGCCACAGCAACTCATACTGTAGAGATATGTTAGCATGAAAGTTACGGGAAAATACGTCTACGCCGCTTTGTTAAACAGGCTCCTGTTTCACAAAGCGGCGTAGCGTAAGTTTTGACGTAACTGGCATAGCAACCCATACTGTAGAGATATGTTAGTATGAAAGTTAAGCAAAAAATACATCTACGCCGCTTTGTGAAACAGGCTCCTGATGGGTGGGTTTGTCCATCCCAATTTCTTGTGAATGCGATAACTTTCAGCCTTTGTATTTCTTATATATATATATATATAGGGCTCTGGCATGTTACATTTCCCCGGTGTGCCCGACCTGAATTTGTAGGTCACTAGCTTTTCAGCTTATAATAAACACATACGAATTAAGGCTTGTTTAATTGACCCTCTTGGCAAATCCAAAAAATAAACTCCAGGTTGGGTACATCGTCTGCTGAAAATCAAGCTACATTTGAAAAAAATCCATGTGCCTGATGTGGTATATTTGATGTTATGGAGCGGACATGAAGTCCTGCAGGATAGCTTTCTTTGGTTGAACGCACACAAATTAAATTAAACGTAAAAGCCATTTATCAAATCTAAACATCTGAAAACTATCAAAATATAGGTAATTTATGACAAACATGCAGATTTTCATTGAACCGGATACTACTCGCACACGTCTACTAAAGGTCATTACATATGAATTCAATCACAATTTAGAAATTTACCCTCGTCAGTAGTCACCATCTCAGAATTGGCCAAAATTTGCACGGAATGCACCCACAGATAAAGAGTGAAGACCGGACAAATTGTACCGTTCAATTCTCGTTGACTGCGATCGAGTGACAAATCCACTCAGAAATTTTTCATTATTTATTTGGTCTACGTGGGATTTGAACTCGCGTCACATCGATTGAAGGCCTGTGTCGGACTAAGGGACCATCACTAAGTGATAATTGTAAAAAATAATCCTCTAATGAGCTGGAGCTCACATTAACGCTACATGCCGGAGCTATCTAAAGCGCACGGGAGGCGCCGGCTGAGCTACAAGGCACGCGTGGCCCAGGGAGCAGGTACATATTTCAGCACAGACGATGAGCTCTCGGCTGAGGCAAGTTCCTGGCCACCCAAGTTCACTGAGCTACATAAATATCACTACCTGTGTTACGTAATGATTTAACAGGACCACACGATTGGACTATCCCTCCTCTCAGCTCACGTTGCGCGCACACGGTGAGATTCTTGCCACGAGAGGCAGAAAATATCAAACATGCTAGATACTTTCCTCACCGCCTCGAGAGACGAAAATCTCACCAAAAGTTAAGCCGAGTCTAGGGAGCAGCTACAGATTTCAGCGTAGCCGGCCCCTCTCGTGTGTGCTAGGCATTACGCGCAAACGGGGGAAACAGCTTAGCTCTCAGCCACGCATGGCCGGCGCCTCTCGTGTGCGCTAGGCTTTAGCGACCGAGGTCCACCTAAAAATGGAAGTTCTGTAAACCAGTAGACCTAGTAATTGATACCCCAGAATTCTGTACATAAATTTTAGTCTCAAATAAATGGTGAAATGTCTTTTTAGGAGGGATTATGTGATCTCAGTGGACAGAAATTTTGCTTCTCTTGAAGCACGACTTTTACAACTGTCTCATTTGAAGGTTGCCTCCAAAAACATTTTTATCATTTCACCTTTTTATTTACCATTTTTATGAGCCAGCAACTTGAACACTAATGTAGATAAACGATTATGAACCGTCACTGGAATGGAAACAAATGTAGACGGGGTTGAAATTCGAAACTAAGCCCTCTCGACTAGATGAATACAGCTGAAAGCGGGCATTTCTGCCCCCGTTCATGACATCAGCCCAACAATAGCTCTGATAAGCCAAAGAAGGTGAACAGAGCTGATAATCAACTCTTTGGTAATATATCAGTGTTTTTTTTTTAAAAGATCACTCCATCTAAAGTATAAGACAGAACACTAATTTGAAATTTCAACCATAATGAATTTATAGTTGATATATCCGACACACTGGATAAATTATAGTATCAATATATAGTATCTTTATAAATGGCATCATTTGAATTGAGTAGCCATTTTTTCAACTTAACAAAATATAAAGAAAACAGAAAATAACCCAACTAAAGAATCAAACAATTTCCATTTGTTTTACTGAGATCTACATGTATTTGGAGTCCTCAAGAATAGACCTGAAGCTGAATGACATCACTGGGAAATGTTGCATTGTGGGGCATAAAGGGGTGGGGGTCTTTCTTTGAAGTGACAGTCTTGTTACAAGCCCTTATAGCAACATGCATACATGTAACTGCACGCCTATACCTTACTAGGCAGAATACTTTCCGGCCATCATGGCAATTCCCTGTTAATACCCACAATGATGTCATGAGGCAACGGGTCTTTAGAATGATAAATTCTTGATTGGTCACATAGGTCAGAGTGTTTGGGTGAAGTCGTGAAGAATATATCCAGTCCTTCCCCAAGGAAATCAAAGTGCGTCACACAATTAAGAATAATTGGATATTGCATGTACACAGTAACAAGGCATAAAATAATGCATAAAAATAGTTTACAAAACAACTAATTTCTTATATATAATCTATGCGAAAGCACCACAGGGTCTTGGAACAGTTTGAACATTTATAAATATCAGCATTTCAACCTTAATGCATTTCAACAAACATTTCCATTTTCTTAGGAATTTGTCCTTTGTAAGGAATACTGCATTTAACCAGTTTCCTTGCAGCTAAGCACTGTAAAGATAAATAATTGAGTGGAGAAACTATGTCATATATAGTTAGTCCCCTGATGAGTTGCATGGGAGTTTTCCTATCACAGTTACAGGCATCTATGTGAGCACCATTACCAAGTAGAGCTCTTATCACCTCAGATTTACATGGTCTATTACTGGCCGCCACATGCAATGGAGTATTATTATCATCATCAACATCATCAACGGGGGCACCAACTTCCACAAGGAGGCGAACAACAGCTGCAGAGGGAAATGAGCAGACAGGATAGCGACCCACATTTGTTGTCTCCCTTGAACAAGCTAGGTGCAAAGGGGAATAATTTTTAGCACCTTTCGGGTGCATTTGAACAAGTTTGTAAGCTGTTTTCTTAAACAAATGTTCTTCCTCCTCAGTCAATGAGCTTTCGATCCTACACATCAGGCATATCAAGTGCATTATGACCACCAACAAGCGGTTATAATTTGATACTTCAGACTCTGACTTTTCTGATTTCAACAAGATTTTTTCACCTCTTTGTAGTTCATCAACAGCCCGTGTTAACACAGACATAATGTCACCAAAGGCAATGGGATAGGCTGGTCGACTTCGCCATTCTGTTGTCATAAAAGAAAACAGTTCAGCAAATGACAAAAAGCTACTTTGTGTCATAGGACTGAGTGGTTCTAAAATCCCCTGCTGCATGTCTAAAGCATACATCCACAAAGTAATACAACGGTCAAAATTACCCATGTCAGCATATAGTGCCCCTCTATATCTTATATAGTATGATGTATCAGGATGAGCAGGGCCCAAAATCCTTTCTCTGACCAATAAGGCTTGCATTCTCATATCATCAGGGTCAGAAATCAAATCATCCAGTTGGTCTAGAGTTGTTACTTCCACAGCATTTTCATAAGCTGCTACTTTAGATGAAGTGACTGGCTTATTTAGTGGATTGCTTTGGTCAGAGTACCTATCCTCCATAGCTTGGCGCCAGAAATTCAATGCAGCGAGCATGTCACGTTTTTTGTCAACATAGGTTGCTCCAAGCAATTCAAGGGCATTCACACGTTCTATTTTTCTACATTCAGACCGCGCAATGAGAAACTCTACAATTTTCGTATATCCAGAAATAGCTGCAGCAATGAGTGGTGTCATGCCATAAGCATCCCGTTCCATTGTTGCCCCACATCCTATAAGTAATTTCATGATCTCTAAGCTTCCAGACTCTGCGCAGTCATGTAATGCTGTATTACCTGAAACAAAAAATATCATTCATTAAAGATGAAGAAAGCTGGTGATATGAATATTTTTGTTTAGGTACTTAGATGTATAACTTTCACTGATCAGCCGTCCGATTAGAACTAACTAGTAGTGCTTATGGAGATCAGCTGTAACCCGGTTGTTTCAGGCCTGTCATTAAGAATACACTGGGAGAGTTACAACATGCTCTCCCAAAAATGTCAGGGTGACCTGTTTCACTCTCACCAAAAATGGTCTTCCAAAATTCAATGGGAATGCATTTCCTCTCCCATCTTTTTCAGAGAAAGAACACGATCATGATGAAATAAAAGGGTATGAAGTTACAGAAAAGGAATTTTTATTCTGGTATACTTATATATGTCAGAATTGTCGTGCAAATTCTGGAGAAAAAAATCTTTAACAAAATGTTATTCTAGTTTTTCATATTATCAAACAGTGAATTCTATTTTAATGGACATGAAAGGGTTGGAGAATAGTTTCATCTTGGGAGAGTGAAAAACAGGTCTCCTCAGACCCCTCTGGGGGAGTGTGGAGGGGAAGGAGAGCAATCACTCTCCCTATAATGACAACCCTGTTGTTTTATCTGTGATTCTCTACTTACAAATTCATACTTCTTCATACCAAAGTCTTTTTCTTATATCTATAAAGATATATCCAAAGCCATTAAATTTAAAAAAAAAAATGTTCACTGAAAATTATTCTTATATTTCTGTTGCAAAAATAACATGCCCTAGTGTTATTTCATGTGTTGACGATGTCGTTTTTTTTAAAAACAGCAAAGAGAAGCTAGCTATGTGTGACAATATTTTGATCAACTATCACTGACATCAGCTAGAATATCAATAAAATAGCTTCAGATATATCTTGGTGTATTTCACAGAAGGATTTGGATAAAAGAAATAGTTTTTAAACGAAGAATCATAGATGAAACCAAATGTTAAATGCAAATCGCCATATTAAACCACTAGTCCACAATATGTTCAGTGGATTGAAGTATATATTCTTCTTCAATATACCATGTTGCTCTCAGAATTAATAAAAAATGATAGTTACTCGAAATTTTTAAAAATTGATTTTTCAAATGCACCCTCTGTAGACGTGGTATTGAAGAAGGATGTGCGGGCGTATCATTCAGAATAACTTCAATCCACTCAACATATTGCGGACTACATAACCACTAATTAAATGAATGGTCAGTAAAAGTTTTACTCCTAAACTCTAGTCTCACTTGATTTTAGCCTAACTTAAAAGGGGCTTATAAAAAACCAAGTTAACTTAATAAACTGCACTACCACATAGTTATAACTTACTGGATGTATCATTTCGAAAAGTTAGTGTAATAATGTTTTCATCCATAATTAGTCCGGGCTTCTGACTCCAAAATCTCTATTTTTTTTATACTGACGGGCGTATTTTAGAGTCAGGGCTCATTGCAATCAAAAAGTCGGAGTAGACAGCGCGCTTTTGATCGGGCAGTTTGCGGTCAGATTTAGATAGTAAATAACAACATAACTAACTCAAATAGTGTCAGTACGACATTCATAAATAATTTAGCCTTTTTAAAAGTCCAAAATATGACCGTGAGTATAAAAAAAATAGTAATTTTGGAATCAGAAACCCGGACTAATCCATAATTTGATAAAAATACTAATAGGACTAATCTATTTCTTTTTTACACCCTTCCATAACTGTAATTTAGATTTTGTCAAAAAAGGAGGAAATATGAAAAAGAATTAAAAAATGGTCAATATATTGGAGATACCTTTGACACTTTTCCTGTTGACACCTGCCCCTAACTTCAACAGATACTTGGCAATATCTATGTGACCTTTGAAGCAGGAAATCATTAGACATGTATGGCCATGGCGATTAGCTATTTCAATATCAGCTCCATGAGAGACTAAATATTTGACAATCTCGAAATGACCATCAAAACAAGCAGCTCTAAGAGGTGTAGAATTGGTAAAAGTAGTTTTGTTGACATTACTTCCTCTCTCAATTAAAATTTTGACGATCGTCAGGTGCCCGGCCGCAGCAGCACACCAAAGGGGTGGGGCCCCTTCGATCGTCTCCCCGTCAAAATTCACAGACCCCACTTGTTCAATGTTAGCTACACAAGTGTCCAAGAGATATTTAACAATGTCTAAATGACCGTTCCGACATGCCATAATAAGAGGAGTCGCTCCATAAGTCTTGGCATGAACAAGACGACATATTTCCTCAGTGGATTTGTGGTCGAGAAAAATACGTAGTCGACTCAGTTTGCCGTCCCTGGCAGCGTTGAAAACCACACTTCGATACTCCATTTCCTTCATTCGGAAGTCTTAAGCTGTTGAACAGCCAATATGTAGCTTATCGCTGAACTTAAAACAACTTTGAAGTTTGAGTCACTTATATTTTGAAAGCTGCGAAAAGTGATAACGTTTATCCATAGTGCAACATGGCGGCCTGTCACTTATCCCCGCCAGGTGTCGCTATAGTCTATGGAATTTTCACGGGAGACTACTTTTACATCACTACAGAACTGAATTTGGATTTCTTGTTTTGGAGAAGCACCTAGTGAATTTTCTGTTTGCTTTATTTTAATTTGAGAAATTTTTCTTACATGCACCTCTTTTTATAGAGGGATTAAAACGACACTTAAAAATACACAATAGTAAAACCCAAACCCAATTTCAACAGAATACATGTATTGTATCTATTATTAGAAAAGATAAAAACAAAATAAAATTTGGTCTGCTGTATGGCTATTTATGTTATTAATGCTGAATTAGTGAATAAGCCTTTTGGATTTCTGAATGCTCCGGATAAAATACATATTTGACAGGAACATCATCATCAGTCATTGGAACATCATCGACAACCTGCTGTGAGAAAGCAAGAGCTATTGTCAGTGGATTAAATCCTTTGGAATGACAAAGTTTGAGATAATTGTCATAGTACCCCTTTCCTCTGCCTAGTCTGAACCCTTGAGTTGTAAATGCTAAACCGGGCATTAGGATCATGTCTAGACCACCTGCAAAAAAGAAAAAACCTAAACATTTAGCTGTAACTATATAACATTTCACAAAAAAATGATAGTGGGCTATAGGCATACATGTATTTGGTGGCTTTTGGGATGGGTAAGTTGAGAACTTTGGGAAGAACCAAAGCGTTTGAGGTTGGTTACATATGGAATGGACCAAGGCGTTTGAGGTTGGTTACATATGGAATGGACCAAGGCGTTTGGGGTTGGTTACATATGGAATGGACCAAGGAGTTTGGGGTTGGTTACATATGGAATGGACCAAGGAGTTTGGGGTTGGTTACATATGGAATGGACCAAGGAGTTTGGGGTTGGTTACATATGGAATGGACCAATGAGTTTGGCGTTGGTTACATATGGAATGGACCAAGGAGTTTGGGGTTGGTTACATATGGAATGGACCAAGGAGTTTGGGGTTGGTTACATATGGAATGGACCAATGAGTTTGGGGTTGGTTACATATGGAATGGACCAAGGAGTTTGGGGTTGGTTACATATGGAATGGACCAAGGAGTTTGGGGTTGGTTACATATGGAATGGACCAAGGAGTTTGGGGTTGGTTACATATGGAATGGACCAATGAGTTTGGGGTTGGTTACATATGGAATGCACCAAGGAGTTTGGGGTTGGTTACATATGGAATGGACCAATGAGTTTGGGGTTGGTTACATATGGAATGGACCAATGAGCTTGGGGTTGGTTACATATGGAATGGACCAAGGAGTTTGGGGTTGGTTACATATGGAATGGACCAAGGAGTTTGGGGTTGGTTACATATGGAATGGACCAATGAGTTTGGGGTTGGTTACATATGGAATGCACCAAGGAGTTTGGGGTTGGTTACATATGGAATGGACCAATGAGTTTGGGGTTGGTTACATATGGAATGGACCAATGAGTTTGGGGTTGGTTACATACGGAATGCACCAAGGAGTTTGGGGTTGGTTACATATGGAATGCACCAAGGAGTTTGGGGTTGGTTACATATGGAATGCACCAAGGAGTTTGGGGTTGGTTACATATGGAATGGACCAAGGAGTTTGGGGTTGGTTACATATGGAATGGACCAAGGAGTTTGGGGTTGGTTACATATGGAATGGACCAATGAGTTTGGGGTTGGTTACATATGGAATGGACCAAGGAGTTTGGGGTTGGTTACATATGGAATGGACCAAGGAGTTTGGGGTTGGTTACATATGGAATGGACCAATGAGTTTGGGCTTGGTTACATACGGAATGGACCAAGGAGTTTGGGGTTGGTTACATATGGAATGGACCAATGAGTTTGGGGTTGGTTACATATGGAATGGACCAAGGAGTTTGGGGTTGGTTACATATGGAATGGACCAAGGAGTTTGGGGTTGGTTACATACGGAATGCACCAAGGAGTTTGGGGTTGGTTACATATGGAATGGACCAAGGAGTTTGGGGTTGGTTACATATGGAATGGACCAAGGAGTTTGGGGTTGGTTACATATGGAATGCACCAAGGAGTTTGGGGTTGGTTACATATGGAATGGACCAAGGAGTTTGGGGTTGGTTACATATGGAATGCACCAAGGAGTTATAAGGGTTGGTTACATATGGAATGCACCAAGGAGTTTGGGGTTGGTTACATATGGAATGCACCAAGGAGTTTGGGGTTGGTTACATATGGAATGCACCAAGGAGTTTGGGGTTGGTTACATATGGAATGGACCAAGGAGTTTGGGGTTGGTTACATATGGAATGCACCAAGGAGTTTGGGGTTGGTTACATATGGAATGGACCAAGGAGTTTGGGGTTGGTTACATATGGAATGCACCAAGGAGTTTGGGGTTGGTTACATATGGAATGCACCAAGGAGTTTGGGGTTGGTTACATATGGAATGCACCAAGGAGTTTGGGGTTCGATACATATGGAATGGACCAAGTGTGGGGTTGGTTACATATGGAATGAATCTATGCAAGGTGGGGTGGGCTATTTGGAACGATCCAATCGCTCTGGGCTTTATTGAATGGTTCCAAGTCTTTTGAGTGGGATATAGGTCTGTCTTATGGAATGGTTTCAAACTTTTGTGGGATATAGGTTTAGCTTATGGAATGGATCAATAACTTTTGGGTTGCTTATGTAAAATAAACCCAATATCGATCACTGCTTAGATTGAATGAACTTTTTGGTTTGGCTGAACCCATAGAACGGATATGGGTTATATGGAATGGATGCAGGACATATTCGAGGGGTATGTGTAATGGAAACAAGAAATATGGATGGGCTATACAGAATGGATACAGGACATTTGGGTGGGCTATATGGAATGGATACAGGACATTTGGGAGGGCTATATGTAATGGATACAGGACATTTGGGTGGGCTTTATGAATGGATACAGGACATTTGGGAGGGCTATATGGAATGGGTACAGGACATTTGGCAGGGCTATACGGAATGGATACAGGACATTTGGGTGGGCTTTATGGAATGGATACAGGACATTTGGGTGGGCCATATGGAATGGATACAGGACATTTGGGAGGCCTATATGGAATGGATACAGGACATTTGGCAGGGCTTTATGGAATGGATACAGGACATTTGGGTGGGCTATATGGAATGGATACAGAACATTTGGGTGGGCTATATGGAATGGATACAGGACATTTGGGTGGGCTATATGGAATGGATACAGGACAATTGGGTGGGCTATATGGAATGGATACAGGACAATTGGGTGGGCTATATGGAATGGATACAGAACATTTGGAAGGGCTATATGGAATGGATACAGAACATTTGGAAGGGCTATATGGAATGGATACAGGACAATTGGGTGGGCTATATGGAATGGATACAGGACATTTGGCAGGGCTTTATGGAATGGATACAGGGCAATTGGGTGGGCTATATGGAATGGATACAGAACATTTGGAAGGGCTATATGGAATGGATACAGGACAATTGGGTGGGCTATATGGAATGGATACAGGACATTTGGGTGGGCTATATGGAATGGATACAGGACATTTGGCAGGGCTTTATGGAATGGATACAGGACATTTGGGTGGGCTATATGGAATGGATACAGGACATTTGGGAGGGCTATATGGAATGGATACAGAACATTTGGCAGGGCTTTATGGAATGGATACATGACATTTGGGTGGGCTATATGGAATGGATACAGGACATTTGGGTGGGCTATATGGAATGGATACAGGACATTTGGGTGGGCTATATGGAATGGATACAGGACATTTGGGTGGGCTATATGGAATGGATACAGGACATTTGGGTGGGCTATATGGAATGGATACAGGACATTTGGGAGGCCTATATGGAATGGATACAGGACATTTGGGAGGGCTATATGGAATGGATACAGAACATTTGGGAGGCCTATATGGAATGGATACAGGACATTTGGGAGGGCTATATGGAATGGATACAGGACATTTGGGTGGGCCATATGGAATGGATACATGACATTTGGCAGGGCTATATGGAATGGATACAGAACATTTGGCAGGGCTTTATGGAATGGATACAGGACATTTGGGGGGGCTATATGGAATGGATACAGGACATTTGGGTGGGTTATATGGAATGGATACAGGACATTTGGGGGGGGTGGCTTTATGGAATGGATACAGGACATTTGGGAGGGCTATATGGAATGGATACAGGACATTTGGGAGGGCTATATGGAATGGATACAGGACATTTGGCAGGGCTTTATGGAATGGATACAGTACATTTGGGAGGGCTATATGGAATGGATACATGACATTTGGGAGGGCTATATGGAATGGATACAGGACATTTGGGTGGGCTATATGGAATGGATACAGGACATTTGGGAGGGCTATACGGAGTGGATACAGGACATTTGGGAGGGCTATATGGAATGGATACGGGACATTTGGAAGGGCTATATGGAATGGATACAGGACATTTGGGTTGGCTTTATGGAATGGATACAGGACATTTGGGAGAGCTATATGGAATGGATACAGGACATTTGGGTGGGCCATATGGAATGGATACAGGACATTTGGGTGGGCTTTATGGAATGGATACAGGACAGTTGGGAGGGCTTTATGGAATGGATATGGGACATTTGGGTGGGCCATATGGAATGGATACAGGACATTTGGGTGGGCTTTATGGAATGGATACAGGACATTTGGGTGGGCTTTATGGAATGGATACAGGACAGTTGGGAGGGCTTTATGGAATGGATACAGGACATTTGGCAGGGCTTTATGGAATGGATACAGGACAGTTGGGAGGGCTTTATGGAATGGATACAGGACATTTGGGTGGGATTTATGGAATGGATACAGGACATTTGGGAGGGCTATATGGAATGGATACAGGACATTTGTGTGGGCCATATGGAATGGATACAGGACATTTGGGAGGGCTATACGGAATGGATACAGGACATTTGGGAGGCCTATATGGAATGGATACAGGACATTTGGGTGGGCTATATGGAATGGATACAGGACATTTGGCAGGGCTATATGGAATGGATACAGGACATTTGGGGGGGGGGGGTGGCTTTATGGAATGGATACAGGACATTTGGGAGGGCTTTATGGAATGGATACAGGACATTTGGGGGGGGGGGGTGGCTTTATGGAATGGATACAGAACATTTGGCAGGGCTTTATGGAATGGATACAGGACATTTGGGGGGGCTATATGGAATGGATACAGGACATTTGGGTGGGTTATATGGAATGGATACAGGACATTTGGGGGGGGGGGGGGTGGCTTTATGGAATGGATACAGGACATTTGGGAGGGCTATATGGAATGGATACAGGACATTTGGGACGGCTATATGGAATGGATACAGGACATTTGGCAGGGCTTTATGGAATGGATACAGTACATTTGGGAGGGCTATATGGAATGGATACATGACATTTGGGAGGGCTATATGGAATGGATACAGGACATTTGGGTGGGCTATATGGAATGGATACAGGACATTTGGGAGGGCTATACGGAGTGGATACAGGACATTTGGGAGGGCTATATGGAATGGATACGGGACATTTGGAAGGGCTATATGGAATGGATACAGGACATTTGGGTTGGCTTTATGGAATGGATACAGGACATTTGGGAGAGCTATATGGAATGGATACAGGACATTTGGGTGGACCATATGGAATGGATACAGGACATTTGGGTGGGCTTTATGGAATGGATACAGGACATTCGGGAGGGCTATATGGAATGGATACAGAACATTTGGCAGGGCTTTATGGAATGGATACAGGACATTTGGGGGGGCTATATGGAATGGATACAGGACATTTGGGTGGGTTATATGGAATGGATACAGGACATTTGGGGGGGGGGGGTGGCTTTATGGAATGGATACAGGACATTTGGGAGGGCTATATGGAATGGATACAGGACATTTGGGAGGGCTATATGGAATGGATACAGTACATTTGGGTGGGCTATATGGAATGGATACAGTACATTTGGGAGGGCTATATGGAATGGATACAGAACATTTGGCAGGGCTTTATGGAATGGATACATGACATTTGGCAGGGCTATATGGAATGGATACAGAACATTTGGCAGGGCTTTATGGAATGGATACAGGACATTTGGGGGGGCTATATGGAATGGATACAGGACATTTGGGTGGGTTATATGGAATGGATACAGGACATTTGGGGGGGGGGGGGTGGCTTTATGGAATGGATACAGGACATTTGGGAGGGCTATATGGAATGGATACAGGACATTTGGGAGGGCTATATGGAATGGATACAGGACATTTGGCAGGGCTTTATGGAATGGATACAGTACATTTGGGAGGGCTATATGGAATGGATACATGACATTTGGGAGGGCTATATGGAATGGATACAGGACATTTGGGTGGGCTATATGGAATGGATACAGGACATTTGGGAGGGCTATACGGAGTGGATACAGGACATTTGGGAGGGCTATATGGAATGGATACGGGACATTTGGAAGGGCTATATGGAATGGATACAGGACATTTGGGTTGGCTTTATGGAATGGATACAGGACATTTGGGAGAGCTATATGGAATGGATACAGGACATTTGGGTGGGCCATATGGAATGGATACAGGACATTTGGGTGGGCTTTATGGAATGGATACAGGACAGTTGGGAGGGCTTTAAGGAATGGATATGGGACATTTGGGTGGGCCATATGGAATGGATACAGGACATTTGGGTGGGCTTTATGGAATGGATACAGGACATTTGGGTGGGCTTTATGGAATGGATACAGGACAGTTGGGAGGGCTTTATGGAATGGATACAGGACATTTGGCAGGGCTTTATGGAATGGATACAGGACAGTTGGGAGGGCTTTATGGAATGGATACAGGACATTTGGGTGGGATTTATGGAATGGATACAGGACATTTGGGAGGGCTATATGGAATGGATACAGGACATTTGTGTGGGCCATATGGAATGGATACAGGACATTTGGGAGGGCTATACGGAATGGATACAGGACATTTGGGAGGCCTATATGGAATGGATACAGGACATTTGGGTGGGCTATATGGAATGGATACATGACATTTGGCAGGGTTATATGGAATGGATACAGGACATTTGGGGGGGGGGGGGGTGGCTTTATGGAATGGATACAGGACATTTGGGAGGGCTATATGGAATGGATACAGGACATTTGGGACGGCTATATGGAATGGATACAGGACATTTGGCAGGGCTTTATGGAATGGATACAGTACATTTGGGAGGGCTATATGGAATGGATACATGACATTTGGGAGGGCTATATGGAATGGATACAGGACATTTGGGTGGGCTATATGGAATGGATACAGGACATTTGGGAGGGCTATACGGAGTGGATACAGGACATTTGGGAGGGCTATATGGAATGGATACGGGACATTTGGAAGGGCTATATGGAATGGATACAGGACATTTGGGTTGGCTTTATGGAATGGATACAGGACATTTGGGAGAGCTATATGGAATGGATACAGGACATTTGGGTGGGCCATATGGAATGGATACAGGACATTTGGGTGGGCTTTATGGAATGGATACAGGACAGTTGGGAGGGCTTTATGGAATGGATATGGGACATTTGGGTGGGCCATATGGAATGGATACAGGACATTTGGGTGGGCTTTATGGAATGGATACAGGACATTTGGGTGGGCTTTATGGAATGGATACAGGACAGTTGGGAGGGCTTTATGGAATGGATACAGGACATTTGGCAGGGCTTTATGGAATGGATACAGGACAGTTGGGAGGGCTTTATGGAATGGATACAGGACATTTGGCAGGGCTTTATGGAATGGATACAGGACAGTTGGGAGGGCTTTATGGAATGGATACAGGACATTTGGGTGGGATTTATGGAATGGATACAGGACATTTGGGAGGGCTATATGGAATGGATACAGGACATTTGTGTGGGCCATATGGAATGGATACAGGACATTTGGGAGGGCTATACGGAATGGATACAGGACATTTGGGAGGCCTATATGGAATGGATACAGGACATTTGGGTGGGCTATATGGAATGGATACAGGACATTTGGGAGGGCTATACGGAATGGATACAGGACATTTGGGTGGGCTATATGGAATGGATACAGGACATTTGGGTGGGCTATATGGAATGGATACAGGACATTTGGGTGGGCTTTATGGAATGGATACAGGGCATTTGGGTGGGCTTTATGGAATGGATACAGGACATTTGGGAGGGCTATATGGAATGGATACAGGACATTTGTGTGGGCTACATGGAATGGATACAGGACATTTGGGTGGGCTATATGGAATGGATACAGGACATTTGGGTGGGCTATATGGAATGGATACAGAACATTTGGCAGGGCTTTATGGAATGGATACAGAACATTTGGCAGGGCTTTATGGAATGGATACAGGACATTTGGAAGGGCTATATGGAATGGATACAGGACATTTGGGTGGGCTTTATGGAATGGATACAGGACATTTGGGAGAGCTATATGGAATGGATACAGGACATTTGGGTGGGCCATATGGAATGGATACAGGACATTTGGGTGGGCTTTATGGAATGGATACAGGACAGTTGGGAGGGCTTTATGGAATGGATATGGGACATTTGGGTGGGCTTTATGGAATGGATACAGGACATTTGGGTGGGCTTTATGGAATGGATACAGGACATTTGGGTGGGCTTTATGGAATGGATACAGGACAGTTGGGAGGGTTTATGGAATGGATACAGGACATTTGGCAGGGCTTAATGGAATGGACACAGGACAGTTGGGAGGGCTATATGGAATGGATACAGGACATTTGGGTGGGCTTTATGGAATGGATACAGGACAGTTGGGAGGGTTTATGGAATGGATACAGGACATTTGGGTGGGCTTTATGGATGGATACAGGACATTTGGGAGGGCTATGTGAAATGGATACAGAACCTTTGGGAGGACTATATGGAATGGATACAGGACATTTGGGAGGGCTATATGGAATGGATATATGATGGCATTTGGGAGAGCTATATGGAATGGATACAGGACATTTGGGTGGGCTATATGGAATGGATACAGGGCATTTGGGAGGCCTATATGGAATGGATACAGGACATTTGGGTGGGCTATACGGAATGGATACAGGACATTTGGGAGGCCTATATGGAATGGATACAGGACATTTGGGTGGGCTATATGGAATGGATACAGGACATTTGGGTGGGCTATATGGAATGGATACAGGACATTTGGGAGGGCTTTATGGAATGGATACAGGACATTTGGGAGGGCTATATGGAATGGATACAGAACATTTGGGTGGGCTATATGGAATGGATACAGGACAATTGGGTGGGCTATATGGAATGGATACAGGACATTTGGGAGGGCTTTATGGAATGGATACAGAACATTTGGGAGGGCTATACGGAATGGATACAGGACATTTGGGAGGGCTATATGGAATGGATACATGACATTTGGGAGGGCTATATGGAATGGATACAGAACATTTGGCAGGGCTTTATGGAATGGATACAGGACATTTGGGTGGGCTATATGGAATGGATACAGAACATTTGGGTGGGCTATATGGAATGGATACAGGACATTTGGGTGGGCTATATGGAATGGATACAGGACATTTGGGTGGGCTATATGGAATGGATACAGGCCATTTGGGTGGGCTATATGGAATGGATACGGGACATTTGGGTGGGCTATATGGAATGGATACAGAACATTTGGGTGGGCTATATGGAATGGATACAGAACATTTGGGTGGGCTATATGGAATGGATACAGAACATTTGGGTGGGCTATATGGAATGGATACAGGACATTTGGGTGGGCTATATGGAATGGATACAGAACATTTGGGTGGGTTATATGGAATGGATACAGAACATTTGGGTGGGCTATATGGAATGGATCTAAATCTCAAAATACACTGAGGCAAGTGAGCTATACTGGTTTCCAAAGCATCCTCTCTGAATTCCCCAATCGCAGGTTGTTTTATGTTCCATTTTGTTAATGGCAATGTTTCATAATCTTCCCATGATTTCAGTCGCACCATTTTCATGTTTTCTTTATTATACTGTGGGATAAAGCAGTCCCTTTTGGAGTGGAATATGTTTTGAAGAATAGTTTCTGTGCAGATTTCATCCTTCATGCTTAAAAATACACTTATCCGTTGACACTTCTGGTACTCTGGGGACTTTAATACCTGTTGAACAATGGAAAAAAAATTATATTTATTTAACATTCAAAAAGGTATAAATGTCGAGTTGAATCATTTGTGAAAAAGTAATAAAGATTCAGATTGATCAATTTGGACATGAATCATGATGATCGAGGTCGGATTTATGGGTTGAGGTGTCAAGTGTTTGAGGCTAAACTCCCCTTTCTGTTTTTTTCTGGCTAGGTTTCCCTGCCGGGGGTGGGGGTGGGGGGAATCAAAATTTTCCCTTTCTTTTCCCATGATCCTATGGCCCATGGGGTTCAATCCCAGTCTGCCGATATTCTTGCCATAGTTTAAGATGCGTAGGCATTGTCAATGTATTACGGTACAAAGTGTTCCAGAAAATTCTGCTGACTAAGGCCAAGCTCCTGTCAGTCGTCAAACTAATTTGTTGTTTATTACAACAATTTATGGTATATGGCCTACTATATAAAGGTCTAAATGGTAGCCTATGTACGTGGTAGGCTACGGTACGTTTTTTTAACACAATTTAAAACTTGTCTCCATGGTTATTTTAGACAAGAAGAATTTCCCCGTGCCCGTGAATTTTAGTGTTCATAAATATAAATTATGCCATAAGTTCGGCTAAGTTGGACTGAGACTGGCAAGACTGAGAATGAGATGAGACTGAGAGTGAGAGTGAGAGAGAGGTCTAGACACCAAAGACTAAAGTCTAAATGACTGGTCAAATGGGTCTTCTTTTACTGCGCTACTCCTTCATAAAACCTTTTTGTCAGGGTTAAATATTCACCTTTTCTGATACTATCTGAGACTGTGCAGCCTTTTCCTTTTCCGTCAACTTAGCAATCCGGTCCTTTAACATTTTTCGCATAGCTTGTTTGGAAGTCTGAACTGTAGACATCATTATTTCTCGATAGCATTCAGGGGTAGAGAACAATCGAGATCTCGTGCCATTCTACGAGATCTTCAACTCGAGACATGGCTCGAGAGCCGTCGCACTCCATTTTGCGCATAGTTAACTGCAAGAAATCTACTGAGAATTTTTAATCTATATACTATTTCTTTCTCTGTTCTATTCTGTTCGCAAACATGTAACCCTATCATAATATGCTGCATTGCAGGTTCTTAGGGCAGAAATACTTGTTAAAAATCAAAAATATAATCGGCACTACATCAGCTGTTAAATACATTCTAAAACAAGATGGCAGCGCTCATGGATGTCAAGGCAAAATATGATATGGACTTCATGGTATTTCATGGTATATTATATGTATTAGGAGAGTAGCAAGCAACATAACAAAACAGGTTGTCGGCGGCTTAAACGTTACCTACCAGAATTATATCGAATATCTCTCTACACAACCCAGCCAACTATCAGTGTCACGTGTCTTTGTTTACAATTTTAAGGACGTGGACAGCAGTGGTCTCCCTTTGTCTTAAAGCAACATGTCACTCAATCGTTTTAGAGTTGATATCTCAACGAATGGCAGAAGGATCAATCTCTATTTTAGATTGGGGTAGAGAACTCAAGTCGCACAGAACCAAGATGGCCAGCCCATCTTTGCATCAACAACTACACGGTGAAATCGAACTGGTTGACAAGCTCGGTCAGGCCATCAAACTAACCCAAAAGCTTAGGGCAACTGTATCCAAAGTGTTTGAGGACTTAGGAAATGGTTTGGAAAATACACAGGGCAATGAGAAAATTATTATTAATGGCCTTCAAAAAACCTTGTTAGCAGTCAACAACGACTTCAGGTAACATTACATTGTGTCCACCGAGTGTCCAATTCTCGATACGTAATATTGAGTACATTTTTAAAGAAAATGATGGGATTATTCCCTTTTTATATGATGTATCAGTGTCAATGTGACTGAAAACCTAGAACTTAGTAGCAGATGTTATGGATGGAGTCCCCGGTGATTTGAGCTACTGGCAACCAAACTTTTGTAACAAAACATCTTGCAAAATACATTTGATGAGTGATAGAACGAAAACATTATTTCTTAAATAATCTGATATTCATTATGTCGTCAGGGTGGACGACCAGCAAATATCAAAATGGAGATAACGAGTTGGATTTAACTTGATGAATTACGTTGCTTAATAGTTCATTATTTAATATATCACAGGGCTCGAAATTAGCGGTTGTCCGCTTGCCCCGGACAAGCAATTTTTATTAGGGGCAACCAGTATTGACAGGAGCGGTTGTCCCGGGCCAAGCGCATAAGCCCTAAACTGAGAAAACTTTCATGACACTTGTTGATTTATGTCTCCGAAATAAGTGCGTCTAACGGTCGCCATTTTCATTAAGGGAGGCAATCGGGTCTAAATTCCGGCTCTTGCACAACACATGCACATGACCCCTGACCTGATCAAGGTCAGCACGCATGACAACTGCTTATTTTCCAGTATAAAAATGCGTGCATGCGCATAGTCAGGTAAACATCTGCTTCAGCGCGGCAATGTGCTGTCTGACAGTTGAAACGTTATGGGTATCCGATCAGTTATCGTACACTTTTGACGGGTTTTCACTGCTAAAATTTACATCAGTGTTTGCATTGACAAAAAATTCCACAGAAGTGAAGCTGGGCTCAGTCGACTTTTGTTAAAATACTTTAATTGTTCCCAAGACTCTGAAATGAAGTTTTAGGGAATGTTCGAAAAGTCCCCGACACCGTCAAAAGGACATTCACTCGCTCGTCTGCATGTTTTGGTAGAGTGACGGGGACCAGTTATTGTACATCCAACGTTAAAGCTGTTGTGACGTCATTTCTCGTGTTCGAAAAGTCCCCGACACGGTCAAAAGCGACTATTCTTGAGTCGGCTGACAAATGTAACTTCAAAAAAAGTTTTATTCATATTTGGAGGTTGAAATTTTGCAAGAACATGCCTCGATAAGTAAGCCGGCTGTAATCGGCGGGAAAGCGTGATCACTTGGGTAAAACATTCATATGTGTTGGCTGTAAGATAATTGGTTCTGTACGATAACCGATTGGATACGCGTACTTTTAAAAAGCGGATTCACGCTGAAAGCGAAGCCAGAGTGACAATACAGATCTATGCATCGCCACAAAGAGAAATTAAAAGCTAGAGCAAAACAGACGCAGGTAGAGCAAAATATGACCAACCCGTCAACAAACTGCACGACACGCGTTTAAAAGATCTGGTTGCAAAAGGTCGTGGGTTAAATTTTTTTTCGGACAATTGCTTTATTGCTGGGGCAAACAGATCTGTTGCTATGGTTGCCCCTGGGACAACAAGTCAAAAATCTTGATTTCGAGCCCTGTATCATTAATACCATTATCAGGATTTGGGTACATTGAATAAGTAAGAGTTAATTTCTCTTGGGATGATAGAAGGAGCTGCAGTATGTTCAGCTATATTGATGATATGGAAGAGAAAGATGGTGGATGGAACTAAGAGGGCAACTTTTTAGTTTCAGTCAAAGTCACCCTTCCCTACCTCTGAAGACACAGTGGGGCACCCAATTTCGTGGACATTATGAAAAACACCATCTTTGTTTCATGTTATATTTTTAAGCAACATGCATACATGTAGTAGATATCACATAATGGAATGAGATACCTTATTGTTCGTTCTCTAACTGCAGTGAATTGGAAAAAGTGGGATCCGGCATTAGTAAAGACCACTCAAATACGGTTGCCAATACAAGTCATTTAACCTTTGACCCCAGCCTTGACAAAGCTCCTTTATATACTGATGTATTGCACTGGTATAAATGGACAAATAAGGTACATGACATTACTAAAGTTTTACTGTAAGTGTTAATATTTATTGAACATTGCTCAACCTGATGTTAAACATTTTATGATTGTATTAGATTGATTGATTGATTGATGTTTAACGCTGCACTCAAAATGATTTCCCTTATATTGTGGTGTTGCCGGGTTTAGTGGGGGAGGAAAACAGGCTTTTTGCCTCAAGTGAGGAAACCTTTGGCGAGTACCTAGAAACTCTTTGCATACGGCGTTCAAGGATTATATATACTCCAATATTTGCTATAGAGGAAACATTAACCAGGGCATTTGAGGAATGTTTTTATTATGTTATTGTTTCAAATCAACTGTCTATTTTTTTGAAAATTTGATTTTTAGATTTAAAATATTTTTGATTGAAACTGTTCATGCAGATTATGATTTTCATTGTTTTTAGCTGACTGATTACACTTCTCATGCAAATCTTCTTCTTAATCAAAACTCTCTCAAACGATCTCCTTTGGCCCATGTGGTAAAACCGAAAAGGTTAAGAAGACCCATAGCAAATCATGCATTTCCCACACAGTAAGTTTATACAAAAATTGGTTTCTTATATATGTGTAATAGATAGTCAGGTCTCATTAAGGTTATGTAAGATTATATTATATATATATATATGTAAGATTATATATATATATATATTGTTTAAGATAAACTCATCTCGGAGATAGTACATGTAAGAGGTTGTTTTTGTTGACCTTTTCACCTATGTTGTTAGCCTGCAATTCCCATAGGGATGCCTTGTGGATTATACTAGTTCTTTGGTAACATAAAAAGATGAATGTCTAATTTGTTAATTAGTCAGTGTCATGTCATTTCAGTGTAATCCCAAAAATAACGAGAATATTGTCTAATTTGTGCTACCATTAGGTTAATTAGGCATTTAAACCCCTCGTCTTCAGATCACATCTAAATAGAAATGTTGTTGTGTGTTTACCCCTGTGGTTTACCTGTTGTGTTTGATGTTTCAGACAAATAGATCAGGTAATTCATAACTTAACCTGTCAATTCTCCCATATGAAGATTGAATGTCACAGACCTTATGGCACATCCACTGTTATGTTGGTGAGTACAGCCTTTTTATACTGATTATTATCATGACTTAAAATTTAATTATTAAATGCCAACCTTATGGTTGGGTCTCATTATTCATGTTTACACTTACTTTCCCTCACCAGAAAAAACAACAACATATTATTAAGAGTCCTTGATATGTGTTGTTGTGAACACTAGTTCATGGATGTTCTTGGTAATTGACATAATGCTATACATATACCTGTAGGTGGATGTGGGGAGGTGAGGGGGGGGGGGGTGCCTATGTTGATGATACGGAAGTTGTACCTGTCCATACCAAACCTCGCCCCCATCCTGTCTTTTCTATAATCACATTTCGGAGCCATTATAAGCCTCTCCAAGGGTGGGGAAGTGAGGGCTCACTTTTCAGGACCAACACAAGGAGGTTTACACTATATGGCTGGTGATACATTTTGAGAGTTATTTTGACATTAATATACCACCCCGACAGGTGAAAATTCATGGGCTGTCTAGGCCAAGGAAGCTGTTCTGTAATGAAAATGGTTGGAGTTTTTGTTATTTATGAGATCGCATTTTCCAACTACATTGGGCACAGGTCAATGTTTAGCCGAGTCACTACTGAAGGAGTCTACTTTTCAGAAAAGCCTTAGTATTTTGACTGACTGCCTCCTTTCCCTTTCTTCTCTATTTATGCTTTTCAATAAAAGTTTATTGTCTGTACAGTATATGTGAATTTGATATGATTATAACTCCGCTACCCCTACTTGGGCACAACCATTCTTATACAATGTTTATGTTTAAATCATCCTCTATTATGCTTCTTTTTGACCAGCTAATGTTGTCTTTGTTTTCAGATAACATTGAGGAAAACATTAAAAGCGATGGTTGTGTTACGTGGGCTGGTGATCGAGTGGGTCAGGGTGAAAGCTTATTCTGAAGACTTCTTTCAAGAAGATGGAAAAGTATGATTTTACTGTGATTCCTTTAACCTTTTTTATATTATTGCAATACTTTTTTCAAGGGCTGACTTGTTTTAAGTTTCCATGAAATGTTAACACATTTGTCATCTAAAGTTTTAGGAATTAAGAATAACGAGCTATTCAGTACAACATATATATTTTTTTGAATTCAAGGCAAGCTCACAAGTATTTGACTTATATGTTAGTTTTATGGGGAGATAGAAACTTTGTACCTTTTAATGTCAACCAACCAAGACGATTCAATACTTAACTTTAAAACTATAAAGATAGAGTTTACCATCACTCAATCAGATTTGTACCAGATTGTAGACTGTTTTTTTAAATAAACCACATGATATTTTTTTTTTCAGCTTGATATATGGTCCAAAACACGATATAAAGTCTTTCAAAAGGTAACCTCCTCTTCAAGCACTATAGAATTTTGTTGTTCAATAATTGACTGTAATACCTGTTGTAAGTAGGGGAAGGGATAGTCATATGTTCCCATATGTGCCTCGGGTAGGAACGATTTGGGTGGAAAAAAGGATTTTTATCCAATTTTTAAAACAATTTCAGCAATCAATTCCAGTACCTGATGTTATAGACCTACTGTTCCAAAGCCTTCATATCATGTCGTCATTTTAGGCCATGCACTTGCAAGCCAAAACTTCATTGTTTTGAAATGCAAATATTCTGGCTTGAATGATCTTTTTATCCCCCCGGCATATAATGCGGGGGGATATAGTGATCAGCTTGTCTGTCCGTAATCATTTCTTGTCATCGCATCTCCTCCCACAGTTTTTATCGGATTTTTTAAAAACTTGGTTGACATACTGGATATCATTCGAGGATGTGCACCTCCTATTTTGGTTGCGCTGGTTTCATTATATTTAGAGTTGCTGCCCTTTTCCGACAGTATAAGACGACATAGACAATTAGTGCTTGTCATAGCATCTCCTCCCACAGTTTTTATAATTTTTTTCCGAAACTTGGTGGACATGCTGGATATCATTCGAGGATGTGCACCTCCTATTTTGGTTCCGCTGGTTTCGTTATTTTTAGAGTTACTGCCCTTTTTTGACAGTATAAGACGACAATTAGTGGTTGTCATCGCATATCCTCCCACAATTTTTATCAGATTTTTTAAAATTTGGTCGACTTGCTGGATATCATTTGAGAATGTGCACCTTCTATTTTGGTTGCGCTGGTTTCATTATTTTTAGAGTTACTGCCCTTTTCCGACAGTATATGACGACATAGACAATTAGTGCTTGTCATCGCATCTCCTCCCACAGTTTTTATTAAATTTTTGGGAAACTTGGTGGACATGCTGAATATCATTCGAGGATGTGCACCTCCTATTTTGGTTGCACTGGTTTCATTATTTTTAGAGTTACTGCCCTTTTCTGACAGTATAAGACGACATAGACAATTAGTGCTTGTCATTGCATCTCCTCTCACGATTTTTATCAGATTTTTTCGAAACTTGGTGGACTTGCTGGATATAATTTGAGGATGTGCACCTTCTATTTTGGCTGCGCTGGTTTTATTATTTTTAGAGTTACTGCCCTTTTCCGACAGTATAAGACGACATAGACAATTAGTGGTTGTCATCGCATCTTCTCCCACAGTTTTTATTAAATTTTTTTGAAACTTGGTGGACATGCTGAATATCATTCGAGGATGTGCACTTCGTATTTTGGTTGCGCTGGGTTCATTATATTTAGAGTTGCTGCCCTTTTCCGACAGTATAAGACGACCTAGACAATTAGTGCTTGTCATCGCATCTCCTCTCACGATATTTATCAGATTTTTTCGAAACTTGGTGGACTTGTTGGATATAATTTGAGGATGTGCTCCTTCTATTTTGGCTGCGCTGGTTTTATTATTTTCAGAGTTACTGCCCTTTTCCGACATAGACAATTAGTGGTTGTCATCGCATCTCCTCCCACAGTTTTTATAAGATTTTTTTGGAAAATTGGTGGATATGCTGGATATCATGAAAGGATGTGCACCTCCTATTTTGATGGCGCTGGTCTAATTATTTTCAGAGTTACTGCCCTTTTCCGACAGTATAGCATAGATATCTTATAATAACTTAAAATAAATCATAAATCTTATGCGGGGCCGGGGGGATACGGCATCTTCTGATGACTCTTGTTTGAAAAGTTGTTGACTTTTCGGTTTTAGGTGACTGAACATTCCTGTGGAGCTATACTTCACTTCTGCCATGCCCTTATTCCTGACTTAACCATCAAATCTTTCTTGGTAAGTTATTTGAATACTATAAACCTTCTCTTACCCGGACATTAGTACTATTACATAACATTTTTTTTTATTACAATATGCAAATTATGTCACACAGGAACCTGCTTTTCTGGAACCAACCAGATCATTTAATGCAGAGTGGTCAATCGTTTACAATAAAGTGGATTAAAATATTGACAAAACTTGCAACATTTCATAAAGATATGTGTCTTAAACCTATGATCGTCAAGACCATGCTATAGACAACAGCAACCATTATACACATACTGTAGTCATACCATATGGTAGCTGTAATGTATGTTTGTATGAATAACTTCAATACTTTCTTTTTTCATTAAGTGCAACCCCCCACATCCCTTTGTTGTGCTCTTTACTGAAAGGGGGTATCACTGGCCCTACACCCGCCAGATTTCAGGGACAGGTGTAAACTTTAATGAGTAGGAAATTATACAGAAAAATGTAGACGGACCATTTGATCACACTCTTTTAGCGGATTTGACGTCAGATAATAAAAAGAAAGATGTTTTATTCATCCATTTAAACCCAATGAAATTATCTGTATATAGATTTGTTTTATTCCTGTCCACAACAAAAAGGAGGTTGTGCCACCAAATGCACCTCCCATATGAAGAGCTCTACTAATGGAAATAAATTGTATTGTGAGATGTGAAGAATAGATATGGGAAATTTAATGTTTGATTTCTGTTGCAGACCTGGTTGAACTCGTACCATTCTCTCTTCTCATTACCGTGTTCTAAATGTGGAAAACATCTTCTAGATGGATGCCCTCCGACCTTCAGAGACATGAGGACCTGTGTACCATTACATGAACTCTGTAGGCAGTAACAAAAGTCATACCATATAGTTACCCTATAGCACATTGAAGCTTTAGCGGAACCTTCGTATTAATTAAACAACACCGTGGCCTATATGGGGACTGTGTGCATCAAACCTCTACTCGGGATGCCTGTCAAGTACTACTGGAAGATCAGAGGTTATCTCCCATATTACATATTACAGAATGGGGAAAAAGCCATTTAAATGAAATCTTGAGTGCAGCGAGAATAACATTAACAAACCAAACCAAGACCTGTACATTCTCTGAAGCCAAAGAGTGTATCAAGCAGCGTATCAGCTGACTTGTATATTATTGTGGACTTTGGGAACAAAACTTTTGACAGAAATGATCAGTTGAGTGTATCAAAGTGTTATCATAAAATCAATAACAAGGTGATTTCTGAGTTGTTGGGTGCTTCTTCAGTCTATAAACTGTTAGCTTCATTTTGTATGTTTTTTACAGTAAAGATTCTCCTTCCCATCCAATAAAGTTGTCATTTATTTCTGGTTTACATCACACATATTAGAGAGCAAAGCTATGTTTCTCACTTCAGTATTACATCACTGCTGTTTTGAAATTCATTGGTACTGTCAAGTTATATTCTCATGGTTTATACACAAATTCTGTTTTTTTTTGTCTATCCATTCTGCTAATAAATAGCAATTTCTCGTCTTATGAATAAAAAAACAGAATAAACGTTTGAAGAATATTGTTAGTTACAGGATTTGTTTCAGGGGGGATACAGAAATATATGGGATCAGTAAAATAATATTAGGTGACCGGTTAGTCAAGCCCAATATACTGATTACTGACCCCATATATTTTTGTATCGCCCCCTCGAACAACCCCTGGAACGAATTTTAAATTGTACGATATTCAAGCCTTCTTTCTCATAATTGACTGTTTTATAATAGGCAGAAAGTGAACTCGGAAAGCTACTTTCTAATATGTATGTTACAGCAGACTTGACTGACAAGTGTCTAGACATGACATCACAAGCCATATATGGTAGTCGCCTTTTAAGGATCAGCATGTCAACAGCATATGGAATATACATGCTCTGGTTAGATAGATTTCAAAAGTAATAGGCTTTTTTGTGGAACCGTAGACTAAAAAACAACCACTTCCTCGAACTACGCTACACATCGTATGTCCATGAGCTGCATATATCAGAAGAAGAAAAATTAAATGCAGGCAATATATTACACAAACCCAGGATGGACGGACATCAGTATACCAATATGACTTTTCAGAGCAGGCATATAAAAAGTTGCTGATTATTGTTGGGGGTATTGTTAATTACAATGCACTCAGGATTATTTTACTAATACAGTTGCCTCTCCAGGTTTTTAGGAATGGGAACCAGAGTCTTTACCCAGTGTAAATCTATATAAGTGGCAAATCAACATTGCAGACTACTGGAAAGCATAGAACTTCTTCTTGGCTGTTAGCCAGCATTGACCATATCTGCATTAACAGAAAGAATCCAACCTAACACAGCTACTAGTTCCGATATTGATTGTCAAAAACCAGGTCATGATCACACGATATTGAGATACCTCGTGATATAAGATATCTGTAATTAAGATCACATGATATAGCCAGAGCCCAGTTTTATTGTCTAGACTAAATATCACATAGTTTTCCTCTTACCTTGTCAATTCCATGCAATAAAATATATGTGAGATTGGTGTACATCAATCAATCAAGTCACTTATTTTGATCTAAAGATATTGACCATTCGAAAGACAAATGAAATACATTACACCAATTCAGAGGAGAGAAGATTTGATATCCATCAAAGTCGTCTATGTAGTGTATCCTTTTCCCCATTGATTTAGTGAGGAGGAAACTGGGCTCTTGTCTCGGGAACAGAATAGCTTATGTAACTTTCATAATTGACCTTTGATCCTCCCAATGTATAACACCAATTTGTTGGAAGAGTCAGAGAGACTGAAAAGGCCATTGATTCAATTCTGATCAGTTGAGAATAGAATCCAATCAGTTACATTATTACAAGTAATAATCTTGATTGGTGTGTTAATTTGTGTAAATAAAATCAGCTGTCTGAGAGTTCATTGGGATGTATGGTTTTTATACTTCCAACTTAAGAAAGTCGATCGTATTATGGTATCACCAGTGCTGTCCTTCCGTCCCGGATTCCCTTTCACTCCATATTATAGGAGTTTTGATCGGATCTTTAATATTCTTTCACAACATATACTTTATGGGTAGAAGGTGTGTCATGAACCATATATGACGTCTTCGGTTGCATAATGATTGCATACTACCGCATCTATATTAGATTATGTAATATTCTCTTTTAGACCAGATCTTCTTTAGTTTTCAACTGATCATGAAATTCTTTAGAGTATATATACATATACCTAAGGTGTAGATGGTGTGCCAGTGACAATTTAGGATATCGGTGATTACATAATACGGCATCCACATATGTTCAGCAAATACAGGAATTTCAATTGCAGAAATTTAAGCAAATATTTTCTATAATGTAGAGTAATCAGTCATAGCGGAGGGCGTATGATGAGTTTAACGAAACTCTTGATATTCAGACCAATCAGAAAATCCTGCAGTTCACTTAACCATTTCGTATGCAACAATAACTATAAAAGAACTAGAAATGATCACACATACAAAAATGATTTATTTAAAAGTTCAGTTTGGTTACCTATACGTATTCAATAGTTCATGGACATTTATACTCTTCCTGAAACATGGTAAAAGTTAGCTCCCTTGAATCTGAACTCCAATTTTTGAGTAACAATGCCACAGACCATGGATTTGATAAGTTTGGTAAAGATGGCATTAAACAATCTACAGAAACAACTAGGGCCCAGAAAGTGGTGAATGAAGGCCATTGACCTCTATGACCTTGGGTTTACTTCAAGGCCTGATGTCACAGAGACCTATCTGACAGCTTGTTTTTTGATACCATGCTTAGATGTAAAATGATAAAATCAAACAGCAGTTCATTGTCAACAATAACCAGTGGACAAATATCTTTGATTATTTTACCTATATAATGGCGTTGCCAGGTTTAGTGGGGTGATCAAACCTTCCAACCATTCCCCAGAAAAACTCCCACTGATTTGCTTTCAATTTGGATTCAACGACACATGGTTAGAAGACTTCCAAGTGTATACATGAGATACTATGGCTCTACCCAATGGGTCAGCCAGGCCCCCAGATATAGTGGTCAAATAAAGACTTTAACAGTAAAACAGTATTTAATATTATATGTATTCTGTACTCATCAAAATATGTGGATTGAAAATAATCACAGCAAGATTGGAATAGGTAAAGATGACTGAACTGAATAACACTGCCTTGGGGACGAGAAGAAATCCTACCAACTCTAGATTTTGACTACTCCCACAAGGGTCAATGACACAAGTGTCTGTACAAACGATCTGCCACTCAATACTAAACAGTAAATGTATGGTTACAATCGTCGTTTTTTACGCGGTCTTGGTCCTCTTTGTTGTATCCTTGTCGTATCAGTAATGGAAACAATATTCACACCAGCCATTTGTAATCCTTTGATAGCAGGCTGAAAACATGAAGAGAATTTAACAATAGCTTTATTATCATTGGTTGCATGATATAGATTGATTGATTGTATGGTGTTTTACGCCGTGCTCAAGATTATTCCACTTATATGGCGGCGTTGCCAGATCTATTGTGGGAGGAAACCGGGCTCTATGCCCGGGGGAAACCCACGACCTTCCGTTGGTAACTGGCAACCATCCCACATAGGTCGTTCGAGTGAAAACCCAGTCAGAAAATTTTCCAATTTTTTTTTAATGAGTGGGATTTGAACCCTTAACATTTGATCTTTAAGTCGGATCCTCCTGGCATTGGACCAACTACATGCGATGGAATGGCGGACACCATATAAGTATAGTATATCATCTTGAATAACAAACAATTTATCGGACATTGGTTACATAACAACATAATTAGATTTCAAGCCTAAGTGATAGTCCCTATATATTGATCGTCGTGTGTGGAAGAGTTGCCAGGTACTCGCCGAAGGCCAAGGGTTTCCCCCGAGCAACGAGCCCGGCTTCCTCCCCCACTAAACCTGACACCGCTGGCATATAAGTGAAATAATCTTGAGTGCAGAGTAAAACATCAATCAATCAATCAAAAACCTGTACATTGATTACATACATTTTCACCTATGAACTACAGGTCCTTTTAAGAAGAGATGAAAATAAAAATCATTACTTACCAATCTTCCAGGACCCAATCCTCTAACACACACTCTCACAGTGGACACTCCTTTATCAAGTGCTTTCTAAAACAAACAAACAATGAAAAATCTTTAAACTGGGTCAGCAGGAAATACTAAGATCAACATAATGCTTCAGCTTCCAAGGTAATATATCAGCTTTACATAAAAAAATGCAGCATAACATTTGACTGCAAATATTTGTCAAAATTAGTTCTTCCATAAAATATTTTTCCTATCCAAAACATTTTTTCTATAAAAACTAGTTATTCCATAAGATGTTTTTCCTATCAAAATTAGCTATTCCAAAAGATATTTTTCAAATCAGAAATATTTATTCCATAAGATGTTTTCCCTATCAAAATTAGCTATTCCATAAGATATTTTTCATATCAAAATTAGCTATTCCAAAAGATATTTTTCATATCAGAATAAGTTATTCCATAAGATATTTTTCATATCAGAATTATACAGTTGTATACATCAATCAGAAAATTGCTACTAGTTTGGCTAGTTTACCAAATAAGCAGACTTACTTGGCCAGCAGATATTCCAGCTGCCTGGGCAGCTATGTTGGTGCCCTTTCTGGCATTCTTAAACCCCTCAGTACCCTAAAACAATGAAAAAGTAAACCGCAATACAAGCTTGACTGTATTCCCACTTCATACAGGTAATCATTCAGGTGAACATGTAATATATATATATCAACCATATGCAGGTTTTATCTGAATAATGAACACTTACATATCATACAGATATATCTGGAGTATTTATAGTTATTAGCAGCAAGGACCTTTTTAGGTTAGTATTGCTACAGTAGACCATAGTTCAAAATTCATTCAAGGGTACTTTGCTTGGCATTTCTAGTTTGGGAAGAAATAAAAATGTTTTATACTTACTCCAGAAGATATAGTCAAAACTGGACCTTAAATTAGAAATCAGATTAACTTTTGAAACATGTCAAAAATTATAGAGCCTGTTGCACTCAAATGAAAAGTAATAAAAATCTATTTGTCCACCCACTTTTACAAAACAATGAAAAGGAATGCTTTGTAATGGAAATGTGAACAAAAATGTTGTTTTACATCAAAAAGTAAATACTATAGAGAAAAAAAGAGCTTGGTTTTCTCTCCCGACTAAACCTGGCAACTCCACCATATAAGTGAAATAATCTTGAGTGCGGCGTAAAACATCAATCAACCAGAATCATTTTATTAAGGCTTGATTGTTGATGGATAATAAAAAAAGGTCATTAATATGTATTTACATCCAATATTGATATTAATTGTATTTGTCACCTTGGTCGTCTCAATCGATATAGACTTTCAACCCACAACGACTTGTACAATATATATCCATATTAGATGTAAGTTCAATAACCTCATATAATAAAGACTTGTTTTGGTTTGTATAGACCTACCTTTGTGACTTGTAATGGCTACAATGGTGTTGTTTTGGGTAGATTTTATGTGAATTATGGGAAGCTCATCATATCTTGTTCCATTAATGATCATAGAATGGGTTTCTGCAGTGGGATACAAACTGCCTGGTCTGAGAATAGACAAATCAAATTATATCAATAATAATTATCATCCATATCCTGATTAATGATCGCTCCGTAATCGTTACATGGCCAGGCTAAACAGTCCAAAATGTTTGACACATGAGTACAGTTTGTATGTTTAAGAAAACAGCATTCCCCAAATGCACAAGCCCTACAAAAGATCCCAGTTTTATCTTATAGCCAAAAATGAGGTTTTTGTCCATTTACTCCCATGGATGCTGATTTTCACTGCCTTAGTATATCTCATTATTGGACAACAGTCCACACAACATGTGAACAAATGTCTTATTGCGGATTCAATTTTTGTACCTTTGGCTAATCGAAATGGAACCTTGGTCTTTTAGAGAAGTTATTATGATAATTATGAAATAAAATATGTCAAAGAAGCAATATATTTGTTTCCTGTCCATAAGTGACCTCTTTAAGGCAAGCCTGCCCATTGTGTAGGTTTTAACATAGTGAATCTTTTCATTGTCGTCTGCATTCCCCACTGTTCGTCTCCATGTCCTTATATGAAATAGTTGATAGATTGATTGTTTGGTGTTTTACGCTGCGCTCAAGATTATTTCACTTATATGGCGGCGTTGCCAATTTTATTATCGGAGGATACCAGGCTCAGAAAATTTTCCAATTTTTTTGGACTGAGTGGGATTCGACTGAGTGGGATGCGATCCATTGGTGGAAGGCTGTTCGGATTGAGCGTCCAAAGCTCTGCCTACTGAGCCACGGAGGCCCCCGATAGAAAGACTCTAGCTAACAGTCTGTTAACAAGGTTTAACTTCATAATACTACAGACTTACTTGGTTTCATCTAGTTTGATAGCTTCATCCTGTTCTGTTGTCAGTTTTGGATTCTCTTTTTGTCTCAAGCTACTCCGGTCAATATCTCGCCAAACGGCACTCAGGCTGAGATTACGGACATTGGAGGAAGATGGACATCCTGTAAACACCCCAAAATACTAACAAATGAAATCTTAATATGTTGAAGTGGGAGTCCTATCATTATATCCAAATAGCAATAATGGTATTTTTTTTAATTTGGTAAAGAGAAAGAATTAAGAAATTAAATCCATAGACTAGTTCTTTTATTCTTATTTAAGGCCTGTTTGATCCCATATTGGGATCAGAAGATGGAGTATAGAGAATTTTGTTGAAGCCCAATGTGGAATAAATATATGATATTGTATTGTTTACAGGTAATTTGGTATCAGTTATTCAAATTTTATTGTTAATTGATTGACCCCAGGGACAATACAGTAACTTAAATGACGTGCTCGTTTGATATTTACTATTTCCTCATCATTGATTTAGTATATATAATGAAGTTCAAAATCCTCTTAACCCTCAACCAGTAAGTTTTATGGAGGAAATAATGGCAAGTTAGCAACACTTTAAATTACTTTTCTAAAATGTTTAGGGGATCATCTTCAATTTACCTTTAAGCACACATGGAAGTCTTTGTGGTAGAACAAGACAGGTGTAAAGTGACCGAGATATGGATACTACTGACTTCAACATCTCACTGAAAAAAAAAGAAGAATTGTTGTAGGCTTACCCCAAATACTTTCTGAATTTAAAGTTAGGAAAACAAAAAGAAACATTAAATCTGAATAATAAACTGTTGATATCCGGGCCGTGTGAAAATTCACAAACAGAGCATTCAAGGCTGAGGCTTGTACTTTTCTCACTTTAGCAAGGTATCCGCTGATAATGGTTTGGATGTGACGTCAGATATGAATGCAAAGTATAGATGTAACATTAACATTAGCGAGAAAACCTTGTAGACCTCACATGAAAACAACTGATCAAGTTGGGGAAAGTCGCCGATTGGCGGGTTGTCCATCGATCGGTGGGTAAACCGCCGCAGGACAGAGAATGGCCCCATCGAACGGTGGGTAACGTTTGGACAAAAACAACAATTTCCTCTCTATCTGCCCTCACTCCCGTTTTTGCCGAACTATCGAGTTCTACGACAACAAGTGAACAACTGCATGTTCCAAGCTTGTTGTGAATGGCTAGTTAGGCAAAAACGCGAGTAAGGGCGGATAAAGAGGAATTTGTCATCTTTGTCCAAACGTTGCGCACCGATCAACGGGGCCTATTCTCCGTAGTTCGACGGTTTACCCACCGATCGATGGACAACTCGCCGATCGGTGACATTAATTATCAGAGCTGGGGTGAAAACGTAAGATAGTTCGCTGCACGGAGATAGGTCAATCATGTCAGTAGATAATTCGGTTTATTTTAAAACACATGCTTAAAATGGCGCAATTTGTTTGACACATAAAAGAAACAAATTTCAACCGCTTCAGCGGACCCGGCGAGTTGACTACGTAAGATTAAGAAGGAAGAACAAGCTTGGAAGCTTCTAATTCACCAAAGTGAATTCCTTACCCGCCTCCTTGTTCAATAATCTGATTTTCATTATGTCGTCAGGACGGAATTCACTATCCGCCATTGTTTATCCGGTAATGCTATGAACCGACTAGAGTCCACCGGGATGAAAATATCTTTGCGCATGATCGAGATCGGTTGCCATGTTTGACTTAGGCGACCCCAATATTCGTAGGGGGTTGAGGTTGTGTTGAAAGAATGTAAAAGTAAAATTATCTGCTTATTTGATGAAATAAAAAACAAAAAAATCTGTCATTTTGCATTTTTGGCAGCCACGTGTTATCGCCAGCTTCAGTGATTTATCGGATAGCTTGAAAGTGTGCAGCCATCGCGAGACTGAACAAGACAATTACCCCCCTTTTGGTTAAACGGTTCGTTGTGTTTGTGGCCGTTGTTTTTTTGAAAGACACGATTTGAAATTGTCTGTAACAAAACAACAAATATTTCGGAATTTTACCGATAAAAACCACTCGAAAACTATGAAACACGTTGTCATCAACACAGGAATCTTAAGAAACGAAAATTCTGACTTAAGGTAAAGTTTCATATTTGTCCAAAACAGCATTACAGAAAAGGTGTCGGAGATGTTAAATTCCGACGACCAGCAAATGTCAGAATATAGATAAAGAGTCGGATTTAACTTGTTGAATTAGGAAGCTTCGACAGTTCGGCAAAAACGCAAGAGTCGGCAGATAGAGAAATCAAACCATTTTTGCCCAAACGTTATCCACCGATCGGTGGGATCTATTTTCCGTCGTGGGGGTGAAGGGGCTGTTTACCCACCGATCGGTGGACAACCGGCCGATTAGCCGCACTCGTGTGTCTCTATCCTGGTTTACTTACTTTGCCTGGTTTACTTACTTTGCCGGCCGATCGGCGACTTTCTCCAACCTGGTGTACGCCTCTCGTAAAGCGTGAGGTTATCGTACAAGCCTTCCGAACAAAAAAAAAACCCTGGGGCATTGAATGGTATTTTCTTGGATATCTGAATCGTGGGAAATCGGGTGTAAGAACCACAGGAGTAAATTTAAAGACGAGAAAATCTTACTAACACCGTTGTTGTTGTAACGCACATGCGATACGATTCAGACCTCCAACATTGAAGATTCAAATAAGTTATTTCCCCTTCGCTGATAAATCGATAGCTCCCAATTCAATGTATAAAACACCAAGTGAAAGGCAGTGTACATCAATTTAAAAAGAACAACAACATTAAATTAACTAAGAAAATACAGAAACATATAGAGGCCTGTTTATCATGTGGTATGTCGTTTGTTAGTGGCCAGTTGAATTGGCTTACCATCCCACTTGCCGTCGTAGCCTGTTTAAATTTGCTAAGAAAACCAATTTACATGAGCTTAGTACGACTAATACCACTAAACTTAAACATAGGACACATAAAACATGTCTAGTTAGCTTTAGAATGTAGAAATGGGATGAAAAACAAACGAAGAATCGAAGCCTGATTACAACAACAACGATCAGTGTCGGTCAACTTTCGTGTTGGATTACCCTCATTTCAGGCCTTTTTATCTGTGGTTTACACTCAAACGATTATCAGCAGGCTTTTCCAGTCGCTGTTAACCGATCGTCAGTCTGTATTTCTCAGATAAATAGGCCTACGTAAAATTACACTGTGCCGTTAGTTCACTCACTCGACTGAAACATAAATCCCCCCCCCCCCCCCCCCAGCGAGCAGTTTGGTTTGTTTACGTTCCGGGTACCTAACAATTCAAATTTTCAAATTCAAATTAAAAATACAAAGTGACGTCCAAATTTTGGTAAAAATAGAAAGTTCCTAACTTATATTGTCTGGGAAAAATACAGAAAACGGTCTTTCTTTTTTAATGTAAACAATATTCCTGATTTTCGCGGCAAGTGTGCCTTTCCATAATGCAGGTATATTGTAAGATGAAAATAAACTTTTCATGATCATTTAAAGTAGCCTACTAAATAAAGGACAAATATCAATGATTTGGGAAAATAAAGGGGTACGGACATTTAATAATGAAATATAATTAAAGGATATTGTGTATTGCATAGGGGCCGGTGTTAAACCTGACTGTAGCCTCACGAAAATTTCTTGAAACCTAAGGAAAAAAAGATAAGTTGTGAAAAGCGCTTGCTTGGATCCTCGAATAACAACGCTATGAGCGTAGCGTACTTAGGCCAACTTCGTGTGCCCTCGCCGAAGATTGTCAACGGCAATCATCATTACAGTTTATAATTTTCTAATACATTGCCTTTTTCAAAATTCCCCCTTGTGACCATCTGAGGTCAAAGTCTCGAAGTGAATCAGCGGGTATGCTGAGTGAAGAATATAGTTACACTGGTTGTACTGCATAAGCGTTGTGAGGTGGGGTGGGGTGGGGTGGGGGTAGCCATGAAGAGCCACCCAATTGATGAAGACGCTTTATTGGCAGCTTATCCATACTTCCACAATAACAATGTCAGCATCATTCTAATTTAAAACACCAAGAAATGAAGACCCAGCCACGGAGCGAATTGCAATTTTGAGCTATGTAATTCGGTTCGCATTCAATTAAAGTTGATCTTGACACTCCTATATCCAATACTTTGGGGGTGTTAAGTTGAGCCAAAATGGAAGAGTACAATTTGCCATTTAGGAGTACTTTTCTATAATAAACACTGTCAGTTCTCTCTAATTATTCATTGAATGTTTTCCTTGTCTATAAATCTGTTGTCGATGTGATCAGATATAGGTTTGGTAAAATAAGCTGAATATGCCTAAATTTAAGATGAAGTAGATTAGTGGTTATTTTTTATTTCTAATTTTAAATGTTGTGATTATGCTCATATACTTTCATAAGATATACACAACTGATTTCTGAATAATTTAAAAAATAATGTGGTTTCTCCACAAAGCTGAATAACTTACCACCCACGTACCCTACGAGTGAGTTAAATTTAACCGTTTTATGCTGTAATTTTTGTAATTTTTATTCTCTGGAAATATGTTTCAGTGAAATGGGTATAAAAGCCACAATGTACCACCGATGTAGGCCCATTGCCGTACGCACCAGGTTTACATGTTGGCTAAGCTTAACTGTACCCCTCTTATCTCAGGTTGGGAACAAAAGCAACGAAAAACACTCATAGACGGAACAATTTCTCTCTTTCAGGGACTTCGACATCAAAGGATTGCACATGGCAGCATGAAACAGTATAGTACTTCGCTGCTTGAATGGTATTATTTGAATAAAAGTTGATTATGGTATACAATTGCATAATGGATAGGGGATTGGATCTGGGCGTTTGCCTTTACCTTGGACATATGTGACATATAGTTAATATTTGGGTCTTTTTCATTTCACGGATGTCTATCAATGTATGTAAATCTTCCAAGGACAACGTTTGAAGGCTGGGTCATCTCATACACGGATTGGCACATGCAGGTTTTTCGCCTTGGCCCTGCAAAGGACAACATTTTGTGTTGACTTGTTTCCTTGCTAAATTTATATTAAACGAGGGGCCAGGATCATTTTGTTATTTATTTAAAAAAAAAAACTTGTTAGATGTCAAGTTTTATACCGCCTATAAAATTAGCCTATTCTAATTAAGAAACTAAGGCAGTGTACATTATTACAAGTCAAAGGGATCGTAAAACCAGTTTCAAGCGTGGCGGTAGCTAGGGTAGTAAGTGGTTTGCCTTCACGTTTACGTAAAGTCCTTTTTATAATCTGGGCTTGATCAGGGATTATAATAAGCGAAACATGGATAAAGATTTAGAAAGCATGCCTAAACACAGCAAAGCGAACAACTGTTAGTTTATTACAGGGCTGACATAATCCCGATTCAAACCTTGACCCTATACAAAATCATACAACCGCTATATGAGAAACGCTTTGTTAGGATTAATATGCACACTTTGTTGGACTCTTGGAAGCCGTTGGTACGAACATTTAAAGCTACATAACTATGCCTGTAGATTATCAGTGAAGACCTGTTGTATGTGTTCAGTGGCGTCTTCCAAAATAGACGCCTTTTTCACTCCGATATTTAAAAAAAAAAAGTTTGAGCCCAAATCCTGAATTAGTGTGTCTAAAGATACCTTCCATTGCGCGTGGGTCATTAGTAGGTTAGTTATTTGAAAAGGAGAACATATTTTTTACAAGTAACCAATTCTCGGTTCATTTTATAGCAACATTTTTGGCCGGATCTGGATACTCAGTCCACTTTCATACCATTCTGTTAAGATTGTCGGTGGATAAACCAACAATGGAACTGGATAATAAAGAAGAAGAGGTACAGTTACGGCATAGAATCAACCCTCGACAGCGATGGAAGGATAGTTTTCGAGCAATCGTCAAGAAACTCGGGGGATCCGTCCGTAAACCAGAAAGGGAAATTGTAGGAGCCCGACCACAGTTCCGACTTTGTCGCATTGTTGATCTAGCTAAAGATTCTTGGAGAGTCGAAAATGACGAGGTGAAATATTTGCGTTTACAGCATCCGGATCTAGCAGTAGTTTTGTACAATTTCTACGTGTGTGGGGAATTACTGCGCCAAGTCCGTGAACCGAAAGCATTTGGGGAAGTGGATAATTTTCTTGAGCAACTTATTGGTCGTCCAATAGAATACTTCGTGGAACCTGAGCAGAAGAAACTGATGGGATGTTATTTGACTAATCTAAAACTGCCCCATTACATGGTGGGGTACTATACCTACCTGCTGGGCTCCATCGGGGCACGTTCCTGTAAAGATACAACCTTTAACCACATGCGACCAGAGGGAACAATTCCACTACTGTTTACTATCAGAAGTCTTCTATGGTCGTGTTCTGATATGAGCGAAGAATTTGCAGTTGCTCTTGCCAAGACCGATTACATTGGTTATTTGGCCACCGAGCTTCAAGAACTTAACCCAAGAATGCAATACATCAAAGTGAGTATATCTCCTCCTGGAGTTCCCTGTTTTAATTAATAAATGCTAAACAAAACGACCAGAAAATTTTCTGTAAAAACTTTGATTTGTATATATGTAAAAAAGAACATATTATACAAACAGTGGAAAGAAAACATATATCAAAATGACTTACTTGTACAAACTAAGAATTGCCAGTTCCGAGATAGAAATCTGTTCACTGGTTTACAGCAAATCTGAATGATCACGAGATATTAGTATTAGATAATTAACAGAAGTCTTAACTAAATAATTAACTTTTCAATCATTAACAATTTGTTGGACGGGCACTGACTTACCAGAGGAACAGTCATAACTAAAATCTTTAAGGTATTGCGTTAAACAAATCAGCCAAAAAAGGGTTCTTCGTAGTCAATAGAATTATTATCACAGTTGTTTTCATTTGATAGGACAGAACTAATTTTACTCACAATAATTGTTTAATAATTGTTATGTTTTCATTGTTTGCTCAGCATTAATATCCGTACTGTAAGGTTGGCTAGATATAGTGAATTTTACAAAGATTTAAACACCAGCTACGTCATTACCTAACAACAAATGAATACCATCCAATGGTAATGAAGGTGTAATACCAACACAAACAGGACCGGGTACAATGTCGGAATTTAAATATATATTATGTAATGAGACTGGCTCATAATCAATTGAATTCACACCTTTGTTGCCCGAGTACGGACTTTCGGGCGTTAGACAACATGCGGGATTGGGATGCGTCTGTATCTCTAAGTTTCTTAATTTCAACAGTATTATAGAATTATCACTATTAAGTGAAACAAATCCAGTTTAAATAAATGGTTAAGAAAATTTCATTACATCATCATGGGATTTTTAGTTCAGTTCATTAGAAGGAGATTAGACAAGGTATATTATTCTTTTCGGTTTAAAGTAGAAATTCGTTTTTCTTTCAGGAGAACAATTTTACCCTTGTGTCAAACCTGGTTACTCTGTGTATATGTGCTATGCCTCCCGAAACTCGTCAGTATTTCCGAGAACAAAATATGACTGGTTGTCTAATACCGTATCTACAATCTCCTGCAACAGGTCCGTACATATGATGCTATGTCAAGTCAGTATTTGTTTATATTACCTCACCCAAGATTGCTTTTCTTTATAGCGTTGTTACGCATATGAAATATTCGGGACTCTTATCGGGACCGCCCGGAGTCGCTCTCTTTTTTTCTGAGATACTGTAAACTATTTCTTGCTTATCCAACATTTATGAAATGGTACTAGGCCATTGGGAAGGGTAGTTATATTTTAAAAAAACTGTCAGTATATGATAAAATAGAAATAAAAAACATATGCCATGTTTGCTTTACCTTCCTGAATCATTTTTTCTTCTGCTCTTCAGCGGTGAAAATCCTCGCCCTTCTAACCCTATCTTACATCATCGATGACAGTGAGAACCATCTCCTGCTGGCAGACGAATCCAGTTTTGATTTCTTAACTGGCTTACTAACACAAGCGTTAGACCAAAAGGGGGAGATTACTCAAGGATTCTCTGTCTCCGAGATCCTGAATGGGCTTTTAGGTCTCTCAAGACCAGATGAAAATAAAGCATTGATGGCCAAAAAGGGGGTCATCCAATTGTTGATGGATATCGTCGAATCTGGCCTGGTTGAGGAACAAAAAACGGCTGTCAAGCTTATCTGGCAGCTTGCCTTTCTGGAAGACAATAGAGGGATGCTATTGGTAATGTAGAAACATTGACTATTATAATAATTGATACGGTCTACTTCAGGTCTCATATGATTATTAAAACCCATTTTAGGAAAACCCCAAATAAAACCGAATTTTTAGGACAACTGTATAAATAATTTACTGTTTGTTGAAATGAAACGTCGAATAAAAGCTAACAAGAAGCGCTTACTTTGACAGAAAGAAGATACTTTGGTGAACAAACTGAAATCGATGAGTGAGAGCCCTGATAACGACGAGCTGCGCCACCTGGCCACTGGTTGTCTCTGGGTTTTACATGGAAGGAGAATGGGAGGTGAGATTATGCTCCTGAAATCCAGGAAATATAATTGATGATGTACACGGGAAGTTATTTAGCTCAATTCTGTTGAATTGTTTTTGACTATCCTTATAACACTTTCAACATACGGTAACATTAAAGGGACAAGCCCGGAACAAAGACCATTAAAATGTGTGCTATTCGACTGTTGTTTTTATATAGATGAGGTTTCCAGATTGTCATTGGTAACTTTCCTAGCTCCCACTGACCGCTGAATTTTAATTGGGGAATTCTTTGTCTGCTTTGTTTACTGACAGAGAATATACCTTAGTTAGATACACAGTATAAGACCGTTGTGGATGCACGTGTTGTGCATTTTCGGCTGTCTGTTTACTGACTGTCAGACAGAAAACAACGCAACGCTAAATAACTCTTTAAATGTATATTTTTGGTGCAAAGTCGAGTTAAAGTCTTTCATCCGAGATTGGTCACTTCTTATTTTTGTACTAATCTGTAGGTCAACGGAGAATCATAACACACTTAAGCGGTGTCCCCTTTTAAGAGAGGAGCAAATAAAGTTAACGCCAAGTTAATTTCGTTCATTTCAATTAAAGCGTACATTAATTAAAACGTTCAAGACAAGGAGTCTTTTGGTAACCTTGGCCCCAGTAATGATACAACGTATGTATCATTAGTCGTAGGTAGCGCTGCTACCATTTAGTCAGTTTAATTTTCATACCATTTTTACTTTCCACGCATTACTAGAGCCACTGGTAGGCCTACAAATGCGGTGCAGTGATTTCTGCAAAACAAAGATTTTTCGGGAACAGTACGTGTTGTTATCGAAACATGAATCAATAAGTAGAGTAGAGAAACGTATAACAAATGAAAAAATAATGGACTTCTATTTCAGCCCAGGGAAAAGAACCTTTTATCGGTCCACTTACTGAAGAGGAAGCTAATGATGACGTCACATCGGAATATATCATGCTCAGTTATTCTTGGGATAATCAGGAGATTGTTTTGAGGGTAATTAAATGTTTTATATTTCATTTAAAACAAATTTGACAACTGTATGCTAGTATATACAAATACACTGTCACTGAAGGGGCCTACTTCTCAGAAGATTTATGCTTGACGTCTTATGTAAGTCTGATGTAAGATAACTGCCAGTGAAACATCTCGTTACAACTTGTGGCAAAGTTACGTTGAGAGTAAATATATTGAAAAACACTCGTTCAGCTATTGATATTTAAATTCTGTAGAAATTTATAAGTTTCAAAATAATTTCAAACAATACTTTTGTTCTCTGAAAACTAACTTTTTCGAATCACTCTGCCAGTTAAAAACTTTCTTTAATAACTTGCATCCAATTTTATCAGATACGTGATTATTTGAAGTCGGAGGGCTATAATGTTTGGATGGATGTAGACAATTTATGTGGGTCCACTTTGGAAGCAATGGCAGACGCTGTAGAAAACGCGGCTGTTGTCATTCTTTGTGTTTCCGAAAGCTACAAAGAAAGCTTGGCATGTAGAACTGGTAAGTATCCTTTGTTGAAAGTAATGGTTATGTAGAATGATTATTGTCGAAGCCTTGAAAAAATAGTTTGATCTACGACTAATATATTCTTAAATAACCCTGATGTAAAAAAATGTAACTGAACACTCCACTAACCAACTTCAAGTTGATCTACATTTCTCAATTATTTCATAATGTTTTTATTATTTATCGACATTTTCATCATCCAATATGGTCTGACAATTTTGTGGCAATTTGATGGTTCACCATCATTCAATCAATTGGTTGATCTTTATGTCATGTACAATATAAATCTTAATGTTTTTTTAGCTTAATATTTCAATATTTCTAAAATATATTGACGGAAGGTAAATTCTGAACGATTCATGTCGGTTTACCTGGTCTGAAACATTGTTGTAACAGAGAGTATTTTATATATCTATCTTAACCAGAGGCTGAGTATGCGTATAATCTGGGAAAGGACATCATTCCTATCCATCTACAGAGCGGTTATCGACCAGATGGTTGGCTTGGAATACTCACTGAATCCAAACATCACTTCGAGTTCACACCGGACAACTGGTTTGACGATAAAATGAAGGAACTTATCCGAGAATTGGGCACCAGGGGGAAAGGGGTAGGCCTACAGTTTGTTTATGCTCACTTCTGTTCTTAGGGTTGACGGCTTCGTTTATATTTGAGGTCACTTGTGTGTCCTTTTTCGATTGATTGCTTGCTATTTCATGATAAACCGAAGATTTTTTTTAATTTTTGAAAACTCAACCAACTAGTGTACTAGGCCTATGCCAGTATATTTGGTTACCTTTATCACGTTTTCCACTATTAGCGACTATTCCCCTGGTTAAAATCTAGCGGCTGAGGCTAACTTTGACAACCAATACACACATCGTTCACCAGGTCAAAGTGCAATTATCGAACCTTTAGGAGGTTGCCGGCTTTCATTTTTTTTTACATTGATTCTTCGAAATAATGATACCAAAGTTACATGTATAGTCTTATGATAAATAGGAAAGAATCACGAGTCTGATTGAAGATAGTCAATGTAACCAATTTGATTGGATATATCATCCCATGACTATACAGTGTACACAGGCCTATATTATTACACGAACGCTTTCTTTCAGACTAAAGATGGCGATTGTACTGATGACGGTGGTGTGGACTTGGCAGACTGGACCAAAAAGGAAATTATCGATTGGTTGACAGAATATGAATTATACACGTACGTGCCACAGATAAAATAGATGAGACCTATGGAGAAAAAATAGACCTTATGTTTTTAAATAGTATTTAATGAGTAATTTGCTTGAACAAAGATCCCCTCGTTTATAATGCTAAAATATTCCAATCACTGGTAACAATGAGATAGTTCTGATAAGTAACGATATATTTCAATCATGTACAGTAATGACTCGTCCAAATCACAAATAATAAGAGTTTGTTCTGAGCAGATGAAATTATGTGATATAGAGACAAATGAACTGTAAGTTTTCTAACAACATTTCCTCGTCGTACACGTGTGTGTTTAAAAGAAGCACTGTAATTTGTCGTTGGTAATTTATCTTCTTCATTCTGACGAGGAATCCACATGCTGTTTTATTTCATTCCACTTAATAGGTTTGTCTGTAGTATAACAATTCCAGAATAATTCGACACAACCTTCTCGCTTGGTTTGGTTCCCTTTACGCATGGTCACATTTGGAAGTGTTTCACTTCCGGTTCTGTAGAGTACACGTCTTTCCAACACTTCTAAAAGTGCCATTAGGTCTACTGACAATGATCTATCGATAAGTGGACGATTTTTTCATGGACATCTTTGCAAAAAACTCTAGGAATCATTAGATTATGTCAAAAGCCACTGTTCCTTGGTGTTATTATATCGTGGGCTTAGGCTTCATCCATTTAACGAGTCATAACAGAAGAGTTATAACAAAACTTATAGATTTTACTTGCGTATTTTACAGGAACAAAAACATGAAACGTTTATCAGCTGAGGATCTGAATTTTCTCTGGTTTCTCTACAACAGGGTAAGTATGGACGGTTTAAAGGCTGTATACAATTTATTATAATATAGAATTAGACTTTGACTAAAAACGCAAACAACCTTCAACCCCTATGAATGAGCTCTTCGATTTGACCTTAATCTGTCAGAATGAACAGAATTTATACAAATTGAAAAAATTATTCTAATACCTCTCACGGAAGAGTGCGTTAAAAGCATTTGAAGTTTATAAAGCCAATCAAATGTTTCTTGTTGTTCTCTTAGTTTAAATTTATACTAAAAAAAAAGACTCGTATTCGTTATTAAAATTGTCTTTATCCGCTTCATCGACAATTTGTAAATACACCTATATTTACAAGCTTATGTTTTTGAAACTGTTTTCTATTTATTTCTAGTGTCCTGGCTATTTCTTTGAATACAGTCGGAAAGAACTTGGGATGAATCGGTTATCTGATCTACGGAAACTAAACAATGCTATGTTATCTCTTTGTTAGACTGCAATTGAACTATTGTCAGTTTGTTTTACTTGGTCGCATGTTTACAAAGGGCTCAAATTTGACCAATTTGACAGAGCTGTTTGTATTTTCCTAAACCAATTGTCATAAGGGGCGTTTCCAGCAACATGTACCGCCAGGTCAAATGTCAGTGGGCGTGGACAATTAATAATCGACAATCATGGTCAATGGTTGAAGGATGTGATCATGATGACTAGAGGCCACACAACGAGATGTCTTCCACCCCCCCCCCCCCCCCCTCAATGATTTTGAACTTTCGGATTGAAATACTTCACTGAATATATCAGCCATGTTGCTGTAAAGCAGTGCTGATGCCATTTAACCCGGAAGAACAGCTCTGTAAAACTAACCTTGGTATGAACTTTATATTTAAACAATCAGCTTCCTAATTTGTCACCCATTAAATCAGATGGAAACTAATTAGTTTTATTTTGACCCATTTGCGACCTTTTTATGACTTTTCTTCTTGTACATTATTGTGTGATCGGAATGAAATGAATTGACAGACTGTTTAAAGTGGAAATCATCCATACACCCAATGAATATTGAGAAAGGCACTTAAATGATCTTTGCTATTCTAAACGTTCAGAAAATGTAAACAAAAATTTGATCCCGACTATTACGTCATCTCATTTAATTGTCTGAGAAATATTCCATTATAAAAATGATTTCTGACATAGATTTGCTGAAGTATAATCACACAAATCTCTTTCTATTGGCACAGATACTTGTATTGTTTGAGAGAACAATTCTACCCATTGTTAATCGCTAAATGATGCGCAGAATAGTGAATAAAATGTCTTTCTTTTCTATGAGTTGCTTATGTCGTTTTTTTTGTAAGGAGTGTTCATATTTTTATTCACAAAACAGGGGAAAAACTTGCTTGCTTCATCAAAGTTTTTTTTTTCTAAACTCCAGGCGGTGTTCGTCATTTAGTATTTCGTTTTATAAATTAGTAATCCTCTCAGGACAGGCCATGGCCTTCTAATAAAACATTAAAACACCTATTTATCTTCATTATAATTTACCAACATGACTGTGATGGTGAGTGTATCACTAACACCAGCACTCACCCTGAACTTGGCAGCGGTCAATTAGGATACTTCTATAATAGTAAGAATGGTTTAAATACAGTGCTTTTGCAACAAGAAAAATGGTTGTTTTCTGCTATAATCCTCCGAACATATACCACTTGAAGTAGTCATCTGTGAACGAATAATCTACTATGTAAATCTAAAATGTGAATTATGTGAGGCTGCAGATATTTTATACTGAAGGAGCTTCATTTGGCTTCCTTGCACGTATCCTCTATATTTATGAACACTAAAACACACGGGCACAGGGAAAATCTTCTTGTCTAAAATAACCACAGAGACAAGTTTCTAATTGGTTCACAACCTTGGAAAACAGGACATACACTGTATGTCTAGTGAAGTAGCTATATAGGACAGTCTTTCTGTTCATCAATACAATATTGATGATGATGCGTTTTTTGTATTAAAATGCACTCTTGTTTACTGACATGCTGCTATACAGTTAAGTGCAGATTAAAATCGACACCCGTTGGATGAATATTATAAGCTTCTTCGAATGAAGTGGTTTAGGTAAAATGCAGGATGAAGAACTATCTGTCAGATGGGATAAAACAATCACTTTATTCAGTAGGGATTTTGTAAAGTAGTTACTACACTCCAACTGGATTACAGTACATTTTACCCATCAGTAGATAAGGTCAATGGTTCAAGGCATTGTGACATTTTCCAAAATGACTTGACACGATCATCACACGAAAACACAGCTAACACTTTATTTCTTCATATATCATGCGGCGATTTAGTAAATAACTATTTTTTACATTTGTTCAGTCATTTCTGTACCGATGCATTCGAAACACTGAACGGTTCTAGCTGGTGTTATCAGGCGGGTGCGGTAGTTGGTACATCCGTTGGACATTGAGTCGTGAGTCCGTCAGAGTCTGTTATTAAGTAACCCAGTTAGGTTTAAAGGAGAAGAAAACAAAAAAATACTTTATGGTTCAAAACAAGCGCGCTTGTTTTTCCTTTCCAACCGTACCAATCACATATTTTTGCGATTTGATCATGGGACATGATGCAGTTTATAAAATACCGTATTATATTACACACACAAAACAAATTGGTCAACTTTCAAAATCTCCCATTAAAACCCAGGTTAATTTCACTCTCTTCAAAGTATTCCTATGTCCAGCAAATTGCTTTCAGTTTCACGAAACTTATATTGAATTACAAAAGAAGCTACGAGGAAAATGTGACTAGCAAAAAAATGGTCTGCGTGCCATATTGGTGAATTACGAATGCCTTGAAGAGGATGACTTTAACCTATTCCTAAATGGGAGATTTTGAAAATTGACCAATTTGTTTTTCTTATTGTGGAATTTTATTAACTTTGCTGTTAGGAGTAAAAAATCGTGCGCTTCTTCTGAACCCTAAAGTGATTTTTTGTTATCTCCCCCTTTAAGCTATTGTGAAATACACATTCATTGATGTAATGGACGATGTGATTTAACCCAGATTGTCCAGCTCTAGCAGAGAATGGTCAAATTTATCTATGTTATCTGACCGGGTCTAATGGACGATGTTAAAGTTTTTTCGAGAGCTAGAATGGTGGAATTTTTTAACATACAATATTAATAATGTTTGCAAACTGTAGGCTTTATCAGTCACAAAAGATGGAAAATCAGATTTGTTTTTCCAAAAAAAATAGATTGTCTGAAGGATGTCTAATTTTTATTGGAATTATAGAATCAATTTAATGTGAGATCTAAAATAACACATTTATATTACCCCCCCCCCCCCCCCCTCCCCACTCTCTGAAATTGTTGGATTTGTATGGAAAGTATATCTTGATGATCATTTTGCTTAGCCTTCATATGGGTCTAATGTAAATATCAAATTTCCATTCTACACTTTGACCATGGCGTTCTCAGACGAAATTCTTTTAAAAATCACCAACAAATCGATTGTATCCCGATTTTGATCAGCACATTCAAATAAGGCTTAATCTTTTGTTTAAATATAGCCCTACAATCGACTTTTGGGAATAAATTAAGACATAATTGATTGATTGATGTTTTCGTCTCACGCCATTCTACGTGACTTTCTGTCCGAGAGATGTTGCAGAAGGATAAACCCCTATATTAGCTTGTTTTGCGCAGCGTTACCAGGTTTAGTGGAGAAGAAAACCGGACTTTTATCCATGGGGGGCTTCTGTCGGACTTAGCCTACAAGACGCCCTTTAAAGCAGATTAAATTTTGTTTGTATAGTTAATTATTAAGCTCTTCCACCCACGACGATTTTCATCTCGTGTCACTGTCCTGAGTATTTGTAAGCGGAAATGGAAAAGCTACAGAAAGTTGCGAGGCATAATATTTTTCTCACAATGTTTATGGACTTACGTACCAAATATATGTAACTGATGTATTTTATTCTTTTATATGGGGGATGTGGACAATTTGGGTCTTCATTACTCATTAGTTTTTAATCAATGTCTGGGGAACGCTGAAGGCAAGAAATACTCTTGACTTCAACTTTGTATATAACGTTCTGGGGGGCCTCCGTGGCTCAGTAGGTAGAGCGTTGGACGCTCAATCCCAAAAGCCTTCCACCAATGGGTCGCGGGTTCGAATCCCACTCAGTCCAAAAATTGGACAATTTTCTGACTGGGTTTTCACTCGAACGACCTATGTGAGATGGTTGCCAGTTACCAGCGGAAGGTCGTGGGTTTCCTCTGGGCATAGAACCCGGTTTCCTCCCACAATAAAACTGGCAACGCCGCCATATAAGTGAAATAATCTTGAGCGCGGCGTAAAACACCAAACAATCAATCAATCAATGTATATAACGTTCTGGATATAATTTCCGATCATTGAAAACATTCAAATATTTAGCTTTGTGAAATTTCCATGGAGTCCAATCTACAATTAATAAAGACATAATAATGCAGTAAAAGCGGTGCTATTGATTATTTGAATGTCTTCTATTTTGGTAACGTTTTCTGGTAGCTTTAACCAGGGGCGGATACAGGATTTTGTGAAAGGAGGGGGGGGGGGGGCAAGTTCTAACAGATCGAGTCAGTATTTTCAATTGTGTTTGGGGGTGGTTTGAGGATTGGGAGGGGGGGGGGAGTGTGCTGAGAGTGCAATCGAAAACATAGTCACGGGTAAATAAAATTAATTTGCACGAATTTCACTTTGTTAGACCCTATCCGAATTCTTAATGGTCAATGGTTCCAGGCCCTCTGATTACAGAAACAACAGATTCGAAAGAGGTCTGTAACCCCCTCCCCCCGTTCTACCGACACATATACCCTGGTGACTATCCCTAGCCAATAGGCGAGGGTGCAGGGGCCGCTTAGGCCCCGGAAGCTCAAGGGTTCTAGATTGCCTGAGAAGCGTTCTGAAGCTGTTCTGCAAGTAAAATGGCTTGATAATTTTCGGATTTTGCTTTTCCTAATTCTTAAAAAATACCAGTAAAATCGGTATTTTCCAAAGTTATAGATGAAGCCTTATAACGTTTTTGAAGCATGAGGAGGGGATGACTATCCCAAGCCAATAGGCGAGGGTCCAGGGGCCTGAGAAGCGTTCTGTGGCTGTTCTGCAAGCGATATTGCAAAATAATTTTTGGATTTTGCTTTCCCGTATTCTTAAAAAATACCAGTTAAATCGGTATGTTCTAAAGTTATAGATCAAGCCTTGTAACGTTTTTGAAGCATGAGGAGGAGATGACTATCTCAAAGCATTAGGCGAGGGTCCAGGGGCCGCCCAGGCCGGGGTTCTAGATTGTCTGAGAAGTGTTCTGAGTCTGTTCTGCGGGTAAAAATGCTAATAACTTTCGGATTTCGCTTTCCCTAATTCTTTAAAATAACAAAATAAGACAAGCAGGAGAATCGCCCACGGTTTGTTTTGGACTGACTTGGGCCATTATATAGAAAAACTACATACTTGTGCTACACACAAGGGCCTCTGGATATAGTTTTTTTTATAGAAAGTGGGAAGGGGGCAAACACCCAGAAAGCCTAATACAGGCGTGGGTCCACGGGCCGCCTAGGCTCCCGAAAACGCCACTGCTACCAGTCCACATCGCTTAACTTCGTGGTCGGCTGATAGGGGGGGGGGGGGGGGGGCACGACTCCGTATCTCTTCACTATGGTATCCATTGGCAACTACGCTTCGTTTGCGATGCGACTGCTTTGTGAAACGAGCCCCAGGTTCGCTTCTACCGGATCACTCTATTTGCGTCTTGTTATACGCATGGGCATTGGCGAAGTTCTTATTCTGTAAAATGTATGATAGGTATTGTCGTATTTTCCATGAGTCCATCTTGTAACCATATTGTGCTCAGCATAGGATCGCATGTGTAAATCGATACCGTTCCGAAAACGTCTATTTCTTTCTGGTCAAGAATTAAGTTTGTTTTCATCAGCCTTTCTTAACTGAATGTCTCTCAACATCGTTCGTGACATTATAGTTAACGCTATAGTACCAATATCAAAAAGATTTCTCATCTTTTTATTTGCATTCGTAATTGTTATTTCTCAGAAGTAAACAAAGCCTTGGCAATTATTACACATGAAGTTTGTCTACATAATATAATTATAATGTAACACCATTACCATGACTTTGGCGATGACTGAGTCACTATGAACGGTTCATTTTTCGGATTAAGAGTAATTGTACATTATGTAAAGCTCATCAGTGGAACTAATGCTCTGTGAGTTAAAACGGGTACTCCTTACAGATCGTGTGTAAAATTCCACGTTACCCTCTAGAAACCTGTCTTTATCCTATATACAATTTCAAACAGTTTGTGCATTATCACTAACCCGAACGAAGAAACGTTCAACAAACAGAAAACTTTTAATGAGACAATATATCTTGGATGCATTAAGGCGCTTTTTCAACGACATTGACGTACAGCGATCATCGTCCATAGGAGAACCGTCAATTTGCACAATGGTTTTACAGGAAAGCAAGGCGCTTAAACTATCTTGGATATTTTCAATAAAAGTCACTGGCCTCTAGAATGTAAAATTGTCTGATATTGTTAAGTTTCGAGCCCTCTCCAAGAAAACTGTAACAGTTTTCATCGACATAACAATTCCTCTATATAAGGCAAACTATTTATACCTGATCGTGTTTTTATAACTGTTCAAATGATGTAAACAAATCATTATTTAAAATATTCGTTTCGAGCATGAATGATGTGCGTTCATCCAATGACATTAATCGAAATTTAGTTTCAAGATCAGAATTTAGATAAACTGCAATATAATTATTTGTACACTACACGAGATACGTAATTGTTTGATTTGTATGGATAGCTGTAGTGCATAGATCTTTAATCTAAGAGAAGCCTTTGTAAACTGCAAGTACATGTACATAATAATTCCAATTCTCACTCTGACCTTGACATTCCAGACGTTATTACTTTGGAAATCACCAAAACGTTTAGTGTGTCTCGGAATGCATTCTAAAATACATTTTTCTTCAATGTTTAGAGGATTATTTCAGTAAGAAGAACACTTCTAGGAACAGATATTCAGCCCGAAAGCAGCTTAAATGTTGTTTGTTTAGGAAATTGGTCACAGATACAGAGTGTGTCCTATTTCACCGTTATCCCGCATCTCTCTCTTGTTTCTCTATACATAGCAGAGTTCCATTGAGATGGGAAAAGCTATAGAAAGTCGATGGGTTTTGGTGATAAAACGAGCCTTCCCAAATAATTTGATCTTAAAGATCTCATTTGACCACAAACCTAATTTTACTTCACTCTCCATTAAGTCGTTATATTATTTTACAACGGGGTGACAAAGGCTTTAAAGATTTTCCTCTCGAAACACCATTTTACTATCATCGCGTTTAGGCTTTATACCGAATAAATGTTCCTTATTTCGATGAACTAACTTTATTATTATTTTGGCGAGCGGATTTGACGAGAGTTATCTTTCCCATGTCAGTCAAGTGTAGCCGGTATCCTACATGTATTAGTGTTCATTCAATCAGGAAATTGGATTATGTCCTTTTGGCAGTAATCTTCAAAATTCTTTTAAACCCAAGTCTGTTTACAATATAACTATGTTAGGGTGGTTGTAAGTACGCATATTTTTCTCAGTGCAATGGGCAGAGGCCTTGGTTACTCAGTCGGCAGAGTGATACTTCCCCGTAGGACAGGCATCCCAACGATGCTAACCAAAGCTTCGTCGTATGAATTATCAGTCATAACTGTTAAAGTGATCAAGTAACAGAGTGGTTGAAAGAGAGATACGTTAATTTGGATGTCTTTCAGTTTACCCATTTTAAGTCAGAAGACACTACAAACGACTTATTGAATCCATTACCATTTCAGACACTTTTAACCGGATAAGATATTCGTTTGTAGGAGTTTAAATATTGTTATAATGATAACGCGTAATTGTCAAAAATTAGTTCAAATGACAAAAATGGACCAGTGTCTGACAATTTTCAACAGATTAAAGTACATCCAGCTTGCAGACCTCCAGTCACTAAAACTGGCTTTACTCAACTGTCAGAGGCATTGTCAGTCTTAAATATAACCAATTTTCTTTTCACAAAAGTTACAAAAATGCCCGATAAGATCAATACATCTTAAGCGAAAACCCGGAAGTTTTAGAATGTGAAGTTGCTTTATGAAGAAAATGGTCAACATGAAGCTCGTTTTGATCTCCTGTACACTGAAAAACTGTAAATATGAAAACGAACCTCAGGAAGAATTATCTGAAAATACTAATTGACGAATGTGAATCATTCATTTTTTTTTTTAAAAAATGTTCACCTCCATTTCACTTGTGTGTGGCCACCAATTTGCGAAGTTCTCGATAGAATCTGTCTTAAGAAAGACTCCCTTGGTCACGTGCCGTCCTAATCCAAGGCTTGCCAAAAGCTCTTTCATTTCCTCTCTCAAGTACCTAGGCAACGGAACTCTAAATATCTACAGCACTCAATCAGTGTTGGAAATCCAATGAAAGTGGCCTTTACCGAAGAGAGGGTCTGAAATGCCTAGTTAAAAGACCCTTAAATCTCTTTAACGCCGATTGTACTATTACTTTAATGTCGTATCGATTTAAAAACATTGTTTCCCTCTCAGATAGAAATTGCTCATTTCAAAGGAACACAACTTCTGTTATTAGCGAAGAGACAGAGTCGGGAATAAGCTATTAATTTCCTCTTGGTTCTGAAAATTTCAGGTTTGGACGAACTTGTCTTACTTAAATCTCCGAACTACATTCAGGGACCCGAATGTTTCGATGATAATCAGGACTACAAACAATAGGGTCCTATCTTTAACTGAACTGTTTTAGATAAACGGAGGGGTCATGGTCCGTGGATGAAAACAAATCAGTAGGCACAAGACGTACTATGTCTTCTTCAATTTTCCAACACTTGCTTTATTTATTGATGCACCAATATTTTTTTTCAACGCAAGTACTTTGTGTGTGGCTAACCAAAGCTTCGTCGTATGAATTATCAGTCATAACTGTTAAAGTGATCAAGTAACAGAGTGGTCGAAAGAGCGATACGTTAATTTGAATGTCTTTCAGTTTACCCTTTCAAAGTCAGAAGATACTACATACGACTTATTGAATCCATTACCATTTCAGACACTTTTAACCGAATAAGATAGTCGTTTGTAGGAGTTTAAATATTGTTAAAATGATAACGCGTAATTGTAAAAAATTAGTTCAAATGACAAAAATGGACCAGTGTCTGACAATTTTCAACAGATTAAAGTACATCCAGCTTGCAGACCTCCATTCGCTGGCTTTACTCAACTTTTCACAAAAATTACAAAAATGCCCGATAAGATCAATACATCTTAGCGAAAACCCGGAAGTTTTAGAATGTGAAGTTGCTCTATGAAGAAAATGGTCAACATGAAGCTCGTTTTGATCTCCTGTACACTGAAAAACTGTAAATATGAAAACGAACCTCAGGAAGAATTATCTGAAAATACTAATTGACGAATGTGAATCATTCATTTTTTTTTTAAAAAAATGTTCACCTCCATTTCACTTGTGTGTGGCCACCAATTTGCGAAGTTCTTGATAGAATCTGTCTTAAGAAAGACTCCCTTGGTCACGTGCCGTCCTAATCCAAGGCTTGCCAAAAGCTCTTTCATTTCCTCTCTCAAGTACCTAGGCAACGGAACTCTAAATATCTACAGCACTCAATCAGTGTTAGAAATCCAATGAAAGTGGCCTTTACCGAAGAGAGGGTCTGAAATGCCTAGTTAAAAGACCCTTAAATCTCTTTAACCGCGATTGTACTATTACTTTGATGTCGTATCGATTTAAAAACATTGTTTTCCTCTCAGATAGAAATTGCTCATTTCAAAGGAACACAACTTCTGTTATTAACAAAGAGACAAAGTCGGGACTAAGCTATTAATTTCCTCTTGGTTCTGAAAATTTCAGGTTTGGATGAACTTGTCATACTTAAATCTCCGAACTACATTCAGGGAACCGAATAAAAGTCCATGTTTCGATGTTAAATTATGACTACAAACAATAGGTCCTTATCTTTAACTGCACTGTTTTAGAGATTACACCATGAATATTTATGGAGTTTCCATTCTACTTAAATTTGTAGGTAGTTTTATATTCAACAAAACCGTCCGAAAATGTACTCGACGATTTTGAACTGAAGCAATTCTGAGCAAGCTATCGACCATGCTTCAAGCTAGACGTTTAGTAAAACAAACACATTTTGCAATAAATTTGTGTTAAAAACAGTAGGTAACTTTCACTCATTTATTTATTCACATATTTTAACTCATTTTGGAAACCATTATTTTACTTATTGGTCAAACCAGTTTACATGGCGTTCATTTGGAATTTAATTTCCAGCGAGCGCTGATATTACTACATGTATAGGAGATCTTATTTAAATAATAAACAATAATAATAAAAAAAAATATCACTCAGAACTAAATGTTTATATTAACGACTTAGCCATATTGACTGTTGTCCATATATTTATTTTGTAGTAAGATTTTTCGTTGAAATCATCACCATACAGAAAAACGACTGAATAATCAAGTTCTTTACTTAGTATAATTTCTCTCGTGAGTATGATCGGAGTTGTATTGGGTGTATCATGTGTAAGATCAGATGCTTTGGGCACATTCTGTAAATAAGCCACCAGCAAAGGGTTGCTTTAATATCTTTCTAAATGATAAAGAAATCAAAGTAAGTTTGTATGCCTATGTGATACCTTGTTTTGTAGCCACCGATATACCAATGATATAAGTGTTAAATTATCAGCACAAGTTTTGAAAAGGCGACGAACGGGTTCACGATCAAATGATCCAACATTATTCATGTGAGTGTCTTGGTTAGTGACTGAGAAGACTCAATAAAAACCATAAAATGGATCCAACTTTATAGGAACACTCTTCTCATTACTAAACCCATCTACATCTTCTATAGTTTTGTGGTTTCCTCTCTCACAGTAACTCACTGAAACTCGACTATCGACACTACTCAATCAATGTTGACATGCGATGTTGATGACTTCTATATGATGGGCAATCACTTAAAAATAAACCCCTTCAAAGGTTTTATACACTGCGGTTCAGCAAGTTATCCCTTTGATGCTCACCAATAAACAGAGGGATAATGGTAATGTTGTCTGTTGTCTGTTGACCCAATGTGGATCATTTGGATAAACTTTGGTTTTAACAATTTGAATTTATCACATTTACCCAAACCCAGTCTAATTGTTCTCAATATTGAAGAATCTCTCGACAGAATCTTTTTACAGGCTTTCTAAAAGTTTTCCATTGGTGGATTTCTCTGGAGTATCATAATGCAGAGTGATTACCATGACATGTACCACTTTACTGACCGACTGATTTCTTCTTAATGTATGTCTTCTGTAAATATGCTATTGTTTAATATGATTTAATTATATTACACTGTAGACATATATAGATTTTTCACTCAGAAATGTTTCAGTTTATATTTGGTTTGAGTGTGATTTGAACCCGCTTAGCATCGATGGAAGGTCTGTGTGGGACTGAGGGAGGATCACTCTAACCCACTGGACCACCAAGGTCCCCGATTTCATTAGACATAACAAAGATAGGTACATCATAAATATTGTGTATTTATGTTCTCTTTAAATTAGTAAATTTTGCCTCTGATAAGATCAAATTTTGGACTGGATGTGAAAGCCATATAGTCCTATTACAACGACTTTCCAAAAGCTTTTTCGTTTTCCCTGAGTCAGTATAGTAAAACCCGAGATAAAGAAAGAGCGACAGAGTACTCTGTGGCAAAAAAAAGCATCGCTTAATGATACGGCGTTAAAAGGCTCTTTAACTTAGTTTGTAATTCAGCATCAGCTACGTTATTCCTTTGATGTCATATCGATTAACGATAATCTTGTTTATTATGTTCCTTCTTAGACAGAAATGGTTCATTTCAGACGGACGAACATTCAGTTCTCTAACTAAGACAGAAACAGTAAGACCAATACGGTACGTTTTCTTTAGTGAAAATCTGTAGACTGACAAATTGTATAGCGAGTATTGTTTTGAACTACACTGAATGACTTTTGAAGAAATTCCACGCGAGAATAGCAATTTAAGTGCTCGAAAATGCTGAAAATATTTATATTTGAACCCGAAAACGGGTTTCTGCCTTTTACTGCAAATTTGATTTGTTAGGTACCCACAAGGTCAATTAACGAACAGCCCGGGAGCATGTAAAACGTCCTAAATTATTTGAATCCAAGTGAAGATCTCAGTTGAGAGCTAGCGGTTGATCCGTTTTTAATACAAGCGACAGATTTTTTGAGAGACGCAAAAAGGCGTCCAATAAATCTTAGTGGGTTTCCGTGGCCGAGAAATCTGGGCTCTGCCGAATTTTTGTTCTCTCCGTGTTCGTCATAAGACACATTACCAGCCATATAATACCAGTCGCCGTAAGACCGACAATCCGGGCTATGGGTATCCGGTATTCTGGTCTTTCAGAGTAACACTGACTTCTTTATCAAAATATAAACTCAGAATACAACATTTCCAGCTGTACAAGATGGTTTTTCTCGTTCTTTTCATTATAAGCGACCTCTCCTTACTTGTATATTTAAACACAGAGTAAAACTGCCTAAGGTGATAACGGAAAACAAAACTGCATCACATCCGTTTCGTATCAAAATGTCAGTGTTTTTTTATATTGGAAATATCGATGAAGTTTTATCAGGTGATGTATCATTCAGTAGAGAAAGAGACCAAATTGACATTGCTTCTACCACAAGGAAATCGTTATAAGGTAAAAAACCGACTAAATGGCCCACTTTAAATGATTTATTACCCCATTAAAGTTGTTGGTGCATGCGTGATTTTAAACTTCCATCTTGTTTCATTGTTATATCATGATGAGTTAGAAATCATTAGAATGTTATTCTCAGAAGAATACAGAGTGTCAAAGGGCGTTTCGATTAGCTGTATAATATCATTGAAATCTAAGATATTTGTTCATTGTTATATCAAATATCATTGAAATCTAAGATATTTGCTCATAGTTATGTCAAATAGCATTGAAATCTAAGATATTTACTCATTGTCATGTCATATTTCGGCTTTATCACCCTTTGTCTGTTGTGGTTGAGTCTAAACAATTTGAAATACCTTTATTACGACCTTGATGATATTCAGTATGTATTGGCCATAGTTGTCAATACAAGTATACTGTATGGTCTGACTATAATAAAGGCCCAGTGACACAGGATCGACATCTGGATAACTGACAATTAAATTCTTCATGTCCTTTTTGGCAAAATATAAAGATTTTCCAACAGATGCTTCCTGGTTAAAACAGTCACACCACAAACTGTGATCATTGATCTTAAAGACGCCAAAGTCTATATATTATAAGTACTGATAGCAAACAAATGAAATGTAGCACTATTACAATGAAACATAAATTTCTTTGCAATGATATTGTTGCAGATAATGTTTAGGCAATTATCTAACTGAGATGTTACGGATCACAATATTTTGAAAGACTTTATTTGTGAGAAGAATTGTCTACACATCCAGTCTCTTCCGTTCGCTTGTCCCAATTTGTTAAATTCATAAATTAAAATATAAGATTGTTTTAAGAATAAATGGTAATTTAGAATATGAGAGAAATTAGATAAGTTTAGAGATAGCATTTAATATGTTACATGTATATGTAAGCTGTCCATAATGTACGATTTAAGACCTACATATATATATAAAACACTCCCCCTTCCATTTTCTAAGAAACGGGATTAACATTAGGCATGATTTCAAAATAATCTCTGACAGAGTGGCAAAGAGTGGGTACATAGTACTCATCCATTCTAGATAAATTATTGGAGGCCCTTTAGTGCAGAATGGACAGATTTGCTATGATCGTATTCTTTGGTAACTTTGTCATCCCCTTAATGCCTTTAGTGGTGTATTTGTAGAGTGTAGTATAGGGTTTTGGTAAACCCAAAGTCAATTATAGCCCCTTTTAACATCTGGCTGATGTCTGATAGTTTCATTCCATTCAAGAACAAAACAAGAATCAATATGAAGAGAAAGCCTCAAATCAGTGTTGGAAGAGCTTTAGTGTTCATGGCGAACTGTCACTCAGTCATGTTACATGGAGGAGACTGAGACAGGCCGATCCTGGATGGGAGGCTTCCACAATGTCCGATCTATCAGCCGTTATGGTCAATATCTTCCTGTTACTCTTCAAGCTGTGGTCTCTTCACGTTTAACTGCTTAGTGTCCTTAGCGTCGAATGCAAATTCAATTTATGCGGACCTTCTTAATGCTGTGAGCATGGATAAATGGAAATGTGTTGTGATGATATTTAGTAGATGAGTGTTAGTACGTGACTGTAAACCTTGTATCATCTCCACTTCATTGTAACCATGGTATGGAAAACCGGGATTTTTATTCTCCTTATTTTTTTCAAGACGACTTCCTCACAATTCTCAGAGTCAGGTAAGATACATTAAAGTATCCTTAAACTTAAAGGGGCATGAGCTGCCAAAATGTTGATATTTTGACGTAAACACAGAATGTTGAAATTATCGGCTATTTTTCTCAAAACGTACAATTCAGAAGCTTTTTAGTGCTTCTAGTCTCGAAAATGTACGATAAAGTATTGTTTTAAACTAACTTTGGCTTAGAATGAATGAATGGTCGTCCCGGTTATTTAAATTTTGCTACTTTTCGAACACGTTTTCGGTTCGTACAGGGCACCAACAGTATGGATTTTCCTCATTCCAACGCCAATCATTTAGTTTTTCGATGGCCTCCAAAGCCTCTTACTGTCGTGACGATCAGAAAGTATGAATAAAGTGGGAATTTCGGCAGCTCATGCCCCTTTAAGTATTGGCTCCTTTTACCAAACACAAATACCGTCAACTTTGATTCTAAAAAATAAGGGGAAATATGTGTTTATTTGGACAACAACAAGCGATAAGGTTTAGTCATGTGATAAACTAATGGCAATAGCTTTATAATTTTTCAGCAAATTAGACAAATACTAATACTAGTTTATAATTGTTAAATGATTTATATTTTGTAATTGCGTGCTAAAAGCTGAAGTCTCATTATTAACCATGTTAGTATAAGTGCTGTTTTTCCGTTTTAGACCTAGGCCAAGTCGATATAAGACAAAGTACATGTAGGTGTACGTAAACTCCTTTGTTGTTTCTCTATCCTCAACGATTATTGTATCCTAAGCTGTTAACTTTCAGCTGGATATAGGATTATGCATATATTAGAAAGCACGCATCCAAATCGATGTACTGTTAGAATGGTTCGTCTTGATCGATGGTTCAACTTTGTACGGACCGTAAAGACAATATGACGTTCCGACTTAACATCCGCTGATGATCAATTATTCAAGACCTGCGACTGTTTCAATTTGCAGACAAACTTCAATCCGTCGATGGCCGTACAATGCACACGTCTGGTGCAGTGAAACATGTCTGCACTGTCGAAATAGCAATACTATGACCACATTTCTTAGAATTCAATTGCGTGATCTCCTAATTTTAAACTAAAACAATCTCTATGGACAGAGGAACGCTTGTGAAATAGCATTTATAAATTAACACTAACATCCAGGTATTCACCCGGACAAAATAAACCAATAAATTGACACACCGACCGGTCTATTTATCAATTGTTGTGATGTTTGCAGAACGAGTGCGTGAAGGCAAATTTCTCAATCCAATCATGTAAGACTATCCGATAACATGTACATTACTGGCTTAAAGAATATTTAGTAAAACGTATAAAAATAATTTTTGCTGTTATGTAAAAAATATTTTTTGTTTAAAATGTTCATTTTTGCCAGATTTATACGATAAAGCTTAAATAAAACAACGAGATGCCTACAAATTGTAAATAAACAAAACAAATCCCCAAGCTTCTTCTGGATTGAGGGTAAAATGTTCAGAATGTGTTCTTTTCTTGAATTTGTCCATTAACGAGAACTAAATAACAAATCCCCCCAAAAAGAACGAAAACAGTTCCGATTTTCTACGAGGCAGATGTAGTTAGGTTTTGACCGAAGGTGTTTCCTTCAATATGACTCTAGCTTTTAAAATTGACGGCTAATATCTTTTCGTTAATACATAAATAAGGAAATTTCCATATATTTTTCTGAAAAAGAACAGATTTACGTCAATGTGGTGTTACAAAAGTAACGTTGGCCTAAAATGAATGGAATAAAATCCTGGCTATTCTTTTTTCAATTTTATAGTTTCGGTTTGTTCTGATCACAGGCTTAATATAAGTCTGTTTTTATTTCATTTCAAATCCCGAACTTAATCAATATTTTCGATGAAATCCTTGTATTTTTTTGACGATCATAAATCTTATAAAGAGGGAGATATTTTCAAGTTGAAAACCTCTCCAGAAAACTTCTGTACTAATAGTCATGGGCTCACAGCACATAAATTCTACTGGCTGATAACCACAGCTTTCATATTTCTTCTCATTTATCACTGTAGAAAATGTAGATTGGTAAACAATGACCTGTTTGATCCTCCAATCGATCCAATTCAAACTCTATTTTAAATCTCGTGTTTCTGTCTTGGAGATTATAAATCATCCAGACTGGGGAAGAGACAAACTTCTTACCCACCATCGTTTTATAAGACAACACGACACGCAATTCCAAAGAGGAAATTTTCAGGCAATATTGCTGATGCAGGGCTGTTATCTCTAATATACCGCAGCGGTCTTGGACAGTTTTATTTGGCTTTATATATAGTCAATTTTCGGGGATATAACCGACGGATATTTCTTACCCAAATGCTGAATTGTTCCATGGATTCAATCTAACAATCCAAAAACTCAAATATATCTTTCCTTGCCAACAGATTTCATTGGTGGGTGTTTTACGCAGCATTCAAGATTATTTAACTTATGGGGCGGGGTTTCCAGGTGTAGCTGGAAAGGAACCCGGACTCTCTGCCCCACAAAAATCCCAACATTCGGCGAGTTCCCGGTAGCTTTTTCAGATAGGGAGATTGAGCGAAAAATTACACTCAGATCGTTTTTAATTTTTGGCCTGAATGGGATTCGACCCATCGATATAATCAACAGATTTGAAGAACGATATTTGAACGATATTTATACACTATTATTTAATTAATGTATGTTATCCTTGAGATTGTTAGCACTATGTACTCCGTCCAGTGGGAATTTGTATGAGTATGGTTAACAGTTTGGTCTCTCGTGACAATAAGATGGTCATCTCTGTGTACTCGGTCCAGTGTGAACTTGTCGGGTTTGAACTCTCGCGACAGCAGAACTGTGAGCTCTGTAGAACTGACCCAGTGTGAGTTGGAAAGAGTTAGGGTTGTAGTGTGAGACTCTCGTGACAGTATGACTGGGAGTTCTGTAGAATTGGCCCAGTATAAACGGTAAGTTGGGGTTGTAGTTTTAGTCTCTTGTGTCAACAGGACGGATAACGTTAGCTCGGTATACTCAGCCCAGTGTGAGCTGGTAAGAGTAAAGTTGTAGTTTTATGAGCCCTGTAGACTTGGACCCAGTGTGAACTGTAAGAGTAAAGGTTGTAGTTTTAGAATCTCGTGGCAGTATGACTGAGTTCTGTGTACTCAGCCCAGTGTGAACTGTAAGAGTAAAGGTTGTATTTTCAGACTCTCGTGACATGACAGAGTTCTGTGTACTCAGCCCAGTGTGAACTGGAAAGAGTTAGGGTTGTAGTTTCAGACTCTCGTGACAGTATGTACTCAGTCCAGTGTGAACTGGAAAGAGTTAGGGTTGTAGTTTCAGACTCTCGTGACAGTATGTACTCAGCCCAGTGTGAACTGGTAAGAGTAAAGGTTGTAGTTTCAGACTCTCGTGACAGTATGTACTCAGCCCAGTGTGTGCTGGTAAGAGTAAAGGTTGTAGTTTCAGACTCTCGTGACATGACTGAGTTCTGTATACTCATCCCAGTGTGTGCTGGTAAGAGTAAAGGTTGTATTTTCAGACTCTCGTGACAGTATGTACTCAGCCTAATTCAATAACATTAAATGTCTACAGGTACCTCGTTATTTATGTTTGGATATTCATTGGTCGGTACCAGGTCGACGACCAATAAATGTCAGAAATCATAAATAACGGAGTAAGACCTTTACTAAAGTGAAGTAGTACTCAGCCCAGTATGAAATGGTAAGAGTAAGGGTTTTAGTCTCAACTGGTAAGAGTAAAGGTTTTAGTGGCAACTGGTAAGAGTAAAGGTTGTATTTTTAGTCTCTCTTGACAGTATGTACTCAGCCCAATGTGAACTGGTAAGAGTAAAGGTTGTAGTTTTAGTCAAGATGGATTCCATAAAGATGATAGCTCTATTGATTTCTAACCGACTTAATGGAGCCTACTCTTCTATGGTCATTTCATCAGGGAATGGAAGGTCTATCGTCTTCACTTACACTGACAATAACTCGGGAATAAGACTGAGCGTTAAAATACGACGATGTTTCTGGATGGCTTGGACGTCGATTGGTCGGAATCCCACACAGACCAAACCAAATTTGAACAATTTCTCAGTGGATTTTTACACTATCTGGAAGAGTTCCCAGGTACTCGCCAAATGTCAGAGATTTATTCCCGTCAAAGAGATCAGCAGCAGGTTTCACAAAGCGGCGTAGCTTAAGTTTTCGCGTGACTGTCAAAGCAACCCATACTGTAGAGATACGTTAGTATGAAAGTTACACAAAAAATACATCTACGCCGCTTTATGAAACAGGGTCCAGTTTCCTCCTCTCCCATTAAACTTGGCAACGTCGCCCTCTTATGTAAATAATCTTGAGTACGGCGTAAAGCATACATTCGTTTGTTTTCCTGTACTTTCTGCCACATTTTAAGGTTGAATGCACTGGCTAGCACAGTTGCTTTTCACCTCACAAATGATTGTTTTAAATCATGGTTTATTTTTTAATTTAGCTACATGTACGGTTCAACAGGACAAGCACAAGTTTAGAGAGAAAAAGTTAAATTCTCCACAGCTGAACTATTTGTCACTCAGGACAACCCGGTTCTAATCCTTGTATTTCCATATGATATTTCAGTTATCTAAGACCAACTTTCTATTGCACAATTTTCTCAACATGGGGCTGACACAGGATCATGTAAATACCATCTGATCCCAATTGCTGCTTCAGTTTACGGGTGCTGATAACATGGCTTTAATCATGACGGCAGTTTAAGTCCGTGTCTGTATACGCGTAATCAGAGTAGACTTGGTGTGGGATGCAAACGGCTGAAACCCAATCCCTGCTACCATCAACTTCTCATCATGTACGGCGGAAGCTATTACCACAGACCACTGACATAATCCTCAGTTTAAAGTTACACTGATAGGGCAATATCGTTATGACCGTTACCTAATCTAGCCAGTTTGGAATACTCCAACCTATTTATACAGAGCATTAGAAAACCAAATTCGAATTACTAACGAATAATATCCTATGATACTACAAATAGGGTTAGGTTTAGAGGCATTAAATCTAAAATGTTTTATCCAATAAAGCAATTGCATAAGGGAATTGCATTCATCTTCAGATAATTGTGTGAACGAGAGGAATAAAAATTCATATTTAGCAGCGCTTTTCATATTCATTGATTCTTAACTATAACTGATGACTCTGATCTCGAATTTCACTTGGGTATTTATTAATCCGGATTTGAATAATATATAGACAGTATTTTTTGTATTTCTGTGCATCGAAATCGTTACGTTTCCGAATTTTTGTTTTGATTTTAAATTCTATCAAGTTTTATTCTGTCTCAAGAGGCAATGACTATGTTACTGTAACATAGTATAGGGTTCTTTTGAAACTCCCACTCTCCCGTTTCGGATTTGATCCTAAACGTGACATGTGTATGGTACATTTGATGCCAACAGTGGAAGCGAAGGATGGATCTATTTCGTGTTAAGTCTGTAGAGAAATAGTGACTTATCCGATCACATTACAATAGTTCAACGCTCCTAAGAAAATTAGATCTACCGCGACAAAGGCGTTTCAATGGAACTAAAATATTATCAAGTTTCTGAAGCAACAGTTTCCACAGCCAAAGAAAGCCGGATGTCTCCTGATACTGTTTTCAATTCATTGGTCTGACATTGTCTGGTGGCGCGAGGAAAGCCAAGATAAACCTCACTCGTTGGTCAAAAGCCGACTTTTCTCGCTTACCATCTTCTTGATGTCAATGGACTATCCATTTCTAAGTTTTCCAAATCAACACAACGGCTTCATAAAATACATTTCATTGTAAAAAAAAATTATAAAAAAATCCGGTTCACTAAGAGATATAGCTGCACTTGATGCAATTAGATTTTTATAGAAATTATAATGGTAAAGATACGCATTATTACTAGAGAAATTCTGACGTGAGATAATTAAAATAATATATTGGAGCTGCATTTTCTGTGCAAATAAGTGAAGTCAAACAGCACTCATCATCTTAGTATTTGTACAGTGCTCTCCAAACCGCCTGCTGGGACATTTGGACAGATTTGTAAGAGTTGTTGTTAGTTTAACGTTAACAACACATTCATCTTAACTTACAGTTGATCTTATTTTCTACCGATAGCCATCCAAAAAGACTTGTAGCTAAAAAGCGTTGATTGCCGAATTTGAAAGGAACACAAAAAAGCCAACAATCGATATTTTTTGTTAGCAGGTCTGTCAGCTGAAGGCAAGGTCTGACTGATGTAGAAGAATACTTGGCTGTAGAAGGCCATCTGTCTGTTCTAAATGACCATTGATTCATTGGAAGGCGCCAACACACTTTACTAACTCCGATAATTGAACAGAGGTGAAGGCGTGGGGCTTGCCGTTAAAATGAATGCCTCGCTGCTCGTCTCTCTTATTATTTTCTGCTCTATATTTTTTCTTTCTACAGCATTTGAGGAATTACAAGAGGATGATGATGAAGAAATTTACGACGAGGAAGATGAGAGGGTTCCCGATGAACAGAGATTACTAAACAAATTATTTACAGACAACCACTACGACCCCAGTGTCAGACCTGTTTTCAATTCGTCCAACAATGTTGAGGTGTTCTTCGGATTTAATTTGATACAGATAATGGATATGGTAAGAGCGTTTCCATATACAGACCATATAAGAATTCCATAACTTTTTGATGTTGAAAGCGATGTTAAATCTTCTTGAACTCACTTACGACTGTTTATATTTAAGAACACGAAAACACACGGGCACAGGGAAAATCTTCTTGCCTAAAATAACCATGGAGACAAGTTTCTAATTGTGTTATGCTATTCATTGCTGACATACCTGGCCACTCTTGCATCTTGTATATGGCGTTTGTTGCAAACAAAATAAGAGGTATTTGTTAACCAAATCATATTGTACAATTTTGTTACCAATGAAAAATTAAACGTTAATTATTTGATTTCAGGAGGAGAAAAATCAAGTGTTAGTAACGAATGCCTGGCTGGAACATGTGAGTATATTACCACTCTTCATGTAACTGATTACCAGGTTTATCATTCTTGTACAGTTTGAACATGTGAGTATATTACCACTCTTCATGTAACTGATTACCAGGTTTATCATTCTTGTACAGTTTGAACATGTGAGTATATTACCACTCTTCATGTAACTGATTGCCAGGTTTATCATTCTTGTACAGTTTGAATATGTGAGTATATTACCACTCTTCATGTAACTGATTACCAGGTTTATCATTCTTGTACAGTTTGAACATGTGAGTATATTACCACTCTTCATGTAACTGATTACCAAGTTTATCATTCTTGTACAGTTTGAACATGTGAGTATATTACCACTCTTCATGTAACTGATTACCAGGTTTATCATTCTTGTACAGTTTGAACATGTGAGTATATTACCACTCTTCATGGAAGTGATTACCAGGTTTATCATTCTTGTACAGTTTGAACATGTGAGTATATTACCACTCTTCATGTAACTGATTACCAGGTTTATCATTCTTGTACAGTTTGAACATGTGAGTATATTACCACTCTTTATGGGACTGATTACCAGGTTTATCATTCTTGTACAGTTTGGACACGTGAGTATATTACCACTCTTCATGTAACTGATTACCAGGTTTATCATTCTTGTACAGTTTGAACATGTGAGTATATTACCACTCTTTATGGGACTGATTACCAGGTTTATCATTCTTGTACAGTTTGAACATGTGAGTATATTACCACTCTTCATGTAACTGATTACCAGGTTTATCATTCTTGTACAGTTTGAACATGTGAGTATATTACCACTCTTTATGGGACTGATTACCAGGTTTATCATTCTTGTACAGTTTGAACATGTGAGTATATTACCACTCTCCATGTAACTGATTACCAGGTTTATCATTCTTGTACAGTTTGAACACGTGAGTATATTACCACTCGCCATGTAACTGAATACCAGGTTTATCATTCTTGTACAGTTTGAACATGTGAGTATATTACCACTCTTCATGTAACTGATTACCAGGTTTATCATTCTTGTACAGTTTGAACATGTGAGTATATTACCACTCTTCATGTAACTGATTACCAGGTTTATCATTCTTGTACAGTTTGAACATGTGAGTATATTACCACTCTTCATGTAACTGATTACCAGGTTTATCATTCTTGTACAGTTTGAACATGTGAGTATATTACCACTCTTCATGTAACTGATTACCAGGTTTATCATTCTTGTACAGTTTGAACATGTGAGTATATTACCACTCTTTATGGGACTGATTACCAGGTTTATCATTCTTGTACAGTTTGAACATGTGAGTATATTACCTCTCTTCATGTAACTGATTACCAGGTTTATCATTCTTGTACGGTTTGAATATGTGAGTATATTACCTCTCTTCATGGAAGTGATTACCATGTTTATCATTCTTGTACGGTTTGAACATGTGAGTATATTAACACTCTTCATGTAACTGATTACCAGGTTTATCATTCTTGTACAGTTTGAATATGTGAGTATATTACCTCTCTTCATGGAAGTGATTACCATGTTTATCATTCTTGTACGGTTTGAACATGTGAGTATATTAACACTCTTCATGTAACTGATTACCAGGTTTATCATTCTTGTACAGTTTGAACATGTGAGTATATTACCACTCTTCATGTGACTGATTACCAGGTTTATCATTCTTGTACAGTTTGAATATGTGAGTATATTACCTCTCTTCATGGAAGTGATTACCATGTTTATCATTCTTGTACAGTTTGAACATGTGAGTATATTAACACTCTTCATGTAACTGATTACCAGGTTTATCATTCTTGTACAGTTTGAACACGTGAGTATATTACCACTCGCCATGTAACTGATTACCAGGTTTATCATTCTTGTACAGTTTGAACATGTGAGTATATTACCACTCTTCATGTAACTGATTACCAGGTTTATCATTCTTGTACAGTTTGAACATGTGAGTATATTACCACACTTCATGTAATTGATTACCAGGTTTATCATTCTTGTACAGTTTGAACATGTGAGTATATTACCACTCTTCATGTAATTGATTACCAGGTTTATCATTCTTGTACAGTTTGAACATGTGAGTATATTACCACTCTTTATGGAACTGATTACCAGGTTTATCATTCTTGTACAGTTTGAACATGTGAGTATATTACCACTCTTTATAGAACTGATTACCAGGTTTATCATTCTTGTACAGTTTGAACATGTGAGTATATTACCACTCTTTATGTAAGTGATTACCAGGTTTATCATTCTTGTACAGTTTGAACGTGTGAGTATATTACCACTCGTCATGTAACTGATTACCAGGTTTATCATTCTTGTACAGTTTGAACATGTGAGTATATTACCACTCGTCATGTAACTGATTACCAGGTTTATCATTCTTGTACAGTTTGAACATGTGAGTATATTACCACTCTTCATGTAACTGATTACCAGGTTTATCATTCTTGTACAGTTTGAACATGTGAGTATATTACCACTCGTCATAGAACTGATTACCAGGTTTATCATTCTTGTACAGTTTGAACATGTGAGTATATTACCACTCTTCATGTAACTGATTACCAGGTTTATCATTCTTGTACAGTTTGAACATGTGAGTATATTACCACTCTTCATGTAACTGATTACCAGGTTTATCATTCTTGTACAGTTTGAACATGTGAGTATATTACCACTCTTCATGTAACTGATTACCAGGTTTATCATTCTTGTACAGTTTGAACATGTGAGTATATTACCACTCTTCATGTAACTGATTGCCAGGTTTATCATTCTTGTACAGTTTGAACATGTGAGTATATTACCACTCTTCATGGAACTGCTTACCAGGTTTATCATTCTTGTACAGTTTTAACATGTGAGTATATTACCACTCGTCATAGAACTGATTACCAGGTTTATCATTCTTGTACAGTTTTAACATGTGAGTATATTACCACTCGTCATAGAACTGATTACCAGGTTTATCATTCTTGTACAGTTTGAACATGTGAGCATATAACATACATTTGAACTAACTTTGGCTTAGAATGAATGAATGGTCGTCCCGGTTATTTAAACTTTGTTTACTTTTCGAACACGTTTTCGGTTCGTACAGGCGACAAACTGTATGGATTTTCCTCATTCCAACGCCAATCATTCGATGGCCTTCAAAGCCTCTTACTGTCGTGACGATCAGCAATTATGAAAAAAGTGTGAATTTTGGCAACTTATGCCACTTTAACAAAAACTGCTATTATTTTCTATAATTACTTTTCACAGAACAGTTTACAGTAAAAAATTAGCAAATCCTGCATATACCACACAATGGAACTCAATGTAATACTTGTATACCATGTATTAGTTTATGGTATTAATTTATAAGCAAAGAGCTTAGTTTATTCTCGTAAATTGCTCATGTACACAAAAATAGAGTTGCTTCGGACGAGAAGGGTGTGTCACTGAAACAACTATGGATGATATTGATGTTTATAATTTCAGGAATGGCAAGATGAGAGGATTGGATGGAAGCCTGACAATTACAGTGGATTAAAGGTCATGCGGATACCAGCTAAGAAACTTTGGCTGCCAGATATAGTGCTCTATAATAAGTAAGTCAGTTTTCATTATTTGGTTACTATACATAAAACACTTGGGAAGATACGCACTTATTTCTAGATGAAGTTAATCTCTCGTATTGTTTTATCCCATTGAAGGTTAATCTCAATGGGGGTATATGTTGTATAAAAATTTGATCATATTTATCAATACAATATTTAGTATGTATCATGATGTGATAAGTTAGCCTACTTCATAACAAGTCAACATATAGAGATGCATTAAAAATGGTCAAATGCGCATCCGAGTAAATATCTTATTCTTTATTACAAAGCAAAAGTCAAACAAAGTCAAGAAGAGTAAAATATTCGCATGTACACTTTTAGTCTTTTTTGTGAAGAGTTTTCGATATTTGTTCGTCCAGAAAAACAATTATTGTTTATTTTTCAAAGAAACCCACATTTGAAGCATTTCTTTAACACAAGGCTCTAGAAAATACGTCGAGGTAGTGCTTACAATATTTTCAGTGTAGTTGTTTATTCCGGTTGTTTACATTTCACTGGATGTTTCTCATTTCAACAGGAGTCATTAAGTTTTTTGATGATTGATTTCAAACGCTAATAATGTCACTTAAATATGCATCTGCAATAATATTTTAGTTGGTGGCAATATCGCAAACAAAAATAATGTGGTATCTTGGTTCTATTTTTAAAGTTGATTTATTTTCTTCCATTCTTCAGTGCGGATGACTATACTTCTGGTTATATGCCGAGTAATGCTATGGTTTACTCCAATGGGAAAGTATTTTGGTCACCGCCTGCTCGACTTCGAAGTTCTTGTAAAGTGGACATAACGTTTTTCCCCTTTGACAGTCAGGAATGCCGTCTTCAATTCGGCTCGTGGACGTACAGCAAGGCTCAAGTGGATATTCTAAATAAAACCCCTCAAGTGGATTTATCTAACTATATAAGTAATGGGGAATGGATGTTGACTCGGTATGATGTGGTTAGAAAGGAGTCCAATTATACAGTGTTTAAAGATGAACTGTATCCCGACGTGACCATAGTACTCACTATCCATAGACGTATTCTATATTATGTCCTAAACATCATCTTCCCATGTGTTTGGTTGAGTATCCTCAGCCTTCTGAACTTCCTTTTGCCGCCAGATGAAGGGGAAAAGATCACCCTGGGTATAACCGTTCTCTTGTCTTATTCCGTCTTTATGTTATTAGTGGCTGAGAACATGCCATCAACCTCTGAGTTCGTCCCTCTTATTGGTGAGTAGAAATACCCAGCAGACAATAATTCATGAATCATAAGAGTACCTCCTCGAACCTTTGTTATTGGCATCCCACAGACTACTGTATCTGAGGAAATCTCTGGTAATTTGAATAGTAGCCAAATGAAAAAAATCATTGTAAGCCATTTCGATATAGATATATAAAGAGATAATGTACCACAAATATATAAATTGATTCTTAAAATACGCAAATACATGTTTTCTTTATGAAGTATATGAAGAATATTATTGACGTTTTTCATTGCAGGTATTTATCTAACGTTGTCGATGGCGGTAACGTGCGTATCCGTCATTCTAACAGTTATGGTGTTAAAACTCTATCACTGCTCACCCAATCAACGGGAAGTTCCAGCATGGGTTAGGACATTAGTGTTGAAAGGTTTGGCTCGTTTAGTTCACTGTCAATGTCCGGACGTAAAAATGAAACGTAAAAAGCGGGGCTCCTCCAAAATGAAAGACATAAAGTACAAACAGGAGACACAAGACCTTCAGACTCGATTAATGGCGGAGACCGTCCCCTCAACCACCATCAATGTTAATACAATACCGGAAATGTATGTTGCGCATGACTATAATTTGAGCGGTGAATTCCGGAGTACGACGACCAGTAATGTTTCCCGTCATGGATCTTTATCAGAGGCATTTACTAGTGAAGCCAACGCCAGGAAAACGGCAATAGAAGACATTCTCAACTATCTGAAATTATTAGTGGCTAAAAGTGATTCTGAAGAGTTTGAGTGTGAAGTTATTAACGAATGGAAACAAGTGGCCTTGGTAGTTGATAGACTCCTATTCTGGATTTTCTTGACTGTCACTGTCGTCTCTACCTTGTTGATACTTGTCATCATACCTGTTATGAAAAATGATGACATAGAGGGATTGTGACCATTGTTCTGTCCATCCTCGGATGCCTAGGGATAAATTCTCAACAAGCTCACCTTTTACCCCTGGGCCAGTTTACTGTCGGACCAATCAAAAGTTCTCTTATAAACATTGGAACTTCAGTTTTGGAGACAGATTTATTGAATTGGAGTTTAACCAATGAAATATATGCGTGGAATGGAGATCACGTGGTATTTGATTTCCATCGAACTCGGAGATGGTGCTATTTCAATCCAGATCGGTTATACATGCGCGCTTCAACTATCAATGGCGGTACTTTTTACATAGTCAGATCCAGACCAGCCAATGAGACAAGTCGATTCCACGTATATAGTTCATTGGTATAAACCAAAAAGTCGTCCATCTTAGTTTTGAACACTGCCTAGCCGCGTACGTAATGCTGATTCTCATTTGTGAAATTTCCGCCACAGTTTTGTGGCGGAACCAATCAAAGTCTACATGCCTATTAAATTAGAAACGACGGATTTGCTTCCAGTTGTCCCACGGGTAAAGTGAGCGTGAGTTTTAATAGTGGGTTCCGACGATGTGTTCTGTCAAGAATCGTTTGTTTTAAAAACAATTTTACAGCATTGTTTGGAACTGCAGATAAGAAAAAATGTTTCAAACATTATTTACTTTTTAGCAAAAAAAGAGAAACGGAGGTGGAACTTCTATATACATAGTGTGTCCACAATACCGATTTATAGTTTTAGTGTTTGAGAGTTGAGCATGAAAGTCCCCGATCGACTTCTTCATCATTTTGAAATATTAGTAAAAAAATATATTGTTGATATAGAAGTTTATTCTTGAAAGGGAAGGAAATCCAGCCAAACATGTACGCAAATATGCCACTTTTAACTCTGTGTGGAGAAAATAAAGTGGCATGAACTGTCAAAATGTTAATATTTTGACGTTAAAACAGAACGGTGAAATTATTGACGTATATTTCAGAAGCTTTTTAGTGCTTCTAGTCTGGAGAATGAACGATAACGTATTGTTTTGAACTAACTTTGGCTTAGAATGAATGAATGGTCGTTCTGGTTATTTAAATTTTGTTTACATTTCGAACACTATTTCGGTTCGTATAGGCCACATACTGTATGGATTTCCCTCATTCCAACGCCAATCATTTAGTTTTTGGATGGCCTTCAAAGCTTCTTGCTGTTGTGAGGATCAGGAATTGTGAAAAAAACGTGCGAATTTTGGCAGCTCATGCCACTTTAAGTGATTTACCAGATATTTATAGCCAACGTCGATCATTCCGTGGGTTTTCTTTCCTTTTAAAGAAATGTTACCAACTTCCACTTTCGTTTTCTTAGTTTAAAACACAGGATTGGAAGCATACATGCTGAAAACTGATTCGGGAAATATAATACAGCTTGGAGGTGTTTAATATATAAATGATAATGGTCCAGTCACTTTAATCCTACTTTTGACCCACAGTTTAAAATAGAGAAAATGTAGCTTGGCGAGTAATTGATTTAACTAACCCAGCACTGAGGCCAAGGTGTTATATGAGCTCATCAAAATGATCCTCTAATAGTATTAACAGTATCGTATATAGATCCATAAGCGTATTCTTATATTATCCATGAATTATGTTCCTTCATTTAAGTATTTGTATAATGCATTTTTCATTCCTATTTGTTTCTTTACTAACAAGGGGATTTTTAACAAGGCGTGTTGCTGAATAAAGGGTCTGAGACCGAAGATACCACTATTATTCTATTAGTATTAGTAGCTTTAAGACTACAGACCCAATATGTTCTTGGACACACCCATAATAGAACAAAATGGCGGAGAAATAGAAGGGTGTCTATAAAAACGTTTCATAACACCTGTTGTAGAAAATATTTTTTTTTAGTTGGAAATAAAAAGATGGTTATAAGTGTTGTCTCTGGACAATTGATATTTCTGGCTGGTTTGGTTTACCTATGGCTGTTGATGTATCATCTCTTAGCGTGTAGAGTAAAAGGGCTCCTTTGGGAGAGATTCCAAAGTCAGTTTACCATGAGGCGAGTGACGCTAACAGTAAGTTTGGGTTAAGAGCCTCTTCAATAGACTATCGATTTTCCCTCACCAAAAAGCTTAACGACACTACAAGGACTACACTTTGTCAAATTGAACCATTTTACGACTTATGCTCCTAATCGAGGACTTTGCTTGAACATAGTCCCATTTCGCTTCTGGCCAAATTTCCTCGTCTGTTATAGATCAGTGATATGTTACATTTTAGTAACCAGTTTGATTTAACCCTATTCAATTTACTGTATTATTCTGCCAAACCACCTACTGACTAATCGACTCCCTCTTAATGACAGATATAAACCAGTTATCTAACCCGATAGCTCCACTATTCCGATCACTACATTCATCCTAGACGTTTGGCCTCAAGCTTTGTAAGAAGTTCAAGGGTTCAGAAATCTTCATTTATTACTAAGAAAGGCTACTAAAACAAACATGTTATACCCTTGTTACTAGGCAAAATAACAAAAGAAGATCTACTAACAGACCAGCAGATTTTATGTATAGATTTTGATTTATATTAAAAAAACGGAGCAACGTATTTACAAGCACATATACACAAAGAAAAACGTTAAGCACCCCCCCCCCCCCCCCCACCTGGAAAGTCTGCACCGACCGATAAAATCATTGGGAGATTGTTCGCAAACGGATGTTGCAGAAACGATTGTGATCATAAAGGGCAACGTTCTGGCGACAAGAAAGCACCATTAATGACAATAAACTATACAATTTATTCAGGATGTCGTTAGCCAAATCAAAAACGTATTTTAACAAAATAAAAAGATGCTTGTGAGTATGAAACTTCAGAGTCCATCTGGCTTCACAGGGCGAACATTTTTAAGTACAAATGTCACGCTGAGTGTGTAGAACACATCCCTAGAGCATAAGGTCAATAGCGCTTATAGCCTCCATTAGCTTCCAACCTGCGTCTCAACCCTCCAGTGAGACGTCAGATCTGTTGAAGGGGTAACTGTGCGGATTTGAACCATTTAGAGCACATTTGGGATAGGATAGGTAGACACATTCAAGTCCTAGAGCCTCCGGTCAAAAATCTGCAGGAAATGGAAGCCGCATTACATCGGTATTGGCGGTAGTCACCCCTTCAATAGATCCGACGAGAAAGTTCCTTGACTTCCGCACTACCAAGGCTAATTGTAAACAGTCATTGGTGTGAGCCGGCGAACAAGCAATAGAGTTCGAGAAAGACCTGTAGAGCCCTACATGAAACGCAAACGCCTTACAAAAACAATAAAATAATAAAATAGAGGCTAATAAATTTACTTTACGTAATACCCTTCATTTCGAACTTTCATTAGGCATTGGGAGTCATTGAAGACGAAGTTTTTATCACCTTAAAATAAATTGTATTTCGTGAAATAAAGACAGTTGTTTCATTTCTTTGGGTTAACGAGAAGCGTTAAAATAATCAAAGTAAATAATTTTCAAGCAAACTAAAGTAAGAATTAAACTGTTATGATTCGGATCCAAGGCTGGGATCCTTGTAAAACAGATGAGATTTAGTATGAAGCTTGTATGTTAAACAAAACCCTTCAGAGCCCTGGCATTCGATTTAATGTCTAAGTATCCCTTTTCTTTTGAATGCCCCACTAACAGCAGGCGACGTGGAGCATAAAACAAAAAGTAATAATAACTCTATCAAAAGCATCTAAATAAAAACCTTCGGCTTCCTGGTATAGTTAGATCTTGAAAATGAGATGAGGAGCCTTGTTTGGGACAATTTGAGTCGAAATGAAGATATCAGAGTCGCGTGCCGGTTAAAGCTTTTGTAAAAACCAACGCATGCTCCGAAATGCGGTTACCGGGAGTCCACAAAGCGGAGAGTGAATTTTTTTATTTGAAATTGCGCAACCGTTGGCAATTTCAAAACTTACCGCGCATAATGTAGTATAAGCAGACTAACGGTTGTCAGTGCCCTAAATATGGTGTAATGGGACGTTTCATACTTTCCCATTCATAGACTTCTGGTATTACTGATGTACAGCGACACTACCTAGTTCAAAAGTATTCCAGAAAACCTTACATACCGACATTCCTTTATTTACAAACATATATGCTGTACATTTGACCAAATGGACAGCATCAGACGATTGGGCAATCTTGTTCATAAGAAAGTGACCGATGTTGTCCATTTTTTTCTGTCATCATTTTTCGTACACAGGGGAAGTGTGATTTGAACACACTAAAATGTCACACAACACTGAAGTGATACTGAACCATGTGGGAACTAACGGTAGTAATTCAAAAATAATGATCTATATCTTCTTGTAAATCTGATTCAACCGTGAGGTTTTCTTACAAAAAATGCTTCTGTAAACCTTAATAATCAAATACTCTGAGATAATCTGAGAATCCTCATTAGTTAATGGATCTCTTGAAGACAAAGGGCGATTGAAAAAAACCCAAATGTACAATTTATGGTAGCAACGCATTTTTTGCGATTTCTATCATAAAATATGATTTCAAAGAGAAGCTCGGCGTTAGAATAACCTTGAAAAACTGGAGGATAGGCTTTGAAATAAAAATAAATATTGGTAAAGCCAGTAACCCGTAAGAACCGATTGTGTGCGCTGATAACGGACAAAATTTAAATACTAGTAGTCGGTGTTTTTGCTACCTAAACGCATATATCCAAGATTGGTATAAGCGGAGAGGTTTTGTTTTGTACTTCTGGATGAAAATGACGATCAATTGGAGAATTCTGTATCAACGGAACTTTCCCTATATTTGGCAGCTCATGTCACTTTAAATTGCAAGTCATTTCAAAATATGAGCCATGTGATATATATTTCAGCAGTAATTTGTCTCATATAATGTCGATGTCAAAATAAGTAAAACAGATCAATAATACATATGGCGTTTGAATTGAAGAAGCTCTGATGGATTGGTTTTAAATAAAGAATCAGGAGAATATTAAAAAAAAAAATTAATGGGTTTTGCTTTCCGAATGTTCGTAAAAAGGTACCCTGAAATAAGAACAAACAAGACCCTTATCCATGTGTTATCCATCGTGAGTTATATCGAGGAATGTTATCGCTGTTAACGAGTAACAGATATAACAAATAACATTAATCTATGCTAGATAATATTGGGACGTCATTGTTCATTGCAATAAGCCTCTTTCGAGTTTGGCTAAAACCCCGCGAGATCACGCGAGAAATGAGTTTAGGGGTATAACTTTCACTGACTAGCCGTTCATTTAACATTAGCGTCTATGGTGATCGACAGTTATAGTGTGGTTTTGTCTTTGATTCCTTATTTCTAAATCAGTTCTTTAATCCAATTTTTTTTGTGAAACACACCAGAAGCTATCAGTTGTGTTTTTGTCGGTTGACTGTCAATACAATCATTTATATCGCGTGGATACGATTCGAAGTTGTCAAAACCCAACGGTGAAAACACAACTACGACGTGTTATTTTTGTGTTAGAAATAATATTATTTTTTTGTCCGTCAAAAATAAGTATCTAATGGCTTTGTATATATCTTGATATGTCTCAGAAAAAGACTTTTTTAAAAAGTATAGATTGTAAGCTGAGAATCACAGACATAACAACAGGGTTACAGCCGATCTCCATAAGCACTAATGTTAATCGGACAGCCGATCGGTGAAAGTTATACCCCTAAACACGGGTCTCGCGTGATCTCGTGGGACTTCCGCCAAACCCGAAAGGGGCTTATTAAACTCAAATGCCACATGCTGTGTCGGTCTTTTCTTCCGCTATCGAAGATACACCATGCTCTATAAGTTCCCTGGTTACATACTCTGTTTAATACCTTCAGTGCAGTGATGATCAGAATTATAGCAAATTACAAAATGACTTAAAAGTTGCATTTATCTACATGAGAAATATATTAACGGGTAAGTCTGAAACGTCCCAATACCCCATATTTAGGACACTGTCTACATTTATCCCACATTTGACTTGTGATGTGAGAAGCTTGTGTGTTTGACTTGTCATGTGACGAGTAGCCTGGTGTACCTTTTACATGTGATGGGAGGGGGAGGTTGGTGTACCTTTTACATGTGATGTGGGGGGGGGGGGCTTGGTGTACCTTTTACATGTGATGTGAGGGGGGCGGGGGGGGGGGGGCTTGGTGTACCTTTTACATGTGATGGGAGCGGGAGGTTGGTGAACCTTTTACATGTGATGTGAGAAGCTTGGTTTACCTTTGACTTGTCATGTGAGGAGTAGCCTGGTGTACCTTTGTCTTGTCATGTGAGGAGTAGCCTGGTGTACCTTTGACTTGTCATGTGAGGAGTAGCCTGGTGTACCTTTGACTTGTCATGTGAAGAGTAGCCTGGTGTACCTTTGTCTTGTCATGTGAGGAGTAGCCTGGTGTACCTTTGACTTGTCATGTGAGGAGTAGCCTGGTGTACCTTTGACTTGTCATGTGTGGAGTAGCCTGGTGAACCTTTTTCGTGTGATGTGAGGGAGAGCTTGGTGTACCTTTGACTTGTGGCGTGAAGAGTAGCCTGGTGTACCTTTGACATCGGGCGTGAATAGTAGCTTGGTGTAACTTTGACATCGGGCGTGAAGAGTAGCCTGGTGTACCTTTGACTTGTGGCGTGAAGAGTAGCTTGGTGTACCTTTGACTTGTGGCGTGAAGAGTAGCTTGGTGTACCTTTGACTTGTGGCGTGAAGAGTAGCTTGGTGTACCTTTGACATCGGGCGTGAATAGTAGCTTGGTGTCCCTTTGACATCGGGCGTGAAGAGTAGCCTGGTGTACCTTTCACATCGGGCGTGAAGAGTAGCTTGGTGTACCTTTGACATCGGGCGTGAAGAGTAGCCTGGTGTACCTTTGACATCGGGCGTGAAGAGTAGCTTGGTGTACCTTTGACATCGGGCGTGAAGAGTAGGTTGGAGAACCTTTGACATCGGGCGTGAAGAGTAGTTTGGAGTACCTTTGACATCGGGCGTGAAGAGTAGCCTGGTGTACCTTTAACATCGGGCGTGAAGAGTAGGTTGGAGTACCTTCGACATTGGGCGTGAAGAGTAGTTTGGAGTACCTTTGACATCGGGCGTGAAGAGTAGTTTGGAGTACCTTCGACATTGGGCGTGAAGAGTAGTTTGGAGTACCTTTGACATCGGGCGTGAAGAGTAGTTTGGAGTACCTTTGACATCGGGCGTGAAGAGTAGCCTGGTGTACCTTTGACATCGGGCGTGAAGAGTAGCTTGGAGTACCTTTGACATCGGGCGTGAAGAGTAGTTTGGAGTACCTTTGACATCGGGCGTGAAGAGTAGTTTGGAGTACCTTTGACATCGGGCGTGAAGAGTAGCCTGGTGTACCTTTGACATCGGGCGTGAAGAGTAGTTTGGAGTACCTTTGACATCGGGCGTGAAGAGTAGCTTGGAGTACCTTTGACATCGGGTGCGAAGAGTAGCTTGGAGTACCTTTGACATCGGGCGTGAAGAGTAGTTTGGAGTACCTTTGACATCGGGCGTGAAGAGTAGCCTGGTGTACCTTTGACATCGGGCGTGAAGAGTAGTTTGGAGTACCTTTGACATCGGGCGTGAAGAGTAGTTTGGAGTACCTTTGACATCGGGCGTGAAGAGTAGCCTGGTGTACCTTTGACATCGGGCGTGAAGAGAAGCTTGGAGTACCTTTGACATCGGGCGTGAAGAGTAGTTTGGAGTACCTTTGACATCGGGCGTGAAGAGTAGCATGGTGTACCTTTAACATCGGGCGTGAAGAGTAGCTTGGAGTACCTTTGACATCGGGCGTGAAGAGTAGTTTGGAGTACCTTTGACATCGGGCGTGAAGAGTAGTTTGGAGTACCTTTAACATCGGGCGTAAAGAGTAGCTTGGTGTACCTTTGACATCGGGCGTGAAAAGTAGTTTGGAGTACCTTTGACATCGGGCGTGAAGAGTAGCCTGGTGTACCTTTGACATCGGGCGTGAAGAGTAGCTTGGTGTACCTTTGACATCGGGCGTGAAGAGTAGTTTGGAGTACCTTTGACATCGGGCGTGAAGAGTAGCTTGGAGTACCTTTGTCATCGGGCGTGAAGAGTAGCCTGGTGTACCTTTGACATCGGGCGTGAAGAGTAGCTTGGAGTACCTTTGTCATCGGGCGTGAAGAATAGCTTGGTGTACCTTTGACATGTGATGTGAGGAGCAGCTTGGTGTAACTGCAGCCAATACCGATGTAATGCGGCTTCAAATTACTTGAATTCTTGAATGTTTCTGCTCATTCTATCCCAAATGTGCTCTAAAGGATTCAAATCCGCGCAGTTACCCCTTCAACAGATCCGACGTCTCACTGGAGAGATGAAACGCAGGCTGGAAGCTAATGGAGTCTATACGCGCTATTGACCTTCTGCTCTAGGGATGTGTTCTACAACACATGTGTTCTACAATGATTTGAAAACAGTCTTCGGAGAAAGACAGAAACGTCATCATTAAATAAACCTAGAAGTGTGTTACCCATACGAAAGTCTTACGTTATTTATGTGTTCTACACACTCAAAGTGACATTTTTACTTCAATATGTTCGCCCTGTGCAGCCAGGTGGACATCTTTTTATTTTGTTAAAATACACTTTTGTTTTGGCTAACGATATCCTGATCAAATTGTATAGCTTGTTGCTAATAATGGTGATTTCTTATCGCCAGAATGTTGCCCTTTATGATCACAAACGTTTCTGCAACATCAGTTTACCAACAATCTCCATACACCAATGATTTTATCAGTCGGTGCAGACTTTCCAGGGGGTGGTGCTTAACTTTTTTTCTTTGTCTATAGCTTGGTTTGTGTTTTGTTTGTGACGAATCGCCTATAAGTGTACTTTATTACTGTTGTCTTAAAACGACCTATAGATAATTAAGGGACAAAAGTTTCATATATTTTTTCCTGCTCCCCCCCCCTTCCTTCCCTTGCATTTTTTTCTGGACATTTTTGTAGTTTTTAAGAAAAGGTTTGAGTTTCTGTCTGAAAATGAATTTAGAAGTGAAATGAGACCAGTTTAGATGGATGGAGATCTGGTAGTTGGGTGTGCTTTACATCCGCAGAACTATGTGCAAAGTACGTATAACCCGTTCGGCTCGTGCGGGTTACTACTGACTTCACCAATATGTTTTATTCCATCGTCCATCCTTTAGTTTTCTAAGGTACATCAAACGCATAATTTTTCTTGACAATTTAAATTCATGGAAAAGTCCGAAATATGGTTTTCTACATTCCAGTCAGCCCACAACTGTTTCAAGGGAAAGTGTAAATAGTCCAAGTGTCAGCTAAATGACCGTGCAATATAGCCTACGTATTCCAACACCGCCCCCCCCCCCATCCACCGGATAGATGGTTGGAAAAGTAGGCAAGAATATATTGTTTCACTATATGGCCTACATGAGAAAGTAAATTTGTGTCGATGCAAGAGACTTTGCTTGTGAAGGTGTCGTAATTGACCGATTGCTTGACGACGTCACTTGGAAATTACGAGCAAAGCATTTCGGGGCATTGAGGGATGTTAAAATAATTTTAAAATATGACTGAATAATACTGTATCGAACAGAAGACGTAAAAGGCGTAAAGTTACCAGAAAAAATGTGTGGATAAAAACAGGTTATGTCATCAATGTTTTCCCAAAAAAGTAACACCTTGCTAAGTACTAATGAACCAAATGGCGAACTGAGGTACATTTTACCCAGAAAGCTTTGCGTATTTCTATGTGACGTCATCAGGCTCGACGGTAATTGCAGATATTTCTATCACCAAATTTGGTCAAGCGAACCGCTTTTATTGGGTCAATTGAATGACAAGAGGTTGGTCTACCATAATGCTGTCCATATGTTCAAGATTGTACCACCAGTACCCTGTATTTGACATTATTAACATTCAGGGAATATGATACTTCAAGTTTCGACATGCTATTCTCTTTACAAAGCTTTTTAAGTTTTCGCTGAATAAAACGTATTCGACAGAAGCTTGTGAAATTTCAACTATATATAGTAAATAAAGTGTTCAATAAAATGTGCAGTTTCTTGTTTAGATACCCAACAAAATGAAGAAGTTAATAAAATTTCAGATAAGTAGTCCCTCAAGATGTCACAGAGATTAAAAGCCCAGGAAATACTTCAACTTTCTACGGGTATCGTCTTTTACAGTCAAAATTTAAACAAACATTTTTTCATAAATTTAGTATGCCCGATTTTCATGAGGATCATTGATTTTCTCTTGTAGAAAAGGCTTAACGAGTATCATAGTATCATTTTGTCAGATACAGTTTACTGTGCGATAATCGATTTAGAGTTGTTTTGAGTAGCCTAATCATTTGCTCAATGTCAATTTCTGAAAAAGGTCACTGAGGTCATCTGCAATCAACATATTATCCTCCCGGCAAATACATAATAATAGTATGTTGACATTTCCCCCTCAAGCCATCCTCGAGTGTAGGCTACTGTGATAAGTCATTCTGAAGCTTCTCAAGAATTAGACCAAATAGAGGAAATTATTAACACACCTTCTAAAAGAGATCGTTATTAAAATAATTACCAAATGAAGTGCAAATAACAAAAGCAACCCCCCCCCCCCCAAAAAAAAAAAAACAGAACAAAAAACATCTCTTGTCCGATGAAACCTAAAAGTTGCTTTAGAAGTTAATATGTAAAGCTTAAAGAGGAAGGCTTTTGATGGCTGAAATACTTAAATACTCAAAGAAGGACAGTTTCCTATTTAAATTCTATTCGTAGGTTTACATATCCGTGTAGGCCTACAGATTACTTGCACCGACGGCAAAGCTTTACTGTTTGGGTATAAAATCCCCGCCATTTTGTTGGCCAACCTAATCTTGTTTATGCTGTGTGCTAGCCAGCTACCCACGTCCGTTGTTTGTGTTGTCAATGCGTAACTGTTGATCTTTCACACGATCGCCGTATGTGGAAGAGTTGCAGGTATTCGCCAACGGCAAGGAGCCAGGTTTCTTCCCCCACTAAACCTGGCAACACCATCATATAAGTGAAATAAACTTAAGTGCGTCTTAAAACACCAATCAATCTATTCTTCGTTCTTTTAATTTCATATATTATATGCATTTTCCAGCAACATTTCAGCATATCAAAATACAATAATCGTCCTTAGTTTGGAATGCATCATTGTATTGGTTTTCCAAAAACGAACAAGATTGCTGTAGTTACTTCCCTTGTATACCATTCAACACAAATGGTGAAAGGTTATTCTCAATGCCACCCAGATAAAGCCTCGTTTTTTAAATTGTCACAGTCTAAATTTCTTTGACAAGTTAGTGTTGTTTATTTGTATACCTTAAAACAGCAGTTTTCTGGTGTTTCCGCGACTTGTAGCCAAATGTCCGAGCGGAAGGACAGGGGCGCGTGTTGTTTGATAATTGTAGGTTGCAAGATGGAGTTTATAACCGTATTGTTTGTTAATTGCAGGTTATGAGATGTAGTTTATAACCATGTTGTTTGTTATAACTACTTGTAGGTTGTGAGATGGAGTTATAACCATTTGTTCGTTATAACTGTGCTGTTTGTCATAACCGTGTGTTGTTTGTTAATTGTAGTTTGTGAGATGCAGTTTATAACCATGTTGTTTGTTACAACTAATTGTAGGTTGTGAGATGGAGTTTATAACCATGTTGTTTGTTACAACTAATTGTAGTTTGTGGGATGCAGTTTATAACCATGTTGTTTGTTACAACTAATTGTAGGTTGTGAGATGGAGTTTATAACCATGTTGTTTGTCATAACTGTGTTTTTTAATTGTAAGGCGTAAGATGGAGTTTATAACCATGTTGTTTGTTATGACTGTGCTGTTTTGTCATAACCGTGCTGCTTGTAAATCGTAGGTTGTGAGATGTTCTTGACATAGTTAAGATGCGTAACCATTGTCAATGTATTACAAAAGGATTCCAGAAAAAAATTCTACTGACCAAGGCTAAGCTCCTGTCAGTCGTCAACCTAATGAAATATCATAGGTTTAGTTTATTACAACAATTTATGGGGTATAAAGGTCTAAATGATATACCTCTTTTTAACACAATTAAAAACTTGTCTCCATGGTTATTTTAGGCAAGAAGATTTTCCCTGTGCCCGTGTGTTTTAATGTTCATAAATATATCTGAGAGTTTTAATGGCCGGCTGTTCAAGAAATCGTGAGATTCAAGTAAAAATTTTATACTGCTTTAACATAATATTAATCTGCTTCCAAAACAAGCATTCTATATCCTTTTCTAAATAACGCCACATATGGATAACCTACAGAGACAAAGCCGTTTCACTTTTATCCGTTTTTTTGTATACCAGCACAAAGAGATTTACTGCTATACCTGAACATGTTATTTACAATGATCTGACGTTTTAAGTAATTGGTCCATAGATACAAATTTAATCGAGAGTTCTTACAGACAAAATCTCATATAAATCTGTTATGAAATCAAAATGATGTTGCGTTAGTTAAAACGAAGAGAAATTTTAAGTGCATTTGGGTAAGTATTTAAGTACTTATAGGACGAGAAGCATGTTGTCGTAACAAATAACGAACCTGATCGGCGATCAACCGTTTTGAGGATAGGCTAAGAACGAAAACTGTCCCTCATTATGGAATGAAGCTGCTTGAAACGTCGGTGTCATTTTTGTTCAGGATTTGTTAAAGTGGCAAAGTTGTCTCCCCTACATCGTCGACTGACCGATGTTTGTTTTCAAATAGCTCGCTTGTAAGCCAAAATGTGGATAACGTACATACATTTTGTTTACAAAAAACTATCATTGGAAAAGTAAAGCATTAAATGCATTCAGTACAAACAATGGTGCTTCAAACGATGATTATTACATGTAAATAGCGGCTTTGCCATGTTACGTGGTGGGAGAGAGGGGGCGGATTTTTCGCCGGGAGAGTGGGGGGGGGGGGGGGGGGGAATTCCCGACTTTCGGCGTACCTCTCTTCCACATACGACGATTGAGTGAAAACTCCACTCAGATTTTTTTTTAAATTTCTTTTTAGTCTGAGTTGGATTCAAATCCGCGCCGCATCGATGGAATACCTGTATGGGTCTGAGGGACTATCAATCTAGCCGACTGAGCTACCGAGTTTTCGTTAATCAAATACATGAACCGGCGAACATTTCAAGTAATTTTAACATTTCAGCAGATGCCATCAAGGAAAACCGTCTCCATTTCACTCCATAAAAACCTGCACACCTGATGTAATAACGAGCTGAATAACTTTCAAATAATGAACGAATATCATTTTTTTTAGTATTTGACTGAAATTTTTTTTTATTGCTCTTGAATGTCTATAAAATTTAAATTAATTCAACTGTAGAAAATAAAGTTGTAAACTTTTCAACTAATGCTTAGCCTTTATTTAAAGGATGTAATGGTGTGAATGCAGTGCAGTAGCTTACAGGTCTGTCAATTGTTCATGTTTGGGGTCACAATTAAAATGATAAACGAGGAAACAAAATTAATGACAAGAAAAACCCAGAAGAGGAGTCGATCAATTACCAGGGCAACTTGTCTCCATTCATCGGCTGTGTCATCTTCTACACTCTCGTCCTCTTCTTGCTCTACGATTAGTTTTAAATAATCCAATATGTCCTCAATGGCTGACGTTCTGATTGAACTAACTGATGAAACAGCGTCCGGATCAGTACGCGCCACAGCATTGTCTTCTGTCTCAGAATTTGTGCGAGGAGAGGTGCTCGAAGTATTAGCACGGGCAGTTTTTAACAATTGGCTTATATCTATATTAAAAGCTTTAGGACTGCTATCTGCTTTCATTTTTGCCATAACGTCATTAACTGCTTTTTGTAGCTTAGGTTTTGTTGATAATCGTCTTTTAATCTTTTTGACAGGAGGTCTTTCACATCTTGTTAATCGGGCTAAACCTTGTAAGATGACGGTACGAACCCAGCGAGGTACTTCTTTTTGATTAGGAGAAACATGGTACGTTTTGAGAACTAGAACTGTTAGAATGACCGAAGCACAAGCCACTGCCATGGACAGGGTCAGGTACATTCCTGGGGAAAAAGTTGATAGACAGTTAGACATGATCATTTGACATTATAAAACTATATCTATTTCTAGTTTTATACCACATAAAGGATCAATATGATCATTATTAATTTATTTGAGTGGCATTTAGAAGCTGATAAAGATGTTAGTATCTACATCGAAACGTTGCAACCCAATAAAACCAGAAGTTGTAATCCATATAGCCTCCATTGTTTATGATCATTATTCACAATCTTTCATCTCACTTTTCACGATTTTTTTGCAAAGTATTTTTGTTGATTTTTATTCAATTCCCCTCTCAAGCTGTTCATCTACATCGACGTTTTGTCTGTGTTTGACATGTACTTCATGACGTCATAATATATCAAGGGAAGTAGATCTACATGTCTTAAGACCAATGGCCGAAGAAAGTGGGGAAAATTAAATTAACTCAAGGCACATGAACAAAAGAATACAGGGTTTAAACACTTACCAATAAGAGGGACAAACTCTGAGGTAGGCGGCATACTATTTGCAACAAGTAACATAAACACAGAGTACGACAAAAATACTGTTATACCCAAAGTTATTTTCTCACATTCATCCGGAGGAAGACAAAAGTTAAGCAAGTTTAAAATGCTCAACCAAATACATGGTAAAATTATGTTCATGACATAATACAAGACCCTCCTGCGTATAACCAACACAATTGTAACGTCCGGGTAGATACCTTTAATCCCTGGGTATCTTAACTCTGACCTCACAATATCATACTGGGTCAACTGCCACTCGCCATTACTGACGTAATTGTTCATTTCCACCTCGGGAGTTTTGTTTAGTATGTCAACTTGTTCTTTGATATAAGTCCATGAGCCGAACTTCATCAGACATTTTTGACTATCGAAAGGGAAGTAAGTGATATCGACTTTACATGAACTGCGGAGACGAGCGGGAGGACCCCAGAAGATTAACCCGGTATTTGTGACCATAGCATTACTCTCCATGTATCCAGTTGTGTAATCATCAGCGCTGTAAAAATAAACAGAATATTTCATCAGTGCTCTAAACATAATTAGAATACGTCATCAGTTCTGTAAACTTAATCTGAATACGTCATCAGTGTTGTAAACATGTACAGAATATTTCATCAGTGCTCTAAACATAATTAGAATACGTCATCAGTTCTGTAAACTTAATCTGAATACGTCATCGATGCTCTAAGAAACGATTTGGCTTTTGGCTGAAACATAGTACTTTAACAGATGCTTAAATCAACAGATAAATAGGGTTTTGAAGCTTTGTTTGATCAAAGGGCCTCCAATATATTTTTAAAAGGTTCACACGATAAAGCTTGATTGACTGATGTTTTACTCCGCAATCAAGATTATTTCACTTATATGGCGAGGTTTAGTGTGTGAGGAAACTGGGCTTTTTGCCTGGAGGAAACCCCAGCCTTCGGCGAGGACCTGCAACTCTTTAACTACGACCATTGAAAGAGAAATAAATCAGAAAATTTTCATTTGATCTGTGCGGGATTCGATCCCGGGGCGCGTCGATGGAAGGCCTATATCGGACTGAAGGACACAAACGATATTTAAAAAAGCTTTTTTTTTTTCTGTTATTTTTTTATCCATTAAATTCACTAACTATAGGAAATTAATATAGGTTCACTCAAACTTATACTAGCCTGTATTAATTGATATATGACTGAACAGAATACTTGTCCAAAAACAGTGAGGATTTCAAACATAAATTCAACACAGCGAAATTGATAATATAATAGACCACATGGCGTTAATCGGGGTGATATTTTAACTCTTTAATCTCGGTAAATTCAAATGGCGACTCACTTGTTGTAAAGGACAATATCTGGTAACCATAGTAACCTAGCCGGAATTCTGAAGATCTTTAAACCATTATAATCTGCCGGGTCCCAGTCCAACCGTTCATCGTGCCATTCCTGAGATATTAAGTACAAACAATATACACACATATCAAAACTCCTTCATCAACAATATTACAAATGGGCCGAATCCTTTTGAACACGCAGTTGTACCCATTTGTATTAAGACAGAACACTAATAATCACAAAAGCCAAAATGTTGGAAGGTTCGATAAACTCTCTACCAAACACTCTACCAATACTTGTCCCCAATACCTACACTTATAAAGAGTACATCTGTTCCCAATACTTATACATGTACTTGTTAAGCAGACATTTGTCCCCAATATTTACACTTGTTAAGCGGACATCTGTCCCCAATATTTACACTTGTTAAGCGGACATCTGTCCCCAATATTTACACTTGTTAAGCGGACATCTGTCCCCAATATTTACACTTGTTAAGCAGACATTTGTTCCCAATATTTACACTTGTTAAGCAGACATTTGTCCCCAATATTTACACTTGTTAAGCGGACATCTGTCCCCAATATTTACACTTGTTAAGCAGACATTTGTCAACAATATTTATACTTATTAAGCAGACATTTGTCCCCAATATTTACAATTGTTAAGCACACATTTGTCCACGATACTTACACGTATTAAGCAGATATTTGTCCACAATACTTACACTTGTTAAGCAGACATTTGTCCACAATACTTACACTTATTAGGCAGACATTTGTCCACAATACTTACACTTGTTAAGCAAGCATTTTTCCCTAATACTTACACTTGTTAAGCAGACATTTGTCCCCAATACTTACACTTGTTAAGCAGACATTTGTGAACAATACTTATACTTGTTAAGCAGACATTTGTCCCCAATACTTACATTTATTAAGCAGACATTTGTGAACAATACTTATACTTGTTAAGCATATATTTGTCCCCAATACTTACACTTGTTAAGCAGACATTTGTGAACAATACTTATACTTGTTAAGCATACATTTGTCGCCAATACTTACATTTATTAAGCAGCCATTTGCGAACAATACTTATACTTGTTAAGCATATATTTGTACCCAATACTTACACTTGTTAAGCAGACATTTGTGAACAATACTTATACTTGATAAGCATATATTTGTCCCCAATACTTACACTTGTTAAGCAGACATTTGTGAACAATACTTATACTTGTTAAGCAGACATTTGTCCCCAATACTTACACTTGTTAAGCAGACATTTGCCACCGATACTTACACTTGTTAAGGAAACATTCGTCTCATATACTTACATGTGTTAACCAGGCATTTGTCACCAACACTTGATTGATTTCTTCCTGAAATGGAAAATGCGAGGGTAACAAATCTGTGTACAATTATATTTGGGGGCGTTCTGGGAGAAATTTAACGCGCGTCTTTGAGAATATTATTTAGAAATGCAACCAATTACAATGCTAATTTGTGAAAATAAAAAAACAAAACAAAAAGAGACTGATAAGCTCACTAAAGTCGCAATCTAAAGGTAAACCAAAACTGTTATAATAATTTTAAGAAAAGAAAAATTTACTTTGAACCTTACCATGTCAAGAATCTGAATCAGGTTGAATCCAAAAGTTACTTCTACATTTTTACTCGAGTTGTATACTGGTCGAACATTAGGATCATAATTCAGTTCTGTGAAGAGATAGTCAACCAGTCGCTGTTCGTCAGGAGACTTCGATACCAGTTGGAAATGAGATAAACTAGGATTTTCATTCGAACTGATAACCATAACACACTTCAACCAAAACAGCAAAAACGATAATTTCAACGACTTACACATATTGTTCACGCGAATAGACGAAAAGTTTAAATTTCAACAAGAACGTCAACAACAACAACATGGTGGCTGATCACGAACTTGTAAGCTGAAGAATTCTGGCCATGTTGTCGCTAATGAATGTTTTAATTGCCATATCTGGTTGATAAACTACCACACTAATCATAATAAAATCCGGATAATTGCCAAAAACTGTTAGCATCAGATTACTCCGCGAACATAAGTAATAAGCTCACTACAACAGTCAACAATATCAACAGTAAATACGGATCTATATGGCTAACCGTTAACGGAATGTTCGTTCCGGTTCATTTAACATCAAGAAACTGCATAGTTTCTTTACGATTATCAACTGCCGAGAGACGAAGAAATCCAACATAAAGGTTATAGTAAACGCCTATCCGCATGTATCGACATGATCTTTGTAGTAAAGAACTAAACAATAACTAACCTCTGATCAGAATAATGTTTGAAAATGTAAATAGAAAACCTTCTACTTTAAACGTAGTATTTAACCTCGACAGCGTATGATCAGGAGTTTTAGATCCGTGAACTGTCAAGAACATTTCCTGTTGAAAAAATATACATTCCTATGTTGACCTGTTACAAAGTTACGTCCAGTGTGCATCATTTGAGAAACAACCCTCTCTCAAAGAAACTTAAAAATATCGAAGAAACTCTTTCTTAAATTCCAACAATTCTTGCATTGACAAAAACAAAAATACACTAAAGTGGCATGGACAAATGTTTGGACAAACTTGCGAATGTTAAGACAAAATGAGAGTTTTATGTTTTAAAATAAAAATGAGTGACGTCTGTTGCTTCAAGTAGTTCAGTTTGTTTATGTCTTTTAGAAAATGAAGAATATATTCTATCGATTTAGTTAAGTTGCCTGAATGGAGAAAACGCCGGACATTTAGTTCTGCCAATGAATGTCTTTCTCTGTGACGCAGGTTCCATTACCGCTTCTGTCATCAACGGAAGTCCGTATAAGAATTTCTGCTTTTTAAGAAAGTGTAATACAAAAAATAATTAGCATGCTGTCATCACTAGAGAACTCATAATTTGCTTGTCTAAAATTGCCAAAATTTTGTCTTGCTAAAAATATCAACATTTTGACAGCTCATATAATTTTCACTATTATAAAACTATTTGAAGCAGACTGTTTTCCAATTTGCACTAGGTTGCATTTCAAACAATACAGATTTGAGAAACAATCCTCTCTGCGAATTTATACTATTATAAATTATACCTTTGCGATACTTCCAGGGCTCGTACCTTTGTATGTCTCCATTGATATATGCCCAAATTTGCTCATTGTTAGAGAGTTAAGATTTTTTTAAATCGGGTATCGCTCTCTTTGTGAATAAATCTGTATCTATTACAGGTGGATTTTAAAAAGTACTAATATCAACACAGTTTGGACAAAAGGTTTATGCAAAGAAATATGGCGTTTTTTCTCAGCTTGTGGAGAAAAAGAACACAAAAAATAAATTGTGTGATTTTTAAGGTGAATATTTCAGATAAAAGTCTTATACTTCATTTTAATCACATTAAAAGCAACATTAATATTTGTCTACCATTGGCTATGATGACGTCAAGTTATCAATAGCCAACAGACACATATGGATTTCGCATCAATTCGTTATATATGTTATTTGAAATCCGTTCCTTGGCTATGTAGCTGTGTCATTAACAAGCGCGCTTAATATTAATACTAAAACATTTTGTACACTAGCTTGAAATTGATCTAACTCCATTTATTTACCTGTTAGGGGCCTCGTTGGCCCAATCGGTTAGAGTGATAGTCCAGACATTCCATCGATGCGGCGTGGGTTCAAATCACATGCACTCAGACTAAACAAAAAAATTCTGAGTGAATTTTTTCACTCGGTCGCCGTATATAGAAGAGATGCCAGGTACTCGCCAAAGGTCGGGGGTTTCCTCCAGGCGATGAGCCCGGTCCCCCCCCACTAAACCTGGCAACGCCGCCATATAAGTGAAATAATCAATCTTTCCGGCACAGACCTTCCATCGATGCGGCGCGAATTCGGATCCCACTCAGACCGAATAAAAGTTGAAAAATTTCTGAGTGGATTTTTTTTACTCGATTGCTGTACTCGTCAGGTACTCGCCGAATGTCGGATGTTTCCTCCCCTACTAAACCTGGCGCCGCCGCCATATAAGTGAAATAATCTTGAGTGAGGCGTAAAACACCAATAATTCAATCAATCGTTACTTGTTGAACGTTCTCCTTTAATTAAGATATAACATCTGGGCTTTATGACTACAGTGACTTCCAATATTAGATTATGTTTACTGTATATGAGCTATGTGTTGTATCTCAGTGAAAGTACGAACATAAGTCAATTGACGTCAACCTATAATAACAGCTTTACAATAACACTTTTACAGCGTAAATCAACACTTTCAGAACGTATCTAATGCGCAGTCAGATTGTTGTTTTAAGATGTCTTCATTGTATTTGATATACAGGTATAAATTTCATTTATGTACTTCTTTTATCAAAATGTAAAATAGACATTAGCTCCCAGAGCATTTTTTTGTTAACATAATCTACAAAAACATTTTTGGAAGCTCATGTCACTTTAAAATGCCCCGTAAAGAACAGCAGCAGATATCCAAAACAACTGTAACTGGACACTGTTCCTTTCAGTATTGCAATACAAATAACTAGCATCATGTAATGGAAGCAAATTAATAGTTATTATTGTTTAGGTATTGGAGTAACTGTTACATGTATTGTAGGCCCCATCTTCTGAGGCTGTATACAGCGTTTCGCCAATCAAAGCACGGGAAACCCGTGTCCAATATATATCAGACAGTGAGTTTATGGCGTAAAACGCCTTACTTTATTACATTCTGCAATAGTCTTGTCAACCACTGCAATCTTTATTACATCTTCATATCCCATTTATGATTATCTTTATCTTTGTGGTATGGACAACTTTGAGTTCATTTTCATGAAGGACTTATATTATATGTGATTACAATCCGTTTCCATTTATTCTCATCGAAGGTACTATGAGTAGAATAGCCAAGGTTGCTGAAAGTGTAACTGCTAGATAAAGCCAAAACAAGAACCTGTCCACCACCAACGCTACTTGTTTCCATTCACCACTAATTGTATACATCTCCACGTCATCTTTAGCATTGCCTGACAAATATTCCAGATATTTAGACATTTGATTCACAACAATTTTCCTGGTAGTAAGGGAGATAGCCCTGGCTTCAGAAAAAGATGCGTGTCTGGAGACATGAAGTGGTGTGCTGACCCCCACACGTGACTCATCTACCAGGTCACTGTCACCCCCATAATCTCCGCTCCATCTCACATTGTTTTCTAATAGTTCACTGCAAGTATTCCGTAACTTTTCTCCAATGGCATCTGTAGAAGTACTTTCAGTGGTTTCTTTTGAACAGTAAACCGACCATTTACAGCCGACAAGTCTGGCTAAATGTTGAAGGATTATAAGTCTGACCCATTGAGGGACCGGTTTTCGATGTGCTGGATTGTGGTGTAATCGTAGTACCAATATTGTACAGATCAACGAGAGACTGTTAACTGCCAGAGATAAGGTCAGGTATACACCTACAATTAAATCACAAATGTTCAATTACAAGAGTAGCAAACATGTAAATACAATGACATTTCAATATCCCTCTGTCTACTTTACTTATTCATTTACAAAACCAAAGTCTCAATAGGTTACTTTTCGAATGAGGGGATTCGATTCTAGAATACTAAAATCAACTGATAAGTAAAAATCTTCTCAGCAAATCAACTTTGGCGACAACTTCTAATTTTGGTATAGGGTTTGCAAGTTATCCTGAGATTTTGGCAGAAGACGTTATTAAAAACGTTTTTGGTGGCGTTGTAATTCTATTTGGCGTATTTTTCCACAACGTAAGATGTAAACGCCATGCTAGAACGATAAACGCCTAGTCACAAGCCCAATGACAGCAGCGGTGACAGGGAATTTGTGGCATTCTTACGAGACTTTCACTTCCTATTAAACTATATGAGACTACCACATCCTTACCTGTTCAATACGATGTATGTACAAACTTTATATATACACATAATTGACACCTCTAACTACATACCAATAATCATCAAAATAGCCTAATTATGTGTATATTAATTAAGTCGAATACTCATCGAATATATTGAACATATCAATTTACCCGATCTTAGTCACATGTAGTTTAATAGGGAACAAGGCCTATACAAACCTACCTAAGAGAGGAAGGGATTCGGATGAAGGAGGAACACTGTTGGCAACAAGTAACATGAAGAAAGCATAAGCCAGAAGGACCGTTGTTCCCAACGTTATTTTCTCTCCCTCGTCAGGGGGTAGACAGAAATCCAGTAAAGTCAGAATGCTCAGCCAGATACAAGAGAATAAAATATTAAGCACATAATAAAGAACACGGCGTTGAATAACCAACACCACTTTTACATCGGAGAATGTGATCTGTCCAGGACCGGGATATACCTCTTCATACCGAGCACATGTGTAGTTCGTCAATTCCCACTCCCCGTTACTCACGTAACGTGTCACGTCAACGTTAGGTCTCATATTTAATATATCCACCTGGGAGGCATCATAAATCCAGGAACCAAATTTCATAGTACATCGCTGGATATCAAAGGGGAAAAAACCCGCGTCAATTAAACAAGAACTTCTCAGCCGTGCAGGAGGACCCCAGAATACATCCCCATTAAAACCAATCATGGCTTTACCGGGCATGAAGCCAGTTGTGAAGTCATCAGCACTGTGAACAAAAACATGATTACACAGGGTGAATCGTAATCAGAACAGTGATATAGATTTAACTCATAAGGTAATTCGAAGAATTAAAGCACCCACGTCAAAAAGTTGTTGCACTGCATTATGTATATGAAATTGCACCAGTAAAGGAATCGAACGTAGTAATCCAGTACAAGAGGCATGTTTGGCAGCTAACAATGACGTCCTCTGGTCCAGCTAACAGCAAGTAGATAGGTAGGGTGGTCAGTTTTATTAACTACACTAAAGGTCACATGGAGTGTTATTAAATACTAACTTGTTATACAGGACTATATCTGGCAACCAGAGCATTTCAGCCGGGACACGTAAAATCTCTAAACCATTATATTCTGCCGGATCCCAATAAAGTCTTTCGTCTAACCACGACTGTAACACACAGGTGAAAATAGGTCATTTTGTTCATTTATTGTCCATTTGTTTCATACTTTTTGAAAATCAAATGTGGTAAAATGATTTTAGAATTTAGCGTGTACATTTCATTTAAGCTTATTGTTTTACTTCAATGGTGAAGTGTGTAACGACGACTTACCAGTTCCAGCCAGGCGGTAGTTACAAGGACCTGTGATGTTTCTTCCTATCAAATAAAACCATTTTATAATTTCATTAACCATGCAATTAGGTACGACTGTTTCGGATTTAAAGAAAGTCATTTCACTAACTTGGCAAATACAAGCTCTACCCAATACGTTGGCATGAGCTGCCAAAATGAACACTTTTTTCAAAATTTCTGATCGTCACGACAGTAAGAGGCTTTGAAGGCGATCGAAAAACTAAATGATTGGCGTTGGAATGAGCAAAATCCATACAGTATGTGGCCTGTACGAACCGAAAACGTGTTCGAAAAGTAAACAAAATTTAAATAACCGGGACGACCATTCATTCATTCTAAGCCAAAGTTAGTTCAAAACAATACTTTATCGTACATTTTCGAGACTAGAAGCACTAAAAAGCTTCTGAATTATGCGCAGCTCATGTCACTTTAATGTAAAACTGTATATTCAGAGGCAATTGCATATGGCTAACTCCTAACCGATAAAAAAAATCTCTCTCAAAATTTATATCTTTTTAAATCGAAGATGGCGTTGTCTTTAAATAAATGATGGTAAACATCTACATTTTATTTATGAATACTTAAACACACCGACAAAGCAATTTACTGGGGATATCAAAAACCATGCAGCAAATCTTTTTGTTCGTTATCTTCAAAGATGTTGCTCACAAAAAATGAAGAAATGTTATTTGTATTTCTCCTCATTTTTTCCTTTATATATTTTATATTTCCTTCACGTAAAGCGTGCCATTGTCTTAGACAGTATCGTAATTATATCATGAATACTAACGAACGGTCGGCGTCAACTCCTTATTCCAGTAACAAAATTCGACTCTTAAACTCAATATTTTAGCACGGCAATACATTATTACACAACCAGTCCTTACGTTGTCTGACACAAAATAAATTGAACTGTTTGTTTACCATATCCATGATTTTAACTAGGGTATATCCGAACATAACGCTGACGGTGTCCGAGGCGTTGTACACAGGTCGTACGTTAGCTTCATAGTCTGCATCCGTAAACAGAGTCTCAATTAAACGCTGCTCATCTGTAGTTTGGTTAGTTATCTCAGATAAACACCCACTCAACCTACTATATACAATGAAAGCGAAGAAAACAAACATATCGGATTTAAGGAAGGATACGCCAGGTAAAGGGCCGATGACATTTCCAGGCATATACTCTATATCTGTTTCGACACATATAGGTCGAAGTGATCCACTGTTAAACGGGGTTTAAAACCTCTACGCATGTTCGCTTACTTTCTTTTCGGGCAGGTTAAAGTTGAAGTTGCTCGTGGCAACTCACAGTTATGAGGAAACCATTTCAACGTCACTGAAAGGTCTACATAGATCTAGTCACTTGGAAAACCGCTGATGTCTGTTCCCAATCCAAAGAACATGACTAACCGAAGAACATGTCAAAACAGAACAAGTCCAAACTAAAATATTTATTTCACGTGACTATTTTAAACAACTTGGATAGTTGCCCATAGGAGCATAAAATAAAGCTTTCCGAGAAGTTCAGTTTGTTCAAAATGGAAGATGTCGCTAATACAAATTTTACTAGTATCAGAAATGTTTGGAAATATTCTTACAAACTAACAGATATTGAAGGCTCGTCCCGCTAATATGAAGTTTGTTCTTAACGCCTACAGATTCAAATAAGCGTACATTTGTTATTTAAAGCGAGTATTTTGGATTCCATTCACCTCTGTGGGAATTAAAAACAAACAAGATTTAAACTGACTGATCGGTCTTACAATCCACTGACACAAATTGTTATGATGCTATGTTTTAGAGGCGATAGCTTTAAATCTGTGTAAAATTTGCTACAACTAAACTATACTTCTGAGTGTTTTGAATTCCAAACACGCACCCATATTTATTCTTACAGTTGGATCTTAATGAAAAGAAGAAAGACACAGAGAAAGAGAACAATTGATTCGCCAAACTAAGCTTGTCCTTTGTGGGGCTTCGTTTACTAAAGTCAGCAGAGATTGTCAGAATTTGATATTTTTAACGCCCAGGGAATGTGCCAAGCAATCAACTTTAATGACTTCGACATTTTAAACATATTCCTGTATGGCTTATTAGAATAAATTGCTTTCCAGGGACAACCGATCTAACTGCCGCAGGGCATTGCTGTAAAATTGATGACACAAGCGTATGTGCAATAAAAAGTAGAAGAAACCTTTAGTATTCATTCTGTGTTTCGAACAACTGTATCGTAAATAGCAGTTTATGACATGCAGAATTACTTCCCTTGCAACACATTAAACACATAGGATATTCGTCAACTTGTCGGACAACAAACTCATTATGTCTCAGGGTTATATTGATTGATTCTATTATGCAATATACTCAAGATTTTCAGCTATAAGGAAACCGGGTTCTTTGTCCGGGGGAAACCCCCATTATCGGTGAGTACCTGGTAATTGTTCCACTTATGTCGATTCTCAGAGCTATTAAACGCTATAAATCGTTACAATAAGAATTAAGGACAATAACTGGAGAGTTTAATGCAACAGTTCAACGGCTTCATAGCACAATTTAATGCGAGAACGGAGAGAGGGAAGGGGGGGGGGGGAGGGTGATTAAAGGATATCCCAAATGCTGCTAAATAGATAAAAATAACTCCAATATGTGATATTTCAGCCTCCTTTATGTAATAATTGATGATGTTATAGACATTTTTATCGCTAAAATCCCCCTGTATATCTGAGCTAGAAATGGAAGTTGTACATGTATAAGTGTTCCAGAAAATTCTACTGACTACGGCCCAGCTCCTGTCAGTCGTCAACCTAATAAAATATCATAGGTTTAGTTTATTACAACAAATTATGATGGGGTATAAAGGTTTAAGGTTTTTAGAAACTTGTCTCCATGGTTGTTTTAGACAAGAAGATTTTCCCTGTGCCCGTGTATTTTAGTTTTCTTAAATATAAATAGGAACAAGCATTTCTTTGCTGACAGCCTTACTTATATGACGTCACAGCTCAGCTTAATTTTTATAGCACAAGGCAATTTGGGGTGTTTTGTTGAAATATCTCCTCTGCTAGTTTAAAATGTAATTTTAAGGAAATTTAAGGCATTTGGGATCCCTTTAAAGGTTGGTTACTTTTTCTTATCTCTTTCGGCCTTCTCAGTGTCGGTACTAAATTAAACCTTTTTATGTTTATCCCTTTGGATGTAGAGATGTACGTAATTTGTCTCTTTTCAACCGAATACAAACAGAACTGGGCTCCGGTGTTAAGTATTCAAAGACTGGCGGTGTGTCATTTTATCTATTTTTCCCACACCAATATGGACATCTGTTCTTAAACGAGTTTGTAGAATTGCTACACCGTATCACCGAACATGGCGGTGTAATTACTAATCGTGGGGAAATCCTGTATATCAGAGAGATCTCTATTGTGGAGATTATCTCTAACCACTTAAAGACACAACTATAATTAACCTAACACAACCCCTCTCAGCTAAATGGATATTTAACACAAACACTCAACAGCTTATGTGAGTACATATTAAGTCAGTTAACATTATTCCAGAATCACAAAAATTCGTTATAATAACAATGACAAAAGAAGTAAAAAACTGTTGCATGCCGCCCGTTTACAGTTTTTGGTTTGTACGGGCTACAAACTGTAAGTAGCCTTCCCTGTAATATGATGACATGATTTCCACTAACAAAAACAATAACACCTCATCCCGATTAACGAAGAAAGGTTGGTTGGTTGTTTTAGCTTATTGGCGCGTCTATTCGTATTAACGAAGAATGGTAAAAAGAGAGTTTAGTTATTCTAACGACATCAACAGCCACCCACGTTATTTATCATTCAACCACTCCAGGATATCTGCGTTGTATAACCATAGATGTAAATTAATGGTTTGGAAGGAAATTGGCTGACAATAAACCACTGGCTTTCAAAAACACAATCATACTGCGATATAGGCAAAAGAAAGAGTAACATGAAAGGAACAAAGTATGTTATGAGTATGTCGCGTGTTGGTCGAATCTGATTTGACTCGATTTTCGAGGTGATTCAAGTTTGCCTTTGACGGCATAGTCGCGATCCTTAGAATGGCACCATGGAGACACGCGAGTGAAGTCTCCCGTGACTCTTTTGAAAGCCTGGTGTGTACTAGGATAGTTGGTGGCGAAGTTAGTCGGGAGTACTAGTCCAGCTGTCTACCGTAATGTCCAATTCTTAGTGTTGTCAACTTGGAATATCCTATTGCCTCAAGCAATCACTGTCAAATTCACTAAAATTGAACTTGCGAATGTATAGATTGCCGATAGAGTGGGATTTCAACACAGGGATGTTTGTCGTGTTTAAAACGGAGACAACGCTGTCATGTACTTAAGTTGGGTTTCTACTATACCAGTCAGGTAAGTTGATTGATATTTTCTAAAACACATACAAACGATGTTCATAAACTACCCATAAATCTAGTTGGTATAAATAATGTTATCTGATAGAAATAGTATGCAACATTTCAATGAATAACAAAACAGATATGTAATATTATATTTCAAAACATTTTTTTATTCTTAATATTAACAATGTTTATATCTATTTATTTACAAGGATAATATAACCTAAATGTTCTTCATAAAGTATACTGTTTTCGCTCAATAGATTTGTCTTTTTATTACACAAGTAAATGTTTATAATTGAGCTGAGGTGAAGTAAACCTGTATATATACTGTATGTCTGGATTAGTCACATTTATTGGCAACAGCAATAATTACTACATGTATCATTTGTCGGCACAGATACCAACAATCATAAGTTAAAAGCACCAAAGTCTTGCAACGGAATAATTAGCTTGCCAATTCTTTAAGACAATATTGATATCTTGTATTCGGCAATACCAAAAGGTCGGAGCATCAAATTAAGTTGGATCATGACCATTCGGTCGTAATGACAGCTTTTCTTGACGAGCTAATCATCCAATTAACTGCATGACCAATCCATGCTCAACGATAAATCACGTGTTTGAATTGCCAAGCTACAGCGTGCATGATTGCTAGTGATTTCGCATCTCTAGACAACGCAAATTATCAGTTTACTTAAGAATATGCAAATGACTTGTCTGTTTGTGTGTCTCCTGGAAATCGCGTGTCTTCACGTTCTATTGAGGTAAATGTTTGTAACCAATCGCTATTATCGCTCTTGTCACGTGACATGCCAAATAGCCTATTTAAAAATTGACTTTTATCAGAATCAGGCAATCTTAAGTATTCATATTACGAACTAGCCTATGATGCCAATCTCGCAAGTGTTTTAGAAGTAATAGCAAACCTGAAACATCAATAAATCAATCAGTGGAACATCAATCAATCATTAAGTGGAAACATTTGCTAAAACACATTTAACTTCATTATGGAAACCATATTTACTTTTTTATCAGACAGGTTTAAGATATTTGTTATAATCTGGAACTTTGAATTTTGTCCGTTGTTTGCATCTCTGTACAGGTGGCAGGCTCACACGTTTTGTCTGACGTTTAGTTTTTCAATGTAAGATCCTCTTATTCTATCTACTCGGAAAGGAGATTCGATAAGCTGATGCCATTTTATCTTTGAAACACTGGCTGGTACAAAAGAAATATAGTGTGTACAATTTACCAGTATAAAGATTAGCAATACAGAAAACACCTAAAAGATTCCGATATGTAGACTAAATAATGGACCATGCTAATTTATGATTTCGGCTATATCTAGTACACCGCATTGTTATGTAGACTCATATAAGACAATATACCTTCCTTAACACACTGTCTTCAGAAAGCGAATTTAAAATCTGATATAGCGCCACGTAAAGTGACATGAGCTGCCTAAATATTGGCGATTTTTTTTTGTTAAAAAGAATGTCGAAATTTTTGGCTTTCTTTTTCTAGACGTTCAATTGAAAAGCCTTTTTGTACGTTAAAGTAGAATTTTGAACTAAAATGAAAGGACGTTCGTCTCGGTTGTTGAAATTTTGATTGTATGGATTTTCCTCATTCCAGCGTCAACCATTTAGTTTCTCGGTGACATTCAAAAGCCTCTTACTGTCGCGACAATAAGAATTTATAAAAAAGGCACGAATTTTGACAGCTTTGATATATAACAAGAAATATTGCCACAGATAATGTATATAGCAGGACGCAGTTCAACTGAAGGACATAATAAATCCTATCAAGTCTCAGATTACAAAATCTACTCAGTCTAAGTTGATTATACAATTACTCCAAAGCTTTAAAAAGATATTGTCATATATTCACGGTAAATAGAATATATACCCATATAAATTGTTTTATTGCATGTTATCAAAAATATACAATGTTCATCAATTTCAGGAGCTGTTCGGGTTTAAGATATATTAGATGAGCACAGGAAACGTCGTTTAGAAAAGCAATAGCATCGACTATATTTAATGGAAGTCTTGTATGTCCTTGCATTCACCCAATCAAACAATAGATAGCTCACACGGTTCAAATCATTAGTGCACTTATGCGAAGGCTCAGGGGTTTGTTAACTTTGCGGGTACCTGATAAATCTAATTTTCAAAGTCAAATTAAAAATAGTGAATGATGCCAAAACTTTCCATTTTCCAATTTATTCTGTCTGGGAAATTTTTTTTATGTAAACAGTCTTCGGAATTTTAGCGGCGAGTGTGCCTTTAAAATTGCTGTCATTAAACCATTGTGCCAACTAAGCAATTCGCCAATAACTATCCTAAAACTATCAAAGTACATCGCAAATGTATTCCAGTGGTGAATGGGCCACTGGCTCTCGTCGTGTACCATGCCTGAAAAAAGACACGTTAAATATTTCTATTATAATGAGGGTCCCATGTCAAACCAAATACCGACGCATTACTATAATTTTAAAGGAAGTCGACCTAAACGCACTACGATAATGACTTTGAACTAACCAAAGTCAAGTATTTCTACAAGATAATACTGATTTGTAGATATACATGTCATTTTCTGTTACACATTTACACCAAAAAATGCTGGTCACACATTTGGCAGCACTTTTTGTCCCCAAAAATACATCTCGGCTCTTTGAATTTTGTCTTTATTAGCACATATCATCGGTTCATAACATCATCACCTCATGCCACTTTAAGAGTTAATATGCAAGTGTATTGTAAACACAGGAATCACGTTACACAGACTTTCACGTTATTGAAAACCTGATATTATCGTGTTAGATATTATCACATGGACTTGAGGGCCTTTATTTCCGATATCACCCCACTCCTTGTGTAATCAACCCCGTTAATGATATCAATACCTTATAGTATCTCTCACATGAAGAAGTCTTGTTTTCTGACATTGGATACTGTAGGTTTGGAATCGATATATTCATGTTCCGTCAAACGTAAAATCAAATCAAATTAATACTACTATTTCTCAATCTAACATCCATTTTAGTATTGCTCCTTTATGGTAGGAATGTTTTTGTAAGACACAGACGTGTAAATGGGCAATTAAGTTTAGAAACTCGACCCATTGATTTTTAGTCATTGGATTGGACGATATAATTATACCTGAGTTGTCTTTATCACGTTGTTTAGGGGGCCAGAAATACTGCATTATATTTTTACATTTTTCTCGTGCCAATGCCCCGATTTTACGAACTTTACCCATATCTATAATCGATTATAACGACACGTTCTTAGTAAAATTGAAATAAAACCAGCAAAAAGGACGCAAGTTGTCATTCGCGCTTCGATAAATTTAACTTATTTATAGAAAAATAAGCATCCGGTACTTTTTAATATCAAAGGATTACAAATCTGTCATTATAAATCCAGACACGCAGTCAGAATGTATTTGACAGTTACATATTTCACACTTGAAGTGTCCATTTGATGCGATTCTTTCACGCTAAATATACTCGTGGCAGTATTTTCTTATTGTGTAAATAAGATAGGTGTGAACATAAGCACAAAGGGTTGTAATAGTCTACAAAGTCTCTATTACCAAAGCTATCAAATACAAAAAATAACAACGCGAACTATGATTTTGTCACGGTGGAATTTATGAATTGTTGGTGTATTGAGCCCTTACTACACACCCACACACTGTATTGTAATTCAATAACCACCCGATGACGTCACATAGATTTACGCAGAGCTTTCTGTGTAAACTATGTACCTCAGTTCGCCATTTTGTTTACCAGTACTTGACAAGACGTCAGTTTTTGGAAAACATTGGTGACATAACGTGTTTTTATCCACACATTTTTCTTGTGACTTCGCGCCTTTTACGTTGTCTTCTTGATACAATATTTTTCCCTCTGCCATTTTGTAAAATTATGTAAACATACCTCAATACCCGAATTGCTTTGCGCGAAAATTCAATCTGACGTCATCAAACAATGGATCACGTGACAGGAATTATCAGCTTATAGGCTCATTCGTATAGAGACGTAGCTAGAAAGTTATGTGCTTTGTTGAAATGTTAAAGTATTAACTGCATGGTGTATAGTAATGAAGTGGTCTTAAACATGTGTAGCCCTGATGGGACCTATAGAGAAATGTACCGTGTGATATTTACATCCACTGTTTTTTTTTATCTAATTAACTTTTTGGTTCAGATGTTAGTTCATCACCGATAGCGATAAACCCTGATCTCAATAGTACATTGTGTATTTGAAAAAAGGTGGGATATCAATAAAACTCTCAGTTAAGTATTAAGTATAGGATCATTAAACTGGAAAGGTCCCAGTGGCCATGCTAGATTTAAACCTATACTTGTCAGAATCATATGCACCTCTCATGGGTTTTAGTTTATTACAACACCTTTTGATTGTGTATAAAGATCTTAATGATATACTCCCTTTTAACACAATTAGAAACTTGTCTCCCTGCTTGATTTCCCTGTGCCTGTGTGTTTTAGTGCTCATAAATATACAAAAAATGTTAACTTATAAGTCCAGGTACTAATTTCAGTTTTTTCGTTTAGTTTTATGCTGATTGCCAATCCAATTGGCAGAAATTACCAACAAAGGTGCGTTTAATTCATCGAGGCTTTTATAAGTTTACATTGTTTGTCGAAATAGCATGTTATTTATATGTGGATACTACAGGGTAACCTGAAATTGTTTAATTGAAACCAAAGCGAGCATATAGACTATCAACTGCGACCAGACATCATATATACCAGTACACAGAGCTCTATTTTTAAAACATACAGAAAGAAAAGTTTAATCGTATTTTAATTATTTCTATCTAGATGAAAATATATTTTACCTTAAACAATGTAGATTTTCAAAATATATTTGTGAACGAGCACAGAGAAAATCTTCTTGTCTGAAATAACCATTGAGACAATTTCCTAATTGTGTTAAAATGGGGGTATGTCATTTAGACCCTTATGCCCAATTTGTATATATTTTGATCACTAAAACACACGGGCACAGGGACAATTGTCTTGTCTTAAAAAAACACGGAGACAAGTTTCTTATTGTGTTAAAAAGGGGCATATGATTTAGACCTTTACACCCAATCATAAGTTGTTATAATGAACCACAACCCATTTCATCAGGTTGACGACAGGCAGGGGGCCTTAGTCAGTAGAATTTTCTGGAAATGATTATTTGGCAACAAATCATAAGTAATTCTCTTACATGAAAATCTCTCATTAAAACGAAGCTATGATTGTATCAACCCCCGGCTCTGAGTGTACCATGGAATGCACGTTTTGAGCATTTGTACATCGGGCGGGACAACACATCAGAATGTGTAAAATAGATGTTAACGTTCCAATGAAACGACTCCAGATCCGCTCTCTTCTTTGTTCTCTCCGACAAATCCGATCGATATTCTGACAATTGTAAACAGCTGACAAAAGAAGGGTGAAAATAATTAAGTTTGATTTCAGATTGACTTTTCGGAAAGCCTTTATTGCTGGCATTGTGCGAGAAAGGCACGGATTTGTTATAGTTAGCACTAGAGTCTCTATAAAGTCAAGGCTGCATCTTTTTTTACTTGAACCCAGACCTCATTAAAGAGAAACGATAAATAACACAACCATTATTTCCAATGAAGAAGTCCCATTTATTTGCCTTTATTTCAAAAGTCAGTTAAAAAAATTACACAGGGAAATATTCCACCCTTTATTTTTAATGAGCTTGTATTTATCACGATTTTATTTTTGTTAACTTGGGTTTTGTGGCGACAATTTGTCAATAGAATTGGATTTGGTTTGAGTCAATTTGCAATTACTTGAGCTTCATATTCTCAAACGACAAACTAAAACAATAAAGACTAGTTATAACAAGCCAATCATGTAAGTGTTCTGAAAATAAAGCTTGTAAATCGAGTTACTCATCCGCTCGCCTGTCCATTACTTGCTATTTTATTGTGATATCTTTACTCACAAAATAAGAATAACGACGTAAACACTTACACCAATTTCATTGGTTTAGCTAAAGTAAGTCAAATATAAAAAAGCTAAGCGATTACAGAAAAAAATAGACCAAAGCCACTGTGTTACTATTGTCAGGCATTTGGTTATTTGTATCGTTAATTGTTGTTTATAGATAAATTAAACATGCTGTCTACAGGTTAGGTTTTCGCCTTGCAACGAGGGATAAAATTGCCATTTGGTTGATGCTTAGGTCGGATTTTTATTGGTCATCTTCACAATCTATCCTCTTTCGTAAAGAAATTGAACGGAAAGGTGTATAACTTCAAGGACATTACGTCTCTAGAATGTTCAATATAAAAGTCCAGCAGATGGTATTCAAATAATATACAGGTTGATAATATACCAGACTGAAGCAAAATATAAACCATACTTAATACTGAAGTAATAACTAGTTTACGGAAAACCATGTTACCATGTTAGATATATAAAGGTGAACCCGTTTGTTACGATGAATATCACTCGAGTCTATTAATTTTTAATTTAACGATCCTCTGGCATTTTGAAAATTAATAGATGAGAGTGATATTCATTGTAACAAACGGACTCGAGTTGGTTAATCTTTTTCTCACAATACACACAAATATTGCGTTTTATTCTGAAATGCAGCTCCACATCACATCGTTCAATTCTTTGATTCTAATGTCAGACCGCTTTACCACGTTGACATGGAGACTGTATTCATTAAGCTACACAAGAAAGGTCTCTAAAATCAAACAGTTTTGTTGCTCACGAATTCTTTAGAATAAAGAGATAAAATATTTATCCTACAAATGAATGGCACTTCTTAGAATAAAACAAAAATAAACATATCAGAAGTTCAATGTCTGCAATCCGACGACGAAGTCAGGTTTCGTCGTGACCTCTACCCTGGCACAATTACGATAACTAGGTCAGCGAGAAAGCTGCGAGACGCCAGTTTGGGTAGATTGGTTGATTAAAAGTTTTAATTATCCAGTGTTTAATTATTGATGCAGAAAATGTCATCGTTTGCAGTTAAGAGTAAATACGTCTATGACATATTCGTATTCAATCGTTATTTATTAGAAAAATAGAAGCAAGCAGACGAAGTAGTTTGTTTATGTCAAGAAGTATGTCATGTACATTCGACATCTTTCCTTATATGGGAGTAGCTATGACGTGATCGTGGGAAAAGCATACCATTTTGCATAAATGTAGTCCGTTGTATGTAAACCATAACATGATTGGCTACCGACTCGCATAGTTGTGAGTTATACTGCCAATCACTTTTAATCTAACAAGGATGTCTTCAAGTTATTACATAAAAGGAAAACGAACGTATTACCCCTACGCTGAGAATGCAAGCTTGTGTTTTGATTAGTTGAAATTGACAAATAATGTTTTTTAACCAATCAGCAGTAAGTTGGACCATAATTTCACTTGTTGTTTATGATGAAAATAACAAACAGCCTGGGAGTGGAATTTTCGGGGGTGTAGTGTGAGAAAACTGTATTCCTGATGGCTTGGGTTATATTCGTTCCACTGTGATACGATGTTACAGTATTCGGTTTTATATGTTGAAATGCTTTTTTAGTGTAGGAGTAAAGAGTCTTTATCTGACATTGACAACAGCAATGTTTTGTAAAGGTTTCTCAACAAAGGATTGTTTTAATGAATTGCTACACAATAAGACTTAACAGAGCGAATAGGGTGGTTTCATTTCGTTAAAGATTGTATAATTAAAAAAACAAGCCACTCCAATTTCTTTGTTACTTCGTATTTCAGGATAATAATGGATTTTGCTTGTGTTCTTAGCGTGAATATATATATGGAATCAGTACACAGTTCCACCACTTCCGCTTTCGGTGCGAAAAATGCGTATGGGAGTTTTAGTGCATTTTCAATTCTTTTTAGTCACACTTATCCGGTGGACAACAGCGGTTACGTTTATATTAATGCGTCACCATTCTAGTGTGTAATTTTCCATTCCTTGATAGGGCTATATGACCGACTGGACTGAAGGAAAATAAACATTTGTAGAACCTCGAGGACGCAACATCGGTAAAAATACATAACTAGTACATTTAGAGTGTCCGTTAAACATGAATAAACCTTAACTCAACTGTTGTCGTTCAAATATTTTTGTGTTCCAGTTGTCAACGGATCATTTAAAAAAAGACCTCAAATGGGAATTGCAAATGTGAATGACGAAAAAACAATGTGTTGTCACATTTGCATACTTTGGATTTCATGTATATAAAAACCAAAGCGGTTTAAGGCGTTCTTAAGTTACCTGCATTCATTATTACACATAGTTGCAGTAAGTGGATTATCCACAAAAATATAAACTGTCGGAATAGTCATCGAGGGAGTCATCATTTTATGGGGTTTTACGGTCTTCTAGAAAGGAGTGAAAAAATAAACATGTTTTGAATATTCCGCATAGAGTATCCACTTATAGAAGTTGTAAAATTACCACCGTTACTGTAGGGAACAATGCTAACTGATATGAGAGATAGAGAAAAACTACATTCCAGAATTATTGAATGTTACGGGAAATGAATTTCCATTTTAAACAAGTGACAAGGTGAAACAAATAGTCAATAGCAGGTTTAAGGCGTTCTTAAGTTACCTGCATTCATTATTACACATAGTTGCAGTAAGTGGATTATCCACAAAAAATATAAACTGTCGGAATAGTCATCGAGGGAGTCATCATTTTATGGGGTTTTACGGTCTTCTAGAAAGCAGTGAAAAAATAAACATGTTTTGAATATTCCGCATAGAGTATCCACTTATAGAAGTTGTAAAATTACCACCGTTAATGTAGGGAACAATGCTAACTGATATGAGAGATAGAGAAAAACTACATTCCAGAATTATTGAATGTTACGGGAAATGAATTTCCATTTTAAACAAGTGACAAGGTGAAACAAATAGTCAATAGCAGGTTTTTCCACTACTGTTTTTGTTTAATCCCAAATCAAAATGCTGAATACAGATACAAAATACGATATGTACTTGAAAAAGAGATACCTTTACCAAAATAAAAGAAGCAATTTGCATCCCTATGGTGTTGAATTATATCTTTAGACCGTGTAGATTAACTGGTTGTTCCCAATACCTGTGTGGTCACTTGGATGATTCATAAAGAAATGTTCCGAGATTAATATTTATATTTGTTTTAACTGTTGCACAGTAAATGGTACAACAATTAAAAGTTTCTTACCGGAAACAATATTGTAAAACAGACAGTACTCTAGCAGTATGCCCAACAGCTCTCTGTTTTTAAATCCCTTTTTAAAGAAGACGGATCAATCATTTTTTCAACACTTGGTTCCAGAGTGTATGACGAATAACCATACGATGCATCTCCACGTCCACCAACTTCCTTCCCCTGGATCAGGGGACACGGGATTCTCACAACTGTGTTTTACGGCTGTTCTAGTTAAGGGAAAGTTAGGAAAAAATCTAAAGGTTTGAAACACCACCGTCCACATGGCGGACTCCATAAAGAAACCAGGGAGAGCAAGTCTTTTAGAGCAAAAAATCTCAACAAAGTGTTATTTTTTGTATTCTACTTTAGAATGACGAATGACATGTTCTAGACATTTGTGCACTGGTTGTGTGCATCCAAACCGAGGTTACTGCGATAAATATGTAAACGTTTCATTGAAGCTACTCTGGATGTCGCCTTTTGCTGTTCACCGCTGCGTTATCTAATCCAACCGAAATTGTGACAACTGTAAGCAGTTGAAAAAAGAGAAATGAAATTAATTAAGTTTTAAATTGACTTTTCAGAAAGTTCGTATGTCTTTAATGCTAGCATTGCGTGAGACTGACCGCAATTTCCACCCGGGAAAGGATGGCTTCATCATTTCTCATGTAACCCACAAATAATGCATTGCAAATCATGTTCCGCTGTTCATGCCAAATGAAACATATTACTAGCTATGAATGCCGGATACGGCCATTTTGGTTCTCGCAATTGTTGACCACACCATTTGTTACATTTGTAACTTTCATCACCCCGACATACTCCTCAATCAAGCTAATCGATTTAATAAAAAGATACAACCGTTTTCATTATTTTCAAGTCCTTGTTTAGCCTGGCGTGGCTTCCGTGTGCGAGGAGGTTGCGATTTTTTCTTTCTTGCCTTTATTAAAACTCGGGTGAAATATTGAACAATCGTCGATCGTTGATTATGCGTGTTTTCATCGCGATTAACCTTTAAACTTGGGCTTTGGGGAGATAATTTGCTAACAAAATTGGATTTGTTTCAGTTTATTTGTAACCACTTGATAGCCATACTCTCACAGATTAACTAAACAATTGAACAGTAGCCAATACAAGCGAATCGCGTAACCCTTTTAAAATCAAAGCCTTTAAATTTAATGTTTCATAAACCCGCCAGTTCAATTACATATTATATTTTCTCATTTAATCTTTGTGAAATATAAAGTCCTTACAAAAGCCGAATTAAAATATTGACAATTTACGAGGCTTTACAGACTGACGGAGAAAATTGAATTAAACAAATATCTTACTTATATCAGGTAAGCATTTGTTAATTTATGAGATTTTTAGTAAATGCCTGCAGTGTTATTAAAGTACAATAGAACATTGTTCTTTTTAAGAAAATGACATATGAATGCACGTGTACTCCTTTATAAGGTTGAATATTCTTGAGTTATTTTGTTTACTATTTGGAACGGTTGATATTGCTTTGTATCTATAGGTCAGCAAGATGATCAATCTTATATAACCGAAAGTGCTAAGATTCTTGAAGAAACATAGTTTGCGGTGTAGAGACAATGATTTCCAATTACTTCACGTGTTCCATCTCTCCGCTATAAACGGATAACTAATAAGTTTAACCTGTAGGGTTGCTTTGGTAACTTAGTTCTGTAACCGAGCGTATGGAACCATTATGACGAGCAATGATGAAACGTTATATAAGCCATGCTATTCCCTAAGTGTTCACCTGTTAACTGAGATTTAATCATTTACTTACAACCTGATGTTACGCCGAAGGCTGAAGTGTCTATTGTCTAAAGGGGGCTTATAGTTTTACAAATAAACGTTTAAAGTGACGCGAGCTTCCAAATATACAGGAAAGTTTCAATCAAACAGAATAGGTTAATTGCTGTTTATTTTTTATAAAGAAGTACAAAAGAATTCCCCACTGATTACAATATTGGCTATGTAAGTGTAATGTTCCTCTGTTAACGAAGATTTAATCGTTTTATTCTTTCCTGTTACAGTCTGGAGTTACCAGACCATTGTTTAGTGTCTGAAGTTAATCAGAGCATTGTCGAATGTGTGAGGTTACCAGGCCATTGTTTAGTGTCTGAGGTTAACCAGACCACTTATTTAGTGTCTGAAGTTAATCAGAGCATTGTCTAATGAGTGAGGTTACCAGGCCATTGTTTAGTGTCTGAAGTTAATCAGAGCATTGTCTAATGCGTGAGGTTACCAAGCCATTGTTTGGTGTCTGAAGTTAACCAGACCATTGTTTAGTGTCTGAAGTTAACCAGACCACTTATTTAGCGTCTGAAGTTAATCAGAGCATTGTTTAATGTGTGAGGTTACCAGGCCATTGTTTGGTGTCTGAAGTTAACCAGACCACTTATTTAGTGTCTGAAGTTAATCAGAGCATTGTCTAATGTGTGAGGTTACCAGGCCATTGTTTAGTGTCTGAAGTTAATCAGAGCATTGTCTAATGCGTGAGGTTACCAGGCCATTGTTTAGTGTCTGAAGTTAATCAGAGCATTGTCTAATGCGTGAGGTTACCAGACCATTGTTTAGTGTCTGAAGTTAATCAGAGCATTGTCTAATGTGTGAGGTTACCAGACCATTGTTTAGTGTCTGAAGTTAACCAGAGCATTGTCGAATGTGTGAGGTTACCAGGCCATTGTCATGTCTCTGAAGTTACCAGACCATTGTCAGGTGTCTGAAGTTACAGGACCATTATCAGGTGTCTGAAGTTACCAGACCATTGTCAGGTCTCTGAAGTTACCAGACCATTGTCAGGTGTCTGAAAGAAACTCTTTTACTCCTCCAGATATACCTTTTAAATTTCTGGATGCATTCCACCTTATTGCATAACAAACTGAAAATATTTGCTTTGCTCTTCTGTTGGTGAATACGGTTTCAGCGTTTTACACCCAAATAAATACGCAACTTTCCTCTCTTTTTAAAAACAAAACCTTAGAAAATACCCATGTTTAAGAAGGATCAGAGAAGTGACATACAGTGAAACCCGTGGAAACCGGCACTTGCCCGGGAAAGTAAAATACCGGTTTATACAGGTACCAATTTACCAAGGTTCTTTAACATGTCTTTTCAAACGGAAGTACATGAAAGTGTGATATATGGCCACTTTAGACAATTATCTGGTTTATTAAGGTGTCGGTTTACACACATTTTACTTTATTATAATCTATAGCGATTTTTCGTTTCGGTAATGTTTGCAATTTACAAACTCTTCTAATTTGGCGTTTTATCGTGTTATGCAATTTGCCTTTTGTAACCGTATCCATATCATTCCTATGAATTTCACCAACAACATAGATGCTTTCATTTCGTTCCGAAATGTGGACATTTATTAGATGTGTCAGTTGTTTATTCCAGAGTTCAACATACTGAACCATAAGAACGCAGAATGTGTTGATTTACTGTGTAGTTTCACATTTATTGAGATATCAGCACCCACGGATCATAAATAGGCACTTTAGTTGGCGGCAAGAGATACCATGAGTGTCACGAACTAACAGAGTAAGACTAACTGTTGTTCAAAGGTAAACACCTTGGACTTCAGGTGTGTCGCCTTTTTCCTAGGTATAGTAATACCAATGTTCAAAATCAAAAACTGTCGTCATCTTAGTATCTAACTGAACAAGCTTTGGCTGGCAATTTAAGACGGCTAGGCTTTGTCATCTGTTACAGAATGTTTGTACCGAATTTGTTAAAAGATGTAAACATGTATTGCATAAAAATATATGGTGTATCAATTCAACGGTCCAATAGACTAATTTCTTTCAAACAGCGGATGTTAACAATTTAAGAATGTGAATTGTACACAGAAAGGGTCAGTTGCCAAAGTAACTGTCAAGCTACCCTTCATTTTAAGTTTGAGACAAGCCAAAGATTATGTTTTGTGCGTGGCATTCCCAGTAAAATCTTGAAACAAGAGAGAATAGATTTTAATTTCCATAGCAATAAACACTCAACAACAATGCAATGGTATTGGCTTTTTAGTGGTAATGTAGCAGATTTGGTATATCTCAATCATATTATGGAGTCACACAAAAGGGTAATAGTTGTTTGGAGAGATATAGATTAACAAGTTATATAATTCTGTTTAGTTTTGTATCTGAGTTTATTTGAATATTGAATTTATAAATGCCGATAACAAGTCCTAATTTTGGGTTTGTGTTGCTATTGTTATTGTCTGACGGTCACAAACAAACATCCGTGAATGCGCCATGCGCGTGACTTAAGAGCTGTAGCTTGCGCAGCTATCTTAGGTCATTTATCATAAGCACCACATAGAAGACAAATGCATCCCCAAATAAAACTCTCTATCCATGGGAGCTACAATTGTAATATAGAAACATAATCTTCATGCAAACAACCGTCCATTATTAATGGTCTTCTTTTTGGTGGCTCTGGGTATGTCCCTTTAAGAAAATCCTTACCAGAACACTCTTATCGCCGTCTACTTGCACATGGCGGAAACGCACAGATAAATAGATTACTACGTGTGTAAATTTAATTCGAAGAACGAAAATACGACAAGTAATTTAATGTCCTTTTTGAAAAGATCAATAAACATGTGGGTTACTAAGTGGCCTTGGTTGACTCACAGGTCAAAATGTCAAGTTGTTTTATCACATGGCCTACTCTTGGTCTTTGTAACCTCGATTAACACTTTTATTAAGGAGGCTAAGGAACTAAATCCTTTCTTAACTAGGGAGATCAGTAAATGAATCTGCCCTCTATCGGATCAAAACAGCAATCAAGGGAAGATAATCACCTATCCAGGGCAGTAAATGCACATTTTGAACGATTGTGGCAATAAATTCAAGCTTTGGTGTAAAAAATATGTATTTCCAAAGAATGAAAAGGATTGGTGAACAGGCAATATGCTTATATTATATCATCTCAAGCTTTGGGGTAAAAATGTATTTAAAGCATAAATGACTGATTTAAGGTCACTCCGCATTTATCAAAATGAAACCTAATGAGGATAGTTTGTAAAAAGTACTGTCGTTGAACCATAACTGATTTCGAACCATACATGGACATGGTTGTTAGTAGTCTGTTCACATTTAAAGTACAAGGAAGACAATCCTGAGTGATTCCAGTTGACAATGTCCATTTCCCCCCAAACTCGCCCACGCTATAAAGTAGAAGGCCTATATCTCAGGTAACCTAATACAGACACCTGGCGTAAGAAACAACACTTTTAAAGAATAAACATTAAAGACCTTATGAATTGAAAAAAGCAAACCTTTGTTCTCCCCAAACAACATAAGTATATATTATGAAAAATTATTCTGACACATTTCCCACCCCAAAAAATATTTAATTTATCTTTAATTTTGAGTGATAAACCTGCATAAAAAATGCGAACTTTTCTGCTTCACGATTTGTGTTTGTATGACGTCATAGTGATGACCGAATATGGCGGGAAGTTAAATCATTGCGGTTTACAGATAGCTGTTGCTGGGTACCACGATGTCGTGTGGTTGATATTGCGTTGAAACGGGGACACAATATGCATCAGACATTAAAAAGGGCAATTCACCGATGGAATAATTATGCAAGGACATGGATTTCATTCGTGTGCAGACTCCTCTGTGATTGTGTACCCTCTCGTTCTTCCTCGAGTCTCGCCTGCACTCAGTCAGTCTCACTCGGTATCTTCGGGGACGATTGGTTTCAGTCTCAGATCTCAATAACATAAGAAATTTGCGGCAGCAGGAAGCTGTTGCCAACAACAGTCCCCACAATAGATGCTAAATATCGGCAGTTTGTTTAATTGTGAATCAACATAACCGGAGACAAGTAAGTTCAACTTTCGTTCAAACTTTTAACAACAACAACAACCAGCGCCTAACGCCAAACACTGAACAGTAACAGCGACGTGACAGAACATTTTGACATTTGATGTGTAACTCTAAGTTTTGATGTGCAGCCCAAGTTCAACAAGATATACGGTCTATACCTCTGTATTTGTGTTCAGATTTCTACTGCCAGACTTCAAAAAATATAAAAAAATAAGATTATTTTACTCTTTGTCATTTACTCATTGTCAAATTCTTGTAAGCTGGACTATAGTCCGCAATATGTTGAGTGGATTGAAGGATAATTTCTGATACGCCCGCACGGGCTTCTTCAATGGTATTGAAGAAGCCCGTGCGGGCGTATCAGAAATTATCCTTCAATCCACTCAACATATTGCGGACTAGCTGGACTACTACTACTACTAACTAGTACTACTAAGTAATGGTACTTCGTAACAACAGTTACTGTAAAAAAATGAAATCTGGTTGCTGTACTGGGTGTCAAGGTTCATAAGGTTCCTGGCTATGATAAATAATGATTAACCTCATCATATGGGATTGTGATATTCACTGATAGCTAGAACTACATGTAGTAGAAGTAAATGTCTAGTCATATGTGATGTAAAATAAGTAGGAGCATCAGAATATATTGAGGGAGGAGGGCTCATTTCGCAAATTCAGCAATATTAAATGTCTACATTTACCGGTGTGTGTATTTATTTATTTATTTATCGGTTGGTCATGACAAACTCTTTGATCTGACGGAGTTCTTATTGGCTCGCAATTAGCATTACTGTTCTGAAATAGTATTATACGAATCTTATGTTTTGTTTGCTATTTAGGTAACTTGAGACAGGGGTCAGATCATTTATATTTTGTTTTGTTTATATTTTGTTACATAGATTGTCATTTGGTGGTAATGATTATCATAATATTTATTTTGTAGGTTTTTGAGCACTACTTCAAATGTGGATGGGCACTTCGGGGAAGTAAAAGTGGTGACAATATTAACCTGAACAGTTGCATCTGTGATGCCACCCTGGACTCATTGTTCATGTTTTAAAAGTCACGTGTCAACTGTGTTGAAATGCACCAAATACAGTCAGAACTTCAATAGCCAACATTTGTATTTTTGTGGCTATGGTGATCCAGCTTTTTAATTTCTTTTTTCTGCAAGTCAAAATGGATCAATATACACTGGGACACGAGTCTATTTTAAGAGACACAGAGTGAGATAACTTTTTATTTACGGTAAATACTTGATGGGAAATATCCTGCTTCTCTGTGGTATTCTTGCATAAATTCGATCAGTAAAGCCCTGCTCCTTTTTTACACACATGAGTGTAAAATCTCGCCAGGACAAACTTCAACAACTAACAGATATTTATTTCATGGCTTCTCAATTACCGGTACTGAGAAAACACAGCACAGCACACTCAAAGAGCAACGCAGAGGTCATTGTGTGAGAAGGCACATGGTTTGGCGATTGGTGGTTTACTTCCATGGGACACTAATTTGAAACAAAATGACCATATAACTAAGCCTTTTTCAAAGCCTTTAGTTTATTGTATAATAACTCCCACCCACATCTCCAACACATAAAGACAAATTTACTGACTGCATTGCCAGTAGATCTTCTTAAGTGGAACATTTAAACCTTTGAAGTTGAACCCAATAAATCAACATCTTATTTAAACATGTTATTCTTGTGTAAATAAAATTTACTTATCCTTTATTATGTTTTGTTTCAAAGTTATCATGTAAGAAAACATAATCATTTACCCATGACCTGCTTTCCTGCTTAACCACTTCCCATCCATCTACTGGTACCTAGAATAAGTGGACCAACTTGTTATAATACAACTGGGTATATCAGAGCCAGGTTATCCTTGTGCGAGTCCCAATGTTGACCAAACTTTACTTCCCTTGTATATGCTCTTATTTAGACATGCCGATTCAATGGTAATAATTAAACCTCATCCACTCCATGAATAAAATGTTAAAGTGACATGAGCTGCCAAAATTTGCATTTTTTTCATAACTTCTGATCGCCACGACAGGAAGAGGCTTTGAAGGCTATCGAAAAACTAAATGAATGGCGTTAGAATGAGGAAAATCCATACAGTATGTGGCCTGTATGCATCGAAAACGTGTTCAAAAGTAAACAGAATTTAAATAACCGGGACGACCATTCATTCATTCTAAGCCAAAGTTAGTTCAAAACAGTACTTTATCGTACATTTTCGAGACTATAAGCATTAAAAAGCTATCTGAATTATACGTCTTGAGAAAAATAGCCAATAATTTCAGCATTCTGTTTTAACGTCAAAATATCAACATTTTGGCAGCTCATGCCACTTTAAGCTTTAGGCTCTTCGATAATTATGATATAATAAATTCGTAATTAAATTGTTCAGACTTCTCTATTTGGCCTAAGGCTGATACATGGTGTCTACCGGACGCGTTTTTCACGGCTATGGCCTTAAAAAGTATGATACACACAATCGACCACATATTAGCCTGTGCAACCGCTCAAACATTTTACATATATGGTAAATAGTTGGTGTTGCTATTTTCCTGATCAAATTGCTCTTAAAATCCTATCAGTATAATAATCATTCTTCTTAGTGTTAGCAATTGAAGCATGTAGGCATACTTTTTTTTTCTTCAAAATAATAGATTGTTTGGGCCTTAATGGATTATGTAGCTCTTAACAAATACAAAAGGTTAAATCTTAGATTGATTGATATTTTTCGCAGGACTCTAGATTATTTCACATATATGTCAACGTTGCCAGATTTATTGGGGAGAGGAAACCGCCGACCTTTAGCAATTAACAAGCACCTTGGCAACTATACATAGGGCGATCGAGTTAAAAAAAACCCACTCAGAAATTTGTCTTACGTTTTTTCTTTGAACTGAGTTGGATTCAAACATTCGAGCGCTTTATATCATCTGAGATTCTACAAGCCACTCACCCAGTTAAACGGGTCCAAACCCCTCTGAAGTGAATAACATTACATTTAGATAGTACGGACATGTCAATGCCAGTGTACCATGGTTAATTGAGGCAAGTGCCATGACATTTTAGTCAAGAAAATTTTCGTGTGTTTTAGTGTTCATAAATATATACAACATCCATGGCAGTAAATAGTACCATAGTTCTAAAAGTAATGAGGCAAAAAAGAAAGCATCGGTACTAATTAATCTATTTCCAGTGCACTTGCCTAACATAATAAGCGTTGTTGTTGTTACGCTGTAACTAGTGTAAGCGTGGCTTATCGTAAAAATGACAGTTGTAAACATGTATTTACTAGTAAGATTTTTTAATGACAACGGACTCTCTGTAATTTCGATGATTTGAAGGCTTAGCCCCACTAATATCCCTAATTAAACCGTTCGTCAGATATACGCTACGGGACTCTCAGCATCGAAACGGCATTCCGAAACTCGGACACGCTTGTTACGAGCTTCCAGAACGGCTGGGTTTACACCGTCGCTGTTTATCACCAGTTGCTCCATACGGTCTGCTCATCTCCACTATCTTTCGCTAACATTTCGAAGTCGTACAGGTTGTAAATATCGGTCGTTTCTCCCCCCGTATCCTCCAATTCTTCTAACCACAAATCGGTAGATTTAATACTGACAGCCATGTTATAGCTGTCAATGCTCTGCTTGGTCATCACTATGACGTCATCGCTACAGCGATGGCCGAGGGTTTTGGTCGCACAATTTACGGCTGCACAAGCATTTTCCAGACGCAAATACTCGGAAACAGAGCTGACGACCACCAATGAAAAAAAGTTTTACAATTGCTGAACATCCAGACTTTTGAACCATAGTTAAATTATCTATATCCTCAGTTATGTTTCATAAGTACTTTAAGGGTTTTATATCAAATCTTTTTGACAATCATATTACTAATTAAATATCAAACCCCAAGTAAGGATGAATACAAAATTTGTCATTCCCCAGAATTGTTTTCACGAAATCTTTAGTCCGGACAGGTGCCTTCTCAGCAAAAGAAGCCACGTACAGCCTGCACATATTGCTAGCCCTTGGGTTGCAGCTTTGCAATTTGCGCTTGTTTACTCCCTTTTACTCATTTGACTGTAAATGTCATTGATTGTGAAGCAGAATGACACGGACATAGAAGAACACAGCTGTGCTTCCAACCGGAATAAATTCCTCCCACTTCAATGAAGGCTGATTGTTCCTCTTAAGTTTTAGGTCAAGGAGTACAGCAGATTGAAAAGGTTAAACTAATCACTCATAACCAATCATAATCAGTCTAAAATGATCATCGTCAGTTCTTGAAGGACCAAAAGACCCCTGTGTGTTCAGCTCACTACTTTACTCAACGTTGCGAGTTTTGGAACCGTTTTCTACATATTTCTTTGTTTTGAATTTGGTTATCGTCATTCGTTTCATTCCCCGTTACAAATTGGGTTGGAGTAGCTAATTAGGAGTGTTATTCAGGGATAAAAATCAATAAACTATAAGAGGTGAGATAGCATTGATGTTTTAAAAAGGCAAACAGCTCTTCTTTTGAAAGGTCCCTCAAATGCAAACTGAATGCAACAATATTACTAGAAGGATCGGCATTTCTTCTATTTCAGGATGTGGTTTACAAATATTTCAATATAGCCACTGTTTACTAGATTCGTGGTATAAACTTCAGTTGTGAACAGAAAAAAATGATCAGGATTTTCCTTAAACCGGATTTTAAAAATATTTTTGAATAATAGTAAACAAGACAGCGTCATATGTAAGTGAAATTGGCTGGATGTGAATTGATTTTTCATTCTGTAATGGGTTTCTATGCTCTTAATGTTTTGACAGTTCCTATTTCTATTTCCCAAGTACATTAAGATATTTTGTCGGTGGTTAACTGAAGCGTAATGTTTACTTTGAAGTTAATAGTTATATTATCTGTATGCTTTCATCTGCCCAGTGTTACATAAGAGGTCATCTATTGAAATCATGAGATTTTGATTTGACTGTCAACCTTCTAATTAATTTTCCTGGTTGTAAACGATATTGTTTTAAAAGTATCTCTCATTCAGCCATCTATCTAGGTAATAAAGGTTTCTGAATAATTGATTGCCTTTAATGGTTGGAATATGTAAATTTAACCCAGTTAAAAACATATATCTAGCTTTTTGTTAACCGCTGCTTTTGATTGAAAGCATTATAGTATGGCATAACACATCACAGCATAACAGTTTTTTAGACAAAGGTATGTATTTTGATTATTGATAAAAATGAAACTAGCTACTTTAGGTATTATAAAAGTAGGTCCACCATACATGTATTCCTTGGTACTTAGTCTACATATATATTAAATGGTAACATTACAAAGTTATAGTCTTATATACCGACATATTTTACGAAATAACAAATAAGTAACTTCCAAACAATTGAACCAATTAGTGCATATATCTCAATTGAAAGCCACACAAGCATTGAATGGTTATAACACATCCAGATTGTTGACTTATTACATTTGGTTCATTTTCGGAAAGGTGGGAAAGTTTCATTGAAACTCTGTCTTTGCTGTCTTCCTGACTTTATCAATATTTGGCAATTTATTTACATCGGAAAAAAAGGAAAGTCGAACAAAGTAATCCAGTTCAAATTCAAATTGACTTTATTAAATACCGTGCCATTGTGTGAACAGCTGTAAAAAATCATAAAAAGGTCACTCAACACACTTACGTCCGTCGTAACTTTGCGCCTGGTCGTAACGTAATGTCTACGGTGGCAGGCCTTGGATTGGACTTAAGTGGGGCGTAAATATTTTGAGAAACAGCCCCCCACCTACTGTGCCCTGCCTTAAAGGATGGCGTAAGTTACGTCTGACGTAAATCAGTTTTAAAGCTACAGGAACTTGCACCCTAGTGTTGTAATAGACCATGTTGTAAGCAAATGCGCATCTTTACGCCAGCTTTGTAAGACAGGCACCTGAAGTCTTTCGCAGCGGACAACTTGTATATGCTGTACTGGTTGTGTTGTATCCTTACAACATGGCCTACATTGTCATAGACGTTCAGAAACCTGAATGATGAAATAAGTATTCCACAAGGGTTGAATTTAAACGTTTACCATCAAATTCACAATCTTGCACAACTGTACATATCTGCATAAAATAGATCACACAGACGTTATGGCCAATGTTATGATCGTAAGTAGGCTACAGTGGACATTAGCGGAAAAGTTCTAACAAGATAGTGACCCACTATTTTGTTGCTTAGAAGTTTAGAAAAGTTAATTGGCTCGCTTATTCAACAATGGCGTATTTGACTTGTACTGAACAGCCGATCTGTAGGGTTACCTAACATATCTGGTTGGTTTTAATGGATTAGCAGTCACACCTCGTACTATAAAAACACAACAAATGCGGGTAATCGTTGTATTTCTTGTACAATAACGTATGTTGTATTGTAAGATCTTGTCGATTCAAAACTTTGAATCTAATGGTTTACACATCATAGAGTTCACGTATTGGTCAAGCGATTCATATGATAAATAACAAACAAGAGACATGCATGAGGTTTGAACATAGAGGAGATTTTGTCTTTATTCTCAGCTAAACCCAAACTAACCTATCGATCCTTGTCTTCGTCAAGTCAATTTTCGAGTACATGGTCGCATACCACTTTTAAAGGTGTTGGGTTTATTTTTCAAATATAGATTCTGTATTTCCAACGACAATTTGCAAAGTTCACCTTACAATAAGTAGATACCACAAGTATTAATTTCCCTCTCCTTGATACAGCGTGTAATGAGGTAATTGTCTTGAGAAACATTAGGCAGATTTTAAATTACAGCTGCTTGTTGTTGAGTCCTTGTCCCAATTCCTTTCTCGTATATATGTGACCAACGTTGACCTTAACTTGAGGACTGATTTTCTAAGAGCAAAATGTCAAGCCATTATGGATAAACGACATACCGATAGGTCTTCCGCATATCATTCCAAAGACAACCGGTGACGATACTGGTTGAGGTCAAACTGCAAAAGAATGCCATTGGTGTCGGTGTTAAAAATATCCCCCAAAGCGACACTTTGTTATAACCAGAAATAGCTAATCGTTCGTCGTGTCTGTACAATATAAGAACTTCCAGTTGATATCAATCTTCTAAAACCAAAACACATAGGACAACTTGTACTACTTTGTACATGGTGATGTTTTAATATGAGCTTTCGAGAGAAACTACTCTCATCATCAGAAATTACAGCAACACAACGTCGGCATGGTTAAACAGGCATTATATACACAGCAAGAATGAACAAAACAAATACAAAAGTTATAATCACTGATAAGTTGTGATTCCTACACTGTAGTTGAAATCACCACAATCTAAGGTAAGGGAGGGGGGGGGGGGGGGGGGCAATCCTATTACAGGTCAAGAGTTAACTACATGTATTAAGATATGGAGGACATGGAATAAGCAGGTGTGCTGTAACATCAGGATATAACACAGAGCATCACATTATGCACCAAAACAGTGGCTCCTCTGCAGTTGCAAATCACTGTTACAATAACAATCACAATCCCAACACATTGTCATGTGAGATAATTGACCAGGCTAAGAACAAGCTTAACTTAGCATACAAAGAGTCCCTTCATATCTCAAAATTAAATCCTATATTAAATGTTCAAATTTCATCCGTTCCTCTCCGCTTATTCAATGTGTAACCAACTGTCTCCATTCTAAAGATAAGGTTGTCTTATCGTCTGTGTTATATCCTGATGTTACAGCACACCTGCTTATTCCATGTCCTCCATATCTTAATACATGTAGTTAACTCTTGACCTGTAATAGGATTGCCCCCCCCCCCCCCCCTCCCTTACCTTAGATTGTGGTGATTTCAACTACAGTGTAGGAATCACAACTTATCAGTGATTATAACTTTTGTATTTGTTTTGTTCATTCTTGCTGTGTATATAATGCCTGTTTAACCATGCCGACGTTGTGTTGCTGTAATTTCTGATGATGAGAGTAGTTTCTCTCGAAAGCTCATATTAAAACATCACCATGTACAAAGTAGTACAAGTTGTCCTATGTGTTTTGGTTTTAGTAAAACCGCTCCATAGAAGAATCTATATCAATCTTCGAGACGTAGATTTAGTAGTTTTATAAACAACAAAACACCCCAATATTTACTCGTCCTTTCTATTCTGATATTGTCCTGCCATTGGAAATCTACTCCACATTATTTCCATTGTGAGATGATGGAAGCATGGGTGGACAAATTATGGATTTTCGCCAAAACAAGTCAGATTAAAAACACACCTTGATCATTATTTTAATTGGTTGATGTTTCAAAATCACTCAGGATTATTTTACTTATATGGTGGCGTTGCTAGGTTAAGTGTGAGAGAGAAACGGCTTCGTTATATGGAGGAAACCTCCGACGTTCGGCAGAACCTGACAACTCTTTCACATATACGGCGACATTGTGCAAAACCCACGCAGAAATTTTAAAATTTAATTTGGTCTGTCGACAGCATGAGCATGAGTCAATTTCAATTCAAAAGTAATCAACATATGGAATGTATTATTCAGAACTATGTTTAATGTGTGAAACTGGCTATATGAATCAATGACTCAACCGAATGTTTCCTGGAACTCAGTTTTACCTCTGAGGATTTCTTCCTTGTAATGACATATTGGGATACTTCTACACAAAGCTGCATTGACGAAAGAAGTCGATACAATCTGGAGTTATATCCACGGTATATTGTTATTGGATATAGAGGTAGCAAGCATCATTTTCTTTTAAATATCTAGCATATTGATTGAAAGTTTTTCCTTTCAATTTGTAACGAGATCTAAAATAATAAAAGTGAGGCCATTACTATATACTAAACAGTCGTATGTAGAATTGTTCAGGGCATGTCAGGAGTTTTTCATGTAAATACTGAACTACATGTATGACTCGCCCCCTCAGTCAAAGACTGGTTGTAGCTGTTCCGAAAAACAAGCCTCTAAGTCATGTTAGTGAAATCCCGGTTACCGTCATATATCTTCCAGTTAACTTTTCTCTTTCTGTAGTCTTATCTTCATTTTTACCCATAATCCGAAGTTTGTTCAACTAATATGAACTATGATTTTGGCAATAGGAGCAGAGCATGGCTACATCTAAGGTTTATTGGTCAATATATGACTTATCAACTCAAGGCAATTATGGAAACTTGTCTATATAGCATTTCTAGTAAAAATGGACCATCCTTGCAAATTGTATTGTATTGTATTTATTTACCCGAACATATAGTACATTTATTTAATGATATCATAAAGCTGGGCGGGAATATATTCATAAGACTTGTTCTATCCCAAAGATGCCCTATTTTCAAAAATATATACTGAATACCAGTAATAACTGTTGATTGGGGGTAACTAATGGTGTTTTAGAGCGACAATCAATGTAATTATGATGGAAATAAGAAATCGTTAAGACATTACCACAAAGTAAGTTTTTGTGAGCAACGCGAGTTTTTTTTACACCTACGTCGGTGTCTTAGGTGTCAAAAGTTCGTGTTGTTAAAGAACGTACTTCGTGGTGATGCCTTGATTATTTCTCATTAGAATGGAAACCACGTTTAAATAGATTTTGAAACATTTCTTAATGTTGGAAATGTTGCAAATAACACAGATGATCAGAAATCACGCTGTACGGTGATCGGAATACGGGGCGCCAGGATACGACGTCATGTACATGTATAAAACACCCAAATTAGACGGATCCCATTTAAAAGACATGGGCGCAAAAGACCTCCTATCCAAGCCCGTAATTACAAAATTGTCACCAGAAATGTCTTGAATCTGTCGTAAAAGTTACCAACACTAATCAAGAAACAGGAACAATTACCCAAGAAGGTCTTACTTTGTGCTTTTTTGCTAAGCGGTGTTACGTGTTTCAGCTGTCATAATATCTGCAGATGTATACTGCTATATAAAACATAAAATGTAAGCATATTCTCCGAAAGCATTTGGAAAAAAGTCCGGAAAGTTGTCATTTTTACGAAACTTTCTCTGTGAACGCCGGGTATGGAATGAACAGCATTCTTTGTGGTTGTTACGATGTTGTGTATATGATTCACGAATCATGGAGTATGTGACTTACAGTTTACACCAATTGACCGTGTATGCTCGTGGGAATTCAACCTATAAATGCGATGCATTTTCAACGATGTTCAGAATACATTCCAGTAAGTATTCAGCATCACGACAAGGTCCACTCGGAGGCGGCAATAACCATACGGTGATCGTAAAACCCGTCTAGGAATGGCTCTCGAGTAGCTCTAACTTTCTGATGACCCGTCTCTTGAGTATAGTAGAAGGGTTAGGATACAAACCAATTATTGCTAGGCTAGTTGACACATCGAGCTAATGGTCAGATATCTGGATCGTATCTCACTTTAAACCTACCAAGTCGGCAGAGAATTTCCAACTGATTCGTGAAAACTATAAGTTTATGAATGTGAATTTGTACGAATTAACCTAACACACATATCTGGCAAAAAAACTTACACAGCCTGGCTTGAACAATTCTACATTATCCGTCTTAAAGGAATATTTCAGATACGTTTTATCAAAACTCGCTGTTATAAATGACATTTTTATTTAAAATATAATCGTTTTAACATACAGTCGCTCAGATGTTGACGGATTTTTTAACAACAAGAACTATGATACGTTTTACGACACGGTCGTTATTGAAAAGTGAACTTGATCAATCAATCAACTGCCTATTTCAATCTATAGCTCACGTTCGCAATTTATGTAGAACTGTATTGCGTTCGAATTGTGATCAATATTGTTTTATTGCACGAAACCTTAAGCGAGTGTTTGTGATTGTCTTTTAGACTAAAAGTGCCCTTTAGAATAGCTAGATGAGATAAAAAGTGAGTGAAACCATCTTTAACCCCCAATGAAGAATTCTTTGATAAAATTATACACGAACACCAAAACAAATACTATTTGAGCTACAAAATGCTGTTAAAGGTTTCTCTTGAAGATCTTTAATTCGTTGATGTGTTAAGTAAATGTTCTTCCAAATCTACAAGGTGTATTTTGTTTATCTACGTGAGTAAGGGATCGCTTATTGGTTGGTTGATTGTTTTAGCTTATTGGTGCGTCCATTCGTTTGAATGATGTACGCCATGCAAGTGAGTAATTATTATCTAGAGCGATTAAGAAAACGTCTTGGCACAATTGTACGTTTTAGAACTACTTTATTTCTTGAGATATTAAAGCATACAATACAATTGAAATCGCGTATTGGTATTGACAGTAAACAATCAAATTGATATCTTTATTTTATATCTTGACATCAAATCATAGTGTTCAACAATTTGTAACTTGTAACTTCTTGCTTTGGCTTTTCGAAAACTGTTTTTATGGCTCCGCAAAGCGAAAGCGGAGCCATTATGTTTTCGGGTCTTCCGTCCGTTCGTTCGTTAGTTCGTCCGTCCGTCCGTCCGCCTTTCCATCCTTGTCCGTACAATAATTCATGAATGATTCATCCGGTCAACTTCAAACTTGGGGTGTGCCTTGACATCAGGCAGAGGACGGTTGGGATTGATTTTCAGCAATGTGCGCAATCCAATATGGCCGCTATCCGTCATATTGGATTATGAGCATGATTTTCTTGTCCGGGCAATAACTTGTGGATGATTCATCCGATGAACTTCAAACTTGGGGTGTGCCTTGACATCGGGCAGAGGACGGTTGGGATTGATTTTCAGCAATGTGCGCAATCCAATATGGCCGCTATCCGTCATATTGGATTATGAGCATGATTTTCTTGTCCGGGCAATAACTTGTGGATGATTCATCCGATGAACTTCAAACTTGGGGTGTACCTTGACATTGGTGAGAGGATGGATGGGATTGATTTTCAGCAATGTGCGCAGTTCAATATGGCCGTTCGTCTGTTCATCCGTCCGTCCGTCCGTCTTTCCATCCTTGTCCGTACAATAACTCATGAATGATTCATCTGATCAACTTCAAACTTGGGGTTTGCCTTGACATCAGGCAGAGGACGGTTGGGATTGATTTTCAGCAATGTGCGCAATCCAATATGGCCGCTATCCGTCATATTGGATTATGAGCATGATTTTCTTGTCCGGGCAATAACTTGTGGATGATCCATCCGATGAACTTCAAACTTGGGGTGTGTCTTGACATCGGGCAGAGGACGGTTGGGATTGATTTTCAGCAATGTGCGCAATCCAATATGGCTGCTATCCGTCATATTGGATTATGAGCATGATTTTCTTGTCCGGGCAATAACTTGTGGATGATTCATCCGATGAACTTCAAACTTGGGGTGTGCCTTGACATCGGGCAGAGGACGGTTGGGATTGATTTTTAGCAATGTGCGCAATCTAATATGGCCGCTATCCATCATATTGGATTATGCGCATGATTTTCTTGTCCGGGCAATAACTTGTGGATGATTCCTCCGATGAACTTCAAACTTGGGGTGTACCTTGACATTGGTGAGTGGATGGATGGGATTGATTTTCAGCAATGTGCGCAGTCCAATATGGCCGTTCGTCTGTTCGTCCGTCCGTCCGTCTTTCCATCCTTGTCCGTACAATAACTCATGAATGATTCATCCGATGAACTTCAAACTTGGGGTGTGCTTTGACATCGGGCAGAGGACCATTCAACCGATGAACTTCAAACTTGGGATGTGCCTTGACATCGGGCAGAGGACGGTTGGGATTGATTTTCAGCAATTTGCGCAATCCAATATCAAACCTGAGGTGTGCTTTGACATTGAGGAAAGGGCGATTGGGATCAATTTTCAGCCAATACAATATTGCCATGAAGCATATTAGATTATGAGCAATATTTTATCGGGAGTAAACTTGTCATAAGGCATTATTTGTTATAAGTTTTCAGCCATATTTTCTGGCAGCCATCTTTTAAAGTAATTAATGCCAAGAATATCATACATCATCTTTATTGTTTCATTTCTTCTTTATGTCACCTCTCAAACCACACTGCCGGTTCTAATACCCTTGTCAATCAGCTCCTCTCCTCCGCGGAGCCATCTCCAGTGATTGCGTGCAATCACTTAATCTCTAGTTATAACTAATTTTTCCTAGACGGCAGTAGAAATAAAATGATAATCCACTTTACTACTACAAAACCAAACGTTAAACATTTTGAAATACGTGCCTTAATTAATTCCTTGTTTGAGTGTTCTTCCCACGGCGGCGTTAAACTCTGTGGGAGTACGGCATACGGAGAAGATATTTACTTATAACATCATTTAAAATCCAGTCAAAGTTTGTTTTCACGAGTAACTGTCACAGTTAATTATATTAAATGGCGTCCCCACTGATAAGAATGATAATAGAATGTAATTAATCATAGATATTCACATCACCATATAATCAATAATAAGTGTAACTCAATTGATTCTGTAAGATTTTCCCATCACAGCCCTGACTGACTGTCTACCTGACTTAATAATTTCCTTAGTCCCTTGTACTGAAACATTCCCCTGGGTAGTATTTCACATCAGCCTGATTTCTGACGACTGCTATTGATGTTATAGAACTTTCAAAACTTTTGTAATTTAAAATTACTAATTAGTCTAGTACTAATAGACATATATAGACAACTCGTAGTATTCAATTTCAATAAATATTCAAGATTGAAGATGTTTTTAATGTTGCGATGAGGATAAAAAAAATAGGAACTGTGTTTCTGTTTTGCGACAAGATGATTAAATCAACTACACCGTTTCTTTTGTACTTTCCATTTCAAACCACCTTAAAGTTGGCAGTAGATTTGTAAAGCCCTACGGTTGTTGGTACATTGCAAGCTATTCGAAATCATTACAGTTTGTGTAGTTCAATCGTGTTTTGTGTTACATTCGTCTCTCGTGGAATGTTTTGAGCTCCTAGAGTTCGAGACGAATGTGAAACGTTTGGATTATTAATTCTTACGATTGGTTATACAAATAGAATCTTTATCTGTGTCCAGTTTCAGTTACTGTATTTCAGAATTGTACAGTGTGGGTTACACATGTACTACCTTATGTTTCCAACCAATGTTCTGGGATATAATACACTTGACCACATGTCGATTGTGGAGGCGTAGTAATTTATTTTAAGTGTGATCTCCACTCTCAGTGTCACTCTCCTTCCAGTCATCTGTCATTTACAGTTATACAAGTACACAGGGTTGTTAGCTTAGTGTCACGGGGTTATATTTATCCACTTCTGTAAAAAAGTAATCCTCAAACTCCATCCAGTAATCGGTTTATGTGAGGCAATCGTCAACACATAAAGTGAACGGAAACATCCAATCGCAGCCAATAAGTGTCTTCTATGCAAACAATAATCCATATTGCTGTTTATTATGATAGGAAATTATTTCCTTTACACAGTTCACTTGGAGGTAGTTAATGACAAAGTTCTGGGTTTAGAGCTAGAGATTTAGATTTCGGATTCATAAAAGAAAAAGACATTTTATGTATTTGAAGAAGAACGTTACTGACCTGAGGTAAACATGTGAGTAGCTCATTTCAGACTGACTTTGATCATTACATTACCATGACAATCCTACAGAAAGTCTTCACATTTGGCCTTAAAATAAATATGAGGCAGAAATAATACGCCATAAAACCTGGCCATGTAGATGACATACACTAAATGTATAAGGAACTTGTTCCCTCAGCGTAGAAAATATAATTTTTAATGTTCAATAACGATCAATATCGGGTTTTGTCGCTGATGACAGAGCGATGCCATATAACATATCTTCTAACTTCCGACTTGTACCTGGATGTGTCTACGGGACAGACATGGTGATCAATAACCATTGTACCCGATCTCTTACCACAGAGTCTGTACGGCAAAGCTAGAGTAACATCGAGTCAGTGTAGTTTGTACGACAAAGTTAGAGTAACATCGAGTTAGTGTAGTCTGTACGGCAAGTTAGAGTAACATCGAGTCAGTGTAGTCTGTACGGCAAAGTTAGAGTAACATCGAGTCAGTGTAGTCTGTACGACAAAGTTAGAGTAACATCGAGTCAGTGTAGTCTGTACGACAAAGTTAGAGTAACATCGAGTCAGTGTAGTCTGTACGGCAAAGTTAGAGTAACATCGAGTCAGTGTAGTCTGTACGGCAAAGTTAGAGTAGCATCGAGTCAATGTAGTCTGTACGACAAAGTTAGAGTAACATCGAGTCAGTGTAGTCTGTACGACAAAGTTAGAGTAACATCGAGTCAGTGTAGTCTGTAAGGCAAAGTTAGAGTAGCATCGAGTCCGTGTAGTCTGTACGACAAAGTTAGAGTAACATCGAGTCAGTGTAGTCTGTACGGCAAAGTTAGAGTAACATCGAGTCTGTGTAGTCTGTACGGCAAAGTTAGAGTAACATCGAGTCAATGTAGTCTGTACGACAAAGCTAGAGTAACATCGAGTCAGTGTAGTCTGTACGGCAAAGTTAGAGTAACATCGAGTCAGTGTAGTCTGTACGGCAAAGTTAGAGTAACATCGAGTCAGTGTAGTCTGTACGACAAAGAGTAACATCGAGTCAGTGTAGTCTGTAAGGCAAAGTTAGAGTAACATCGAGTCAGTGTAGTCTGTACGGCAAAGTTAGAGTAGCATCGAGTCAATGTAGTCTGTACGACAAAGTTAGAGTAACATCGAGTCAGTGTAGTCTGTACGACAAAGTTAGAGTAACATCGAGTCAGTGTAGTCTGTAAGGCAAAGTTAGAGTAGCATCGAGTCCGTGTAGTCTGTACGACAAAGTTAGAGTAACATCGAGTCAGTGTAGTCTGTACGGCAAAGTTAGAGTAACATCGAGTCTGTGTAGTCTGTACGGCAAAGTTAGAGTAACATCGAGTCAATGTAGTCTGTACGACAAAGCTAGAGTAACATCGAGTCAGTGTAGTCTGTACGGCAAAGTTAGAGTAACATCGAGTCAGTGTAGTCTGTACGGCAAAGTTAGAGTAACATCGAGTCAGTGTAGTCTGTACGACAAAGAGTAACATCGAGTCAGTGTAGTCTGTAAGGCAAAGTTAGAGTAGCATCGAGTCAGTGTAGTCTGTACGACAAAGCTAGAGTAACATCGAGTCAGTGTAGTCTGTACGGCAAAGTTAGAGTAACATCGAGTCAGTGTAGTCTGTACGGCAAAGTTAGAGTAACATCGAGTCAATGTAGTCTGTACGACAAAGCTAGAGTAACATCGAGTCAGTGTAGTCTGTACGGCAAAGTTAGAGTAACATCGAGTCAGTGTAGTCTGTACGGCAAAGTTAGAGTAACATCGAGTCAGTGTAGTCTGTACGACAAAGTTAGAGTAACATCGAGTCAGTGTAGTCTGTACGACAAAGTTAGAGTAACATCGAGTCAGTGTAGTCTGTAAGGCAAAGTTAGAGTAACATCGAGTCAGTGTAGTCTGTACGGCAAAGTTAGAGTAACATCGAGTCAGTGTAGTCTGTACGACAAAGTTAGAGTAACATCGAGTCAGTGTAGTCTGTACGGTAAAGTTAGAGTAACATCGAGTCAGTGTAGTCTGTACAGCAAAGTTAGAGTAACATCGAGTCAGTGTAGTCTGTACGGCAAAGTTAGAGTGACATCGAGTCAGTGTAGTCTGTACGGCAAAGTTAGAGTAACGTCGAGTCAGTGTAGTCTGTACGGCAACGTTAGAGTAACAATAAGTCAGTGTAGCCTGTAGGGCAAAGTTAGAGTAACATCAAGCCAGTGTAGCCTGTACGACAAAGTTAGAGTAACATCGAGTCAGTGTAGTCTACGACAAAGTTAGAGTAACATCGAGCCTACAATTGGAATTGAACATACAATGTATATTTATTAATATAACAGTTTCAATATATTGAGCCTTTTTGAAGTTAAGGGTATATCCTGTGTGTGCAACGAGTAAATGTATGTCCCTGATCTCCCTGATAATGTCTGCAAGTCTTTACAGATTTGTCTATTTGAGAATTAATCGGCGTTTTTCGCCACACCCATGATTACGTAAGGCAATCGAATGAACATCCCACTCAGATATTTTTCAGTTGTATGATTGTAGTCCCAAGATGGAAACCAAAGAAGACCTCGGATTGCTCAAGGTTTTAATCTCCCTGTGTTTTCAATTTCTACTACTTTATCAAAGGCCTAAATTGCCTTCATGTAATCCACAAGGGTAGAACATTTTTAGTTAAAAGTGGGAAGATGAAAGACTTTAATCGATCGTAACGTTAGACCTCTTCGCGAATCCTTCCTCTCACCCCATCTGGGATGACCCTAGACCGTCTACTTGGCCGTTACAAGTCAATATGAGTCTGTACAAGCAAACAAACTTCTATTTTTTCTTGTATTCAATCGCGATCTTTTTTTAAATAAATGGTCAAACCGAGCGTTAACAAAATCGCTCTTGAAAACAAGATCGATTCGTGACCCAATTCGAGGGATGGCTAAAACTAAATAAACTTTTCGCCTTGAAAGGTAACGCATTTAAATACCAAAATAATTTCGTTTTCTTTCTGTCTGAATTACTTACAAGCGATTGTTTTTATGCTGTAGTGTTTCCAAATATTTTAAGATTGAAACTACATACATTGTAGGTTAATCTCCCTCTTCCTTTCTATTTCCGTTCTTTTCAACTGTTACAATATTGATTGTAAACGATTCAGGTTTTACTGATTTAAATCAAATTGTATTCAAATTGGATTCTTAATGAATTCACACTTAATCTGATATTTCATCAACCTAGATTATTGGTCTAGAACGCAGAGTGGTGACTAGTTTCAAATATGTGTCGTAGAAAATTAAAGCTGGACGGGCCACGAGAGTGACTAAAAGTTAGTGTAAACGAATTTTGACACACTTGGTATTATTTTTCTCGTAAAGACTAAACTAAGACGAAGCTGTTGTGCAAATTTTATGAAAATCCTAACATAGGTTTTCCAGAACGAAATAAATATTTGTCACGGTCACTAAAATTATACGTTGGTCGAAGCGCCGCCTCTAGTCCTCCATGTAGGGGAACATTTCCGCATAAGCGCATGTAACATCGACAAAAATGGAAAAGTGGTAGAGGTGATTGACAGGTGAAGAATACTGAAGAAAGTTAGTTTTTAATGCAAATTACAATTTTCAACAAATGAAACATTGCGGCATTTGTTTAATTAGATCTAAACGGTCGTCTGAGGCCAGAAATTATCGCGATCTGAACATCAGGTCTTCAAATTCAAAATTACAGACCCTCGTGGCCCGTCCAGCTTTAACAATTTTACAAACATACATGCAGCCTACATAATTCATTAAAAACTGTATATTCGTCTATTTTCGTGGGAAACTACCCAAGCTGCTAGAAAACTGTAGGTACCTTAAAGGGGCATGAGCTGCCAAAATGTTGATATTTTGACGTACACACAGAATGTTGAAATTATCGGCTATTTTTCTCAAGACGTATAATTCAGAAGCTTTTTAGTGCTTCTAGTCTAAAAAATGTACGATAAAGTATTGTTTTAAACTAACTTTGTCTTAGAATGAATGAATGGTCGTCCCGGTTATTTAAATTTTGTTACTTTTCGAACACGTTTTCGGTTCGTACAGGGCACATACTGTATGGATTTTCCTCATTCCAACGCCAATCATTTAGTTTTTCGCTGGCCTTCAAAGCCTCTTACTGTCGTGACGATTAGAAATTATGAAAAAAGTGTGAATTTCGGCAGCTCATGCCACTTTAAATATGGCATTCCCATATAGATTTCGGTTGTTGATATAGTGTTTTGCACGTGCACATTCGTTTGCCTGCTGTGTTTAATTCGTTTGGGCTGTATAATAAATGAGTTTGATTGCTTTGCACTACTATATATAATATCTTTGAGAAAACATGCGTGTTAAGAAAACAATACGTAGCATGAAAATATACTTTTTTGTGTCCCTAGACATGTGTACCACTCTGTGATAAAATATATTATGTAAAACAAATTTTAAAACTGGTCGTTAATAATTTATTGATGACAAAATAAAGTTCCAAACATTGCTCTGAGAGTGCAGCTCTTGTATGTCGATTGATAAAGTATGAAGTGCTTTGTGCTTTGGAAACAAACTTAAAACAGCGAACATAATTCTGTGGTATTGGCCTAGTTGATTCCGACAGCAATATCTGTAAATCTAACAGCTGGGAGATTTTGTAATTGACATTTTGAATTTCAGATTTATAGATACAACTTGATATTGGCTTTTTAATAACTAATTTCAAGATACGCGTGCAATATTATATTTATGAACACCAAAACACGGTCACTAGGAAAATCTCTATAACTTTCTAATTGTGTTTTAAAAAATCCTGGGGAGCGGGGGGGGGGGGGGGGGTATGTCATTTAGACCTTTATACCTAATCATAGGTTGTTGAATCAAACCGAAACTCCTGATGTTAAAATGGAACTTGAATAATAACCTAACTGTAGGTGACTAAACGTTGGCGCACTGAAGAAACACTATTAAGATTGGTTAAAATATCAAATGACTATTAGCAAAACCTGCGTAACGTAAGCTTTCCGTTGTTGTGTAGTTTGAAGGTTCAAATGACGTTTCCACTTTTTAACACAATTAGAAACACAATTGTTTGGTGATCGATACATACTGTTAAGTTAGCTAAATGTTTCACGATTGAGGAATACTGTTAAGTTAGTCATATGTTTAGCGAATACTGTTAAGTGATCTGGACCATATAGCATTGTAGTGTTGATGATAACTACTTCCTATCTCTCGGTAAAAGAGATTAATAAAGTGAAAATTTCAACTTCTTGTGGCCAATTATTAGAAAAAAAACTTGTGACCACAGTTTGATTATGGTTCATCTGTATCAAAGAATGAATCAGGAAACATATCCACAGGTATTTTGGTAACTTTTGATTGATCTCTTAACGTTTCGTCTTGAAACTATACAACATTTTTATGGGCAGAAATATATCGTATTGGTTTAGATTGCGACAAGAAGGTTTTGAATAATAATGAAGTATTTTAAGTGACAAATCCCTTAAAATGCAGTCATATATCCAGGCTATATGGATTCTTTCGTTAACTGACATTTTCCGTTCGCACGGGTAACTGGTTTTACCCATATTTTTTTATTTTAACGCTAATCCTCTAGTTTTTCAAGGTACTTCAAACGCAGAACTTTGACAATCGGTATTTATGCATGAGGTCCGAATTCATGTTACTTTTATTAACAATTGACGACAAAACTGTGTGAATTGTGTCTAATCTATCGATTGAATATCACCGATTAGTTTAACCTTCCAATCTACTGCCCTGAAATACTTGACCTAAATCTCAAGAGGTGCATATATGGTTCCGGTTGGCAGGGGGAGGAATTTATTTCGATTGTGACGACAGCTGCGGTTCAATTTCCCCATGCCACTCAACGGGACAAATGTCATTTACAGTTGCACAAGTACATAGCTCTGTTAGCTTATCGCCTACTGACTTTCATTTGCCCTCTTCCGTATTTACTGATTCCAATAAACCTGTGTAAAATCCCCTGTCAAACCACGTGACAGGGATGGCCAATAATATCTAGACATCTGCTTACAATTGTTCATGGGACGGGGGATAAAACTTATTTAGCCAAAACATCAATCCGTGTTTATTACAATGTGAACAAGGCATTAGAAATGTGACAAGTAACAATAACTAAATAAGATATAATTTGGAAGACATACGGACAGATAAAACGTGCATAAGCTCTGTGTCGCAACTTTACTGGTTACTAATCAGTTCCACTGAAAACCCCTTAGACTAATTCCTAATTTTCACAGCTGGTAATTCTAATTTCCGACCTTTAGCTGGATGCGTCAAAACTGTTGAAACAGCGCTATTAATAGCAGGCTTTGTCCTATCAGCTATAAAGTCTCTACTCCAGACATAGTTTCGTAAACAGGTTAGAGTTACCAGAAACACCTTTCCAGACAAGTTTTCACGACCAGTTTATTACTGACACCTAATTAACTGTGTCAGGATGTTGGAATCTTGACCATTCAAATGGCACTGACAAGTCTGGGGAGGATGGTTGATTTACAATTTGCTCAAATTATTATATGTAACCATGATTAAGGAACAGTGTGTTGAAAAAGAATCGGTTGTATTAAATTAATCCCTTCAAATGTGACAAAGCAGCTATGAAAAGGATTATTTAAAGACTAGAATTTTGAAGTTAAAAAAATCAATGAATATGCTCAAAGATATGCAAAATAACGTGTGGTAGGCTACCTCTATATTCACTTCAAAATATACAGCTTTATTATACAACCAGTATTCATTAACCAATGAAAGACTAGCATTTTTGTCGATCATATATCAGTCGATATTGGAGCCGAAATCGATATTGGATAGTGATTTTGGATTTTCATCCGGGTATCGGCAGAGAGAAGAGCGACTACGTCAGTTCGATGATGTGTAACGTTCGAATCTGACGTCTCCGCGGAGTCGTCTGCTTCGCTCCTGTCGTTTTGTCAGAACCCTCATATCTCTGCAAGATGTTAGATGATTCTGATATAGATAAATTTGTAATTTTATAAAATTTGGCTCTTGCAGGGCTTTCTTTTCTAATAATTGTGAATACGTTGAATATTGAAATAAATTATTGTGCTTGTTTAAAGTTAAACTTGAAATAATTGTCGTCAGCGTTTGATTGCATATGTAAAATAAAAAGATTATTATATGACTTCGCATCCAATATGGATATTGATTGTACTCGTCACCGTTGGGTTGAAAGTCGATATTGGACTCGACGCCTTCGGCGTCTCGTCCAATATCGACCTATACCCAAGCCAACACCTTTACGGATGATTTTAGCATATCATAATTTCTAATTTTTCCTGACACCACTTGTTTTCATTCCAAAATACGATGACTTGCTGTATAACAATAGCCGGATTGGGGAATTGAACCGAAAGTAAAGCTGCTTTGTTTGAATGTATTTGTTTTGTCTACTGAGTAGGTGATATTCTAAACCATCTTCCTTATAAATAACGAACGACTCGATGGACCAGGCAGATGTACAAGACGACCATCAATTACATAACGCATGAAGATTCCACTTCGTCAATTCTTTGTTCTCCAGAATTAAATTGACCTTAATTCTTTCAATACATATGATAATCCACAAGGTTGCGATAAAGGTGTCTATTTATATTAAGTTAGTTTTATCTCTACTTTGAGTTCGAGTTCTCTACGGAATCACGGTAAATAGATTTGCCATATATACATGTATTGAATGGTGAATATTGATTCTTTCCACCTCATTTGGAGGACTTACCAAGTTTCACTGTAATGATGTATTTCACGATATTCTATCGAGTTATTTACAAACAAGTCAGTAATTAGTTTCCTATTAAATCCAAATTCATAATAATTAAAATATCTCACTGATGTCATCGAATGTGAATTTGTAAAGCATATCGAACGAAAATTGCAGCTTCATTTAATGCAACTGTTTTACCAAACTCCTTTGTGACTACAAAAGTTAAAGTTTAAAAGGGATTTTTCTTTTGAACTTAAATTTTGAAAGTTATCAATCATTTAAAAAGTAATATAGATTAGAATTTTCCATTATGCTCATTACATGGCTGGATGATTGTGAGATAATTTTGAAATAGTGTCAGTCACAACAAGTCGAGAAGGAAGGAAAGCAATTACACAGCTGACAGCCAAATCAAAGACTTTAACAGGAATAAATGGCCTCTTATGGCACATTGACGATTATACAGAATAACACTATTAACTTCACATGAGTTTCATTTTGTCAGCAAGAAATATGACAGCAACATCTTAGTGAACGATTAAAACAACTGTCTAAAATGACCATAAACCGTACGACATCTCATTATTTAATCAAATATTATTTCGCATCCCACAATTAACGTAACGTGTTTGTCTCCAACTGTGTTCCACGTCATGTGTTTTTACAAATGGAGAATGACAATATGGTTTAAAACTTATGATTCCGCTGATTTTCCAATGCTATTCAATCTATGACCGGTTCTGCAATAATCAATTGACACTACATCTACACAAAACAACTCTGCAGACAGTTCTTCACCCCTCAAAACTTACAACGACGAGCAGAACACATGTAGTCTTTACTTTGCATTTAAAGGTACTCATTCACCAGTATTCTTTACATGTTTCAAAATACATAAAAATAAATTTTGGGTGAATGTAAACATGGGTCCTACATGGGTGACAGTTACTGCAGTGAATTGTGAAAGGGTTGATATTTATCTCTCAGATAAACTGTAAATAACCTGTAGCCTTCTCTGGTTTATGTCTGCATTACATAATCCGGACAAATCACAATGGTTGCCTTTTGTTTATGAGTCATTATCAAGGGGGTGAAGATGAGTGCTACACACTCGGAATATCCTTCGGCTATCTTCGCTCGCTACCGGTCGGCTTTGACACGCACGTAAATCCCCGAAGTTATCAGAGTGGACTGCTACAAGCACGACTTGCTTTTGATACAGACATTTAGATTTGCATAAATACGTGTTCAAGAATATATTTTTGCAACTGAATCAAATATGCTTTATTGATTATGACTGGACCAAACGATTGGTTGCACCACGTGTCAGTTTTATCACAGATCTGTTTTTATCTGCAATGAAGATTTGGCTTGTATCCACTACATATGAGGTAATGAGTACAGGTTTTAACGAGCAAACGTCGATATCGTATGGAAATTTACCCATGGATAATGCGGCGTTCTTTATGTCCACGGAAGGAAGGATTTATGACAGATTTTAAGAATTACAGTTTTTGCTGGACATGGACTGACCCACGCCTTCTATAATATATTGTAATTGTTGCATGAATCTAAATTTTTGTCATATTTCTGATTTTACATTGCTATTTTCAATAATAAATCTGTCATATATAATGTATATTGAATTATATATATATATATATATATATATATATATATATATCTATTTTTTACATTCCTTTGTAAATGTTGCGATTTGGATTATTTTCTTCACTGTTTCACTGAATCTTTGAACACAGTTACATATAATTGAAACATGTTACCATAAGTTTGTGAATTGTGTGTTTTTCTTTGGGATAGTTTTGGCTGTCAGAACTGCCAGCAGTGTCCGTGCCTGACGTGGTTTGGTCCACACTTCCACTGTTCGAAGACCTCTCTGTGTGGCAGGATTGTGCTGTCGATGTCTTCGTGTTGAACCCGTCCTGTCCGACCGAAATAGCCACGAACGCCACATATTGTCTGGACAGTATCTTTTGTGGTTGTTCCGACGTGACCAATTGTTTGTTTTCTATATCGATCATTGTGTCACGAAGGTGTATAATATTTAAACCAACCGATCATTATAGTTCCAAACTATAAAATGCGGAAAAACCTTGTCAACGGTGGTCAGTATAATTAACTAGGACTGACCAAGACTACTCGTCTACACCGCACTTTGGACTGTTTTATTTTATCTTCGTTTGTTCGTGAATGAAAAAATCAATAAATAGCTGTTGTAAAACTTTTATGAAAATGGAAAGGTAAACGTTGCATACTTAGAGGAAATATATGTTTTTACCAATTCAAGCAAATGACGTGGTTGATAATAATTGCGTTCGGCCCTTCATCTACTGGGGTTTTTCTGATGACAGTACGGTTATACCTTGATAAGAATTATAAGTTTGAGTTAATAGTTAATAATCACATAGATCGTCAGGTATTTACTTTTAAAGATTGATATTGACTTCTGGCGATCAACGACTAAACTTCTAGTGTCGTCAAAAGGTTGAGGGATATAATCAATGGCGAAGTTCAAAAGAGAACACTGGACTTCACACTTTTAGGGAACCTTTCATCTCTAGGCCCTTAACTTGGCACAGCTTCACTTTGTGGATTACATAAAGGGCTATTCAGTTTTTGGATCGGAAGAAAATCTTACAGTGATGAAACCTTACATAACACACGACCTTTTTTTTAATGAAAACTTAACTTTACGGAGTTTTCCTGTTACTGTCTCTGGCATGTTCTTTAACGTTTCTTTTCTCATTTTGCTGATTGTCTGTCATCGACTTGTGTTTAACTAAACTTCCAATTAACCTGGACTTTTTAAAATCTGAAGTATTGCATGTCCGTTCTCACCAAAAGAAGATATAAATTAGTTCAATATTTTAACCTTTAGCTTGGATTTGACGGGACATAATATTTTATTCGCCCGTCACACTCTAGCTTCTTGGCTTTGTCACGTTACTCTGTAATAAATGTGCTGATTTTTAACTTGTAAAACGAAGAAAATTTCATCGATACATTAGTTTAGCAAAGAATGGCACAACAGTTTTTAATAAAAACGATGTCATTGTTTTCTGAAATTGTAAGTGAGCGACCTTTATTGGGATACGAGGCTTGGTAAACTGTAACAAACCATTGGGATGCCTATAAGTCGATTCAGACGACAAATTCTACAGAAAAATCTTGCAGCAGGATAATCCTATAGAAAACAATCGATGGCTATTAAGTGCCCTATGCCTTTATTCTGTTTCCAGACATTTATATTCTCGAGTTTCCTAAATTTCCACCTTTGTTTCCTAAATGACATCTTGTAGTAAAGGTAATATCACGTGATCTTCTTCCCACGTTTATGGTTCATTGGTCGTGGTTTTTGATTGAAACGAGGACGCCAGCGTTTGAATGTCATGCGTGACGTCATAGATGCAACTTTTACCAGTTGTGGAAACTTTCTTATTAAAACATTTTCTAGGGCGCCCCGTGAGTTTGCACAAGGCTTCTTTGGTTCCATCTCTGTAACTTCTGATATATTTATCCAGTCAATTAAAAGATGCTAGTCTTTGGGAAAGAACTGTTCATAAATCCTTTTAGAGAGAATTCATACTTGTCTATGAACGCCAGAGCCTGAGGCGAAAGCGTCATATGAATCAATACCTAAAACCTTCTACCGAAAGCTCGCATCATTTCTCGGTTTTCCGACCAATCATTTTGCCTCTGTAATAAAGTATTGGCGTTGAATCCACTTCAACAGTGTTTATAGGAGCATCTTTACAAGGGTCGATAAGGTCTGGACATTTACCCACGGTAACTTGTTGAACGATGCACAGGTAGCTTTAAAACGTCATGTTTGTTGTGCAGAGGTGAATGATTTGTTTTTTTAACTCATTTTTTACGTTTTTTTATGATGTCAGCAAGGATACTGCATCTATCGTGGTGACTTTTCCGTGAAATTTAATCATATGATACAAGGTTGTACCAAAGCCATTGAAGTGTCTACCATTCGTATCCTTGGCTGAGCATTTGTGGATTCCGGATCTGTCTGGACCATATACTTCAGGTTTCAGTTGTAGATAACATAGTTGCTGATGTAGAAAATGTTCTATGAAACTATACCTATTATTTGTAACTGCATCCGAATTTTGACTGCAATTGTACATCTTGAGTGTTAGGCCATGCCTTTTACAAAGATGTGAAAAATGATGACAGTTAAATTAATTACAATATTCACCCCATCGCCGTGGTAAAGTAAATACTTATTTCACACAACCCTATCACTAATTTGAATAAAGATAATACAAGTTGAACTGTTTTATTCGCTCTCATCAAGGATTAAATTACATGTAGGCTTGAGATGAGGTTTTGTTTGCATTATTTGTAGACACCCCGAATTACACAGTTGGATATTATGATTTATCCTTTTCTTTCACATGTATCAATTAGGTTAATTTTTAATGAGCATACATTAGGTTGAGTAAATGCTAGGTCAATATCCCACTGCTCCAATTATTCCTGTTACAAGTTATTAATATTCCTGCTCTAGGGACTTTGTAATGGACTTTCGTCAAAAAAGGCTTCACAGGTGACGTCATATGATATTCTAAGGCTGCATTTGAACCAGTCCTTCTATATATTCGCACACATCTTACATTTCCCTAAGAGAGATGATGAGGTATGAAACAATGAGAAATTGTATTGGTCATATAATCATCAATTTGTAAACCAAATACATAATGAATAAGTCCATTGATTTCGTAAGCACATTGTTCTTAATAGGTTCATGTCCTTGGGTGTCTTGAAATGGTCACCGTCAAAGATATGTCCACACATCTGGGATGCTAACTGCTACAGGGCGTGTACGTATCTCAAGTATTCCACTCAGATCCACAGGTTATACATGTAGTACTTATAGCGTTGCTACGTGGTATATATTTCGGTCCGATGTGACACTCGGTTTTAACGTTGTTGATCAAGGACGTTAATGACAACATCGTCAAAACGTTCCGAATTGATGTCGTTGGGGTACCCGGATTCTATTACAGGACCTATCTTGATTTAGATCAAATCAAAAATACTACCAGAAAAGTCTTCGCAAATGCCACAACATTTAGAAAATGTTTCGGTATATTTCTGGTAATTAGCTTCATGTTATTACTTTTCTCGGCGATGTACGCTAAAGCAATGTGCAGCAGTAACAAAAACTTCAAATCTGATTAATAATCTCGGTTATGGGAATTTTGTCCGTCATTCGCGCACGAATTAGCTTCGTACAGAATACAGAGCCATTTTTATCTTTATTTCAACGTCAATTATTTACTTTTACGCTTTCACATATCGTCTGAATTTTAGTAGCTCTGGTCACAGAATTTGGAATTTTGTGCATGTCATATATACGTGTCACTCTTGTCGACTGGAGATCTTTAAAGGCATTGCCAAATACATGTTACTATAGATGTAAGGGGTACTGGGTATGGGTTCAATATAAGCAAGCCGGAAGTAAGGTAGGCTACGTTAGATATATCTAACTACTAAATCTCTTTATCCTTTTCATCTCTGTGGACAACCCGGTCAATAATGTGACAACAGTTAGCAGCTGAACAAAGAATAAAAGAAAATAATCAAGTTTGATTCAAAATTGATTTCGGGAGGAATCCGTACCAATGCCTGTTCCATGAGGGCAGTATGTGAAGGATAAAGCTGAATAATTAGTGTTACTGACCCAAAGGCAACCCGGTAAATTGAGAACCTATACATAAACCCAGTTAGATGTTACCCAGGTTATAATAAATACTACAGATATCTTTGGTGTGAATCATCATGTTCAACGTTAAGCAACACATATTTTCGATGGCCTTTTATTTAGGAATCTTGACAGTGAAATCATCATTTGGTTTAAGTTTAAAAACTATTGTTTATAATAATGTTCTAACAATTCCACATGTTGTGTTGAGCTGTGTTTGCTCACTTGAGGGTTGGAAGTTTGAACCGATGACAACCCTAGCAAACGTTTAAATTATACCCATCGTTAGAACGCTACAATAGGAAGTTAACATGGTTATTGTTCTACCAAAATTATCCTTGTTATAAAAATTTTAAACCACTATTCTCGTCTATTTGCAAGCGGAATTGGACGTTTTTGTCAATTTGTTATTTATCGAGGGGAATATTTTACAATGAGTGATAAAATCCATCGAAGGAAGTCGATACAAACTAATTATACGGCGATTTTCAAAGATGTATAGTTGTAAATTGAGTTACTCGTCCGTCCGGTTGTGCAATTAAACTGATTCCACCCGATAATGGTGGAATTATAAATCAATCTGGTAAAGATGATTGTGATGCTATTTTAGCGGGCTAAAATTGCATCCTGTATTATTTTGTTGTGTGATGTTATAAAAATATATAGACTCACTAACATTCCATTATGTCTACATATAGTTTCACTAACATACAGTTATGTCTACATATAGACTCAGTTACATTCAGTTATGTCTACATATAGATTCACTAACATTCCATTATGTCTACATATAGACTCACTAGCATACTGTTATGTCTACATATAGACTCACTAACATACAGTAATGTCTACATATAGACTCACTAACATACAGTAATGTCTACATATAGACTCACTAACATATAGTTATGTCTACATATAGTTTCACTAACATAGAGTAGGGGCCTATTGTCTACATATAGTTTCACTAACATACAGTAGGGGCCTATTGTCTACATATAGTTTCACTAACATACAGTAGGGGCCTTATGTCTACATATAGACTCACTAACATAGAGTAATGTCTACATATATACTCATCAAATGTAAATACTAGGTCAATGATACAACGCATATTATGGTTTCTAATAAATGTGTTTAATCTCTAGGTCAACATTCAGTGAGTAGTATGAGTTGGCTATTTAAAGACATTTATTACAATGATCGCTGTTGGATACAGGAAAAATGTGTTATTTGCTTGCACATATTGATATGACTTGAACTTGGCCTGCAGTGTCAAAGGGCTGAGAGATAACATCCCTGCGACAGTCTAGAACTGTTAAGGCGTTATCTGTGGAATTGACTGTCGATCGCATAGAGACAAATAGTTTTTGGATCATGAGGGATGAAACCGCGGAGTTAGTTTTCTTCGTCCGTCTGCAATTTCTTCGTCAACACTGAGTGTTTTTTCTCCTTCTCTATTATATATAAGGCTTTCACAACTCACTACAGTAGGGTTGACCCATGTAGGACTTCTGTTTACATTAAGCCGAAACCGTTTGTCAGACAGTAAACAATGAACCACAGAATTAGTACTATTTGATCGTTAATTGAACATTTTTGCTAAAAATTGAACTACCATCTTTCACCCAAAGTCAATCAAATCGTATTTATCTATTTAGCAGAATGTTTAGCGAAAATGTAAACAATTCTAAACATACAGTCCCTTTAAAGTATAATTTGAAATTGTGTGGATGCCACATACTTCTAAAGGATAGACAACAAGAGTCAAAAGTAGATCTTTAATTCATTGCCAAAATACATGCTATAGATATAAGAACAACAATAAAAACATTGTAACACAAATCCAACTGTGCACATCTCCGAAGAAAGCATAGCATATATAACGTTATTTCGGTTTGTGAAACCACCTCATGCATTCAAAATATCAAGCAAATACACAATTCGATAATAGATTCTTCTGTGTAGCGGTTTTACTAAAACCAAAACACATAGGACCACTTGTACTACTCTTGCTGTGTATATAATGCCTGTTTTACCATGTCGACGTTGTGTTGCTGTGATTTCTGACGATGAGAGTAGTTTCTCTCGAAAGCTCATATTAAACATTACCATGTACAAAGTGGTATAAGTTGTCCTATGTGTTTTGGTTTTAATTACAATTCGGTCTCTGTTTTAATGATGTTCTAACCATTCAACGTTTTTATCGTGTGTGGAATTGTTTTTTTTTTTGTACTAGAAGATTTTAATAATGTCTGTACACTTAACAATCCTAACGTAAGTTAACGGCCATTTTTAGAACATTCTGAGGTTACATGTATTATAACATCGGAAATCATTATAGCTACCGAAGTTTGACAATCGCTGGACGATTAATGTACAAAAAATTTTCATGTGATGGTTTTTGTAGTCTTGATCGTGTTGACCACTGATACAAACAGTCGATATTTTGTCTGATATAAACCAGCAGGGCACTGTTTTAATGGTCAGTGTATAAGAAAAAAAACACCATCATAATGGCGATTGTTTATGGTTTCTGCTACTCCTCCATTCACTATTCTGATACACATTTTAGTTGATTCCAAAAACCTCTGGACAAATCCATCGTCGTAGTATTGGATTTTAGAAACCTCTAGACAGACATAACACAACAGTAGTTGATATGAAAGATTTCTGGACAGACTTTATAACGTCATGCGAGTTGATTTAGTTGATTGCATAGACTCCTGGGGCCTGTTTCACAAAGCGGCATACATGATTTTTTTGGTGTAACTTTCATACCAACGTATCTCTACAGTATGGGTTGCTAAGGCAGTTACGTAAAAACTTACGCTACGCCACTTTGTGAAACAGGTTCCTGGACAGACTTAACATCATGGTAGTTGAATTCAGTGACTTGCAGATAAGGTCATATAAGTTGATTTGAGAGACCTCTTGGTAGGCATAGCGTTTTAGTAGTTAATTTCAGAGACATGTTGATTGACTCAAGGTTTTAGTAGCTGATTTCAGAGACCTGTAGATTGACTCAAGGTTTTAGTGGTTGATTTCAGAGACCCGTAGATTGACTCAAGGTTTTAGTAATTGATTTCAGAGACCTGTAGATTGACTCAAGGTTTTAGTAATTGATTTCAGAGACCCGTAGATTGACTCAAGGTTTTAGTAATTGATTTCAGAGACCTGTAGATTGACTCAAGGTTTTAGTAATTGATTTCAGAGACCCGTGGATTGACTCAAGGTTTTAGTAATTGATTTCAGAGACCTGTAGATTGACTCAAGGTTTTAGTGGTTGATTTCAGAGACCTGTAGATTGACTCAAGGTTTTAGTAATTGATTTCAGAGACCCGTGGATTGACTCAAGGTTTTAGTAATTGATTTCAGAGACCTGTAGATTGACTCAAGGTTTTAGTAATTGATTTCAGAGACCCGTAGATTGACTCAAGGTTTTAGTGGTTGATTTCAGAGACATGTTGATTGACTCAAGGTTTTAGTGGTTGATTTCAGAGACCTGTAGATTGACTCAAGGTTTTAGTGGTTGATTTCAGAGACCTGTAGATTGACTCAAGGTTTTAGTAATTGATTTCAGAGACCCGTAGATTGACTCAAGGTTTTAGTGGTTGATTTCAGAGACATGTAGATTGACTCAAGGTTTTAGTGGTTGATTTCAGAGACCCATAGATTGACTCAAGGTTTTAGTAATTGATTTCAGAGACCCGTGGATTGACTCAAGGTTTTAGTGGTTGATTTCAGAGACCTGTAGATTGACTCAAGGTTTTAGTGGTTGATTTCAGAGACCCATAGATTGACTCAAGGTTTTAGTAATTGATTTCAGAGACCCGTGGATTGACTCAAGGTTTTAGTGGTTGATTTCAGAGACCTGTAGATTGACTCAAGGCTTTAGTGGTTGATTTCAGAGACATGTTGATTGACTCAAGGCTTTAGTGGTTGATTTCAGAGACCTGTAGATTGACTCAAGGCTTTAGTGGTTGATTTCAGAGACCCGTAGATTGACTCAAGGTTTTAGTGGTTGATTTCAGAGACCTGTAGATTGACTCAAGGTTTTAGTAATTGATTTCAGAGACCTGTAGATTGACTCAAGGTTTTAGTAATTGATTTCAGAGACCCGTAGATTGACTCAAGGTTTTAGTGGTTGATTTCAGAGACATGTTGATTGACTCAAGGCTTTAGTGGTTGATTTCAGAGACCTGTTGATTGACTCAAGGTTTTAGTGGTTGATTTCAGAGACCCGTAGATTGACTCAAGGTTTTAGTGGTTGATTTCAGAGACCCGTAGATTGACTCAAGGTTTTAGTAATTGATTTCAGAGACCTGTAGATTGACTCAAGACTAGTGGTTGATTTCAGAGACCTGTAGATTGACTCAAGACTTTAGTGGTTGATTTCAGAGACCTGTTGATTGACTCAAGGTTTTAGTGGTTGATTTCAGAGACCCGTAGATTGACTCAAGGTTTTAGTAATTGATTTCAGAGACCTGTAGATTGACTCAAGACTTTAGTGGTTGATTTCAGAGACCTGTAGATTGACTCAAGACTTTAGTGGTTGATTTCAGAGACCTGTTGATTGACTCAAGGTTTTAGTGGTTGATTTCAGAGACCCGTAGATTGACTCAAGGTTTTAGTAATTGATTTCAGAGACCTGTAGATTGACTCAAGACTTTAGTGGTTGATTTCAGAGACATGTAGATTGACTCAAGACTTTAGTGGTTGATTTCAGAGACATGTAGATTGACTCAAGACTTTAGTGGTTGATTTCAGAGACATGTAGATTGACTCAAGACTTTAGTGGTTGATTTCAGAGACATGTAGATTGACTCAAGGTTTTAGTAGTTGATTTCAGAGACCTGTAGATTGACTCAAGGTTTTGATTTCAGAGACTTCTTGATATGCATAACGTTTTAATAGTTGATTTCAGAGACCTCTTGATATGCATAACGTTTTAATAGTTGATTTTAGAGACCTCTTGATATGCATAACGTTTTAATAGTTGATTTCAGAGACATGTTGATTGACTCTAGGTTTTAGTGGTTGATTTCAGAGGCTTCTTGATATGCATAACGTTTTATTAATTGATTTCAAAGACCTGTGAATAATAACTTAAGACAAACAGTCTAATTACTCTGAAATAGATCCTGGCTTGTAAATCAACCATTTGAGAAAACATGGCAGGCTGCATTTGGTGTCCACGCGACTTGTGGGGATCGTTGCAGAATTTTCAGTAAAGGTAGTCTTACCGCTGACATTGCAGGTTATAGCCAAGATACGATAAGCTAAAGCTTCTTACAAGGGCGATAATTCACTCATACCAATAAAAATCCTGTCAATTTCAAAATGTCAATGGCGCGCTCCACTGACGACCAAATAGGAGTTTGTGTGACAGATTCATTTTCAGTTTTTTATCACAACTTAAACCACGTGCAGGATTCACACACATGAATCAGATGCTCTTTGGGGGCCGTTAGATACAATTGCGTGTTGTTTTTTTTGTTTTCTCCCGTTTAACGTCGTACTATAGTGTAGTTGATTACAGAGGCCTCTGGATATACTTAACGCCATTTTTGTTGATTTCATAGACTTGTTCGCAGACTTATCGTCTCGATGGCGATTCAGAGAAAGACATATAATAATAAGATTTCCAGGAGCTTAAATTTCTTACGATGAAAATGCAATGAATACAATGGGATGTTATTTTTATCCGAAAGAATCAAAAGGGATGTCGACTAAAACTGAATACTTAGTGCACTCCATCATCTTGATATACACAAATAAAAAAGTTAAGCACCCCCCCCCCCTGGAAAGTCTGCACCGACCGATAAAATCATTGGTGTAGGGAGATTGTTAGCAAACTGATAATTGCAGAAACGATTGTGATCTTAAAGGGCAACATTCAGGTGATAAGAAATCACCATTAATGACAATAAGCTATACAGTTTATTCAGGATATCGTTAGCCAAATCAAAAGTGTATTTTAACAAAATAAAAAGATACTTGTAAGTATGAAACTTCAGAGTTCATCTGGCTTCACAGGGCGAACATATTGAAGTTAACATGTCACTTTTAGTGTGAAGCACACGACCCTAGAGTAGAAGGTCCATCAGCTTCCAACCTGCGTCTCATCCCTCCAGTGAGACGTCAGATCAGTTGAAGGGGTAACTGCGCGGATTTGAATCCTTTAGAGCACATTTGGGATAGGATGGGCAAAAACATTCAATATCTAGAGCCTCCTTATAAAATCTACAGGAATTGGAAGCCGCATTACATCTGTATTGGTGGCAGTTACCCCTTCAACATATTCGACGTCTCACTGGAGGGATGAGACGCAAGTTGGAAGTTAATGGAGGCTATACGCGAATAAATCCTGAATAAATGAAGATTTCTTATCGCCAGAATGATCACAATCGTTTCTGCAAAATCAGTTTGCCAACAATCTCCATACACAAATGATTTTATCGGTATGTGCAGACTTCCACCAGGGGGGGGGGGGGGGGGGGTGCTTAACTTTTATCTTTGTGTATATTTATGATCACTAAAACACACGGGCACAGGGAAAATCTTCTTGTCTAAAATAACCACGGAGACAAGTTTCTAATTGTTTTAAAAAGAGGCATATTATTTAGACCTTTATACCCCATAAAGTGTTGTAACAAACCAAACCTATGATATTTGATTAGGTTGACGACTGACAGGAGCTTAGCCTTGGTCAGTAGAATTTTCTGAAATCCTTTTGTAACACATTGACAATGTTATGTAGTTTCAAAATGTTTTCTTTGGAAATTTCATTTTTTGTCTTCTTTAAATTTTCTGTTTGGTTTGTGAATTCTCTTACTCGAATTCTACTACTTTTAAAGCCATATAAATCTGTATCAATACGATATCCACCTTTTGTCTGTGAACGCCTGAGCCCGAGGCGAATTCGCAGGGTGAATCAATATCCAAAACACCCAATATAAAGATTGCCCATACCATAGCCTACCATTTCACCTCTGTAATGAAGTATTGCCGTGTATCCACTCAAACGGCGGAAATCTTTTTAAGGGACGATTTGCCCTTTCCTTTTTTGATGAATTACGATGAAGTGTTATAAAATATAGAGACAGTGAACGTCATGCTGTTGTATATTACTGCATATATATTTGGATATATTTTAGCAATTTCACGAAAAGCTATTATGAGGTATTGATTAGACTTTTTTCTGTTACACGCCAAGCTTTTCAATCTTCTCAGTGGGTTAGTTATGTATTGCATGTTCGAGGACTTTTGTTTTGGTATCGCAATGAGGACTTCTTAAAAGAATGAACTGGACAATTGATTTAATGATTTAAAGTGGCATGAGCTGTCAAAATGTTGATATTTTGACGTAAAAACAGAATGTTTAAATTATCGGCTATTTTTCTCAAGATGTATAATTCAGAAGCTTTTTAGTGCTTCTAGTCTCGAGAATGTACGATAAAGTATTGTTTTGAACTTACTTTGGCTTAGAATGAATGAATGGTCGTCCCGGTTATTTAAATTTTGTTTACTTTTCGAACACTATTCCGGTTCGTATAGGTAGCATACTGTATGAATTTTCCTCATTCCAACGTCAATCATTTTGTTTTTTTCGATGGCCTTCAAAACCTCTTACTGTCGTGACGATCACAAATGATGAATAAAGTGTGAATTTTGGCAGCTCGTGCCACTTTAATGAATAGTATAAAATAAGTCAGTTACACAGGTATTCATTCGGTGCATGGAATTTGCACCGTAGAGCTTGTTTCCTAACTTTGCACCTTGATTGCGTTAATAAAAGTATGACCGAAGAAGACATTTTATACAAATAATTATATTATTTGAACAGTTTTGCAATATTAGAACAGTTGTTGGTGAAAAACAGAGACTTTATAGTTGCAGGCATAGAAATTGGTATGGTAAACTATATATATACGTGTATTAATTCGGATTTCCCCCCGATTTTAGCGTGGAAATCCAAAGAACCTAAGCAGATTGTATTATGAGAATATGAGAAAAAAAACTTTATGTCAATGGTGAAGTCCCTAAGATAACAAAAATGTACTCGGTTGTTTAAATGACATTAAACTAGAAGCAAAGTGACATGGAGAGAGGGTCACATCTGTGGTACTAACCAAAATAAACAATTCCTCCGTCTACCAATGTACCTCTTGAGTTTCGGGTCAAGTTTCTTTACAAAGCTTTGGAATGTAGAAGGTTACAAAGGTTAACCTTATTTAGTCCATTAGCCATGACAAAGAACATGGAAATCATTTGTGACTAAGAGTATAATTGATTAGTTTCCACTAATCGGCGATTAACGTGAAGCTTTAATGAACATGATTTAACGTTTGATATCATGCAGTGTTAGTTTGTTGAAACCTAAGTTTAATTTGGGAAGCTAGTTATCGATTATCAGAGAAGAGTTGAGATGATGTCTGAAATGGAGGTGTTACGGTTTGAGGAAGTGTTAAGGTTTTGATAGATGGCATGAACTAGTCATGTCGAAGAAAATTACATCTTGTTCTGTACTACTTTCTTATCTTTCCTACTTAAATGTCATACTACATTCTCAGTATAGAAAAATAAATGTACATACATCTTCCAGATGCATACCCTATGTTATGGAGAATATCACGTTACTGTACTTTCTTCATCCTACTTGTCATCCATAGATATATTTATCGTCCATAACTACTCCATTTGTCAGTAAAAACAGTACCAGTCGGTGACTCTACATCAACGTCATACTCGTTACTTCATAGATATTGACACAGGCCTTCAACCGATAGGTAGCGGGTTCGCTGAATCTGTTCTCCCTGGTCCATCGTATGTACCCACAGACTTTGGACGGTTCTCTGCTCACAAATACCCACCATTTAATAAAGTAGCGTTCAGTAGAACATAAAATATCAATCATTCAATGTATTCGTTTATACCGTTCATTCTACATTGCCCATATAAAAAGAATAAGTTCCACTTAAACGAGAGTCCAGCAGGATGAGTTCGATTGAGACTGAAAGTAGATCACCCATGTTGGTTTTGGCAGACATTCTATGTCACCGAATTTAGCTTTGTACAATAGGTAGAGATAAAAATTAAAACAAGAGGGATTGAATGTCATGGGAAAACTAAAAGATTGACGTTGGAATTAGGAAAATCAATACAATCTGAGGCCTACGCAAACCAAAATAGTTTTCAAAAAGTAAACAAAATTTTAAAAACTTAGGCATTACATTAGCGTGCTTTCTGACTAGAACTACTTAATGACTTTTGGTGACGTAATACAGCACGCTGCAGCATTTCCCTGTGTGTTGACAGTGCCCTTGAGGTCAATCTTTGATAATGAATGATAAACGAGGGTGATGGTTGTATCATGTTTCATAGTTATTCATCCCCATTAATTCACGTCAAGAAAGTGCCAGCCATCTGCAAAATATTTGTATTATAAATTTGGAAATGAGTTACTCACTGAACAACATGTTAGCCGAGTTTTTTCCCATCATAATTAATTCACATCAGTCGAACTATCTTGTAGTCTGGCGTTATCATTGCACCATGGACAAAATTATCAATAGGTAGGATTCCATGTACTTGGTGATCATTTACTTTTGGGCCCTTAGAATCTAAACCAGGGATCTGGGTCTATTGATCTAATTTGGCCCCTCTACAGGAAAGGTTACATACATGTATAATGAAGAAGATAAGCTTATGAAACTTGTGAATTTTTAAGGGAATAAATCTTTAAGTATCATGGTGTTTACACCACAACAAATGCCTCTCTATCTTTTATGTACGTTTAAAGTAGCTACAATAATGCGAATCATAGCTCACTTATGATACGCGGAAATCAGAAACCAACAAAATGTTAATCGTACAACCAACAGATGTTGCGGCTGGCAGAATTTTAACTGAGTAGATATAATGGTAAAGAAGTGTATCAAAGCTTAACATTCATCCGTCAATACCTTTTAACTGTTGTTTTCTTACGAGACTCTTCTCGGAGCAGAGTTTGGTGTGGATAGGACACAAACCTGTTATTGATGGCATTGCTTGGACCTAGTTGGCGCATTTAGTTAAAAGTCGGATATCGCGAGAGTTGTTATATGGTATCATACTTTCAGCTGTGGGAATTCATACATCACCACTGACCTTTAGTTAGAGATACATGTAGTAGGCTATTTCCAGTGATAATGGATGCAGTAAACACCACAGAGTATTGTTTCCTATTTGAAAGTCATCATATTGTATGTTTCCCAGTAATGAATGCAGTAGACACCACATAGTATTGTTTCCTCTTTGAAAGACATCATATCATTTTATGTTTCCCAGTAAGGTTGCGTCATATACAATAGGAAGCCTTCATTGATAACCCTAGGCTAGAATATAGTTCCACAGATGAGAGTCAAAGAAATTATTGTCAAAAATTAGTTCAGGTCGATAATTCTATTCAAAATGTATAATACAAATATTTTACGTTGGGATTTCGACAAAAGATGGTTACATTTCAAAATATTTCTAAAAGGTTCAATATTTTCCTGGATTCCATTCTCTGTAAAAATTGACTAGGAGGGTTTTGTGCAGATTGACTATGATTACCTGTTTCCTACTACCTGGTGGTTTGACATTTTCTCTCCAAAAAGATCATTAGACAGAAATACACGAACCACTTTATCCGGAAGTGAGTGAATGAAGGCTAGTGGCGTCAAGCTAACACAACTGTGTATTTGTGCAACTGTAAATGGCATTTGTTCTGAACTAGAGTGACATGGAGAGAAGAGAAACCATCTGTGGTCACACATGAAATAAATTCTTACCACTATGGACTACAATCCAAGAATAAAGTTGTGGATCGGGAGGTACTTTGCTCTTGTAATTCGAATTTGGAAGGTTAACCAACGAATCGCATTGATAAATCTTTATAATAAAAACACATGATTCAAATACATACTTATACGTTTAAAGGAAATAAGTCAGATCGAAATCCACAGAAAACGCCGAGTGACTTTCTTTACTAATCTTTATTGACTTAAGTTTGTGTTGTAAATGTCTTTTGTATGAAAAAGCTATGTAGATGTCCCCTTATTCACATTCTTTAGTTTACACGTAGTTGCTTTTCAAACATAGAACTACACACTATGTCAGATACTCCAACGGAAGCGAAACCTAATTATACATAAGAAATGAGCTTCCTGACACTACAGTCAAACAAGCTATTTTACATACTAGCATATCCATCAGATTTCAATTTACTGTTACCGATATATTACTTAAGGCTAAGCCATATTTTGTGAATCAATGACAGAAACAGTGGAAAGATTCTGACAAGGGAAGGTTTTATTTCCTTTTTAATCCTGGAATTTCATCACCAAAGCTCACTTTCCCCACTCGTCTAGCTGAGGTAATGTTCCACAGACTCCACTTTGGTCATATTCCCCTAAAATCTTATCTATTCAGATTGCATCTGTCTGACACAGACTTGTGTGATATCTGTAATATTCAGGAAGCCTTAGAAAATTTTTTTGTTTAACCTTAACACGTATGCTTATCAAATAAATTATTTTTTCACCGATCTCATTGGCTTGGGTATTAAACAACCCAACAAGGGTAATTTTCTAAATATTGACATATGTGTCTATCTTCCCATTTCTCACCACTGTAAACTTCCATATCTGTAAATCGTAATATGGGTAATATGGGCCTGCATAGTTCATATGAATGGACGCGCCAATAAGCTAAAAACCCTATCCAACCTAAATATACTTCAATTCCTATGGTCGAATCATGTTATATATACAAAGCTCAAATTGTGATACTTTATTTTGTTGATAGTTTTAAATGATGAGTAATAGCTGTTGGCTGGTAAAGGTCTTCTAACTGGGCAGCACGGAAGGAGGTTTCAACCCTTCAATCACATATATACGTTCATAACCCAACCTTGTATCAACAGGACTGACATAATGTTGAAAGCGACGTTAAAACTTATCTTCTCTCACTCACTCACTTCACTCATAGTCGAATATAGCTTGAATCCTATGACTAACGATTGCCATCCTGCCAGTATGACGTGAGACTTACACTAAAACAAGTAATGTAAGAATTTACCAAATTTCAAAGCGGAATGCGAAATTGATTATTCATATCAAGTCAATACATAAGGGCCATTAAGGATGTTTCTTTTGAAGTACATGTGTGGTCTGCATTTGAAGTGGAAAATAACACTGGCTACCATTAAGTTGACAAACATTTATTTTGCTGAAACCTTCAAAAAGTGTAACTAATGTGCGTAATAGTCGGATCGATCTCCAGATTTTTGCCCGAGACCCAATTCTGTTTATTTGGAATCGAACGTCTATCGCCAAATTATTGATCACATCTTTGAAATGGCTGTTTGCTGAAGTACCGAATCTGTGTGCAAATTCTCGATTAATGTAAAGATCGGCTTATATTTTCCGTATTTTTCAAGTACACGTTCACCCTACACAGCACATACAAAAGGTATATACAAACCAAAGTCCATGGTATAAATTAATTTATTTGCTTTTCGCTTTTTTAATTTTTTTTGTAATAATGCTAGTGTGCGTATGTTAAGTTTAAGTCTTTGGCGACTTTTGCTAAATCAAAATGTTATATGAATTATAATTAAAGAGTTACAGCATGTCTCCACTCGTCTAACATGGCTATTTGTTGATGAATTATACAATTAAAGTGTAAAATGTCTGGAACTATTTTGGTGATTGTTTTTAGTATTTTCTCTACTGTAACAGTCACAAACGAAAAACGCCAAATTATTAGTTACGGATGATTGGTCGGCTGGTACACTCAAATTATCTACATCTACTACACTGTATTAGTCAATTAGGCTGTGAAATTGCAAATGTCTTTTCTGTGGGAGATTGTTATTACCATTATAACCACGATTTCGTCTGGGATTCTTGCGAAATTGAGCTTAAGAAACTGTACGGATGAGGTAAAATCTGAGGTTTTGTTCTCCTGCCATCACCGTATGGCATGCATTATATCTAGCTGATATCTTCTATTGTGTCAAAACCGCACTATGCATTATGCAAATACACTTGGTGGAATTTCCTCATATATTCTTTCATAAAACAGAAAACAACGGAAGTACTGTATGTACATGTATTGACGAGCTTGTGGACACACCACTTCCCTATCATGCTTTGTGTTGTAACCGCATACAACAGAAGCATAGTTGTCGAAGACAGAAGAGTCGAAGGATCCTGTTCACTTTATAAAGACACTCAGTACCTTAAGAAGGAATTACAAATCTGTTGGCAGCGTGAGCTGGCAATAATTGACCAACTTACTTATTTGAGATACTTAAAGAAAAGCAGTGAAAGGATTTCTTAAAGAGTTTTTCCGGCATGTCTCTGGGAAAAGAAACCCCATCGTTCTCTTTTAGTTCTCCACTGTTTTTCTTGGAAGCTTTATCGTCACAGAGAAAATGGTTGAAACATTTGATAAGCGTACATCAGATAACAGTTTTCCTCAATAGCACATGGTTCCATTTCACACATGAATAGTTCAGCCCATGTACATGGACTTAATACAGCTATTCTATTGTTCGTTTTCTGTGATATTCTTATGACGCAGACAGAGGAACAAACCCAATAATCTCATAAAATGACTCGTTAGTTATTATAATTCTAAAACAATCAATTAATAGAAGATACGTTTATGGCAAATATTGCTATGCTTAAGAATATCCTGTGACATTCGGTGTAGCCCTATTACCAAGCATTACGTACATCTTGTGCTAATGAACTTGGGAACGTCTATGCTGTAATCGTCGATTCCAGGAGAAAGCTTCTTCTGACTTTATTACCCCTGGTAGAAGAAGTGCAAGTGTGTATTCATGACAATTAAGAACTGGAGTGTGGACCACTAGATGAAGGTTCTACTTGACGGATTGTGAAGAACTCAGAACAAACTCTTTGGTAGACAAGACCCGGCTAACTCTATACGGCTCCCAATACACTGTCATTTAGCTGGTTATGTGTGGGGAGTCGAGACTGGTCTGACCGTGGACGAGGTATGATTATCTAGACGATCCTATTGGTGACGGGTTACTCCATGGAAGTAAACATCATTGTGATGACCAAGTGAGCAATAAATCCTAGTTTGGACACAGGCCTCCCCTTAACATCCACTTTCAGAAGTGACGGCTTCCCGGATCAGCGTACTGAATCAACAGTCGATGATGTTTTGTAATCGCTATCAGGATATACCTCACGCGGAAATTACCCAGGTGGATGTAAATACGTAGATACGAACAGCATCGGAGTCATTGATGTAAGTATATTATTCAATATTGTTCACCGTAACTCATGGTCGAAATAATGTAGAATGATCAGTTCATACCATAAAGCAAATATTGTACAAATTTCGTCCAGGTAAGCTGTGTGTAGACCTAACGTAACAACTGTTTGATAGTTATATAGACGACTAGCCTCAGTGGTGTCGCTTTCCCAGAGAACTTTAGTGCAATTGGCATATGCTCCTTAATTGATGTGACAGGTTTATGACGTGTCTATTAATACATGTGGATCACTTTTACATAAAGTATTTGGATGAATAAGCAACGGCCGTCAACAAATTCTTCGAAAATAAAGGACATATCTTCGTTGACAAAATAGTTCACCAAATGCACACTAAAACTCACTTCCCATTTTTTAATATGGCGTCTGATGTTGAGGCGGATACCGTAGCAGCGCAAGAGCAGTTATTGTTTTGGTTACATATTTTCAGCCACCCGATCTAGAAGTCATAGTAGCAGAACTTTTTACTGAACTTATTCGTTTTTATGTTATCCATTCGCTATCTTTGTGCTTATTTGCACTCGATCAACATTCATCTACCTTTGAAAAGAAAGGGGAAAATATGTTTGAAATTTTTGTTAAACTTTTTTTTCAAAATGTTGATATTTTGACGTTGAAACAGAATGTTGAAATTATCGGCTATTTTTTTTCAAGACGTATAATTCAGAAGCTTTTTACTGCTTCTAGTCTCAAAAATGTACGATAAAGTTTTGTTTGAACTAACTTTGGCTTAGAATGAATGAATGGTCGTCCCGTTTATTTAAATTTTGTTTACTTTTCAAACACTTTCGGTTCGTACAGGCCACATACTGTATGGATTTTCCTCATTCCAACCCAATCATTTAGTTTTTTTGATGGCCATCACAGCCTCTTACTCTCGTGACGATCAGAAATGACGAAAAAAGTGTGAATTTTGGCAGCTCATGCCACGTTAATACCATTTTGTTTGTATTCAACTACACACAATAGCCTTTTTGCAATGTAATGTTTTCTGGTCATTTCAGATCATTTTAAGCTTGTTAAAGTGAAATACCGAAGATGGTAAAATACTATTCGAACGTAAATATTCTTCGCCATCTCAATGTGTTTAAACAAAATAACTCCTGTGTAGAATCAAAATAGGGTTTTAGACAGAGGTATTGGCTAAAAGTGTAGGCCTATAAGACTTGTGTTTTGCTCAGTCGAACATTTTTTACTTTACATAGTTTTGACAAAAGGCATTACTCTCGAGCTTTAAGATATGGTGCTGCCAAAGAAAAAGGGCCACGGTCAGAGCAACAGCGGATTAAGCTGTCCAAAATAAAGCCGACCCGAAACTAATAGAATTTCCCATGTTTTATGGTTTGACAAGACAAGAAGCTTATTGACTGACCATTAATTAATTTCTCATTTCATTTCTATTTCTAAGTACAGTGGACAGCGCTTTTGAAAGAAATGGTGACTGTTATATCTCGACTGTAGCTCGCTATCTTGGCTTTAATCCGCTCTGGCCTGTCACATTTCTCACTAGTCTCTTTACTATGGTAGCTTCTGGATAACTGATGGCTAACACAGTTTCCACACAGTCACATATTTCCCGATGTATTTCTTTTGGAAATTTAAAAACTCATGGAATATATATCATTATTTTATTTTATCTTAAATCGTGTTCTTATTCCTTATAAAATGTAATTAGCAAGGCAGTATTAATTGTGGTGTCATTCAATATTGGGTATGATGGTTCAAGTTAGGGATTTTATCATATCTCACTTTCCCCGTGAAGCAGTAAATTACTGGATGAGCCTTCAGGCCCTATTCCCCCACCCCTCTTTATTTATAGTTCCTGATTGACGTTGATAGGTTCCTAACGCTTTGTGATGAATGGGACCTGTCCTGTCTATACCCTGGGGCTGTTTCACGGACGGTGCACCATGAGTATCAGCCCAACATCAATCTGGATTTAATCAAACTTTTCACTCAAACAACTTATATCATTTTGAGAAAATATTGTCGGTATGTCTGTCTACCCAATAACTTGCCTCTCATATATTGGGTTGTGTGATAAATTTTCTGTTGGTAGATTCGGCTTGACGAACAATACCCAAGAATCTTATCCGGAATGATAGAAGGTGACCCAGACCTATTTATTCAGCGTACAAATTTAATTTGGGTAAATCTTATCCGGTTTCCTATCGATAGTAAAGATGATGAGGTGGGACGAGAAGATCTTACAAAATAGATAAATATATAAATTGTATGCTATGTTTCAGTCTGATTTATTGATATCGAAAAATGCATTAAAATAAAAATACGGAATGTTTTTGACATTGTGACCACAGTGCAGGAAAAACTAATTTAAATATATGAAATGATAAATGATGGTATTAAGTCTAAAAACTATGCTATAGTATCACAAAACTCTGCTAAAGTACATGTATCAAAAAACGATGTTATAGTATCACAAAACTATGCTATAGTATCACAAAACTATGCTACAATATCATACAACTATGCTATAGTATCACAAGACTAAGCTATAATATAAAAAAAAAAATGCTATAATATCACAAAACTATGCAATAGTACCACAAAACTATACTACAATATCACAAAACTATGATATGGTATCATGAAACTATACTTTATGTTGTGATTCAATAAAAAGGTGATCTGTGAGGCTAACTCTACTAATATCATTATCATATTGTAAGCTTTAGATTCGGATACTCTTTCATAGCTACATAGACATACATGCTTTACATTCGTTGTATTCAAAATCGATTTTCATTTCCTGTAATAAATAATCTGCAATAACTGTTCCCTAAATTTTAACACCTGTTGAACACGTGTCTAAAAACTTCCAATAGTTTAGCGCTAAACCTTTTTGCCATAACTATTTTCACTAATTCAGATTCTGTTTTTTTCTGGATGTTGCCTGATTAAAATTACGAAATTTCCTAATGGAAAATGGCACATTTGGAGAGTGACATCTCTTAAGCAGTGGGTTTTTATGGCTCCGCAAAGCGAAAGCAGAGCCATTATGTTTTCGGGTCTTCCGTCCGTCCGTCCGTCCATCCGTCCGTCCATCCGTCCATCCGTCCATCCGTCCATCTTTCCATCCTTGTCCATACAACAACTCATGGATGATTCATCCGGTCAACTTCAAACTTGGGGTGTGCCTTGACATCGGGCAGAGGACAGTTGGGATTGATTTTCAGCAATGTGCGCAATCCAATATGGCCGCTATCCGTCATATTGGATTATGAGCAAGATTTTCTTGTCCGGGGAATAACTTGTGGATGATTCATCCGATGAACTTCAAACTTGGGGTGTTCCTTGACATCGGGCAGAGGACGGTTGGGATTGATTTTCAGCCATGTGCGCAATCCAATATGGCTGGTATCCGTCATATTGGATTATGAGCATGATTTTCTTGTCCAGGCTATAACTTGTGGATGATTCATCGGATGAACTTCAAACTTGGGGTGTGCCTTGACATTGGTGAGAGGATGGATGGGATTGATTTTCAGCAATGTGCGCAGCCCAATATGGCCGTTCGTCCGTCCGTCTTTCCATCCTTGTCCGTACAATAACTCATGAATGATTCATCCGATCAACTTCAAACTTGGGGTGTGCCTTGACATCGGGCATAGGACGGTTGGGATTGATTTTCAGCAGTGTGCGCAATCCAATATGGCCGCTATCCGTCATATTGGATTATGAGCATGATTTTCTTGTCCGGGGAATAACTTGTGGATGATTCATCCGATGACCTTCAAACTTGGGGTGTGCCTTGACATCGGGCAGAGGACGGTTGGGATTAATTTTCAGCAATGTGCGCAATCCAATATGGCCGCTATCCGTCATATTGGATTATGAGCATGATTTTCTTGTCCGGGCAATAACTTGTGGATGATTCATCCGACTATCGGCCATATTAGATTATCAGCATGATTTTCTTGTCTGGGCAATAACTCATGAATGATTCATCCGATCAACTTTAAACTTTGGGTGTGCCTTGACATTCGTGAGAGGACGGTTGGGATTGATTTTCAGCAATATGCGCCGTCCAATATGGCCGCTATCCGTCATATTGGATTATGAGCATGATTTTCTTGTCCGGGCAATAAGTTGTCCATGATTGATCCGATCAACTTCAAACTTGGGGTGTGCCTTGACATTATTGAGAGGACGGTTGGGATTGATTTTCAGCAATCTGCGCAATCCAATATCAATCCTGGGGTGTGCCTTGACATTTAGGAAAGGGCGATTGGGATCAATTTTCAGCCATGTGCCCAATACAATATGGCTGCCATGAAGCATATTAGATTATGAGCAATATTTTATCGGGAGTAAACGTGTGATAAGGTATTATTTGTTATAAGTTTTCAGCCATCTTGATTTTTAAAGATGGCAGCCATCTTTTAAAATAATTAATGCCAAGAATATCATACATCATCTTTATTGTTTCATTTCTTCTTTATGTCACCTCTCAAACCACACTGTCGGTTCTAATACCCTTGTCAATCAGTTCCCCTCCTTCGCGGAGCCATCTCCAGTGATTGCGTGCAATCACTTAATCTCTAGTTTCTTAATGTTTCGGCAACATTATATTACCAATTCTGGTACTAACATATACTCCTGCACAGAGAGATTCATATACGCTAAAACAACCAACCAACCATATTACCATTCTGTTCGAAAGAACCTAGACTTTGTCATATATTCGTCGAAAAAATAGACTGCCTTACCATTCGTGCCTACTATCGATTTCTCTAAAAGTTTTGTTATGTATTTTACAATGGTTTAGAGTGATATTTAATAACTACACCGGATTGTTGGTCATGAATGTTTTCTACACAAATTATCCCATCGTCAACAAACTATTGACTTAACAATTGCTCAGTTAGGTTAGGATAAACACCCTGTTGAAGTCACAGTTACAGCACGATCTGAACGTTAAGATAATTAGCGATAATAATGGCCTGGGAAATCTACTGTTTCAAGTGGACATTTGTAAAATGTCATTGTTGTGGATGTATTATAGTTAACTTATAGTTGACGTTAAGTTCTTGTTCACGTAATCAGCTTCATTGATTTTTTTTATGTTTATAGACAAAAAATAACAAGAATCACGTATTATAAAGAAACATTTCGAATGTAAACCGAAAGCGTTATACTAAGTTAGACTTACTTCGATAATAAAGTAAGTAAAACGAACACAATGTCAATCTAAAATCTTCTCATTCACTCTTACACAGGCCTTTCATCGATGCGTTGCGGGTTCGGATCCCACTGTAAATTAAAATTAGGGGTTTAACAGTTACCAGCTATTTATCGAAGGTTCTTAGTCTCATGTCGGCAAATAGCCTAGTTCCCTCCCATACTAAACTTGGCAACGCCGTCACGTATGTGAAACATCAATCAATCAAGCTAGAAGGGTAAAATTTGTCACAGTCAGGGAATCTTTTCATGACTTTTTTCATTCTAACGAGAGATCCAACACCTTTCCTGTTGTTAGTAAGTCCAAGATCCTTTCTAATCCAGAAACACTAACGTCTCTCTTTGAAACCATAGTGCTCCGATTTCAAACTTTTTTATTCTGGCAACTTTGGTTACTATATTATACGTTCTGTGAAATTTATTTTACTTTACAAGTTAGACCAAAAAGAGAAAAACTAAATTTCTGATGTAAAACATGCCAATTCATTGGTTTATTCACATTTTTGCGACAGTTACGGAAATTTATTAACTCTGTGTAGGGTCATCATATCCACCGTATTGTCCCTTTGCTATTCTGATACGTCAGTGAGTCTTCCTCTATGCTTCGGACAGTCTGTGTTAAATCACCGTTTTTCTCAGTGAATACAAATTGCGACAAGGATTACGCATCAAAATATTTTATTACAGACGAAAATAGAAAATGTAATAATAATAAAATATTCAAATGCTAAAATCATCTGTAAAGTTTTAGTTTATATATGTTATTTGGCACGGTAAACCACATTATGTGTAACACAAACGGAAACAGGCACAGTTTCGGTACATATCTGGATTTCTTCAAGGCTTTAATTATAACTGATCGAGACTGAAAGATAACAAATAGGGTGTTTCGTTCCCTTCATTGCCACTGGGATACTTTTGTTGGGTCCCCAAGAGGATATGAAAATTGCTCGTTCGCACCCACCTTTTTGGTCGCCACATTTAAAATGACCTGCAGTCTGTCAGAGGGTGTTTCTCGTACGTAAGCCTTTATTTTGTCTTCTCCCTTTTTTGGACTCTCATACAGATAACGTGAAGATTGTTTCGCTTCAATTTATGTTTTTTAAATATACATTTAGTCCACGTACTAACACAAACCAACTTGAAGTCCTGTTCATAAATTCTTTAAATATGTTACTCAGTAAGGGTTCCCATAACTCGTTAGTATAGGGCAGAAATGTTTGTAACCCAATGACAGTGTTATTAAGTCTCATAATGCTAGTGTAACGGTGTTAATTATTTTCATGCAATTTGGATATGTAAATTCGTGTGATTCGTCGACTGCAGTTTAGTAGACAACAAAGCAATTTCCCACCGAAATACCAACAGCCTAGAGTATATTGCACACCAGAGAGAGAGAGAGAGAGAGAAATGTGCGAAGCGCACGTAACTTAACTAGTTCAATCGTCATAACCAATGATTTATATGCGTGGAATGGACACGTCTCATTGGCTGGTTTGGTTCTGACTTTGTAAAATGTGCCGCCATTGATAGTTGAAGCGCGCGTGCATAACAGATCTGGATCGAATTTGCACTATCTCCTAGTAATGGCGGCATTCGATGCAAATCGAATACCACGTGACCTCCATTCCACGCATACAGTTCATTGGTGCTAACAATAGCAAAGATAAAAATAAATTCGCTCAAAAAACTCAAAATCCAGGAGTTCATTAGACCTATGGAAGTTACCTATTTTAAATTAGAATCACTATGCTAGTATAAACAGCAGTGGAATTGCACACATTGTAACGATACATATTAGCGTTTCTGCTGATGTCCATTTTGACCTTGAACAGTTTGAGTATTCAGTCACCTCCATTTTTCCAAGTAAATTATACAAGACACAAAATTCATGTGTCCTTGTGCTGTCTATTCTAATATTGTTTTATTGTACTTGGCAGCCGCTCAGTGAGTACCCCTTTTCCGGTCTGTTTTGATTTCGGCAGTCTAACCTCTTGTGCAACATGATAAACAAGATTCGTTTAGGCGATTGCTTGGATTTTCCTCTTGAAACTGTATACGGCTTTATTCCTTGGATAACATTTCACGCCAATCAGTCATTCGCAAAGAATAACTTTCTTCTTTATTTGATATGTTTTAAGCTCTGCTAACATTGGCTTCTGACAAATGTGGTAAAAACATTTCACAATCAGGAAATCTATTACCTGTCGTGAAATCTAAAAATGTCTTATCAAATGTGTTTTCTGTCGCCCGGCGGAAATAAAGATTTAAAAATTAAAAAAAAAAAAAATGGCCCTGTGCCAGCATCTTTTACTTTTAGTTGGGTCATACAACCTCTTCAATGTGCCATTATTATTAACCGCATGTGAATTTAACGACTCAGGCAATCATCAGGTTTTCGGTTACCTCTGATTATATTTCATAACCTTTAAGGCCAGTGTTGATAGTTTCTTGAGTTAACAAACTATTTTATAAGGTTGGATAGGATTTTGTTAATCTACTTGGGTGTAAACAGCTTGTATGTCAATTTTCTCCTGTGTGCCCAATTTTACTGTCGACTGATCAGCCAAGTGACCGGTAATGTTAACACCTAGGGTGACAGGGCAGGGGAAATGAAGAAAACGTCAATAACAACTACTCCAGTCGAAATGAGCTAGACAAAACTTTCTGGAAACAGTGTACTTTATGAGATGATACAAAGGAGTGCCTACAAATACGACCAATCTGTAAATGTTGAGAGATAACAAACAAACGAAGAAAGGCGATAATATATCGTTTTGTGTCAATTTTCACAAAGCATACACAGAGGATCGTTCTAGCATTTTAAGTAAATTCAACTAAACAAAGGATAATTATAATATATATTGTGATGTTCAACCTTATATAAGGATCCATTTTCGGAAATTCCACGAAACACTAATATACATGTAGGAATCTGGTCTCCAAAACTAATGTGGATGCAAATAAACTAAGATCCATGTCCGTTAGCGATGATTGATTGGTAGTTTTTGTAGTATCGTGATTTTATCTATATATGTGTTCCCTTGTAATATTGGTTCTGTTATTCATAACTGTAATAGATTATCAAAAACCATTAAAATGATACTAAAACATTGTATTAACATTCTGATTAGAGAACAAATTACAACCATTTACCGATTGATTGAATCATACAAGTGTATTTAAGGATCATTATACACGTACATGTATTAACTTGTATCTGAGTCAATAAGGAGCGACGCGGACAAACACATGCCTTTGTTGGTACTTTTCCCGAAGTTCTTGCAATTTCGAATCCGTTAAAGCGTGGAAGATATAACTTTCGGCCATGCTGAAATAATGAGACAAGCTGCAGATCCTGAAGTTATTTTATCTTTCCAAATCAGATCGTGAAAAAAAAGGTTGAACTGCACCTGGCTAGTATTGGTCAACGAAATGGAGGTATTATGAAGGCATCTATTTGATCCACTGAACAACTTAACATAATAAAGTAGTAAGGAAACTCCGAAAATATTCATGGTGTAATCTCAATATTTCGACTTTAATTAAGTCATCGTCAGGAGAATTATGAGTACATCAAAAGACAGTGTGCATTTATATAGAAAAACAGAATACAATGATGGTTGACACTAAGAAGGCATGGGAGATTAAAATTTTAGTTACAATAGAGCAGGGTTCTAAAGGGCAGTCATAAGACCTAGCCAGGCTAATAAATTAAGTAAACATCTGTCACTGAAAACATTACTAGGTCAAATGCATACATTCAAAATAATAATTGGTAAAGTTTGAGAAAAATAAAATACATGTTTGTAAGTATATCAAATTGAATTTTACAATCAGCCGCATTGATTAAAATCATATATTTATTATGTATAAGCATATGTATAAGTATATAAGCATATAAGCATTGTGTCTGATTCCTTTGAGGCTGTGAAAAGAATTCAAAATATCCCCAAGCACCTGTTTGATGAAGGTTACAGATTCGTATCCTTCGATGTTGAATCCCTGTTTACAAATGTCCCCCTACGGAAATGTATCAACGTTATACTTGATCGTGTTTATAAAGAAAAACAATTGCCGACAACACTTTTTAAGACAACCTTGAAGAAGTTAATTTTGGATTCATGCACAAAGACAGCCTTTTCCTTTGATGGTGATTTGTACCAGCAGGTAGACGGTGTATCAATGGGCTCCCCGCTTGCCCCAGTATTAGCTAACATCATTCTTACGGAGTTGGAGAAAAACGTAGTTAACAAACTTATAGAGGAAAACTACCTAAAGTTTTATATGAGGTATGTTGATGACACTTTAGTTCTAGCCAAGCCATCAGATGTGAATGCCATTCTTTCCAGACTTAACGGATTTCACCCAAATTTAAAATTCACTGTGGAGGAGTTTAGTGATCCCAATAGTATACACTTCCTTGACATAAAGTTCAAATATGATCTGTGTACAACTATCTTTCGCAAATCCACTAATACCGGACAGTATGTTAACTTCAAAAGCTTTGAACCGTGGCACCTCAAGATTTCCTGGATCAGAGCTCTCCTATCCCGGGCCCATAAATTATGCAGTAATGTCCAACTTTATGAAAACGAAATTGATAAAATCAAACTGTTCATGTCTTGGAATAGTTTTCCTTCTCAAACAGCCAACAAAACTATCAGGTTTCTTTCATCAAGACTGAACTCAAAGAGAAGAGAGAAGGATCCGAACGTCATAAGGGTGTGCCTTCGCCTTCCCTATGTCGGGGACCACGGAGAGGAATTAGTGAAAAGAAGCGTTAGAAGAATTAAAAACCTGCTGAATACGGATGTTCAGATTCAAATATTGTGGACTACATGTAAAGCCTCAAAATTTTTTAATAACAAGGACTTCACTCCCTCTGAATATAGAAGTAATGTGGTATACCAGTTCAACTGTCCAGGTTGTGATGAAAGTTACGTGGGGAAAACAGAGCGCTGTCTTTCGACAAGACTGAAAGAACACTCAAATGGCCGAGCTCATAGTGAAATTTTCAACCATATTCAGCAATGTGAAAACTTCAAATTCATTGAAAGTTTACTTAATATACCTTCTAACATAGACAATCTGAAACCCATTCCAATTGAATCATTCTTAGCCCAACATACCAAAGTAATTGACTCATCAAACAACTGGAATGAATTATTATTTAAGGAAGCCCTCTCCATCAGGAGATTAAAACCGCCCCTCAATCACGGAATTATGGCTTCAAAAGAACTCTCTTTATTTCGTTAATCTCTGTTATAACCCATGTAATTTTTTTTTTTTTTTTTTTTTTTTTTTTTTTCTAATTCGCCATCTATCGCCAGAAGTGAATTTTTTTTAATAATTCCTTTGTTTTATTAACTTTTCAGGACCTATTACCCTTTCTATTGCTTATACATAATAAATATATGATTTTAATCAATGCGGCTGATTGTAAAATTCAATTTGATATACTTACAAACATGTATTTTATTTTTCTCAAACTTTACCAATTATTATTTTGAATGTATGCATTTGACCTAGTAATGTTTTCAGTGACAGATGTTTACTTAATTTATTAGCCTGGCTAGGTCTTATGACTGCCCTTTAGAACCCTGCTCTATTGTAACTAAAATTTTAATCTCCCATGCCTTCTTAGTGTCAACCATCATTGTATTCTGTTTTTCTATATAAATGCACACTGTCTTTTGATGTACTCATAATTCTCCTGACGATGACTTAATTAAAGTCGAAATATTGAGATTACACCATGAATATTTTCGGAGTTTCCTTACTACTTTATTATGAAGGCATAATATTGATAAATACAGTTAGTCATTTGTCTCATCATTAAAGTCAACAAGGCGGTTATAGTGCACACTAAAATATCACTGACCAGTTTGTTTATCCTATGAAGATTCCTTTTGAACACGATAGCGTTCCACACCAAACGTTATTACAAGTAAACAAGATTACATCACTTTTGTGTTTGAACGATGTAACTAATTTGGATACACGGGGCCTTGTCTTTTGTTAAAGTATCCCCAATTGCAGACAATACACTTGAAGAGCACGATGTAATCATTTTATCTGGGGTATTCTAAGATTGTGTCTTGTTAAATTGCACTTAGAAACAATTACCTTAAAAGCGTTGGCCTTTGTGCAAAACGTGGGGAGAGATTTTATAAAAAGTAACATGAAAATGTGTGCTAACACGCCGGATAGACAAAACCAATTGAATATGAAATAGACTCTAAACATGACAACGGTGGATTTTTATTTTTAACAATCTAAAAGCATCCTGAGGCAAGATGTTAAGTGTTTGGTAAAAATATGGAACAGAAATTCGGCATTACATAAGCTCGTCTATCTATATGTAAACGAAACGCTGTTTGGGTCCATACATTGAATCATCCTCCATATTGCAATGTATGGATAATTGCATAGATCAGTCTCCATATTACAATGTATGGATAATTATGTAGATCAGCCACCATATTACAATGTATGGATAATAAGATAGATCAGCCACTATATTACAATGTATGGATAATGACATAGATCAGTCTCCATATTACAATGTATGGATAATGACATAGATCAGTCTCCATATTACAATGTATGGATAATGACATAGATCAGTCTCCATATTACAATGTATGGATAATTGCATAGATCAGCCACCATATTACAATGTATGGATAATAAGATAGATCAGCCACTATATTACAATGTATGGATAATAAGATAGATCAGCCACTATATTACAATGTATGGATAATGACATAGATCAGTCTCCATATTACAATGTATGGATAATGACATAGATCAGTCTCCATATTACAATGTATGGATAATTGCATAGATCAGCCCCCATATTACAATGTATGGATAATTATGTAGACCAGCCACCATATTACATTGTACGGATAATGGCATAGATCAGCCACCATATTACAATATATGGATAATTGCATAGATCAGTCTCCATATTACAATGTATGGATAATTATGTAGATTAGTCTCCATATTACAATGTATGGATAATTATGTAGATCAGCCACCATATTACAATGTATGGATAATTATGTAGATCAGCCACCATATTACAATGTATGGATAATGACATAAATCAGCCCCCATATTACAATGTATGGATAATTATGTAGATCAGCCACCATATTACAATGTATGGATAATAAGATAGATCAGTCTCCATATTACAATGTATGGATAATTATGTAGATTAGTCTCCATATTACAATGTATGGATAATTATGTAGATCAGCCACCATATTACAATGTATGGATAATTATGTAGATCAGTCTCCATATTACAATGTATGGATAATTGCATAGATCAGCCCCCATATTACAATGTATGGATAATTATGTAGACCAGCCACCATATTACATTGTACGGATAATGGCATAGATCAGCCACCATATTACAATATATGGATAATTACATAGATCAGTCTCCATATTACAATGTATGGATAATTATGTAGATTAGTCTCCATATTACAATGTATGGATAATTATGTAGATCAGCCACCATATTACAATGTATGGATAATTATGTAGATCAGCCACCATATTACAATGTATGGATAATGACATAAATCAGCCCCCATATTACAATGTATGGATAATTATGTAGATCAGTCACCATATTACAATGTATGGATAATGACATAAATCAGCCCCCATATTACAATGTATGGATAATTATGTAGATCAGTCTCCATATTACAATGTATGGATAATGACATAGATCAGTCCCCATATTACAATGTATGAATAATTATGTAGATCAGCCACCATATTACAATGTATGGATAATTGCATAGATCCGTCTCCATATTACAATGTATGGGTAATTGCATAGATCAGCCCACATATTACAATGTATGGATAATTGCATAGATCAGTTCCCATGTTACAATATATGGATAATTGCATAGATCGACCGCCATATTACAATGTATGGATAATTGCATAGATCAGTCTCATATTACGATGTATGGATAATTGCATAGATCAGTCCCATATTGCAATGTATGGATAATTGCATAGATCAGTCCCATATTACGATGTATGGATAATTGCATAGATCAGCCACCATATTGCAATGTATAGACAATTGCATAGATCAGTTCCCATGTTACAATATATGGATAATTGCATAGATCAACCGCCATATTACAATGTATGGATAGTTGCATAGATCACTCCCCATACTACAATGTATGGATAATTTCATAGATCAGCCACTATATTGCAATGTATGGATCATGGCATAGATCAGCCACTATATTACAATATATGGATAATGGCATAGATCATTCCCCATACTACAATGTATGGATAATTGCATAGATCAGACACCATATTGCAATGTATGGACAATTGCATATATTACGATGTATGGATTATGGCATAGAACATCCCCCATATTACAATAAATGGATAATTGCATAGATCAGTCACCATATTACAATGTATGGATAATGACATAAATCCGCCCACATGTTACAATGTATGGATAATTGCATAGATCAACCCTATATTACAATGTATAGATTATGGCATAGATCAGCTACCATATTGCAATAGATATACATAGATACTCAGTCTTCCCAACAGTTGGAGTGATAAGAACACTTTTCCCACAGTATATTGAGGTTAATAAGGTTAATTTTCCAGACAGGAATTTCTGTTACGGTCGATTTACCAAACATTTGATTGACTCATTGTGTTACAGTCGATTTACCAAACATTGGAATTCGTGAATGTCGGTTTACCAAACATTTGATTGTGTGAAGGTTGAATTACCAAACATTGGAATGCGTGAATGTCGGTTTACCAAACATTTTATTGTGTGAAGGTTGATTTACCAAACATTGGAATGCGTAAATGTCGGTTTACCAAACATTTGATCGTGTGAAGATTGATTTACCAAATATTTGATCGTGTGAAGGCCGATTTACCAAACATTGGAATGCGTGAATGTCGGTTTACCAAACATTTTATTGTGTGAAGGTTGATTTACCAAACATTTTATTGTGTGAAGCTCAATTTAACAAACAGCTGAATGTGTGAAGATTGATTTACCAAATATTTGATTGTGTGAAGGTTGATTTACCAAACATTTTATTGTGTGAAGGTTGATTTATCAAAAATATTTGATTCAGTGAAGGTTGAATTACCAAATATTTTATTGTGTGAAGGTTGATTTACCAAACATTTGATTGTGTGAAGGTTGAATTACCAAACATTTGATTGTGTTACGGTCGGTTTACCAAACATTTGATCGTGTGAAGGCCGATTTAACAAACATTGGAATGCGTAAATGTCGGTTTACCAAACATTTTATTGTGTGAAGGTTGATTTACCAAACATTGGAATGCGTGAATGTCGGTTTACCAAACATTTTATTGTGTGAAGGTTGATTTACCAAACATTGGAATGCGTGAATGTCGGTTTACCAAACATTTTATTGTGTGAAGGTTGATTTACCAAACATTGGAATGCGTAAATGTCGGTTTACCAAACATTTTATTGTGTGAAGGTTGATTTACCAAACATTGGAATGCGTGAATGTCGGTTTACCAAACATTTTATTGTGTGAAGGTTGATTTACCAAACATTGGAATTCGTGAATGTCGGTTTACCAAACATTTTATTGTGTGAAGGTTGATTTACCAAACATTGGAATGCGTGAATGTCGGTTTACCAAACATTTTATTGTGTGAAGGTTGATTTACCAAACATTGGAATGCGTAAATGTCGGTTTACCAAACATTTGATCGTGTGAAGGTTGATTTACCAAACATTGGAATGCGTAAATGTCGGTTTACCAAACATTTGATCGTGTGAAGGCCGATTTAACAAACATTGGAATGCGTGAATGTCGGTTTACCAAACATTTGATCGTGTGAAGGTTGAATTACCAAACATTTTATTGTGTGAAGGTTGATTTACCAAACATTGGAATGCGTAAATGTCGGTTTACCAAACATTTTATTGTGTGAAGGTTGATTTACCAAACATTTTATTGTGTGAAGGTTGATTTACCAAACATTGGAATGCGTAAATGTCGGTTTACCAAACATTTTATTGTGTGAAGGTTGATTTACCAAACATTGGAATGCGTGAATGTCGGTTTACCAAACATTTTATTGTGTGAAGGTTGATTTACCAAACATTGGAATGCGTAAATGTCGGTTTACCAAACATTTTATTGTGTGAAGGTTGATTTACCAAACATTTTATTGTGTGAAGCTCAATTTAACAAACAGCTGAATGTGTGAAGATTGATTTACCACATATTTGATTGTGTGAAGGTTGATTTACCAAACATTTTATTGTGTGAAGGTTGATTTATCAAAAATATTTGATTCAGTGAAGGTTGAATTACCAAATATTTTATTGTGTGAAGGTTGATTTACCAAACATTTGATTGTGTGAAGGTTGAATTACCAAACATTTGATTGTGTGAAGGCCGATTTAACAAACATTGGAATGCGTAAATGTCGGTTTACCAAACATTTGATTGTGTGAAGGTTGATTTACGTAACATTTTATTGTGTGAAGGTTGATTTACGTAACATTTTATTGTGTGAAGGTTGATTTACCAAACATTTGATTGTGTGAAGATCGATTTACCAAACATTTGATTGTGTTACGGTCGATTTACCAAACATTGGAATGCGTGAATGTCGGTTTACCAAACATTTGATCGTGTGAAGGTTGATTTACCAAACATTTTATTGTGTGAAGGTTGATTTACCAAATATTTGATGTGAAGGTTGATTTTGCCAAATATTTGATTGTGTGAAGGTTGAATTACAGCATGATTGTGACAACATTTTTACAGAGAGGTGTACCGTGTTTGTGATAAGATCGAATTAACAAACAACTGGCTCCGGCTAGATTCATTTGTACAGAGAGGAGTTTGTGATAACATCGAATTAAGAAACAATTGGCTGTGACAAGATTCATTTGTACAGAGAGCAGTTTGTGATAAGATCGAATTAAGAAACAATTGGCTGTGACAAGATTTATTTTACAGAGAGCAGTTTGTGATAAGACAGAATCGTACAGAGAGCAGTTTGAGATAAGATCGAATTAACAAACAATTGGCTGTGACAAGATTCATTTGTACAGAGAGCAGTTTGTGATAACATCGAATTAAGAAACAATTGGCTGTGACAAGATTCATTTTACAGAGAGGAGTTTTTGATAAGATAGAATCGTACAGAGAGCAGTTTGTGATAAGATAGAATCGTACAGAGAGCAGTTTGTGATAAGATCGAATTAACAAACAATTGGTTGTGACAAGATTCATTTGTACAGAGAGGTGTTTGTGATAAGATCGAATTAACAAACAATTGGTTGTGACAAGATTCATTTGTACAGAGAGCAGTTTGTGATAAGACAGAATCGTACAGAGAGCAGTTTGTGATAAGATAGAATCGTACAGAGAGCAGTTTGTGATAAGATCGAATTAACAAACAATTGGTTGTGACAAGATTCATTTGTACAGAGAGGTGTTTGTGATAAGATCGAATTAACAAACAATTGGTTGTGACAAGATTCATTTGTACAGAGAGGTGTTTGTGATAAGATCGAATTAACAAACAATTGGTTGTGACAAGATTCATTTGTACAGAGAGGTGTTTGTGATAAGATAGAATTAACAAACAATTGACTGTGACAAGATTCATTTGTACAGAGAGGAGTTTGTGATAAGATAGAATTAACAAACAATTGGCTGTGACAAGATTCATTTGTACAGAGAGGAGTTTGTGATAAGATAGAATTAACAAACAATTGACTGTGACAAGATTCATTTGTACAGAGAGGAGTTTGTGATAAGATCGAATTAATAAACAATTGGCATTGACAATATTCATTTGTACAGAGAGGAGTTTGTGATAAGATAGAATTAACAAACAATTGACTGTGACAAGATTCATTTGTACAGAGAGGAGTTTGTGATAAGATCGAATTAATAAACAATTGGCATTGACAAGATTCATTTGTACAGAGAGCAGTTTGTGATAAGATAGAATTAACAAACAATTGACTGTGACAAGATTCATTTGTACAGAGAGGAGTTTGTGATAAGATCGAATTAATAAACAATTGGCATTGACAAGATTCATTTGTACAGAGAGCAGTTTGTGATAAGATAGAATTAACAAACAATTGACTGTGACAAGATTCATTTGTACAGAGAGGAGTTTGTGATAAGATCGAATTAAGAAACAATTGACAGTGACAAGATTCATTTGTACAGAGAGCAGTTTGTGATAAGATCGAATTAAGAAACAATTGGCTGTGACAAGATTCATTTTACATAGAGGAGTTTGGGATAAGATCGAATTAACAAACAATTGGCTGTGACAAGATTCATTTGTACAGAGAGGAGTTTGTGATAAGATAGAATTAAGAAACAATTGGCTGTGACAAGATTCATTTTACATAGAGGAGTTTGGGATAAGATAGAATTAACAAACAATTGACTGTGACAAGATTCATTAGTACAGAGGGTAGTTTGTGATAAGATAAAATTAACAAAATCTTGACTGTAACCACTGTGATAACGGTTTACTTATCATTTTCTCATATTCCATATCAAACATTTCACAGTTCCAGTCTGGATTAAAATGTTCCCACGACTGTCCACTGAAATCTGTCCATACCTTGTCAGCTGGCTAACATTTCCAGGAGTCTGTTCTTTAATATATTCACTGATCAACATTTGTATTCTTTTAATTATTTCAAGTAAAAGTGCTAATACTGACGGTAAACCACAGGGTATATTTTATATATGCCCAGTTAGGTCTAAGATATATTAATGCATAATGGAATTGAAGCCCGTTTACAACAACAACAATAATCAGAAGCTCTTTAAGTCCATTATAGTTACATTTCATGTCTTTTTGGCGTTTACTTTCTCGATATTATCTGCAGGCATTTTCTGTCATTCATCTGTACAATGTTCTCATATTAAAAATACAAAATGATGTCAAAACTTGTCAAACTAGAAAACTAGAAACTTTGTCGGCGTGGGAAAAGTACAGAAAACGGTCTGTAGCTTTGTATGTAAACAGTAATCTGGAATTCAGCTGCGCGGATGCCAGGGTATCAATATTATGATTATAAGTCAAAAGTATACCATCTGTAGACCGAGTGACAGTATCTAAAATGGCTCAAGACTGCCTGATGATGGTAGTTATCGAATCGAATGAGTTTTCATAACCGGTTGCTTATGTCTTACCACTTACACATGTGCACTATTCATTGGGGCGAATAATATTTGTACTCGCTGTTCTTTTTCAATTTCTGTTGAGTATGAACAATTATGTTACCTATAGATTTTTGCCTGTATAAAGTCACAAGTAATAGAGACCATTACTGATCACTTACTTGGTATAGTATGTAGAGTTGGTGCTATATAATGCCGTTTGATGTAAACGACCTCTCTCATTAGAGACAAGAACGACGGCCAACAATTCATCACAGCCGTCTAAATTACACCTTTGCTTCTAACGCTATTGATTGTGATAGAAAAGGAATGTATTTTTTCAGCATGTAACAAACTGGTTGAACAGAACTGAGTGGTTTGACAGAACAGGCTTAACGCTTTTGGAGTCAAAATGGGTTTTACGCTGTCAGCTTATTGTAGAATATATTTAAATAAACGAGTTCTTAAACTGTCTAGAGAGTTAAATAGAGGGGTCGAATAGAAAAGAGGAATGGCTACTGGCCTAACATCGAATGTTCATTCCCTCGTTTATCAACATTAGTTCTTGCATCAGTGATTTTCTTGAAGCATATTTACCCCCAACAAAACTAGCTTGGATCATCCGGCAATGTGTTTGTGTATGGCCAACTTAAATATTCACTTTTTTATGTAATATCATAAATAATATTGGAATAAAATTGGCTCATTCTCCATACAGTAGAAATCTCAGATACCAATGTACATTGTGCCGTTGGAAATTGTAGAGTGATATGACCTGCCAAGTTTGAAAAGAAAACATAGTCCATTTATTCAACATTTAATTTAGAAGACTTTTCTTTCTAATGGACTCAAACAGTCACAAAAAATGGAGATTAGTTCCGGTTTTCTGAACTGCTCGTAAGTTCAGTAACCAACAGCTTTTGGCTCCATACGTATTTTTAGTCAAACGGTCCTCAAATGTTTTATGTTTCCTGACTTGAAATTTTTATGAAAAAATCCATAAATTGGTAACACAAAACCCCCAACTAATGGTTTTAATGATAACTTTCAGATTAAAGTGGCGGGGGATAGATTATTGAAGTTGATTAAAACACGCTTAAATAAGATGATAGATTGGGTATTTACATGTCCAAGGATAAAGTTCATTTGCTACATTAAACAAAAAGCCAGTACTTTGTCATGTTTACTTTTAAAGAAATGTGTTTCATTTTTGGCAGCTTAACCCATATACTATACTTATTTTGCAAGCCCATCGACATATATATTGTTTTAAACACACTCGATAAATTCTCAAAGAAGATAGCATTGAATAAAGAAATCCCCCAAAAAGTTTGTTGTTTCTTCTATTCGTAGAGTACATAAAGGAGTTAAAGTTTCATTATGCAAAATGGAACCGAAATGTTTCTATTAGATAACTCCCGGTGTGTTAGCTTCTTAAGTCCTTCCTTTTATCTTTCAAGATGATTTTAACAAAATCTAGAATTCTTAAATCAAACGCGACATTGAACAGAAATTGGTTTAAGTCTGAGTGCAGTTTTAATAAGACCAGGCGTCCGTAGTTGTCAGTATTTAGTGGAGAGCGTTACACGGTTGAGAGGAGTCGAGATAAGTCAATAATTAGCTGTGAATTGCTTCCGAATGATGCGAGGTCTGCGAGACGACGGGGATGTCAGCAGAGGTCGGGAGAGAAAGGGTTTCAACTCATCTACAATCATCTCCACACCAACTGGTTTATCTTCCACAGACGTAATATTCTAACCCGTTACTCAGACACCCCAGTCGATCATTATAGACGACCATGTCACATTGACCGAATACTACCAAGTGTTGCATAATTATTCATTAAGCATTGCTGAAAAAATCGTGAGGTTTATTACAACCCTTGAATTGGATAGATATTTTCGCATATTTTCATTGTTTCTTGAGAATAGTCAGGATTGGTCCCATATGCTACATCGCTGCATTTTACACTATACGAAAACAAATTTCCCAATTTCTATCGACTAAATATTTTAAGATGGTCATCCATTTTTTTGTATTTTTCTAGATGTACAACAATAGTAATGCTACAATTATTCCACTGGTTAAGTGGGATGAGCTGCTAAATTAGGACTTTTTTTCATAAATTCCGATTAAATGAAGAGTAGTTGGCTGTTGAAATACTGTGAAAAGCGAGCGGATTGACAGTGATTTAAAAACTATCGGTAAAGTCACTAAAAGGGCCGTTCTCACTGTGCGATTTGTCGTATCAACTTGTAGGATGCGATTAAAATTGATGCTTTGAATTGGTCGATACGATTTATCAACCACTCAAATGAATCCATTTAAATCGCATACTACAAGTCGGTGCTACAAATCGCGTTCTCACTGTGCGATTTGTCGTACCGCCTTGAAGGGTGCGATTAAAATTGATGCTTTTAATTGGTCAACAAGCATTGTCAACCAATCAAATGCATCCATTTGAATCGCATCCTACAAGTCGGTACGACAAATCGCACAGGGAGAACGGGTCTTTTAGCTATATCTGCAGAGCAAACGTGGTTAGAATAACCCAGTGTTTAACTCTACTAAAAAATATTGAAGAATATGTATTTGTACTAAATAAGAATAGGAGGAACACATTGGCATGGCTCTTTCCATCAGCTTATCTGTAAATCGTATACGGGTGTAAGCTCAATTGTAGTGCATGTTTTTTTTACATCTTAAGAGTTTAAGTAGATCTCAAACGTACTAACATATACTCCTGCACAGAGAGATTCAATATATTGTGTTTAAACATCACAGTGTTAATGGCTCAAGGTTATAATTACTCACTATAGTATGGCGTACATCATTCATACGAATGGACGCGCCAATAGGCTAAAACAACCAACCTTTCCATAAGTTAATCGTATAGCATTGAACCTCTCATGCAATATTCGGTGAAATCTCCTCGTGTTTTATAACGTTTATTTCCCTTTAAAAACTAAGAAACTTCAACAAACGCCATATGATTTATTCTGAATAATTACAATGGGATATCCGGTGAAATAATTGAATTGTTAACGCTAAACTTACGAACAATACCATATTGAACAATGTATCTCTGTAAAGACCTAAAAGTAAATTAATCAGTCAATTAGCTCAAACTTGGAAAATCTTATATTTTATTTTTAGAAGGAGGGGAATGATGATCCCAGAATGCACCGCCCATGACATCATCCTGTTCATTCTCTTAGTCCTCCACATGTCCTCATATTCAAGTACAAGTGGTAAGTATTGCTCTATCTGTTCCAAACATTAGTTTTATCGTTTAAAAGGAGACATCGCTGTTGTGGTTCTCTGTTGGCCTTCAGATTATTAGAAAAATACAGGGTGATCTATCTGTGATGAAAGGATGCAAGTCGACTTTCCGCCAAAAATGAACATTTAGGGAAGCCCGTGTTGCTATTGTTTTGTACATGACAGTCAGTAAACAAACAGCCAAAAGTAGACCAAACGCGCAGCCACACAGAGCCTTACTGCGGACTCGATTCTTTTTACCACACCAAAGCAGACATTGCAATCCTCAAATAAAACTCCCTATCCAGTGGTCTGTGGGAGCTGGGAAAGTTAACAATGGCCACCTGGAAACCTCATTTTTATATAAACAACGGTAGAATAGCACACATTTGAACGATATTCGTTTCGGGCACGTCCCTTTAATACATACCCTACACTTGTATATATTTCAAGAGCAACAAAGTAGACCACAGCTAATTTGTTTTCTTTGTTATATGTCATAACTTTGGAACATATAGATATATAATTTGTACGCATATTATAAGTCATAGGGACAATTTGGTTAGGCATTCATAATGAATTTCGTTTAAAGATGAGTTAATTTGTATTTATTGTCGTGTAAGTAAAATAATATTGATTGTGGTGTAAACTATTGATCGAATAATAAAGATGTAAGATTTGATAGAGAAAAGTCTCTAACATCATTTGTCCTGAGGTGTTTTCTGGAATAAATACTTACTCTTGACCCAAGTAATCTACATGTAGGCTTTAAAATATTCTCCATTTTGTACTTTATATTTTTCTCCGGTACATGTAAGAGAAAATGTTGTAGAAGTATCTGTAGATTTGCCCTCCGGTATACACAGTCTCAGTCTTTACATCCTCTCAGATCGAATTCAAGAGCGGAAATTGTCGATAGAGAGGAAAGGACAATCTTAAGTTGTTATTGAATTCAAGAGTCCAATAAGAGAAATGTGACGTAGTTCAGTTCTCCTAGACGCCATCTTTATCGCTTTTCCATGACCATATTTCACAGAATTCTGATGCGATTGCCTATAGCTGAGAAGGGTGGAATACTGAAGTAGGCTATGATGCCTTAATCACCTGTTCGATTGGCTTTGAATTAGAATGTTATCAATAAACTCCAATTACTTGCAGATCGATATTATCCGCGCTTTAGTTCGGCTATGCGGGTCCCAGAATACAAAAGCGTTGATGTTCAAGGCAAGCCAAACTAATCAGCGGAATCCCCATTGGCTCTGTTTTATCTGAACTGCACGGCTTATTTCAACTTTTCAAATTGAAACATCATCGAGTAGGCTAGAACCAAACAGTCGTAACAAAACCACCTGGGAAAATTCAATTTGATTTGTATATTGATTGTGCATGTTCTGGACTTAAAATGAAGTATTGTATGGTTGGAATAAATTTGCACATAAACTGTTTGCATAAGAACAGATGCTTGGCAGATGATTCAGAAAAATCATAGTACATATGTATACACCGCGGCTCCATACTTATTTCCACTCAGTGCGGATAAGATTTGGTTTCGGATCTGAGTGTTTCAAAAATGACTTTCGAGAAAATAGTTGGAAATGTAGTATTGTGTCCTTTCCAACAATAACAAAATAATCATCAAATCAATGGAATATTTGTGTTAAAACCTATATGGAAAGTCACAACTGAGTGAAGTTAACGTTCTGTTATCTAACTACTTTCTTATTGTTAACTAAGACTGGAAAATAGTGTGATAACAGGCTTTGTCAGTCATCCGTTCTTGACGGGTTTATCTGCTATGTTTAGCCGGAGGTTTTTGGCAAGCAATCGACAGCTCTTCCATTGGATAACATGCGTTAAGTCGACTAAATGACAAATCCGGATTAATTTATTTAAATCCCGCACCTATTTCGGCAATGTGCATTAAAATAGAAAAAAAAACTAAATTAGGCCGTATTTTAATGAAAGGTAATTTAAATTTTAGTTACTTTAGAAGACTGTTTCAGGCTACAGACTGTATGGACTTTTCTCATTTCAATTTTAATCGTTTATTGATGAACCTATCGATGAATATCCTCAATATTGTCTTAACAATCAGAATTAATGTAAAAAAGCACGAATTTTGGCAGCTCATGTCACTTTAATCAGTATAATATTTGACAGTGTACGGATCTGTTCATTGTAATGGCAACTTTACAAATGTGAGTCACAGTTCTCTCACCCTATCAAGAGTAAGCAAGATAACGCGACAACATATTTAAAAATTGTGCTTTCACCTATTGTTTTTTTGGGATAATATAATTCATATTTGAACCAGTAATTGCAAGTATTCAGACCCAACCTAAAAAGTTGAGATATGCTTTAGGAAAGGGTCATTTTGGTCTATATATGAACCTTTCGTTGAAATATCTATAATTTATGGGGACATGTTGATAGTCTTGCAATTACAATGTGGACGGTTTGACTGCCAGGTCAATTGCCCTGTCAACAAATCAGGCTTGTTTGGAATTATCATCAAGAGTTATAGCCATTTTTCAAGACGTTCATAACTCAAATTTACTCATTCATCTGTAATCAAAGATCAAATAGTTTCTTTGTTGATTGACCTTAAAGACGGTTCGGTACTTAGACACACTGGACGTCCGCTGACTGTAGACGTTGACAGAAACCATGCTTCTCCCAAGCTAAAGAATTTTCGGTTTGAAGGCTCGGTTCAATTCTGAAGCTGTCATCTTGGTGCTGCCAGCGAGGATTTATGTGATTTTTGTTCGAGAATGCCATATCAAGATTTCCGCTCCATTTACCCGGCTTCATATTCCACTGTTTAATCCATCATCAGGGCTGTTTTAATTCTCAGAAGTCTTTTACAAAACTACTACCGATTGAGAATGTGGAGATAGATTCTCTGAAGATTGGCTTGGTATGAGTTATGATCCAAGGGAGACCACCGACTCCCAATAGTGCAACGAAGCTCCTGCCGCTATCTATCATCAGCTTCGACATTTTACACATCTAACAGAGAAACAAATACTTTTGATTTTTAGTTGAGGAACGATTCTATTTTTAGAAAGGCGTAGCTAATATACAAAAATGTGAAAACTCAAAACTCAGATCATGTTATTCTACAAAACTCTGTGTTATTTAATCCATGATGAAAAAATTCTCCGACGTGATAGGTTATTTATGTACATTTTGGATTAGTCTTCGCGGAAATTCACATATATCGGTATTAAGCGGGTATCTTTATAGACCGTAGCGTGTTAAGAGCTTTTCGTTTTTATTCTCCTTTGATGTATGATGGCAATGCTATGTCTTCTGCAAGTTAGTGGAGCGTTTGTTGGCTGGTTTGGGAAGACTGACAGATTTCTGAAGTTAATGACCCACAAAACTCAATCTCGACAGGTCATTAAAACAAACTCTTTTACAACCCTGAAAAACGATATTGCGTTAGTAATTGATTTGAACCGGTGCCGCATACATTTCGTTTCATACCTTTACCGTAATCTTATCTGTGTAGATAAATTAACAAGGTGATTTAAATAAATGAGTGTTATGAATATGGTGCTGTGTGAGTATGTTGGATTGATTCGGTTCGAAGATTTTAGAAACCAATATTTTGCCCAATGCTAGTTAGCGTGAAAAAATGTTTATACTACTAATGTAAGCTATATATGGTTGATAGATTGATGGGAAGTTCAAACCGTTGTTATAGAAGCGGATCTCTGCTTTTGGCAGTCAGTCTATATTATTAAATGCAAAGGGTAGTGAAATAGCGCCTGTGATTTCCTTTTCCCATCGACAAAGTACAAGGGAAGGGTACCTCCACCGCTAATTTAAATACATGTTTCTGAGTCTTGCCTCAGGCTGTAGCAAACTCAGGCAATCCTTTTAACTATCTTTTGTCGGATAACCAAGACAGCTAGTGATTTTGTTTGGATTTTGCCCCGCGGCTGTAAGGTTGAATCTTCTTACACGCGGATCGATAGTCCGGTCTGTTGAAACAAGGTCATCTGGTATTATATAACAAGAACCTGCGTCTCACCAGCGCATTAAGTGGCATATTGGCACCAATTTACTCCCGCCATTTCCCAACCTGACTTCTTCAATCTGATAAGGTTGTGTCAAGATGTAGTGATATTCCAAACTAGACTGATGGAAAGGTCAAAGCAGTTGACTCCCTCTGGCGACCTCACTAAGGCGAATCTATTTTCTTACAACGTCAAACTACTAGATGATCTAACGTAGCATCATGTTTTACTAGCGATAGTAGTTAATTTCTATTGGTTCATATACTGAACATTTTTTTTTAGTTCTGTGATAACTGTTATGGTGAAAAATCCGAAACAGCTTTTTGCCAATAAATGTTCTGTTAGCTATCCTATCTAAAGATAACCACCGTTGGTCGAAAGAATGATTTCAATACATCCAGGTTAGCCAGTCATTATATCAGAATCGATTGATAGAAGTACTCATCAATACAATACATGCTTTTAAATATCAGTGCTTTTATTATCACAAATTGGTTTAAGCCTGCAACCAAATAGACCGGAATAGGCAATCGCGTTTTTGACATAAGAGATATCTTTAACTTTGCGGACGAAATAGTTTTATTATGTCATGAATAGACGATTACCAGATGGGAGACCATAAAGTTATTATTGTTGTGGACTTTCTGAACAGTTAGGCCTTAATCCCAACGCAACTGATTACTTTTTCTGACCACATTTTATTACTCTCTACGTGGAAGCAATGCCTTTATTTTCTAAAATAAAACCTGATCAATTCATCAATAGTACGGATATTAACCATTCTCTGTTATTCTATTTTGTTCCATTCGTCTCTGTTTACATTTGTAAAAGCAATGTATAATAGGGATATGTATATTCATGTAGACCCATCGTCGTAATGTAGGAACATCTGCCCTGCTTTTGTGAAATTTGTCGTATTTACTAAATCTAATCTACATACTTGTATGGTGAACATCAGCTGATTCTACATTCTGCTGTGAAATAAATTCAAAAGGCAAGGTTATCTGGATTTGTATCAATTAAAATCTTAGGACACAATACAATGTTGGAAGTGAGTCCAGGTGTTTAATAGAAAGTTAAATCTTCTATATATCACCTGAATTGGTCGTACTTAACACAAACTGGAGATTTGTGGATAATATTTTATGGGTTCGTTTACAGATATTTCTTGTGAAGAAAATAATTTATGCACATACGCCTATTATAGAATGGAAACATAAGCTTAATTCCAAACCAACTAGCTCTCTGGTTTTATCCTACAGAAAGGCTCTGGAGGATTATCTTTTGACAATTTTCACCCAAGTGGTAAATCCGGAATTATGTTTATTATCATCTTTTTTTTGGGGGGGGCGGGGGGGTGTATTCATGTTGTTTTCTAAAAACTTGAAACATCGTGTATCAATTTACACCCAAGGGGTTCATCCGGAATTATGTTCTTTATCATCTTTTTAATTCACGCTGTTTACTAATATAGTCTTTAAAACATCGTTGTATAGTAAACGATAAAAAATACTCATAATTTAATGTAGATATCCTGTTTATTTTGACAGCCGTATTTTCTAATTCAGAGTTGATGCGATCGGCTTGATATAGTAAGGTTGGTGAAATGCCATTGCCTGTCCCTATATGTGATTTGTGGAAGAAAGACAAATGATATCAGTGATGAAACCGACTCTACCTTGAATCCTGGTAATTGAAATCCCATACTGATGTGTCTAGCTTCATTTTATGTTGCCAGCCTCAAGCAGATACACGTCTTCCCTTTGCGCTCTCTGATTTCCCCGAAGGAAAAAGCTAACCGAAAATGGCACTCTTCTTCCGTTCCTTGGATGTGTTCAAATCATACATATCTTCTTTCGATGGAAGATACGTGTTGAATTGTACATCAGAATTTGCCCCAATAATTCCGTTCAGCTGCCGAGTTTTGAAAGCTTTTTTTTTACACTTGAGCTAAAATCCATGTTTCTGACTGCAGACTTAATTGCTACTCGAGAGTTTCCAATTAACAAGATTGCACCAGTGGTGCTTAAAATATCTCCCAAGATATTTTGTTTCTAATCTGTGTAACAAAGAGAAGTAGCGATTGTCATGACGAACAGTTAGTCTGTAGACCCAAACGGCTCATAAATTGCTTAACCTTACCCATGGCACATCGATTGGCTGAGCGTTAAGATCAAGTTTAATGACAACTTAGAGGATCTCTAGAGAGTTTTGGTCTATAGCAACCACAAGAAACTTACATGCGATTTAAGGCTTAGCTAATAGGATGTGATTTGATTTAAACATTTGTTTCAAAGTTAGATAATATATTTGAGAGATAAAGATAAAACTATCTTCGTTTGGTCGTTGTAAAGCACATACGGTTATCAAAGGACGAGGAAGTAAATCTAAGTGGCAAAGAACTGAGAACAGGAATAATATATCACACATAAAACTTGTTACAATACTTTAGATAAACCTAAGGTTAAAACCGGCAAAGTGGTGAGCAAATGGAAATCTACTTCAACGCCCTGCAAATTCTCGGTCCTTTCTACCAATGTGAAAACAATGTTTATAGAATTAGGTCCTCGAAAAGATAAGACAAATGATGTCTGAGTGGGAATACTACAACATGATTCGTCTGGACATTTAGAGATATGTTATCTGACCATTCGAGATGAGATGTTAGAGACGTGAGATGCTTACAAATAAGTCCTGTCATATTTCTTCATTTTATTCCGATATCGCATTGACCTGTTGTCTTATCGGATGTTAAACTCTACACGTCATCCTATATGTCGTCTGTAGAATTCCAGGATTTGAAGTCCACATTATCCAGAGAGGAACGGACTGTTTTTGTTGAAGTCGATGTTTGTGAACATTATATATATTTTAAGTTGCAACAGATGTCCAATATAGTTGAACTTATATCATTATGTACGAGCCTGTATTTTATTAAACCTAGTTTTTTTATTAAATGGCGGCAAAACGTCGTACCGTCGATGTTCGCCAGGCAGAACTATATTTCGAACAGGGACAGCGTACCAGTTTTACCAACATAACCCACTAACCTAACAATGTATCTGGTATGAAAACATTTTATTCTTGGTTCACTGGGCTGTCAATCTAATAAAGGATTCGATCCATAGTTTTAAGTAGATTCACAAACTGTCTGTATGGCTATTTAAGATAGGAGTTCACAACAAGGACGAACTCTCTATTAACTGACCCTTTAGAGTAGAACTGAATGAAACTACCACCAAATCGTCCTGCTGAAGACCGAATGGTGCAAAAGTTTTTCTCTATGGAAAGTTGCCTTCGAAATTGTCATAGTCTCTTCGGGGATAAAAATTCTGTTATTTTCCTTTATTCAGACAATCAAGAGAAACACGAAAATTAACATACACTGAAAATAAAACGGAATCACTAGAATATCAATTGGCAGATAATTAGAAACGTCTTTCATTGCGATTGTACGGATTTTTGGAACTGACTTGGTTATTCTTCTCGTTGACTATAACGAGCTGAATGTATTTCATTCAGAAGGTCTTTAAAACCAGGTTCAAACCTGTTTATGTGAGATCTCTTTCATAAAGCAACAGATTTTTAATCTAGAAGAAAACGAGGAAAAGTATGAATAGCATTCTCGTCATTACACTTTCTTGAAAAATTGCAGAAATTTTTTCTACCGATTTTGGGTGACGCCCGAAACGGGAATCGAAACCGGGTTCCAAAGTATGGCAGCTATTTCAAGCACTAAATGCCGACTATCTATATCAATTCACACAACACTAACTAAGTAACCTCTAAAGCGTCAATCTTATGGTTTGAAATCATTGATTACTTATTTCAATGGGACCGACATTGACATGTTTGGATGGTTTTTATTTGTGCACGGAGAGTCTTGCCAAACATCATGTCCAGTTACATACATTTTCACATGCTTATACAAGTCATGCTTGATTTTGATTGTTGTAGTTTTTGACAACCTCCATCATGCTAATTTTATTCAAACTGGTTTTGTATCCTTTAAGGGTGTATTTTCGTGTCATGTGGGTGCTTTACATGTGCACCGGATTCCTGGTACGTTGATCAGGCTATTTGTTTAGAAACAAGAACAACTCTGATTAAACGTTCTTATTAAAATATGTTTGGATTTATCGTGAGTTCTGTTCTTAATCTGTGGCAGATACTGTATAATTGTATTGGGGATTTATTCTCGTGTGACCATGTTCTTGATTAGTTAGTCTGTATAAAGTAAATGTCATTATTTCGAACCTAACCTAATGAATATTGCTAGTTATTTTCCGATCCTTCGATCAGGACATAAGCTTGATGTTCTCTTAAACGTCAGTCAACGGGTCCATCCATATGCATAATTGGCAGTGATGGAGAATAAGTAATACAGTTCTGCTAGGCTTTCTTCCACTACTGATATTACATAGTGACGGTGAAAGGCAATGAGTTGGAAATATTCGCCAGATGTAGAGAGGAGTTTGGCCTGGTTCCCTAGCGCTCAACGCTAATCCAATAATTACACAGCGGTCACCTCCTCGACAAACCTTCCTATTTATTTAGTTAAAATCAGTCACCTAATGGCTGACTTCAAAATTGACCCAGAAATCATTCTAATAGGACGTACCGGTGCACTTGAGGGGCGACTAGCTAATATCGTCGGGGTCTATTCAGTGATTTAGTAGAGGGTCTATGTCCATTCAACAACAAGCCAACTCTCTACCTTCAACGTTCTTCCATCTTATCACAGGTCATTTAATCAACTCAATATTAGGTCATATTAGCTGCCAAACTATCAATACATTCCGCCACAAACACTGCGACGCTGAAGCATTTCTTTTACAACACAGTCGTAAAGATTTTTTGATAGTTAATTATTTTTACTGTTAACTGAAGTGTCAAATTCAAATTCCTCAAACTTGTACTTGCAGTAAGACTATGTTGTCATACCTGCAGATCGAACAAGAAGTCAGCAACATTTTGATGTGTATGAAAACCCACATGAAAGTGAAAGCTGGGAACGTTTTAGGAACATATAAAAGGCAACTATATATTCATAAAAGACAACAAAATAAGAGTTACAAATAAAATAGAGGGATATGTTATGAACCAACCCCCGCCTGCTAACAGTAATAACGTCAAGTGCCATCATTCATTGAAGGTCTAATGTTCATACCAAATTGGTCTCATATACCGGAAAGAAAACGCAATTCTTTTCCTAAGCTTTAAAGTTCACATAACTAATTGGCACGGTAATTATATGATATACAATCCCTCTCTTACTTAGAATCCGTAGGTTATCAATACGGCCATGTCTATTGTTACATGTTATTAATAGGGTGTGAACTTTGACTCGTAATTAAACGGTTGATAGAGATGTTCTAAACAGATGGGAAATATGAACAAGCGGAATAGATGTGGAATATCGATCTTTTAATAAGCTTACATCTTATAACTATTGTCCCCTAGATGTTAACAGTGATGTTCCCATCATTGTGCCTAGGCCAACAGCAGCAGTACCCTTACTATATTCAGTCTGCTACACGAGCAGAGTGATGCCGAGTTCGGCCGCCTACTTCTCCCACATGTAACAGTTTCATTCACTTATTGGTCTCCTTGCAAATGACGCTCGCCCCTTCTGTCCGCTGGATAGTTGTTTTCTTGGCACCCCGAGGCGGTTTATTTACTAGTTATTTAGATGTTTGCAAACGGAGAAAAATGCTTGTTTACTATGTTGTGTATAGTGTATTAATATCTGTCAAGTGCTGGGCTGATGACAATGGGATGACGGATGAACAGCGTCTTATGTCTCGCTTACTTAATAGATATGACCCTGCATCCAGACCTGTATATAATGCCTCTCATAACGTAACCGTGAAGTTTGGACTTACCCTTACTCAGTTATCAGATATGGTAAGTGTATCAACCTTTTCTATTCTGATTTCTCTGTAGATGTGACCAGACGGATTCGTCCCGGTCGGGCAAAAGGTATAATACCTGATGAACAACGCTTGATCAACAAAATATTGGAAGGTTATAATCCTGCCTCTCGCCCGGTTTTCAATGCTTCACACAAAGTCGTTATATTTTTTGGACTGACTTTGACACAAATAGCAGACATGGTAAGTATGAACGATACACATTTATGAATTAAATACCTACATTCTAAATATTATGTATTCAAATGTTGTTAATGATTTCAATTTTTGGCTTATTTTCCACACTCATTTTTTTTAATTACATAAGCTTTATGGTAATTTATTGTCATTAATTTATTGTCATTATTGCCATATTTTCCCCGAATGCCCCTCCATAGCCGTATGTGGAAGAATTGCCAGGTAAAGATCCCGGTTTCCTCCCCAAGTAAACCTCCCAACGGCGTCATAAATACCTGAACTAATATTGAGTATGGCGTTAAATATCAATCTATCTAAATTTGCTTCTCCGGACGTTTTCTTATGGAATAATGGTTCCATTATTATTCAAATGAATCGAAAGTATAATGAAGAAAAATGTTGCAGTAATCTGATTAGTTACTTAAGGCTAAGGTCCGACCAATCGATGCTATAATTAATACCTTTACCACGTTTGTGTCCTTTATTGCTTTGGTGCGTAATTAATTGATATGAAATCGTTTTCTTACTGAATTATTTCTCTTGGGCTTGCTGCTATTTCTCGACCTGGTTATTCTACGACCCATAAGGAACCTATTGCATGGTAGAGAAGAGTAAAATGTCAAAATCTGAAAGTGGCATGAAATCTCAAATTCGGACTTTTCCGATGAAATCTGGTTGTCAGATATATCGGTCAAACCCGTAACCAGTCAAACCAGAAGATGCTTGCGATTAATGAACAAAATAAGAATGCATATTCAAATTTTAGAAGTTTTTCTTGATTTTCACAAATACGTTAATAGCGTTGCCGAGAAATTTATCTGTTTCTGTGTAACCCTGTGTAGTAGATTCTCCAGATTCAGCTTTAACAAACAAATGTGAAATTCCATACTTAATTTCACTTTTAATGATACTTTACTTCAGGTATACATCACAAAATATGCATATATGTGATGTGACTACTGTGACAGCAAAATAATATAATGGTAAACAGGCAAACAACAAGAAATAGATCTGAAACAGATATATTAGAGAGAAAAAACTGTTATCACGCTAAGACATTTACTGGTTTCTGGAAGATAACAGCTGCATCGGGCAGTTGCAATAAAATGTCATTAGTAAGGGATATGAATACAAACCTTTCCGTAGTGAACCAGGTTGGTGGGGGTCTAATGGAACAGCTAACGATTTCATAGAAAACGTCTTTCAAACTAAACTACCCGCTTTCGAAAAATCTTCTGTATCCGATCTATCATACATAAAAGTCCCAGAAAGTTATACATTTTAACTTTTTATATTGAATCCTTCAATAGCGAGGGGCTTTTTAAATAAAAAAAATCAAGCGGTTAAACAAGAGTCTATGCTTCACATTGGAAGGCACAGGGAGAGTGAATTTGTGAATTTGTGACACGTTTTGAGCTACATATTACCAGAAGTCTATGAATGGGGAAGTGTGAAATGTCCCATTACATCATATTACATCATATTCAGTGACCCAGAGGTCACCATAAACAGCGCCCTGTCAGTTAGTCAGAAACCGCGGCTTTTCTTCTGTTCCTCGTATGAAGTATTGTAGGATGCGTCAGAAATAAGAATTTTATAAGAACCAATGCATTCTCCGAACTAGGGTTACTGGGATCTCCGATAGATATGATAATCCATAAAGTGGAGAATGAATTTATTTTCTGATTTGAAATTGCGCAACCGTTGGCAATTTCAAAATCTACCGCGCATAAACGTCACATAATGTAGTATAAGTAGGCCGAAGGCGTCACTACCCTGAATATGGTGTAATAGGAGGCTTCACACTTCCCCATTCATAGACTTCTGATATTACTGATATTACTATTACTGATATTACCTTAAAGTGCAGTTATTGTTTTATGTTCATTGGTCACACATTGGTTCCGTGCTTCCTACTGACCGAGCAATTGTTATATACACAAAGAAAAAAGTTAAGCACCCCCCTGTAAAGTCTGCACCGACCGATAAAATCATTGATGTAGGGAGATTGCTGGTAAACTGATGTTTCAGAAAAGATTGTGAGCATAAAGGGCAACATTCTGGCGATAAGAAATCACCATTAATGACAATAAGCTATACAATTTATTCAGGATATCGTTCGCCAAATCAAAAGTGTATTTTAACAAAATAAAAAGATGCTTGATACCAACGTTGTTATATTATGTCAAAATGAAATGTTTCTAACTTCTTCTATCTGGTTAAAATACAGAAAACTATCTTCTTTTTTTAATGTAAAGAGTTTTCTCACTTTAGTGGCGAGGGTGTCTTTAAATCACAAACTTCCAATACTAACTCCTCCCTTGGTAGTTGAAATCCACAGGAAAATTCCACTTTTGGCAATTTCTACCACTTTAAAGGCCCACTTGCCGCCGTAGCCTGTTTAAATTTGCGAAGAAAACCAATTTACATGAGCTTACTACGACTTATACCACTAAACTTAAACATAGGACACATAAAACATGTCTAGTTAGCTTTAGACTGTAAAAATGGGGTGAAAAACAAACGAAGAATCGAAGCCTGATTACAACAACAACGATCAGTGTCGGTCAACTTTCGTGTTGGATTACCCTCCTTTCAGGCCTTTGTATCTGTGGTTTACACTCAAACAATTATCAGCAGGCTTTTCCAGTCGCTGTTAACCGATCGGCAGTCTGTATTTCTCAGATAAATAGGCCTACGGAAAATTACACTGTGCCGTTAGTTCACTCACTCGACTGAAACATAAAATCGCCAATAGGGGACAGATCGGTTTGTTTACGTTCCGGGTACGTAACAATTCAAATTCAAATTAAAAATACAAAGTGACGTCCAAACTTTTAAATTTTGGTAAAAATAGAAAGTTCCTAACTTATATTGTCTGGGAAAAATACAGAATACGGTCTTTCTTTTTTAATGTAAACAATATTCCTGATTTTCGCGGCAAGTATGCCTTTAAGATTATGTCTAGGTAAACAGATGAATAACATTTTCGACCAACTTACTGTCAAAAATATCCAGAAACGACCAATTTCATGTTTTTTTAAATTTATTTTGGAAGCGAAACGCTTTTAGCTTTTTTTTCTCAATAAAACGTTTTGGAATATTTTGTAAATATGATTGGTTAAAATGGTTTTTGAGGAAGTCATTTTCTATATTGGAATAAGGGTGTAAGAATCAAGTCAAATTAAATTCACCGTTGGCTTTCAGCGAAAAGCTGATATGTTATTGGAATAAAAGGTTGTTTGTTTTTCCTATTGATAGTATTAGTTGCATAAAATAAGTCTTCCAAATAAAAGTAATTCGAAAACGAGTTGAATAATGTTCATTCTATCAGCAAACTCAGTGTGTCTAATTTTTCCAGAAAGCACTCAGGATAAATTGGATGTTGGATCTTTACTAATGACATTATAGACTTTTACTGGCAGATTTCTTAAAATGTTTGCAGCAGGCTGAAGCCCAAGAAGGTACCACTGTTAAGTAGTTCACCTAAGGCGTGTATCTGAAATAGCTGTACTCTTGTACTTTTGCAAAATACCAACCACCTTATGTTAAAGGCCAGTTAACTTATTCTATCTCAATCAGTAAAGTAAGTGAACAGTTGCATTTGGGATGGTAAATTTAGTGTGGATATAGGGATCCTGTCAATGTACATATATAATGCGTCCAGTTTAGAAGCTTGTATTGCTCTGTCACCATTCTGTCCTGATGTATGTGAAATGTACCAATTCGTAAATACAATCTTCAACATTTGCCGAATGGATGTTGATGGCTATATCCTGAGGGAATTCCAGCGGTGTATTAGAATTACTCAAGAAATAAAAATTTTGGATTTCAGTTTTGTCGAATTAAAAGACAACTTTGTTAAGGGTTTATATAGCAATTGACCTGTACGACCCATAGTAGAGTATCCAATCTCAATTTATACCTGCATATGGAAATAGGCTATAAAATAACCATTAATTAAGTAGATAAAATACATGTAACATCCTATTAGATAAGGACTGGCCCATATATCTAAGCAAGGATTGGTCGTATTAGAGGAGATGGCTGAAAGGGCAAATATGCAGGCATCTAATCCTAACCCAATATCTTATCCATTATAACTGTGCATGTAGGAATAGAGATATGAATATCTATTCTTTGTTACAACGTGTGTTATGTAACTACTCTGTCAAACCTGAACTCTTACGATGTGTGTTATGTAACCACTCTGTCAAACAACACGAACTCTTACGACATGTGTTATGTAACCACTCTGTCAAAAACATCACAAACTCCTACCACGTGTGTTATGTAACCACTCTGTCAAACAACACGAACTCCTACGATGTGTATTATGTAACCACTCTGTCAAACAACACGAACTTTTACGACGTGTGCTATGTAACCACTCTGTCAAAAACAACACAAACTCCTACCACGTGTGTTATGTAACCACTCTGTCAAACAACACGAACTCTTACGACATGTGCTATGTAACCACTCTGTCAAACAACACGAACTCCTACGACGTGTGTTATGTAACCACTCTGTCAAACAACACGAACTCCTACGACGTGTATTATGTAACCACTCTGTCAAACAAAACGAACTCTTACGACGTGTGTTATGTAACCACTTTGTCAAACAACACGAACTCTTACGACGTGTGTTCTGTAACCACTCTGTCAAACAAAACGAACTCTAACGACGTGTGTTATGTAACCACTCTGTCAAACAAAACGAACTCTTACGGCGTGTATTTTGTAACCACTGTCAAACAACACGAACTCTTACGACGTGTGTTATGTAACCACCGTCAAGCAACACGAACTCTTACGACGTGTGTTATGTAACCACTCTGTCAACACGTACTCTTACGACGTGTGTCATGTAACCCCTCTGTCAAACAACACGAACTCCTACGACGTGTATTATGTAACCACTCTGTCAAACAAAACGAACTCTTACGACGTGTGTTTTGTAACCACTGTCAAACAACACGAACTCTTACGACGTATGTTATGTAACCACTGTTAAACAACAGGAACTCTTACGACGTGTGTTATGTAACCACTCTGTCAAAGAACACGAAGGCTTACGACGTGTGTTATGTAACCACCTTGTCAAACAACACGAAATCTTAAGACGTGTATTATGTAACCACTCTGTTAAAATATGGGAAATCTGTAGAAACACATAGGGATTAACGTCGATAACAAGCATCTGAGTACATGTACTCAAAACATTTCACATTAATTACCGCCAGAGACCCTCAAGCTAATAACAACAGACGGAGGTATGTCCTTTCAGTGTCGCCATTTTTTCCGTTTTAAGATGACGTGATGTTCCAGTAGCTATTTTTAGATCAATAATGACGTATTTTTACCGTTCTCTAATGTATGATGGTAGATTTAGGTCCAAAAAACATGGCGACAAACTTGAAGTGGGAAGATTGCTTCGGAATATGTAGGTTAGTCCTGCAACCGAACGTCATTTCTTAACCAAAGCCATTTGCTAAATTTCATCACATGACTCTATAACGCACCTAAATTTTATTCACCAATGATTGGATAAAACTAATGAAAAAATGGTATTGACCTTGTGAATGGCATATGGAGCTTATTCTCTATTGTAATGTCACATTCAAATTTCAATTATTCGTTTACGAGGGGATAAAACACACATTGGACAGTTGTTTCAGACTAAATGAACGCTACTCTTTCCATCTAAACTAGTCTAACGTTAAAATTTTCTTTCCCTTTAAACAACATGAACTCTTACGATGTATGTTATGTAAACACTCTGTCAAACATATCGAATATTACTGCTGATATGCATGTAGGTTACTTTACAATATTACAGAGACAAAATGAACGTTGTTTTTGTGAACGTTATTTTATAATGCTATTTTATTTCTTAAACTGTTTTACAACTGCAATAAAGAATTTTATCAGTCAATTATATTTCCATTGCATTATCAGCAAATTTGTGTTGTTTTTTTAGGATGAAGTGAATCAAGTGTTGACCACAAATGTGTGGATTGAGCAGGTAAGATGACTATATCTTATAAACTTTTACCTTGAAACTACTTCTCTATATGAGGTTATCAATGTGTGTTGTTGATTGTGTTGCTATGAAAGAGTGCCTCATATCTATACATGTAGATTGGGACTAGGAAGAGAAGCGTTAAATCAACTTGGATTCAGCCAGTTCCAGGTGACGTCACGTCACGACAGCCGAACGTTGTTTGTCATAATAGCTTGCGTTGATCCCTATCCGTTGTGGAAAAGGCCTTTCGGCGTTTTTCGCATAGGTGTTTTGCGCGGCCGCAGGCTCTTTGTCGGAAATAAAACCCTTGCCTTCGGCGAGTACCTGGCAACTCCACAGTGAAATGTTTCAATTTTTCAATCTCAGACCAAATAAAAATTGGAAAATTTCTGAGTGGATTTTTAACTCGGTCGAAGGTCGGGGGATTCCTCCGGGCAATGAGCCCGGTGAGTACGGCGTAAAAAATCAATCAATCAACCAACCAACGAGGACCCCACTTTATTTTAAGAATATATGGAGTCTCGTCATTAATCTAAATATATTTTGGTGCTTGTTTTCTATAAATAAACATTCTACCAATAATTTCATTCGTTACCATGTGGTAATGGTAACCCCTAGTATGACTTTATTGCAAATGTATTCCTCTATGTGTTTGAGTTGAGAATATTTCCGAAGCTATATGGCTATACACTGTACATAAGCTGTATCATATGCTGCATGTTTTGTTTTGTTACAAATTGCATCAAACCCTTCTACTTTATTTTAGGTGAATTTTCACTTAGTGATACAATAATCCTCTTTCGAGGAATCAACTTCCATCATGTTTTTTCCCAGATTCTAGCCACGATCTTCGCAATTTTGTCTTGGACTAAAACGATCGTTACAATTAAATTGATGATCATCCAGATGGCTTATATTAGCTCTGGGTATATCCCACCACAATCAATCATTTCTCTTCGACGTCCACTTATTGTCACTAAGAGTTATACAACGTTAACATTCGAAGCAAAATACAAATCCCGGATTACTGTTTGAAAGGACGATACCGTGAGGTTTATCTGGATATATCAACCAGGATATCAGGATCTGCCAAGGTCTAACCCAATAGATAATTGTGTTTTTTCTTTGCGCTGTTTTTGGTTTTTAAGTCACTTCCTCTAAGTCTAATACTCTCTCTAAATGGCTTTCAATGTACAATTATTATCTCCGAGTTATTCTTAATGTAAACAATTCTAATGTCAAATGCCACAAAACAATCGAGAACCGAAGCTATTACGTCACTGTTCATCACAACTCAATGTCTGGGTTTTACCGCCATTGCTTATAACATGGACTTTCAATAAATATGGTATCTAAACTATATTAAGGGATGTTTTATTTATGATACCTTATTGTTTTTAGGATATTTGTGTATCACAGAATATTCCGAATAATAAATTCACCATAATTGAATATATTTGAGTATAATGTAGCACTTAGATGTACTTGTGTATCATCTTGATTACCTAAAAATTAAAAAAAAACACTTTCCCCAAATTTAGGTTTGATACAATAAGCTAATGGTGTAAGCATTAGGCGGTCTACAAAGCCGGCGTTTTGTTGTTGGTAATGACATCACTTATCGGGCGGCCTAACAAAGCTTCCGTTTTGTTGTTGGTAATGACGTCACTTATCGGGTGGCCCAACAAAGCTTGCGTTTTATTGGTAATGACGTCACTTATAGGATGGCCTAACAAAGCTTGCGTTTTGTTGGTAATGGCGTCACTTATCGGGCGTCCTAACAAAGATTGTGTGTTGCTGTTTGGAATGACGTTACTTATCGGTTTACGATGGAAGTTCAAGACAGGGAATCATTGTCCGTCTCTTACATTATTTTACATACACAATTTCTAACTGACATACTATATATATATATTTTTATGAACACTAAAACACACGGGCACGCCTTTGAATCACAAACCGGCAATGGATGGGAACTGTTTCGAAAAGTTAAGTGGCATGAGCTGCCAAAAATGTTGATATTTTGACATTGAAACAGAATGTTGCAATTATCGGCTATTTTTCTCAAGACGTATAATTCAGAAGCTTGTTAGTGCTTCTAGTCTTGAGAATGTACAATAAAGTATTGTTTTGAACTAACTTTGGCTTAGAATGAATGTATGGTAGTCCCGGTTATATACATTTTGTTTACTTTTCGAACACTATTCTGGTTCGTATAGGCCACACACTGTATGGATTTTTCTCATTCCAACGCCAATCATTTAGTATTTCGATGGCCTTCAAAGCTTCTTACTGTCGTGATGATCAGAAATTATGAAAAAAGTGTGCATTTTGGCAGCTCATGCCACTTTAATGCAAAGAATTAGAAACATCACAATTATAAACATCAGTGAATTTATTGATATTTGGTCTCAACAAGTTGACATTTATGTTATTATTAAAATATAATATATCTAACAAATATCTGAATACTCTTAAAATAAACCTCTGCTACACAAACAGAATAAAAAACACAATAACTCCCAACATAGTATCCATATAAAAATCTAGTTGGATTTCATTGCTATCTGTCAATGGAAAATTTTAAAAATGTTACCCTTCAGACAAGGTAAGGCTCTTTTGCCCAATCCCATTCAATGGATTAACCATCACTTTCACAAATCAAAACACAATTATGGAGGGGTATGAAATTCTCCCCTTTCAGTTAGAAAGGAACCAATCAGTGTTGTCCTATTTTTTGGGTCACGTGTGCTACGAAGATGGTTGATGTAAATTGGATTGTAGAGTGTGTCAGGAAGAACTTAACGATCTTCCTTTTTTAGCACTGCAGGGATACAATTTGGTTGACGGTTGTGAGTTCTACTACTAACTTTTGATTACATCATTTCAATTCGATGGAGAAAAACACTCACAAAGAACATAAACAAATCACAATGTCTTTAGAGCAGAGAGAAACATTGGTCTATTATTGCTACATTTCTGTTGAACTCAATCATCTTACTTGTACCTTTTTTTACCCAATATAATCTTTCTGGTCCTATTCCAATTATTTTAATGGGATAAAGATGCTTGATTGCACATTGACCGTTAGATGTAGTGAACTATCATATCAGAGGCATTACGAACTAGGTTCAGTCAACAAGTTCAGAGAAATGAAAAAGAGGGAAGGCGTAACGAATGTGATCAGAGCGAATACCCGTAACGTAAAATGACCTGGCAATCCAAACGCGTCTAACTGGGAGGCTTTTTCTTTGAATTACAGCGAATTAATCTTGAACTGATGAAGTGATGTCCACTGGAGGTCGTTAGCGTCATATTCATCACTGTCGGTGGAATATCTCCGGAGATATAGAGATCTCTTGTATTCTATGGACTAATGAAATAGAGATATTTCTATGGTTATTATACAAAGCTTAACAGGCTCTCAGCCTTTCATCGTGTGTTATCGCACCCTGACCAAAATATCACCCATGTCATGGCTGTCAATCCCAACATTGCTATAAAACTGGACGTCATATCACGGTTTCAAAACTACGAAGACAGCAGGCCTATATACATATTGCTAAGCTTGCTTAACCCTAAATTGTGTCAAAACATAATCAATGAAGGGGTCTCTTACATCTGATTTTATTTATTTCATTACGTTTTCTACTGTATGTTCCAAATTGCATTTCTGATATGTCTGATACAGACAAAATGTTTATCAAATAAATACACACCCTCATATTCATAAACAGTAACTACGATAATACAAATACATTGTTTGTTTACATACATACATAATCTGATTATTTGGCGGCTCCATTTTGTTGAATGATGTGCGCCACACATTGCTTGTTTCATTAAAAAGTCACACATATTTACAAACTTGAATCGAAAGAACAACGAACAGACACAGTATAGGATGATGTTGAAATTTCAAAAATAAAATTTTTCATCTTCGATAAAAAAACAACAATGCATTGATGTAAAACAAATCGGTTGTCATCATACTAGTTTCCAAGGTTAAAAACAAAACTTCTACTGAAGATATTAGTTCACTTACATGGTCGTGTTGTCAGGTTTGGGGGGAGAAGAAAATAGGCCCCTTGCCACGATAAAAAGTCCATGCACTTTAATTTTTCTTTGGATTGAGTGTGATTCGAACCAACCTCCCATCGACGAAGTCGGACTGACATACTAAAGTCATGCCGACTGAGCAGCCGAAGCCCCCAATTTCTTTGGCCATGAAGTTTTTTAATTTTGTGCCAACGGTTATGTCCTGTTTACTGCAGTTGTGAAAACAATATTTCTAACCATCGATTTTCAAACTCCACGCATGGATTAACAACATTGACCATGTGTCGTTTCAAACATAAGATACACTTTCATACTTGTGACAATATGCTGAATGTTTTTTTCATCGTCATTGTCCAGTTATACCTCTGAACCACTCATTTAGGAACAACTTAGCGTAAAGTTCGATGCCTACGTGTTTTTCTTCTGATCAAATATTTTCTCAGAACCAGAGGTATTAAACACTGAGATGGTCATTGCATTAGCAGGGCAGTGTACTAAGTAGTTAGTTATATGTGAAATCTGACCACGGTCCCTGAATCACCCTCAATTTCGATAAATTAGGTACTTAAAGATAGGACGTGTGGAAACCACGAGGGTGGATGTTGAATGAGGTGGCATTTGGAGGCTGTAATTCCATTATATATCCACTTCGCGTTAATTCGTCGGCTTTTTGTAAACATTGACAACTCTTCTGATCTCAGACTCTCACGTTTTAGGCTGAACCGAGAGCTTGTCTAAGAACTGGTTAGTTGACAGAGGACATTACCTCTTCAATCCGGACGATTCATTCCATGCAAACGTAGACGAAAAGTGGCTCAATTACCGGGATGCTGCCAATACAGTATATCTATTTATCACATACAGGAACATATACCTTCTCTCTTTCTTTATATATATACATCAACTTGCTCCAATTTATTGCATTGTTAGTTGAAATAGCCAGGCAAATATTAAATTACGAAAAACTATCTGGGCGCTGTGTGCAATCGGTAAATGTTAATAATATCACTACAATTAAGTATTCAATCAAAATGAACAGTAGTTGAACCGCTGGGATCCAAATGATTAAACTATTTCAAAAGCAGTGCGGTCACGAGTTTTCGGGTTACTGTACATAACCATTTCGTCTTGCAGTTCAGTAACATCAAACAAAATATAGTATGAATAGAAACAAATTACTTTGTACAGGAAACGCCAAATGAAAAGATATGGAATAGGGAAGCAATTTGTAGACACTTTCCGATCAATGGTATTGATAATCAGTGTTGCTCGAGCAATTCAACAAACATGGCAACCAATTTCCTCTCAATATTTGCCAATGTTTCATTTAAGGTTTTTACACATGTGACAGTATTTGAAGGTAGTGAGTATGAGCAGATGTTCGGGTCTTTATCTCGATGCCACCAGGGGCTCTTAGTTTTAGCACTTATTTCCTTAATAATCCAGATTGATGTGTGCGTAATGGTTAACCCGACGCCATCACATATCCACGCTTCTTGATTCTTGATTTTAGACGGTTTAATTATTATAATAGATACCTGGATACAACAAAAAAAAGGAAACAAATTCTATTTAAGTGAAAGTAACTGCCTAGATTCGGACTATTCTGGTGAGAGAATATGACCATTTGAAGATCATTGTGAAACTTAATGATTGCTATTGAAATAAAACTATCAGTTCAGTCTGCCAGCTGCACTAAGCTAAGATAATAGAGGACAAATTAACAAAATATAAATAACCGGATCGGACAAGTTACTTCCTGAAATTACTTTATTTGGTCAAATTTTGTAGAAAAGTATGACTAAAATATTTCTTATTTGTACTACTTTATAAAAATAGCTGTAAGTATCCTAGTTTTGGTTAAACCACAGTATATTACTACAATTACAGCTCATGTTACAGTAATATTTTACTGGCCACCAATGTTCTTATCAAGACAGAAATGAAAGAACTGAACATTTTAGACAGCTTATCAATCTAAATAGCCATTACCGTATAATACACGCGTGGAATTCAATTAAGCCTGAAATTACTACTGATTCTGGGGAATTATATGATAGAGATGACAGAGTAATTTCAAGGAAAAGAATTAAATCATTCTTAAATTGTATGTGGACTGTGTTGATAGGCCCCACACCCACCCCTTGGTTGACGGTGCTGTGATTCATGGTCAAATACTCCCAGCTAATACATTGTCTGCTCAAGAAACCGTGTCATCAGTAGTTTTATAGAGAAAGCAGAAGCAGTGACCGTACGAAGGTTATGTCGGCTTCTTCTAACCTCCCATCTAAAATGAACGGACATCAATGGTCATCGCGCCTCGTCCCATTCCTGCCTAGACATATTTGTATGGCTCTTTTACGATATCATTTAGACTTGGTATTGCCAGAGGGTTCAGCCCTAGAACATTAAGTTGATAATGTGGCCGTCAGATAAAGCAGGTAGGCCTTCTTGGGCGTCGAACTTACAGTCACGGACTGATATGTTACATAGAAAGGGATGTGCGTGTTACGTCTTTGATGTATATTCTTACTTGGGTGTATATCTTTACCAGTTATACTTGGCGACATGTTTTTTGTTAAGTATGTACTATCACTCTCGCCATTAACCATATGGTATTCAGCAGGACTCGGAGAAGTTATTCTAGATATTATGTCGAATGAATACAAGATAACGCTGGGTCGTCAAGATATTCTATCGGGCAAAGGGCTCGGCCCTTCCCCTTTTAGCTTGGCACCCTATCTTAGGCGCGAGATAAAATACTTACCAATCAATCAAACAATCTAAATATTTAAACAGTCTGAGGTGCAAACAATTATTTTGTCAATGGTTGCTTACAACGCCCATTATTATTAAATCATTATTTTAAATTGCAAAAGAAACAGTTTTGACAAAATATATGCTAAAACCATACTATACATAACCTGAACTCTGGTACATTGTATGATTAACAGTTAAAACAATGGTTCATTCCATCCTTCAGTATATGTTGAACCATTGGATACCAGGGCAGTATATGACAAACCTTGGTGTTTTGAAACGGGCATAATTGTAACTTAATATGGATTGATTTGTCTTAGGTCCGTTTTCCTCACAGTTTTTGGATCTAAGGTACATGTAAACGCCGGTACAACAGGGCAACAAAAAATGTCAACTTTCTTAAATGTGTCATGTTATGTTAATTTAAGTACAAAATATTCAATATTTCTTGACTTGAAATTTAATTTAATAAAAAAGCAACCGAGAGAATATTTTCTTTCCATGCGTGAGGATTGGTGGTCATTTTTCCCATGTAATAAATTTTGTATGTAAGTCCTTATTTGAAACATTGCTCAAATGATGGATTGATTGCTTGCTCAGAGTTTATTGGGATGCAACCCCTGCTCCGTAGCGCCAAGGCAGTTTAGCCGACCTTCCCCTGATAACGTTTCAAATCTTTTAATGGCATTTAGAAGTTGAAAGGTTACAATAAGGTGAAGACTTAATTGTGGATAACAACTTATTGGTTTATTGGGTGACGACGTTTCGATGTAGTTCTTATAACAAAGTAAGAACTACATCGAAACGTCGTAACCCAATAAACCAAGAAGTTGTTATCCATAAGTAATTCTTCACCGTATTGCTTCCCCTGATACTTTGTAACAATTCAGCAAATATTGAGTAATAACTCACTTAGTATTTTTTACACGTCAAACAAATGTATTTTAACTGACTGGGATCTGTGAATGAACTTGTCTTCCACCAGTTAGTCTTTTCATATCAATAGTCTTCATTATGTATCGTCTCATCTTCGTTTTTTAAAACTAACATCAAATATGACCTTGGCAGTAGGAGCAGATCGTACCTATAAAAGAATTCTTCCAATAAGATTCTTTCCAAGAAAGCCATTTCTTTTCCACCGAGCTCTAAACTTGTCTGTATAGCTCTTCAAATAGAAAAGACCATTCTTGTTTATGTCCCTCTGCCAGTGTAAATTTATTTTAAAACATATATATTTATAATATCTGTATGTATGTCTCGCGTGATTGTCTCAATACTTCCAACTCCAACTTTCTTCTATTTCATTTCTCCGGAAATGTCTACCCATCGATTATATGGGACCACTTTTCGTTTTTTTGCTCGACCCTTATTGCCTTTGTTTTCAATTCTCGAGCAATAATTGGCTTTATTTCATTACGTTCTAAAATACGATATCAGTTTGTATGTAGGTATATTTTTAAATAAAACGACATATTCTTCTGCATCGATAAAGACAAATCAACCCTTTTCAAATAGATGTACATTGATTTCTGTAATTCTTGTTTGTTTCTGTTCTAAATAGGAATGGATTGATCAAAGGTTGAAATGGAATCCCAAAGATTACAATGGCCTGGAGATAATGCGGATACCTTGCAATACAATATGGCTTCCGGACATCGTACTGTACAACAGGTATGTCCGTCTACAACAGCCACTCTCACTAGTGGGAATTACAACTGGCTGGCCTTTAATTGGAAATTGAATCTGGCTTTAGATCTAAGAGGTTACCACGGTTGGAATTAACCATGTAGATTGGCAAGTAACAGGAAATTCCGTTAAGAATGAAATCCCGAGAGTTCTGTCTTAACCGAACAATAAGATGTGATCGACGGAAACCCCAGTAAAATCCACCTCCGAATCACTGCTTATCGTCATATTTATAGGCCATGCTATTATGCTAACGTTAAGTGGTTTGATCATATCTCTACCTAGTTTGATTAAACTTTCTATATCCTATTGTTTAGTTATACTATTGACTTACAGCTGTAGTTGAGTGACAGTGTTACTATGGCGTCACAATATAACCACTAATGAGCACAATGTTAGGATTCATGCTTTGAAGCAAATTATTCAATAAAGAAGTTTCTAAAGATGTGTAAATTCAATCCCCATTTGTGGAAGGGTTGTCATGCATAACAACAAGTTAAGGGCTGTCCTACCACAGCCCGGTTTCCTCCCCACCAAACCTGGCAACGCTGCCATATAAGTGAAATAATCTTGAATAATCAATCAATTATATCAATTGCACTTGATAAATACACCGGTAAAATGATTTTAATGGGAAATAGGCCTAATTTATACCTCAACACGAAGTAAGTTTTGTGAACATCACAAGCCTTCCAATTTTTGTGTCAAATGAAAAAATTGTAATAAGTTTTAGATTTAATTTAGTATCATTTCATAAATATGAAGAAATATCATTTTGCGAAAGACGGAGTTTTATCATTGTTTGATTTATCCTATTGAATAATAAGGAAACTCAATCTTTCCGACCATTATGTGGGGTTGCTCCGTATCCATTGTTTTAGAGTTGAAGAAAAATCCGAAATGAAAAAAAAAAACAAAAAAAAACAACGCATTTTTAATTTCTTGATGTAGCCGATTTGACTCCAGCGAAAACACATTCTTTGCTTTGCTTTTAAAGTGATGGTGTTAAAATGAAACAATAAAATATTCCCTTTACAATCTGATGAGCGAACAATTATTCAAGTTAAAAGTCTCCCTTGTCTTGTCTGGTAGTGAATCTGAATATACAACTGAGGTTTCGGCGATTTTCAGTGAAGAATTGGATTGTCCTCATCAAGTGTCAAAAACAATATGGAGGCGAATGCTTCTTACCACAATAGCTGTAGTACAAAGTGCTTTTAATCTCTTCAATCCATATGTGAACACCATAATTGATAAAACCGGATAAGACCATGTATAACATTAGGTTTCTACACTGAGTCTTCAATAGTACATGTGCCTAATGGAAGCGGACTTTATAATCTTCATTCAAAACTTTTCCCATTTCTTTTTTCAGTGCGGATGATTTTACAACAGGGTATATGCAAAGTAAAGCTATGGTGGATTTTAATGGTATTGTATTTTGGTCTCCACCTGCAAAATTTCGGAGTTCCTGTAAAATAGATATCACCTACTTTCCGTTCGATGATCAGCGATGTAAGATGAAGTTTGGATCGTGGACGTATGACGGTTTTCAGGTGGATGTGACAAACAGATCAGCACAAGTGGACTTAGCCAATTATGTATATAGCGGAGAGTGGGAACTTATAAACATTGAAATTATTCGCCATGAAGTCTATTATGCGTGTTGTGTGGCACCATACCCGGATGTAACATTTTTTATAACAATGCGCAGGCGCACACTGTACTACCTTTTTAATATCATCTTTCCATGTCTGTGGTTGACGATTCTCAGTCTGTTGGGGTTTTGGCTTCCCCCTGATTCCGGAGAGAAAATTACCTTAGGTATCACTGTACTTCTAGCCTTCTCTGTCTTCATGTTGTTGATTGCTGAAAACATGCCAGCCACATCAGAGTTTGTTCCATTAATAGGTAAGATTTATTAGTTTAATTAAACTTTAACCTGTGTACAACGTAGTGATTAAGCCTTCTAGTGCCATTACAACGTTAAAATCACTATTATATCAGAATATATCAAAACGAAAAGTGTACAGCGATTTGTGGGTTAGTCGCCAAAGTGAAGGTCTGGGGTTTCCTCTGGGCAAAGAACTCCCCCCTCCCCTCCCCTCGCCTTCACTGAACCTAGCAACGCTGCCATATAAACCATATAATCTTGAGCGCGACATAAAACATCAAGTAATCTATCTTTGCTTCCCATCTAACATCGCCATCGCATATCAGACGTATCTTTTGATTATACTTGTTCAATATCAAATATACAACAAAAAAATAATGTATTAGACCTTGTATCTATAGCTGGATATATTCAAAAGGATTTTATTTTTTGTAAATGTGTCAGATAAAATACCACGGGTTTTTTCTACAGATAACAATTGTAAATATTCTTTTTTAGGAATATACCTGACGGTGACCATGGCAATGACGTCACTCTCTATTATTCTAACAGTATTTGTTCTTCAACTTCACCATGTGAGTCCGCACCAGAAGAGAGTACCAAAATGGCTACGCTTAATTATGTTTGAAGTAGTTGCTCGGGTGATCTGTATGAGATCAAATGTTAAACAATTACAAGGCAACGAAAGTATTCAACGTCAGAGGGACATTTGCTTGTCCACTTTCTCAGAAACACGCGATGAGAAAAACTGTAACGGCAGTGTCCGTCATACACGAGGTACTGTGTCGTGTGGTCGCTATTTCGATAAACATGGACGTGAAGTGGAAACAAAAGAAAAAATAACCAACCATTTAAAAATCTTAATTTCTAAACAAGATAGTGAAGAGGAGTACCAAGACGTGGTGAATGAATGGCGCTTGGTCGCTCAGTTGATGGATAGATTTCTCTTCTGGTTATTTCTCATTGGATCTACAATATCTACGGTTATCATTCTTGTATTCCTGCCAATGGGAAAACCAGTGAAACAGTGAGCATAAATACATCGGTCAATACCATGATTGTCTGCAACATTGTATTCATAGTTTTCGCTGTGACATAACTACATAATCTCTATCTAAAATTGGCCTGGAATAAATTGCATGACAGATGATATCTCTTCTGGGTAATACGGCATTTATCTACATGATCAATGAGATGTTGTTATACAATTCGACTGATCTAGTTTGAGAGAATCTGCCCTTGTAACAACTTACTTGAACGTCCACACGCCTCCAATTGTCAATCCAAAGAAACATATGAAACAACTGTTATATATTTAGAGTTGAACTGTGGAGATTTTAGAACTTGCATTGTGATTCATACCGACATCGGTTTTGTATATACTTGTTCAATAACCAGGGTATGTATTCTTATACAAGTGGCTTATATATTTAATGACAACGTTTTCCAATAACAGGAAAGCGAAAACACTTGTGTATTCAAATATATATTTGTGGTTCTTATACAACGTGACAATATCACGTGACATTCATATCATGGTCCTGTTGATTTGTGCTTTTAACGATGGGCATTTGCCATAACTATATGTGAACGCTGGTCGTTGGTCGTGTAATACATTAGAAATTTACTGGGCCTTAACACGTCTTCTTTAAACTGGAATTTTCTGCCTAAATCTGAATATGTTGTGGTTAAAACAGAATTTGGAAAGTTGCCCTTTCAAATAGTGTAAGTTAGAAACTTTTTGTTAATTTCGTTATAAATGTTGTGCCCAAGAAAAGAAGACATGTTTGATATAATGTCATTTTTCCATCAGTGTAAATGTCGCTTTGCAACATGGCGTCATCAAGGGGGAGATATTCGGGAACCGGTATTGATTTTAAAGAATGTTTCGTTACAATTGCCTAATAGATATTTCAGGATACTGTAGACATACTCAACCAATAGTTCCATTTGATATATTATTTATATTTGGTTGAAAACGAATGTGGTTTCAGTGTCTGAAAATGTAGACTTTTGTTTAGATTTTATTTTTGTTATATTATCCTAATTGTAAGTAAAGTTAGCCCTATTTTACAGTTAGAGCATGCCGTTTGAATTTTAAGGAGTGTTCAGCAAATATCTCATCAAAGCTTATCTGAATTTGTGGAAGAAACAGTTGAGTTTGGAAGACGTGCTAAAGGTTTTCACTCTGCAAGTGAAACAAAGTTTAACGTTAATATATTCATAGATACCGATTCTTATTGTTTAGCATGTTGCCCTTTTGTCACTTCTGTGAGGTGTTTAACAATATGCGTATCCATGTATATATACATTATTTGTTTTAATTTAATAGTACTGAATTGTATTTAGTTTCAATTGCCATCAAATGAGTATGCTTGTATATATGGGCCTATTTATTTCTTTTCTTTAATTTAGCTATTAACTATTTCTTTGGTTTTCCTCATTTGATTCATAAAAATACCATTATTACAACATATCCAATGGGAAGTGGAATTTCGTATCGATATATAACCTGATGACACAAGCAATGTGAACATATCTTCCATTCATATTCTAAAACCATTCAATAAATCGGAATAAAATTCTAAAACTGAGAATCACTACTTCCATATGGTAATCTGGTTGTTTAAGCCTTAAATGATATGTACCACAGGGACTTAATTATTAGTGTTCGCTTGTGTTTTGCAATTGACAGATTGAAATCATTTCACTCCGCGGCCTGAAGCCGAACGCTGTCACTCCAAAAGGATGGAATGTAATGTTGGGTATTAAAGGGGCATGAGCTGCCAAAAATGTTGATAATTTGACGTTAAAACAGAATGTTAAAATTATTGACTATTTTTCTCAAGACGTACAATTCAGAAGCTTTTTAGTGCTTAAAGTCTCGGAAATGTACGATAAAGTATTGTTTTGAACTAACTTTGGCTTAGAATGAATGAATGGTCGTCCCGGTTATTTAAATTTTGTTTACATTTCGAACACGTTTTCGGTTCGTACAGGCCACACACTGTATGGATTTTCCTCATTCCAACGCCAATCATTTGGTTTTTCGATCTCCTTCAAATCCTCTTACTGTCGTGACGATCAGAAATTATGAAAAAAGTGTGAATTTCGGCAGCTCATGCCACTTTAAAGAGGTATTTCTGTGAAGTGACCACTTTGTAGCGACACGCATGACTGAAAGTCTATTCTTTTGGTACAGACCACTTTCCTTCTGCCACATTGATTACCCCTTAATGAACCTATGACGTCAAGAAGCAATGTATGCATGAAAAAAAATTGTTGAGACAGATATGAACAATTAAAATAAAAACTGACATTTTCAAAATTTGCTTTGTACCTTTTCTAGTCTGTCAGGTACAGTTATCTAGTACGGATACCGTATTCCTGAACAATAATCTAACCTACTACGAACGATAGTAAAATACAAAGACTAAAGGATCGTAAACTGATTGACAAGTTCTTTGTAAACATCCTAACATTTGACTTTCCTTTACATAGTTGACATGGTGGTTTAAAGGGTAGTTACGATGCTAAAACGAAACCAGGATCTTCATCAGTTATCACAACATATCATTGTTTATCTTACAAACAAAATCGGTTGTCTCTTTATTAATGTTAAAATAATAAAACCCAACATCTTAAAATTAATTTATTGCCTTTACCTGACTCTATCCAATAATCAAGACAGATCAGAAACACAAACCACTGATTTTTTAATGAACTCATTCTGAATTTGAACTACATTATCGTTGCAAAAACCGAACTCAAGTAAAATAATAACTTTAGACCTATTGAGATGACCCAAATATTAAATTTATTATTATCTATGAGATTGACAAGCGACGCAATCAAGAAGAAACGGAAAACCCTTCCCGTAAAAATTGATTTTACCTTTTTGAATTGATAAATAAACGCCAATATAGTGTATGCTGAGATGATAAGCGTGTACTTAACCAAAAATGTTTCTGGTGCATTTCCTTATCGCCCAGCTTATGATCGGGAGACGTCTTAAAGTGCTGAACTGTCTGGTCTAAGTTGGATATAAATTCGTTTCAGAATTGTAAGCAGACTAGTATGCAGTCCCTGTCCAGTAAGTTGTCTGGAGATAATTATGATGGCACCACATATCATTTTATTTTGGGGGTTCCTTTCGTGTTTTACTTCACATATATTAATTTTTTTACTATCTGTGTAAACCACTAGACTATATTTAGTAAGGTAATGCTAATCAGCTATAGACACATATGAATATATAATCCAACGAAACTCAAATTAACTCAAAATCATCAAAAGTAAATAATTAATCTGTGCACAGCAGTCGTTATTAGATGATATGCAAGGGTTAATGTACGCTGCTAATATATTCTGACACCAAGAAGGTAGCCGAGAAACGATCAATTTCCATATCGTCTTGGGAGCCCAACAAATGTGTCCCCGTGACGAAAACACTCAACACTCGTTTCAGCCTCGATCAGTTAAAATTAGTAGAAATCTTGATATATACCGAAACTGCGTCAGAAACAAATGCTGTTCGCTGAAGATGTCGTTGTGGCTACAAACTCACGAAAAAATGTTGAGTCGATACAACCACACTTTTCCCTCAAATACATGTAGTAAAAATAATTATTTTAATGCTACGGCGATATGTTAAGTGTTTGGAATTGCAGTGATTGTTAGCTACAGATATTCCATATCTTTGAATATAGACAATGCATTTGCATCTGTCAGAAACTTTACAAAGAAATGGTTGGAAGAAGTGAAGAGAGTGGACAAAACTGTTCCAGAGTCAGTATAGTGAGAGAGCAATCGTACGCAGCCTCAGACACACACTGTCAGGAAATGCAATAGAACATATACGCTTTAGCTGTGCGAAAACGTCAAACGGATATAAAACTTATGTGTGTCCAATCTAACCAGAACTCAAAATCCAAGATTTTAGCGAGGGTGTCAGTATACGTATCGATGTAAAAATCAATAAAAAATCATTAATTGCGTTAATGTGCGATTAACTGTAAATTTAAACATATAGTATTTTTTCCTTCCATGAATTTGGTTAGAAATTCGTGGAAGATCTAAAGTCTCAAATCGTCAGCAAGTCTTGTAGACTTGTTTAAGTGGCATTTAGAAGTTGAGCATAATAATGAAAGAAAGAAAACTCTTGCGTATGGATTTACAACTTCTTGGTTTATTGGGAACACGACGTTTCGGTGTAGCTCCTAACACCGTTATCAAGTGATGAGTAACAGATATGTAAGATGATTATTTATACTAAACTGTAACAAAGGATAAAGGATATAACAACAAGCTCTTAAAACAATAAAGCACATAAATGGAGAAAAGGGTTTAAACTCTGTGGGGTTCTCTTAAGATTAATAGATCATAAATGTTAGGGATAAATAGTCCTTGGTCTCTGTTCATTATTGGCTTAATCCTCTTTATGTGAATGGCTTCAAGTAGCTTTCTTTTCTTCCAGCAGCTTTGGTTAGTTTCTAAGATGTGTGTTTTGTCCCATTGAATATTGTGTGTGGGGTTTGCCTGGATATGGTCTGAGATGGCTGATTTGCCATCTAATTTTAACACAGATGTTTGATGTTCTTTTACTCGTATGTTGATGGGCCTGGATGTTTCTCCTATGTATAGGTTCCCGCAATTACAGTTAATTTTGTACACAGAGCCTTTAGGTGGGTGTGGCGTGGTCATCGGATTTTTCCCAGTAGCATTAAGAATGTTTTTTAACTTTGGTGAAGTGGAGAAGCTGGTTTTGATACCGGCTTGTCGTAGGAGTCTAGATATGTGGTAGGAGGTCTTGCCTATGTATGGTATTGATATTCTAATGTTCGGTTCATCAAACTTGGTATTGGGAGGCTTCTTGTTTTTTGTTGCATTATGTAAAGCTTGACTGACGACTTTCTCGGGGTAATCATTGAAGGTAACAAAAACTGTCTTGAGATGTTCTAGTTCGGTTTTGGGGTTGGTGCTGCAAATTTTAATGGCTCGTTTAGCTAGGGTAGTGATAATGCCTGTCTTAGTCTTGGTTGGATGGTTGGAGTTGTAATTTAAATATTGATCGGAGTGTGTTGGTTTCCTGTAGACTTCGGTTGTGAGGTTGTCTGCTTTACGACATACGAGAACATCTAGAAATGGCAGTTTGTGTTCCTTTTCTTCTTCCATGGTGAATTGTATGCGCACGTTTTGTTGGTTGAGGTGTTGTAGGAGATCTTGAGGATTGGATGTTTCATTTAAGATAACAAAGGTGTCGTCAACTTTTCTCATCCAAAATAGAGGTTTCATGGGTGAGCTGGATAAAGCCTGGTTTTCAAATTCTTTAATATAAATTTCGGAGATAATTGGCGATAGTGGGGAACCCATTGGGAGTCCATGGATTTGCTCGAACAAGTCATCACCCCATGTGAAGTAAGTTGAGGTTAAACATTTCTCTAATAATCTAATCAGGCTCTCATTGGTTAGCTTTGTTGAAAGTGGCGTCGACGCAGTTAGTTTATCTCTAATTAGATTGATGGCATCAACTGTAGGGATGTTGGTGAACAGATCCACAATATCATAACTTACCATTTTATCATAACTTACCATTTTAGCTTTAAGAGCTTGTTGTTATATCCTTTATCCTTTGTTACAGTTTAGTATAAATAATCATCTTACATATCTGTTACTCATCACTTGATAACGGTGTTAGGAGCTACACCGAAACGTCGTGTTCCCAATAAACCAAGAAGTTGTAAATCCATACGCAAGAGTTTTCTTTCTTTCATTATTATGCTCAACTTCTAAATGCCACTTAAACAAGTCATACGTCATCAATATGGAGATGTGGCGATCAAAGAAATCAATCGACTCAGCAAACTAGAGAAGAAATTCCTTAATTCCTCCAACCATGTCACATTTCTCATGAGATGCCGGGATAACAACATCATACCTAAAGGACTCAAACTAAAGACACCTGTTCCATCAGCTAAAGCCCAATCAATCGTCAACCAAGCCAGTAAACTTCTAGTAAAAGAAAGACTGTTCCATCATAGAAAAGGCAAAGCTAAAACCTTATTAGAAGTCCAGCAGCAGCAAGAATTACTCCAATCAAAACTTCACCCTGAGTTATACAACACCTTAAGACAGTCCCAAGCCCAGGCCAACCAGACATATGAAAAGAAACTAAAAGTTAATCTGAAGAAAAAGTATACGGATCTATCTAAGAGTACCCCTAAAAGAACACCAACTCAAAACATAGCAAGTAAACAGACATTCATTGAAAAAACAGTTGTGAATCTCAGCTCCAAGACACTCACCGAAAACCAGAAAAACGTACTATCAAAAGGACGTGACTATGTGCCAGTAAATACTAAACCTTCTGTTGACCACTTTTTAGCCGATGTCGAGAAGGGATTACAGCAACTTGCTCCAGGGGGTAATGTGGATTACCTAAGACACCAGATCACAGAAGCTCTATCCAAGGCCAAACCTCAAAAATCTAATCTTACCAAAGCCGAAAAAGAAGCCATCCGTGAACTAAAACAAGACAAATCTATTGTAATTGTTCCCGCTGATAAAGGAAAAGCAGTAGCCATATTAGATTCAGTTGAATTCCATAGACTTGTTAACAACCTGCTATCAGATGAATCAACCTACAAGATACTAAGCAAAGATCCAACTAGCCGCCTAGACAGACAACTCAGAGTCATCCTAAACGATCTTAAAACCAGTGGAGAATTGAACCAAGAAGAATTCAGGAAACTCATTGTTCAGAACCCCAGACCTCCTTATGCACGGGCAACTATTAAAATCCACAAAAATCCAGTCAAAGTAAGATTACTCATTTGTTCCATTGATAGTGTATTCTACAACACCGCCCGTTTCTTGTCCAAGATATTCTCACCATGGGGTAAAAATGCTGAATCATACATTAAAGACTCATCAGAATTCTGCAAAAAATTAATAGACTTTAGATCACCATGTAAAATGGTAAGTTATGATATTGTGGATCTGTTCACCAACATCCCTACAGTTGATGCCATCAATCTAATTAGAGATAAACTAACTGCGTCGACGCCACTTTCAACAAAGCTAACCAATGAGAGCCTGATTAGATTATTAGAGAAATGTTTAACCTCAACTTACTTCACATGGGGTGATGACTTGTTCGAGCAAATCCATGGACTCCCAATGGGTTCCCCACTATCGCCAATTATCTCCGAAATTTATATTAAAGAATTTGAAAACCAGGCTTTATCCAGCTCACCCATGAAACCTCTATTTTGGATGAGAAAAGTTGACGACACCTTTGTTATCTTAAATGAAACATCCAATCCTCAAGATCTCCTACAACACCTCAACCAACAAAACGTGCGCATACAATTCACCATGGAAGAAGAAAAGGAACACAAACTGCCATTTCTAGATGTTCTCGTATGTCGTAAAGCAGACAACCTCACAACCGAAGTCTACAGGAAACCAACACACTCCGATCAATATTTAAATTACAACTCCAACCATCCAACCAAGACTAAGACAGGCATTATCACTACCCTAGCTAAACGAGCCATTAAAATTTGCAGCACCAACCCCAAAACCGAACTAGAACATCTCAAGACAGTTTTTGTTACCTTCAATGATTACCCCGAGAAAGTCGTCAGTCAAGCTTTACATAATGCAACAAAAAACAAGAAGCCTCCCAATACCAAGTTTGATGAACCGAACATTAGAATATCAATACCATACATAGGCAAGACCTCCTACCACATATCTAGACTCCTACGACAAGCCGGTATCAAAACCAGCTTCTCCACTTCACCAAAGTTAAAAAACATTCTTAATGCTACTGGGAAAAATCCGATGACCACGCCACACCCACCTAAAGGCTCTGTGTACAAAATTAACTGTAATTGCGGGAACCTATACATAGAAGAAACATCCAGGCCCATCAACATACGAGTAAAAGAACATCAAACATCTGTGTTAAAATTAGATGGCAAATCAGCCATCTCAGACCATATCCAGGCAAACCCCACACACAATATTTAATGGGACAAAACACACATCTTAGAAACTAACCAAAGCTGCTGGAAGAAAAGAAAGCTACTTGAAGCCATTCACATAAAGAGGATTAAGCCAATAATGAACAGAGACCAAGGACTATTTATCCCTAACATTTATGATCTATTAATCTTAAGAGAACCCCACAGAGTTTAAACCCTTTTCTCCATTTATGTGCTTTATTGTTTTAAGAGCTTGTTGTTATATCCTTTATCCTTTGTTACAGTTTAGTATAAATAATCATCTTACATATCTGTTACTCATCACTTGATAACGGTGTTAGGAGCTACACCGAAACGTCGTGTTCCCAATAAACCAAGAAGTTGTAAATCCATACGCAAGAGTTTTCTTTCTTTCAAGTCTTGTAGAGAAAAAACATAGCCGATCGACCGCTTCGATAAAGGTCGACTATCGCAGGAGTCAGTCCGTCTTCCACGCACAATATAAATATTACTACTTGAAAATATAACAATGTAAGCAGTGTTTCGGCTCTTTTTGTTTAAACCGAATTCTGATAAAGTGTTTTGAGATGCTGCTCACTGCCAGGTTGTATGGCATCGATATTAACTAACAATTGATAAACACAGTTTTTCGATGTGATTCATTGGAATGTGTTTAGTTTGTCTTTGGAAATGCTTCAGACGACAATTCACATTATGATCATCATCTTTCCCCTCACAAACTAGGAATTATCCTCAAGGAATGTTTGACCTTGTGTGTTATTGACACTTGATGAAATCTGGTCATGCTATCTTGAGTTTTATTCTCTTGTCTAATTTGACAACCCAATACATCATATACGTAATCATATAGAAACAAGAAAAGTGGAATATGTCTGGGAAACAACCATTTTAAATATAACAAGGGTTCTCTATTTTACTCGTCTTCTTTACCCGCTAGAAAAAAAACCCGTCTCAAATCAAGCTTCTCACTATATTTTTGTTAAAACTGTTTTGCTCTTATGAAAAGTATAAAATCTACGGATCGTCCATTATAATGAGATAACAATTAACGTATGAATGAAATTTTAAAAAATCAACAATAAGATACTAAGTTAGCTGATAAATTTCATTGAATTCATTAAACGATTATTCTTTATAACTATACAGAAAAAACGAACTTCAACGAATTTCTAAGAAAAGTTTTAGAATCAGTCAGTTTTACTCTCACAAAGTAAACATGACCACTTACCATTTTTTGGCTCTTGTATAAACCACTCTACCTTCAGTGAGGAGTTATTGATAGTCGTATACTAGAATTTAGGCTTAGAATTATCTTCAAGAACAATTGTGTTTTATTGGCCATTGATGGAATTTTGCCATGTTTTCCTTAGTTTTACTCTCGTGTCTTTTGTGGCAACCCAATACATCACAGACGTAATCATAAAGAAAATCTTGAATAATCAATCAATTATATCAATTGCACTTGATAAATACACCGGTAAAATGATTTTAATGGGAAATAGGCCTAATTTATACCTTAACACGAAGTAAGTTTTGTGAACATCACAATCCTTCCAATTTTTGTGTCAAATGAAAAAATTGTAATAAGTTTTAGATTTAATTTAGTATCATTTCATAAATATGAAGAAATATCATTTTGCGAAAGACGGAGTTTTATCATTGTTTGATTTATCCTATTGAATAATAAGGAAACTCAATCTTTCCGACCATTATGTGGGGTTGCTCCGTATCCATTGTTTTAGAGTTGAAGAAAAATCCGAAATGAAAAAAAAAAACAAAAAAAAACAACGCATTTTTAATTTCTTGATGTAGCCGATTTGACTCCAGCGAAAACACATTCTTTGCTTTGCTTTTAAAGTGATGGTGTTAAAATGAAACAATAAAATATTCCCTTTACAATCTGATGAGCGAACAATTATTCAAGTTAAAAGTCTCCCTTGTCTTGTCTGGTAGTGAATCTGAATATACAACTGAGGTTTCGGCGATTTTCAGTGAAGAATTGGATTGTCCTCATCAAGTGTCAAAAACAATATGGAGGCGAATGCTTCTTACCACAATAGCTGTAGTACAAAGTGCTTTTAATCTCTTCAATCCATATGTGAACACCATAATTGATAAAACCGGATAAGACCATGTATAACATTAGGTTTCTACACTGAGTCTTCAATAGTACATGTGCCTAATGGAAGTGGACTTTATAATCTTCATTCAAAACTTTTCCCATTTCTTTTTTCAGTGCGGATGATTTTACAACAGGGTATATGCAAAGTAAAGCTATGGTGGATTTTAATGGTATTGTATTTTGGTCTCCACCTGCAAAATTTCGGAGTTCCTGTAAAATAGATATCACCTACTTTCCGTTCGATGATCAGCGATGTAAGATGAAGTTTGGATCGTGGACGTATGACGGTTTTCAGGTGGATGTGACAAACAGATCAGCACAAGTGGACTTAGCCAATTATGTATATAGCGGAGAGTGGGAACTTATAAACATTGAAATTATTCGCCATGAAGTCTATTATGCGTGTTGTGTGGCACCATACCCGGATGTAACATTTTTTATAACAATGCGCAGGCGCACACTGTACTACCTTTTTAATATCATCTTTCCATGTCTGTGGTTGACGATTCTCAGTCTGTTGGGGTTTTGGCTTCCCCCTGATTCCGGAGAGAAAATTACCTTAGGTATCACTGTACTTCTAGCCTTCTCTGTCTTCATGTTGTTGATTGCCGAAAACATGCCAGCCACATCAGAGTTTGTTCCATTAATAGGTAAGATTTATTAGTTTAATTAAACTTTAACCTGTGTACAACGTAGTGATTAAGCCTTCTAGTGCCATTACAACGTTAAAATCACTATTATATCAGAATATATCAAAACGAAAAGTGTACAGCGATTTGTGGGTTAGTCGCCAAAGTGAAGGTCTGGGGTTTCCTCTGGGCAAAGAACTCCCCCCTCCCCTCCCCTCGCCTTCACTGAACCTAGCAACGCTGCCATATAAACCATATAATCTTGAGCGCGACATAAAACATCAAGTAATCTATCTTTGCTTCCCATCTAACATCGCCATCGCATATCAGACGTATCTTTTGATTATACTTGTTCAATATCAAATATACAACAAAAAAATAATGTATTAGACCTTGTATCTATAGCTGGATATATTCAAAAGGATTTTATTTTTTGTAAATGTGTCAGATAAAATACCACGGGTTTTTTCTACAGATAACAATTGTAAATATTCTTTTTTAGGAATATACCTGACGGTGACCATGGCAATGACGTCACTCTCTATTATTCTAACAGTATTTGTTCTTCAACTTCACCATGTGAGTCCGCACCAGAAGAGAGTACCAAAATGGCTACGCTTAATTATGTTTGAAGTAGTTGCTCGGGTGATCTGTATGAGATCAAATGTTAAACAATTACAAGGCAACGAAAGTATTCAACGTCAGAGGGACATTTGCTTGTCCACTTTCTCAGAAACACGCGATGAGAAAAACTGTAACGGCAGTGTCCGTCATACACGAGGTACTGTGTCGTGTGGTCGCTATTTCGATAAACATGGGCGTGAAGTGGAAACAAAAGAAAAAATAACCAACCATTTAAAAATCTTAATTTCTAAACAAGATAGTGAAGAGGAGTACCAAGACGTGGTGAATGAATGGCGCTTGGTCGCTCAGTTGATGGATAGATTTCTCTTCTGGTTATTTCTCATTGGATCTACAATATCTACCGTTATCATTCTTGTATTCCTGCCAATGGGAAAACCAGTGAAACAGTGAGCATAAATACATCGGTCAATACCATGATTGTCTGCAACATTGTATTCATAGTTTTCGCTGTGACATAACTACATAATCTCTATCTAAAATTGGCCTGGAATAAATTGCATGACGGATCATATCTGTTCTGGGTAATATGGCATTTATCTACATGATCAATGAGATATTGTTATACAATTTGAATGATCTAGTTTGAGAGAATCTGCCCTTGTAACAACTAACATGAACGTCCACACGCCTCCAATTGTCAATCCAAAGAAACATATGAAACAACTGTTATATATTTAGAGTTGACCTGTGGAGATTTTAGAACTTGCATTGTGATTCATACCGACATCGGTTTTGTATATACTTGTTCAATAACCAGGGTATGTATTCTTATACAAGTGGCTTATATATTTAATGACAATGTTTTCCAATAACAGGAAAGCGAAAACACTTGTGTATTCAAATATATATTTGTGGTTCTTATACAACGTGACAATATCACGTGACATTCATATCATGGTCCTGTTGATTTGTGCTTTTAACGATGGGCATTTGCCATAACTATATGTGAACGCTGGTCGTTGGTCGTGTAATACATTAGAAATTTACTGGGCCTTAACACGTCGTCTTTAAACTGGAATCTTCTGCCTAAATCTGAATATGTTGTGGTTAAAACAGAATTTGGAAAGTTGCCCTTTCAAATAGTGTAAGTTTTTGTTAATTTCGTTATAAATGTTGTGCCCAAGAAAAGAAGACATGTTTGATATAATGTCATTTTTGTCACCATCCATCAGTGTAAATGTCGCTTTGCAACATGGCGTCATCCAGGGGGAGATATTCGGGAACCGGTATTGATTTTAAAGAATGTTTCGTTACAATTGCCTAATAGATATTTCAGGATACTGTAGACAGACTCAACCAATAGTTCCATTTGATATATTATTTATATTTGGTTGAAAACGAATGTGGTTTCAGTGTCTGAAAATGTAGACTTTTGTTTAGATTTTATTTTTGTTATATTATCCTAATTGTAAGTAAAGTTAGCCCTATTTTACAGTTAAAGCATGCCGTTTGAATTTTAAGGAGTGTTCAGCAAATATCTCATCAAAGCTTACCTGAATTTGTGGAAGAAACAGTTGAGTTTGGAAGACGTGCTAAAGGTTTTCACTCTGCAAGTGAAACAAAATTTAACGTTAATATATTCATAGATACCGATTCTTATTGTTTAGCATGTGGCCCTTTTGTCACTTCTGTGAAGGTGTTTAACCATATGCGTATCCATGTATATATATATCATTTGTTTTAATTTAATAGTACTGAATTGTATTTACTTTCAATTGCCATCAAATGAGTATGCTTGTATATATGGGCCTATTTATTTCTTATATTTAATTTAGTTATTAAATATTTATTTGGTTTTCCTCATTTGATTCCTAAAAAATACCATTATTACAACATATCCAATGGGAAGTGGAATTTCGTATTGATATATAACCTGATGACACAAGCAATGTGAACATATCTTCCATTCATATTCTAAAACCATTCAATAAATCGGAATAAAATTCTAAAACTGAGAATCACTACTTCCATATGGTAATCTGGTTGTTTTAGCCTTAACTTATATGTACCACAGGGACTTCATTATTAGTGTTCGCTTGTGTTTTGCAATTGACAGATTGAAATCATTTCACTCCGCGGCCTGAAGCCGAACGCTGTCACTCTAAAAGGGTGGAATGTAATGTTGGGTATTAAATAGGTATTTCTGGTAAGTGACCACTTTGTAGCGACACGCATGACTAGACGTCTATTCTTTTCGGTACAGAACACTTTCCTTCTGCCACATTTAGTACTCCTTAATGAACCTATGACGTCAAGAAGCAATGCATGCATGTCAACAAATTTATGACTCAATTCAATGATCAAGTCAGATCAGAAACACAAACCGTTGTAAGTAATGAACTGTCTGGTCTAAGTTGGATATAAAATCGTTTCAGAATTGTAAGCAGACTAGTATGCAGCCCCTGTCCAGTATGTTGTCTCGAGATAGTTATGATGGCACTACAGATCATTTTATTTTGGGGGTTCCTTTCGTGTTTTACTTCACATATATTATTTTTCTACTATCTGTGTAAAGCACTAGACTCTATGTAGCAAGGTAATGTTAATCAGCTATAGATACATATGAATATATAATCCAACGAAACTCAAATTAACTCAAAATCATCAACAGCAAATAATTAATCTGTGCACAGCAGTCGTTATTGGAATGATAAGCAAGGGTTAATGTACGCTGCTAATATATTCTGACACCAAGAAGGTAGCCGAGAAACGATCAATTTCCATATCGTCCTGGGAGCCCAACAAATGTGTCCCCGTGATAATATAAGGGACGAAACACTCAACACTCGTTTCAGTCTCAATCTGTTAAAATTAGTAGAAATCTTGATATATACCGAAACTGCGTCTGTCTTCATTCATGTTACCCAAAATGTGATCTACATGGCCAAAAAACATATAAAAACAAATAACTTTATAGATTATTTTAGCATTTCATTAATTCATTATTATTTTTATTTTCTATGTTCTTCTGTAGTAAAATCTTTGTACTCCCTATCGCCATTTTCATTAAGTGCACAGACTGTCCGACGCATGTCAAAGCGACTGGAAGCGGTTAGCCCATGCTGATTTACTACTCTATATCACTAACTTCACCAAGAGTGATCGCAAATTTCCTAAAATACATGTAGTAAAATTATTATTTAAATGCTACGGAGATATGTTGAATGTTTGGAATTGCAGTGATTGTTATCTACAGATATAACATATCTTTGAATATAGACAATGCATTTACAAAAAAATGATTGAAAGAAGCGAAGAGAGTCAGTATAATGAGAGAGCAATGGTACACAGCCTCAGACACACAGTCAGGAAATGCAATAAAACATATACGCTGTAGCTGTGCGAAAAAGTCAAACGGATGTAAAAGTTACATGTGTCCAGTCCAATTAAAACTCTTTAGCCAGGGCGTCAGTACACGTAACGATGTGATAATCAACACTCATTGTATTGCATTGACCTTAACAAACAACTGATAAACACAGTTTTTCGATGTGATTCGTTGGAATGTGTTTAGTTTGTCTTTGGAAATGCCTCAAACATAAAATTCACATTATGATCATCATCTTTCCCCTCACAAACTAGGAATTATCCTCAAGGAATGTTTGACCTTGGGTGTTATTGACACTTGATGAAATCTGGTCATGCTATCTTGAGTTTTATTCTCTTGTCTAATTTGACAACCCAATACATCATATACGTAATCATATAGAAACAAGAAAAGTGGAATATGTCTGGAAAACAAGCATTTTAAACATAACAAGGGTTCTCTATTCGTTTTCTTTACCTGCTCGTTAAAAAACCTGTCAAGTCATACTTCTCTCCATATTCTTGTTAAAACTGTTTTGCTCTTATGAAGAAGTGTACAATAATCTACGGATTGTCCATTTTAATGAGATAGCAATTAACGTATGAATGAAATTTAAAAAAAAAATCAACAGTAAGATACTAAGATAGCTGATAAATTTCATTAAATTCATTAAACGATTATTTTGATAACTATACGGAAAGGAACTTCTCCGAATTTCTACGAAATGGTTTAGAATCAGTCAGTTTTACTCTCACAAAGTAAACATGACCACTTACCATTGTTTTGGCTCCTGTATAAACCACTCTACCTTCAGTGAGAAGTTATCGATTATCCTATAGTAAAATTTAGGCTTAGAATTATCTTCAAGAAAAATTGTGTTTTATTGGCCATTGATGGAATTTTGCCATGTTTCCTTTAGTTCTACTCTCGTGTCTTTTGTGGCAACCCAATACATCACAGACGTAATCATAAAGAAAACTACAGCTGGGCGAAGTATGTTACACAGTCATTTTAAATCTAACAGAGAGTTTATTCCCTAACTTGACATACTAGAGGAAGGATAAGAAGAATCGATCGGGCGTGGGACGGGACACTCCTCCTATTCTATAATATGTTTTATATTTGCTAATACTTTTTTCTCTTTGCAAATACATATTTCATTTAACAATAAAAATTACGTAGACTCGCACGCCTGTTGCGCCATCCTCACGTGGAAAAATGTTCTATTTTAACTCTAGATGCAATGTAATAACAAATACGTAGCGTTTAATAGATTTAAAAAATAGAGTTTGGTTTTCGAGTCTTCAACAATAAAAAGTCTAGAACCAGACTCTATTTTTATTCTATTATACGTGTACTTTTTCAAATACTTCTTGATCTTTTTCTTTGCAAATAAGTGCATAAATTGTAAAACAATAAACTTAACCACATACATGTCTGGCAGACACATGTAAATCGGTTAAAAACGCTGCCTTCTGTGCACGTTACTTACATCGTTTGCCGTGGAGAATATTCAAACTGTTCCAATGCTTCTATGATGGCTTTAGGCCTGTTCTCACTGTGCGTACGTACTGAAGTCCGCAAATCAAATTGCACAGTCAGGAAGGGCCTTTAGGTTGTTCTTCAAGGATACGAATGCAACTATCTGCCAATTGGATGACTTCATACCTTAAAATAAACTATATGCAGAATATGTAGAATTTAGGTTTAGAATTATCTTCAAGAAAAATTGACCATTGATGGAATTTGCGATCATAAAGGGTAACATTCTGGCGATAAGAAATCCTCATTAATGGCAATAAGCTACACAATTTATCCAGGATATTGTTAGCCAAACCACCAAAAGTGTATTTTAACAAATTAAAAGATGCTTGTAAGTATGAAACTTCACAGTCCATCTGGATCAACAGGGCGAACATATTGAAGTAAAAATGTCACTTTCAGTGTGTAGAACACATCCCTAGAGCAGGTCAATAGCGCGCATAGCCTCCATTAGCTCCCAACCTGCGTCTCACCCATCCAATGAGACGTCGGAGCTGTTGAAGGGGTAACTGCGTAGATATAGATCCTTTAGAGCACCTTTGGTATGAATGAGCAGAAACATTCAAGCCCTAGAGCCTTCTGTACAGAATCTGCAAGAATCAGAAGCCGCATTACATCGGTATTGGCGGCAGTTACTCCTTCAACAGATCCGACGTCTCACTGGAAGGGTGAGACAGATTGGAAGCTAATGGATGCAATACGCGCAATGTGTCAGTGCCCGTATCGATGTAATAATCAATAAAGGCCCATCGATAGCATTAATGTGCGATTAAATCTATATTAAAACACATAATATTTCTTGCTTCTTTGAATTTGGGGGGCCTCAGTACGTAGAGTGTTGGACGCACAATCCGAACAGCCTTCCACCAATGGGCCGCGTGTTCGAATCCCACTCAGTCCCCCAACAAAATTGGAAAATTTTCTGACTACGTTATGTGGGATGGTTGCCAGTTACCATCGGAAGGTCTTGGGTTTCCTCCGGGCATAGAGCCCGGTTTCCTCCCACAATTCTTGAATTGGGTTAGAACTTCTAGGAAGATTTATAGTCTGAAATCGTCCGCAAGTCTTGTAGGCGTAAAGAAAAAACATAGCCGATCGACCGCTTCGATTAAGGTCGACTATCTCAGGAGTCAGTCCGCCTTCCACGCACAATATAAATATTTCTACTTGAAAATATAACAATATAAGCAGTATTTAGGCTCGTTTTGTGTTCCGAGATGTTGCCCATTGCTGAATTGTATGGCATCGACCTTAACTAATAATTGATAAACACAGTTTTTCGATGTGATTCATTGGAATGTGTTTAGTTTGTCTTTGGAAATGCCACAAACGAAAATTCACATGGTGATTATCATCTTTTCTCTCTGAGACTAGGAATTATTCTCAAGGAATGTTTGACCTTGTGTGTTAGTGACACTTGATGAAATCTGGTCATGCTATCTTCTCTTGTCTAATTTGACAACCCAATACATCATATACGTAATCATATAGAAACAAGAAAAGTGGAATATGTCTGGGAAAACCACCATTTTAAACATAACAAGGGTTCTCTATTCGTTTTCTTTACCTGCTCGTTAAAACACATGCCAAGTCATACTTCTCTCCATATTCTTGTTAAAACTGTTTTGCTCTTATGAAGAAGTGTACAATAATCTACGGATTGTCTATTTTAATGAGATGATAATTAACGTTTGAATGATATAAAAAACAGCAATAAGATACTAAGTTAACGGATAAAATTCAAGGAATTCATTAAACGATTAGTTAAATAACTACAAGGGAAAACCGAACTTAACCGTTTCTACAGGAAGGCAGATAATTGCATTTCTACGAAAGGTTTTAGAATCAGTCAGTTTAACTCTCCCAAAGTAAACATGACCACTTACCATTTTTTTGACTCCTGTACAAACCACCCTACCTTCAGTTAGAAGTTATTGATTATCGTATAGAAAAATAAGGCTTAGAATTATCTTCAAGGAAAATTGTGTTTTATTAATAGCCAAATGATGGAATTTTGCCATGTTTTCCTTAGTTTTACTCTCGTGTTTTTTGTTGCAACCCAATACATCACAGACGTAATCATAAAGAAAACTACAACTGGGCTTAGTCTGTCTCACAGTCATTTTAAATCTAACAGAGAGAGACTAGTTTATTCCCTAACTTGACATACTGGGGGAGGGATAAGGAGAATCGATCGGATCGGACACTCCTCCGTTTCTATTATATGTTTTATATTTGTTAATACTTTTCTCTCTTTGCAAATAAATATTAGGTAGACTCGCACGCCCGTTACGTCATCCTCACGTGGAACAAAGTTCTATTTTAACCCTATACGCAATGTTATTTGTAGTAACAAATACGTAAAGTTTAATAGATTTTTTAAAAAATCGAGTCTTCAGCCATAATAACTCTAGAACCAGACTCTTTTTTATTCTATTATATGTGTTACTTTTTCAAATACTTCTTTATCTTTGTCTTTACAAATAAGTGCATAAATATTAAAATAATAAACTTAACCACATACATGTATGGCAGACACATTTAAATCGGTTAAAAACGCTGCCTTCTTTGCAAATACTTCAAGGATGCGAAAATAACTATCTGCCACTGTAATTATCTGCCAATTGGATGACTTCATACCTTAAAATAAACTAATTCTCCGGCAGCGATTTCTATCGCTGTATAGCATTCTCAGCTTTATTGGGTTTTTGAGATTCGATGTTTCCCACAAAATTACATACACACCCACTCGTGGTGTTATCATTTTGTGGAAAAGTCTCTGTCTTCTCGTTTAGACCCCCAGAGACTCAACGTTATATGGAGTAACACATACTGGTGGAGAATGAGTTGATTTTAAGGGCATAAAATGCGCAATTTCATCTATGTAGTCTATTCAATATGCATATAATTTAACTTTTTAACCGACGACATATATAACAAGAACAACACATTTGGTCGAGAAACAAATGCTGTTCGCTGAAGATGTTGTGGCTACAAATTCAGCCAGACTTTTTCCTCAAATACATGTACATGTAGTAAAAAGAATTATTTCAATGTTACGGAGATATGTTGAATGTTCGGAATTGCAGTGATTGTTAGCTACAGCTGTTCCATATCTTTGACTAGAGATAATGTATTTGCATCTGTCAGAAACTTTACAAAGAAATGGTTGGAGGAAGTGAAGAGAGTGGACAAAATTGTTCCGGAGTCAGTATAGTGAGAGAGCAATCGTATACAGCCTCAGACACACTCTGTCAGAACATGCGATAGATCATATACACTGTAGATGTGCGAAAAAGTCAAACGGATATAAAAGTTACATATGTCCAGTCCAATTAAAACTCATAATTCAAGATTTTAGCGAGGGTGTCAGTGCCCGTATCGATGTAAAAACCAATATTGCGTTAATGTGCGATTAAGTTTAAATTTAACCATATGATATTTTTTCCTTCTTTGTTTTTGGTTAGAAATTCTAGGAAGATTTATAGTCTGAAATCGTCAGCAAGTCTTGCAGGCGTAAGCAAAAACATTACCGATCGACCGCTTCGATTAAGGTCGACTGTCTCAGGAGTCAGTCCGTCTTCCACGCACAATATAAATATTTCTACTTGAAAATATAACAATATAAGCAGTTTTTAGGCTCGTTTTGTTTAAACCGAATGCTGATGAAATGTTTCGAGCTGTTGCTCACTACTAGATTGTATGGCATCGACCTTAACTAACAATTGATAAACACAATTTTTCGATGTGATTCATTGGAATGTGTTTTGTTTGTCTTTGGAAATGCTTCAGACGACAATTCACATTATGAACAGCATCTTTCCCCTCACAAACTAGGAATTATTCTCAAGGAATGTTTGACCTTGGGTGTTATTGACACTTGATGAAATCTGGTCATGCTATCTTGAGTTTTATTCTCGTGTCTAATTTGACAACCCAATCATCATATACGTAATCATATAGAAACAAGAAAAGTGGAATATGTCTGGGAAACCACCATTTTAAACATAACAAGGGTTCTCTATTCGTATTTTTTTACCTGCTCATTAAGACACCTGTCAAGTCATACTTCTCTCCATAAAACTTAAAACTGTTTTACTCTTATGAAAAAGTGTACAATAATCTACGGATTGTCTATTTTAATGAGATGATAATAAAAGTTTGAATGATTTAAAAAAACAGCAATAAGATACTAAGTTAGCGGATAAAATTCAATGAATTCATTAAACGGTTAGTTTAATAACTACGACGGAAAACTGAACTTAACCGTTTCTACAGGAAGGGAGATAATTGCATTTCTACGAAAGGGTTTAGAATCAGTCAGTTTTACTCTCACAAAGTAAACATTTCAACTTACCATTTTTTTGGTTCCTGTATAAACCACCCTACCTTCAGTTAGAAGTTATTGATTATCGTATAGTAGAATTTAGGCTATGAATTATCTTCAAGGAAAATTGTGTTTTATCAATAGCCAAATGATGGAATTTTGCCATGTTTTCCTTAGTTTTACTCTCGTGTTTTTGTTGCAACCCAATACATCACAGACGTAATCATAAAGAAAACTACAACTGGGCTTAGTCTGTCTCACAGTCATTTTAAATCTAACAGAGAGATACTAGTTTATTCCCTAACTTGACATACTGGGTGAGGGATAAGAAGAATCGATCGGATCGGACACTCCTCCGTTTCTATTATATGTTTTATATTTGATAATACTTCTTTCTCTTTGCAAATAAACATTAGGTAAACTCGCACGCCCGTTACGTCATCCTCACGTGGAACAATGTTATATGTTAACCCTAGACGCAATGTTATTTGTAGTAACAAATACGTAAAGTTTAATAGATTTTTTAAAAAATCGAGTCTTCAGCCATAATAACTCTAGAACCAGACTCTTTTTTATTCTATTATATGTGTTACTTTTTCAAATACTTCTTTATCTTTGTCTTTACAAATAAGTGCATAAATATTAAAATAATAAACTTAACCACATACATGTATGGCAGACACATTTAAATCGGTTAAAAACGCTGCCTTCTTTGCAAATACTTCAAGGATGCGAAAATAACTATCTGCCACTGTAATTATCTGCCAATTGGATGACTTCATACCTTAAAATAAACTAATTCTCCGGCAGCGATTTCTATCGCTGTATAGCATTCTCAGCTTTATTGGGTTTTTGAGATTCGATGTTTCCCACAAAATTACATACACACCCACTCGTGGTGTTATCATTTTGTGGAAAAGTCTCTGTCTTCTCGTTTAGACCCCCAGAGACTCAACGTTATATGGAGTAACACATGCGGGTGGAGAATGAGTTGATTTTAAGGGCATAAAATGCGCAGTTTCATCTATGTAGTTTATTCAATATGCAGATAATTTAACGTTTTAACCGACGACATATATAACAAGAACGACACATTTGGTCGAGAAACAAATGCTGTTCGCTGAAGATGTTGTGGCTAAACATTCACGACAAAATGTTGAGTCCAGATACAGCCAGACTTTTTCCTCAAATACATGTACATGTAGTAAAAAGAATTATTTCAATGTTACGGAGATATGTTGAATGTTCGGAATTGCAGTGATTGTTAGCTACAGCTGTTCCATATCTTTGACTAGAGATAATGTATTTGCATCTGTCAGAAACTTTACAAAGAAATGGTTGGAGGAAGTGAAGAGAGTGGACAAAATTGTTCCGGAGTCAGTATAGTGAGAGAGCAATCGTATACAGCCTCAGACACACTCTGTCAGAACATGCGATAGATCATATACACTGTAGATGTGCGAACAAGTGAAACGGATATAAAAGTTACGTGTCCAGTCCAATTAAAACTCATAGTGCCCGTATCGATGTAAAAACCAATATTGCGTTAATGTGCGATTAAGTGTAAATTTAACCATATTATATTTTTTCCTTCTTTGTTTTTGGTTAGAAATTCTAGGAAGATTTATAGTCTGAAATCGTCAGCAAGTCTTGCAGGCGTAAGCAAAAACATTACCGATCGACCGCTTCGATTAAGGTCGACTGTCTCAGGAGTCAGTCCGTCTTCCACGCACAATATAAATACTTCTACTTGAAAATATAACAATACAAGCAGTATTTAAGCTCTTATTCTTTTAACTGAATTCTGATGAAGTGTTCCGAGATGTTGCTCATTGCTGAATTGTATGGCATCGACCTTACCTAATAATTGATGAACACAGTTTTTCGATGTGATTCATTGGAATGTGTTTCGTTTACTTCACACAAAAATTCACATGGTGATCATCATCTTTCCCCTCACAAACTGGGAATTATCCTCAAGGAATGTTTGGCCTTGGGTGTTAGTGACACTTGATGAAATCTGGTCATGCTATCTTCTCTTGCCTAACTTGACAACCCAATACATCATATACGTAATCATATAGAAACAAGAAAAGTGGAATATGTCTGGGAAACAACCATTTTAAACATAACAAGGGTTCTCTATTCGTTTTCTTTACCTGCTCGTTAAAACACATGCCAAGTCATACTTCTCTCCATATTCTTGTTAAAACTGTTTTGCTCTTATGAAGAAGTGTACAATAATCTACGAATTAACGTTTGAATGATATAAAAAACAGCAATAAGATACTAAGTTAACGGACAAAATTCAATGAATTCATTAAACGATTAGTTTAATAACTACGAGGGAAAACCGAACTTAAAGGAGAAGAAAACAAAAAATACTTTATGGTCCAAAACAAGCGCGCTTGTTTTTCCTTTCCAACGGTACCAAACACATATTTTTGCGATTTTTTCATGGGACATGATGCAGTTTGTAAAATACCGCATTATGTTACACACACAAAACAAATTGGTCAACTTTCAAAATCTCCCTTTTAAACCCAGGTTAATTTCACCCTCTTCAAAGTATTCCTATGTCCAGCAAATTGCTTTCAGTTTCACGAAACTTATATTCAATTACAAAAGAAGCTTTGAGGAAAATGTGACTAGCAAAAAAATGGTCTGCGTGCCATATTGGTGAATTACGAAGGCCTTTAAGAGGATGAATTTAACCTAGGCTTAAATGGGTGATTTTCAAAGTTGACCAATTTGTTTTTCTTATTGTGGAATTTTATTAACTTCACCGTCAGGAGTAAAAAAATCGCAAAAATATGTGTTTGGTATCGTTGAAAAGGAAAAGTTAAGATAATTGCATTTCTACGAAAGGGTTTCGAATCAGTCAGTTTAACTCTCACAAAGTAAACATGACCACTTACCATTTTTGGTCCCTGTATAAACCACCCTACCTTCAGTGAGGAGTTATTGATTATCGTATAGTAGAATTTAGGCTTAGAATTATCTTCAAGAAAAATTGTGTTTTATTGGCCATTGGTGGAATTTTGCCATGTTTTCTTTAGTTTTACTCTCGTGTCTTTTATGGCAACCCAATACATCACAGATGTAATCATAAAGAAAACTACAGCTGGGCGAAGTATGTTACACAGCTATTTTAAATCTAACATAGAGTGACTAGTTTATTCCCTAACTTGACATACTAGAGGAAGGATAAGAAGAATCGATCGGGTCTGGGACGGGACACTCCTCCTATTCTATTATATGTTTTATATTGGCTAATACTTCTTTCTCTTTGCAAATAAACATTAGGTAGACTCACACGCCCGTTACGTCATCCTCACGTGGAACAATGTTCTATTTTAACCCTAGACTATGGTGTTCTATTTGGGCCACTTCTCCGTTGCGCGTCGACTTACTCAAACGCGACGCGCGACACGACGGGGTACTCGACGTCGACCTTCGCGTCGCGCGTCAGGTTTTATAATGTTAAAAGATAGACAGTGAACGTTTTTTTGCACGACTTCGCGTTCCGCTTCGCGCGTCGTGTTTTCAAACGCGACGCGCGACGCGGTACTCGACGTCGCGTTTGGCAATGTTAAAAGATAGGCAGTGAACTCGACGTCGCGTTTTTTTTTTTTGGAAAGTTCAGGGCTTTATGTCCTTTGCGCATGTGTTGGGACTATTCATTTTTATATATCAATAATTATAACCAAACGTCTATTCCAATGTGTAGGCTATTAAAAAATTAGCTGTCAAACCGCTATTCTATGGTAAGTCGTTTGTTTGTTTGTTTTGAAAGCAAATAAACTTTCATCTTTAAAAACTGAGAATTTAAGTATAGGGTTCGTTCACATAAAGCGAAGTATATAAATATCATCGATCAGATTTATTCACTGAGCTAAATTCATACGGCGAGTCATAACGATTATTGATATATTGTTCAATTTAAAATGAAAAGACAGGTTTGCTGACGGTCACATCGAAATCTGGTGTATAAACACACATTAAATGGGTACAAATGGCGGTTTGATAGTTAATCTACAATAACGAATGGTCCCCACACATGCTCAAAGGACATAAAGCCCTGAACTTTCCAACTCGAGAAAAACGCGACGTCGAGTTCACTGTATATCTTTTAACATTATAAAACTCGACGCGCGACGCGGAGGTCGACGTCGAGTACCGCGTCGCGTCGCGCTTGCGTAAGTCGACGCGCGACGGAGAAGTGGCCCAAATAAAACACCATGCTAGACGCAATGTTGTTTGTAGTAACAAATACGTAGAGTTGAATAGGTTTTAAAAAGTTGAGTTTGGTTTTTGAGTCTTCAGCAATAAGAACTCTAGAACCAGACTCTACTTTTTTGTTCTATTATATGTGTTGCTTTTTCAATCTTTGTCTTTGCAAATAAGTGCATAAATCTTAAAACAATAAACTTAACCACATATGGCAGACACATTTAAATCGATTAAAAACGCTGCCTTCTTTGCAAGTGACTCGACATCGTTTTGCCGTGGTGAAATCCAACTGTTCAAATACTTCAAGGATGCGAAAATAACTATCTGCCACTGTAACTATCTGCCAATTGGATGACTTCATACCTTAAAATAAATCAATTCTCTGGCAGCGATTTCTACCGCTATATAGCATTCTCAGCTTTATTGGGTTTTTGAGATTCGATGTTTCCCACAAAATTACATACACTCTAGCTGATGATGTTATCATTTTGTGGAAAAGTCTCCGTCTTCTCGTTTAGACCCCAGAGACTCAACGTTATATGGAGTAACACATGCTGGTGGAGAATGGGCTGATTTTAAAGGCATAAAATGCGCAGTTTCATCTATAGTTTATTCAATATGCAGATAATTTAACTTTCACATCCTTTCACAATACTAGCAGCCGTACCAACGTTGTGACAGCTCAAATCGACCTGCAAACAAAAGCGTTTTTAACCAATCGTTCAGTTTAGTAATTAATTAATTTATTTGCAAAAAGAAAGTTCCATTTATTAATTCATTTATTTATTTATTTGCAAAAAGAAAGACAAAGAAGCCTTATCACAAACAAAACATATAATAGAACATAAATAAAGTTTTTTTTGAGTTTCTGTTGCTAAATAGAGATCTGGGAGATTCGTATGATTTAAACAAACAAAAAATTAAAATCATCCACAATATATGTAAATTGTTTTAGATAAAGCTTATCATTAGGAAGCCAGTATTAATAACGGCTCCTTTATTTATAACTATGGTCTTTGTTAAAACCAATCTATGACAACTGACGTTCTCGTTATCTCCTGGTGTTTATTCCATCGATTAGTCTTTATAAAAAAGCATGTATTTCTTTTACAACACTAGTTAACTTCGGAAATAGGCAAAACCCGTTCAATCAACTTATAATTCGAGTCCGAGCTTTATTTTTAATCACATACATACAACGAATACAGCCTGTATACTTTTATCAGATGGATTATTCGCTGAAGACACGATCGCCATATTTGAAGAGTTGTCAGGTTTACCTCGGGGGTTTCCTCGTGGCAATGAGCCTGCTTTCCTCCCCAACCAAACTTGGCGTAACAGCAATCCATGTAGCCCGGATGTCAGTTAATTTACTTATTCAGTTATTTATTCTGTATCAACCAGATTTCATTGGGGTTTCTGTTGAGATAAACACAAAATGATTTTCTCTGCTGATCGGATGAGCAAAACCCGTTCACAAGCTTTCAAGTTTCTAAAAAAAATCTGTATTAACTGAAAATATTTTTCAAATTTGGGACAAACCTTCTTTTAAAATTAGCTCATGAAGAAAAATAGAACTTTTCGAAGTTTATTGTAGTGTTGGAATCCACAATATTTCAATGAAAAATTCAAAATGTAAAAAAATCAACGAAAGTATCAATCAACACTGATGGATGCTTCCTGCCCCCCCCCCCCCCCCCCCGCCCACACCCACACGCACGTCTCGGATATAGGCTTGACACATTTAACGAAACACGATATACAGGCGTATTATTGACTTACATCTATTTGTGGGTGGTTAAATGGATATAACCTTGCTCTACTTGTTCTACTATTTAGTGCTCTACTTTTTTGACATCTATTTTAGTGTTTATTATAGCTCTAGGGAATATTCGACGGTCCGGTAAAGATTAAGAAAACGAGTACGCTCAGGTTGATCTTCTCGAGACAAAGTATGATGGCTCGGCTGTGTATTATATAAATATATAAGTAGTAAATTGGAAAGCGCCGACAGGATGGAAAATTTTGGCTTTGTGCCAGGTTTCTAACCCACATTGACCAATCAGTGATGACCTAACAGAAACAATACACACAAACATGGCCACTGTAACCCTCGCATACATTTTGAAATCATAGGTTTGATAAGAGATACACTTTGTACGGTGAAATGATTCAAACTATATATTACTATTTAGAATGATGTAGTAAGATTATTATATTTCATATATCTTAGTTCACATTTTTGATTTGCCAACGATCATAGATTAGGAAAGTTCTCGCGGCCAGAAAGTGATATAACCGCAACCTTGAATTATATATAACGCAACTCACATTTAAGCAACGAGAACTTTCTAATATATTGGCATTGTCGTTGGCATATAAAAATGTGAACAAGGCTATATAAAACATAACTGCCTTCGAGTAAACTCGACCTAGCTGTTAAACTGAGAAATATTTATGTTCAGATGCACAAACATGAAAGTAGTCTATAAAACACTAAGTGTCCAGCTAAACCACTTTTGTTTTTTGTAGCCGATTGTTTTACTGAACTGACAAAAGAGATTACACCGAGCTTTTGGATTAGATGCGAGAGACTTAGCTCAAATGTCGCTTCCGATTTAGGGGCTGTACCCTTATGTTTTGCCGCTTTAATGTAGAGTTTTCCTGAGCTCGAGAAGATAGCACACGGGATGACCGGTTATGTAGAGTTTAACTTGGCTGGAGAACAAGGTTCTTGTCGGACATTAGTAAAAATCTTTTAATACCTTTAGCGACATCACGTGACCAGGTGACATAATTGGAAGACTGCATTAGTCACAATTGTTAATGTATATGTGATAAAACGGTTCACTTATGTAAGAAATATGCGTGGATAATAGTTTAGCTGTATTTATAAACAATGATCTTGTTTGGTGTAGAATATAAAAGTATAGTCATTAGCAGGATCTTCTCCAAAAGAGAAATTGATCAGAGCTTTCTTTATTTCCTCTGGACTGACTGATCCATCACCGTTGGTGTCCAGTTTGTGAAATGTGTATTTGACCACAGTCTCGTCTTGGATTCCTCTATCTCTCTGAAACTGTCTCCATTCATCCAAAGAGATACAGCCATCCTTATTTAAATCGACTGATTTGAAATACCAATCAGTAATGGCTGGCACAAAGTTATCAATGTACCACGGGGTTTGAGAGATCGTTGTTTTGGCTGTGATCCACTCACTTAGTGAAAAGTTGTCGGTCTTCCCTAGAACATGAACTACTTTGTCCCATTACTGCTGATGACATTTCCTAAGGGATGTGCTCATGTCTGTTTTCCCTGCTGCTTCTAAGCTTCGCGGAAGGCCCATAAACTCTTCATAGTCAATTAAGTTATCACTTTTTGAATCGAAGAACTGGAATAACATTGACCATTTCTTGTGTTTGTATCCTAGTCGGTCCATTCTGAAATCAGATAGCAAACAATTAAACTCTTACACATAATGTATGTAACCTGACATTTAGTATTTGTCCCAATACTGTTGAATAGTTGCTACATGGTGAAAATCCAAATCTCTATAATCTGTAGAGATAATGATTGGTGAGAGATGTTTACGTTTTCCCGTTATTATGGTTCCAAGTATCAACTACTAATGCACAGATAAAGACAAAATCATATAACCGATTGATTGTTTTTTTTTACGTTTTGGAAGGGTTTTCTCTCAAACCTTTTATATAAGAATGATAAACTAACTTTATTAACCTGTTAACATTTATCATTGAAATCAACAGATACATTTAATGACGTTGATAGTCAATGTCAATAATATGCAATAAATTTAAATTTAAATTGAGCGATTTGATTAATTGGGTGAATTGAAGCTATGTATGTAGAATCGAGTTTAGAGTTTTGCAAACCGTTACAAATCTAATAACCCATACTTTATAAATCTCTGCAGAGCGAATATCATTGTATACATTAAATTACAACAACCATTCTATTCCGTTATAAACTTCCTGTTTTGCCTTGATTGTAAGTTATGTGATTATCTCCCGTAAGTACACGCATCAGTTATTGTTACCATCCGTATTCACTGCAGTAATGATGTCTAGGCAGACGTAATTGTGACCTTATCTAAGAGAAGGCAAATTGAAATATAGATTGAAACAATACAATTTGATAAATGGTAAATGTTAACGAAATTATAAGAAACAAAAAAAAAACGGTGGATGTCGCAGAAATATTTGAAGGACAAGTGAGGGTAATGTTATGTAAAACTAGAGGTTTGACAGAGAACATCCACCGGACATGTTGTTTTTATGGTTTGCAGTTATCGCGTTCACAATACATACAGTAGAATAAGAAAGGTTAGGGTAATCTCTTCGCATATTATATTAATGCTTCTAGGATTTTGTACCGTAATTGTTCATATATGTATGATCTCTTTCCTTTGCCTTTGGATCCACACTTGACTGAGTAGCGTACGTTTATAGTCTAACCTATTCGATCTTTGTCGAAAATAATGGTCGATAATAAGTCAGTCTTCCACGCACAATGTAAACGTGTCCACTTGACAATATAACAACATATAGGTAGCGTGTTTAAATATCTATAATGAGAGGCAATTATGATGAATTGTTTGGTGGAAAACATAATCGGTATAGGGCACTGGAATCATCTAGCTGTGAAACACAGTTTTCCCTATGATTCATATGCACGTTTTGAGATTTTCTTTGGAACTGCAGTAGACGACAATTCAGTTTGTTATGGGTTTGAGATGGCGCCTGTATATAATCTATACCACAAGTGAGGGTTCATGCAATATTATATTTACCCATAACTTACTTAAATTATAATATTATCCCCAGGAAAGTTTGACATCCCAATACATCATATACGTAACCATGTAAAAACTACACAAGTCGGCTATTCATTTGAACTTTAACTTTGATTCTTTACCTTATTCTCTCACTCGACGTACAGGATAATAGTATTCTCCTTATTTTGGGATGACACTTTCCCCTCGAAGAGGGGGCTGGTTGGCTGAATGGATAAGGCAGCCGGCATTTAGTGCTGGCGATAGGTGCCATACTCTGGGACCCGGGTTCGATTCCCGTTTCGGGCGTCACCCAAAAATCGGTAGAAGAATTTCTACCATATTTTCAAGAAAGTGTCATCCCAAAATAACGAGAATACTGTTATATTCACTTTCTAAAAGACACTAACTAATTAAACTCGTTCGGGATAATAGATTTGTAAATAATTGTATCTGGACTTTGCCTAGATTAGTTTCTAGGCACATCTGTTTCCGGTCAATTTCTCGCTTTACAAATGGTGGCCCCATCGTTTTTGTGACCCAATTTAAACATGTGCAATTTTCTGCAACACCATAAAACGCAGTTAAGATTTACAGCTTAAAAATTGATACTCCAAGGCTGATTGTTTCGTTACAATTTCATGTTGTTTTTTGGTTTTCCCTTCCTTTAATTTTCAATTCTGTTCACAAGCCAAACTCACTATCAAAATATATTCGAAATTAAAAGCATGGGTAATTCCAGAAAAAAAGATGCAATTAAACTTAGGCAATACGCACCAATGCAATTAAACACAGCATAGCTCTATAGCCGACGACTTTTACGTTTTAAAGTGATATTAATCTGTGCCCCCGAAGATGTTTATCAGTCTCGTCATTTTTTCTGACTGGTCGATTACATCATTTAAAAAATTCATAAACAGGTCTTATATCTTGTTTCTACGCGTGTATTGACTAAATATATATCTTAAAAGGGAAAGATAAAACAAAATCAGTTTAGTATAGGCTATCTATTCGTTTATATCTGCGTGGGTGCAATATGCATTTTTTTCAGTAATACCCCCCCCCCCCCCCCCCCCCCCCCACACACACACACAAACTAGGAATTATCCTCAAGGAATGTTTGACCTTGGGTGTTAGTGACACTTGATGAAATCTGGTCATGCTATCTTCTCGTGTCTAATTTGACAACCCAATACATCATATACGTAATCATATAGGAACAAGAAACAGCAAAACTGAAATATGTCTGGAAAACAAGCATTTTAAATATAACAAGGGTTCTCTATTCGTTTTCTTTACCCGCTCGTTAAAAACCTGTCAAGTCATGCTTCGCACCATATTCTTTTTGCTCTTATGAAAAAGTTTACAATCTACGGATTATCCATTATAATGAGATAACAATTAACGTATGAATGAAATTTAAAAACAAATCAGCAATAAGATACTAAGTTAGCTGATAAATTTCATTGAATTCATTAAACGATTATTTTGATAACTACATGTATACAGAAAAAACGAACTTCTACGAATTTCTACGAAATGGTTTAGAATCAGTCAGTTTTACTCTCACAAAGTAAACATGACCACTTACCATTGTTTTGGCTCCTGTATAAACCACTCTACCTTCAGCGAGAAGTTATCGATTATCCTATAGTAGAATTTAGGCTTAGAATTATCTTCAAGAACAATTGTGTTTTATTGGCCATTGATGGAATTTTGCCATGTTTTCTTTAGTTTTACTCTCGTGTCTTTTATGGCAACCCAATACATCATAGACGTAATCATAAAGAAAACTACAGCTGGGGGAAGTATGTTAAACAGCCATTTTGAATCTAACAGAGAGTTTATTCCCTAACTTGACATACTAGAGGAAGGATAAGAAGAATCGGGTGTGGGACGGGACACTCCTCCTATTCTATTATATGTTTTATATTGGCTAATACTTCTTTCTCTTTGAAAATAAATATTTCATTTAACAATACAAATGACGTAGAATCGCATGCCCGTTACGTCATCCTCACGCGGAAAAAATGTTCTATTTTGACCCTAGACGCAAGGTACATGTACAATGTAACAAGTACGTAGACTTCAATAGATTTAAAAAATGGAGTTTGGTTTTCGAGTTTTCAGCAATAAAAAGTCTAGAACCAGATTTTATTCTATTATATGTGTTACGTTTTCAAATACTTCTTGATTTTTCTCTTTGCAAATAAGTGCATAAATCGTAAAACAATAAACTTAACCACATACATGTATGGCAGACACATTTAAATCGGTTTAAAACGCTGCGTTCTTTGCACGTGACTTACATCGGTTGCCGTGGAGAATATTCAAACTGTTCAAGTGCTTCTAGGATGGCTTAAGGTCCCACCAAGAAACAAAATTACATACACTCCCACTAGTGATGTTATCATTTTGTGGAAAAGACTATCATCTCGTTTAGACCCCCGGGGACTCACCGTTATATGGAGTAACACATAAGATAATTTTAAGGGCATTTATTGCTCAGTTTCATCTATACACAAAGAAAAAAGTTAAAGGCACACTTGCCGCGAAAATCCAGAAGACTGTTTACATTAAAAACAATGGACGGTTTTCTGTATTTTTCCCCGACAGAAAAGGTTAGGAACTTTCTATTTTTACCAGAAATTGAAAGTTTTGACATCATTTAGTATTTTTAATTTGAAATTGAAAAACAGATTTTTGAGGTACCCGTAATGTCAACAAACCTGATCGTGTGCAAAAGTGCCGTAAGGGTTTGAGTTGTGTGGACGATCTAACGACACAGTATCATTTTACGAACTTTATCGAAGAAATACATACTAACGATCGAGTAAGAGGGACTATAAAAGCTTGCGAAGTGCAAACCACAGACAAAAAAGCTTGAATGAGGGTAATCCAACACTTAAGTTAACCAACACTGATCGGTGTTGTTGTTGTAATCGAGCTTCGATTCTTCGTTTGTTTTTCCCCGTCTTTTATACATTCTAAACCTAATTGGACATGCTTTATGTGTGCTATGTTTAATTTTAGTGGTTTTAGCTGTAGTAAGCTCGTGCAAATTGGTTTTCTTTACAAATGTCAAACAGGCTACGGTGGCAAGTGGGCCTTTAAAGGCGCCCTTGCCGCGAAAATCAGGAATATTGTTTACATTAAAAAAGAAAGACCGTTTTCTGTATTTTTCCCAGACAATATAAGTTAGGAACTTTCTATTTTTACCAAAATTTAAAAGTTTGGACGTCACTTTGTATTTTTAATTTGAATTTGAAAATTTGAATTGTTAGGTGCCCGTAACGTAAACAAACCAACCTGCCCCCTATTGGCGATTTTATGTTTCAGTCGAGTGAGTGAACTAACGGCACAGTGTAATTTTACGTATGCCTATTTATCTGAGAAATACAGACTGACGATCGGTTAACAGCGACTGGAAAAGCCTGCTGATAATTATTTGAGTGTAAACTACAGATAAAAAGGCCTGAAATGAGGGTAATCCAACACGAAAGTTGACCGACACTGATCGTTGTTGTTGTAATCAAGCTTCGATTCTTCGTTTGTTTTTCACCCCATTTCTACATTCTAAAGCTAACTAGACATGTTTTATGTGTCCTATGTTTAAGTTTAGTTGTATAAGTCGTAGTTAGCTCATGTAAATTGGTTTTCTTAGCAAATTTAAACAGGCTACGGCGGCATATGGGCCTTTAAGCACTCCCCTGGAAAGTCTGCACCGACCGATACAATCATTGGGGTAGGGAGATTGTTGGCAAACTGATTTTGCAGAAACAGTTGTGATTATAAAGTGTGATAAGAAATCACCATTAATGGCAATAAGCTATACAATTTATTTAGAATAGTGTTAGCCAAACCAAAACTTTGAGTGTGTAGAACATATCCCTAGAGCAGAAGGTCAAAAGCGCGTATAGCCTCCATTAGCTTCCAACCGGCAGTTACCCTTTCAACAGATCCGACGACTTACTGGAAGGGTGAGAGGCAGGTTGGAAGCTAATGGAGGCTAAAGGCGCTAAAAACTCTTAATTCAAGATTTTAGCAAGGGTGTCAGTGCCCGTATCGATGTAAAATCACGAAGGCCCATCGATAGCATTAATGTGCGATTAAATCTATATTAAAACACATAATATTTCTTGCTTGGTGGGGGGGGGGCTCTGTGGCTCAGTAGGTAGATCGTTGGACGCGCAATCCGAACAGCCATCCACCAATGAGCCGCGGGTTCCAATCCCATTCAGTCCCCAAAAAATAGGAAAATTTTCTGACTGGGTTTTCACTCAAACGACGTATGTGGGATGGTTGCCAGTTACCACCGGAAGGTCTTGGATTTCCTCCGGGCATAGTGCCCGGTCTCTTATCACAATAAATCGCCGTCATTTAAGTAAAATGATCTTGATTTATAGTCTCAAATCGTCAGCAAGTCTTGCAGGCGTAAACAAAAACATTAACGATTGACCGTTTCGACAAAGGTCGACTGTCTCAGGAGTCAGTCCGTCTTCCACGCACAATATAAATATTTCTACTTGAAAACATAACAATATAAGCAGTAATAAGGCTCGTTTTGTTTCAACCGAATTCTTATGAAGTGTTTCGAGATGCTGCTCACTGCCAGGTTGTATGGCATCAATGTTAACTAACAATTGATAAACACAGTTTTTCGATGTTATTCATTGGAATGTATTTAGTTTGTATTTGGAAATGCCTCAGACGAAAATTCACCTGGTGATTATCATCTTTTCTCCCTGAGACTAGGAATTATCCTCAAGGAATGTTTGACCTTGGGTGTTAGTGACACTTGATGAAATCTGGTCATGCTATCTTCTCGTGTCTAACTTGACAACCCAATACATCATATACGTAATCATATAGACACAAGAAAAGTGGAATATGTCTGGAAAACAACCATTTTAAATATAACAAGGGTTCTTCTTTACCTGCTCGTTAAAAAACCTGTCAAATCATGCTTCTCTCCATATTCTTGTTAAAACTGTTTTGCTCTTATGAAAAAGTTTACAATCTACGGATTGTCCATTATAAAGAGATAACAATTAACGTATGAATGAAATTTAAAAAAAAAATCAACAATAAGATACTAAGATAGCTGATAAATTTCATTAAATTCATTAAACGATTATTTTGATAACTATACGGAAAAAAGGAACTTCTCCGAATTTCTACGAAATGGTTTAGAATCAGTCAGTTTTACTCTCACAAAGTAAACATGACCACTTACCATTGTTTTGGCTCCTGTATAAACCACTCTACCTTCAGTGAGAAGTTATCGATTATCCTATAGTAGAATTTAGGCTTATCTTCAAGAACAATTGTGTTTTATTGGCCATTGATGGAATTTTGCCATGTTTTCTTTAGTTTTACTCTCGTGTCTTTTATGGCAACCCAATACATCATAGACGTAATCATAAAGAAAACTACAGCTGGGGGAAGTATGTTTAAACAGCCATTTTAAATCTAACAGAGAGATACTACCTTATTCCCACTCGCGGGAAACTGGGGGAGGGATAAGAAGAATCGATCGGATCTGGGACGGGACACTCCTCCGTTTCTATTATATATTTTATATTTGCTAAAACTTCTTTCTCTTTGTAAATAAACATTTCATTTAACAATAAAAATGACGTAGATTCACACGCCCGTTACGTCATCCTCACGTGGAAAAATGTTCTATTTTAACTCTAGATGCAATGTAGTAACACATACGTAGAGTTTAATATATTTAAAAACAGAGTTTGATTTCGAGTCTTCAGCAATAAAAAAACTAGAACCAGACTCTATTTTTGTTACTTTTTCAAATATTTCTTGATCTTGATCTTTGCAAATAAGTGCATAAATCACAAAAAGGCCCGTTCCCACTTTGCATACGTACTGTAGTCCGTAAATCAAATTGCACAGTGAAAGTATATGCAGTGAGAAGTTATTGATTATTGTATAGTAGAATTTTGGCCTAGAATTATCTTCAAGAAAAATTGGCCATTGATGGAATTTGCAATCATAACGGGTAACATTCTGGCGATAAGAAATCACCATTAATAGCAATAAGCTATACAATTTATTTAGGATATTGTTAGCCAAACCAAAAGTGTATTTTAACAAAATAAAAAGATGCTTGTAAGTATAAAACTTCACAGTCCATCTGGCTTCACAGGGCGAACTTATTGAAGTAAAAATGTCACTTTGAGTGTGTAGGACACATCCATAGAGCAGGTCAATAGCGCGTATAGCCTCCATTAGCTTCCAACCTGCGTCTCACCCATCCAATGAGACGTCGGATCTGTCGAAGGGGTAACTGCGTGGATTTGGATCCTTTAGAGCACCTTTTGTATGAATGGTCAGAAACTTCTGTATAAAATCTGCAGGAATTGGAAGCCGCATTACATTGGTATTGGCGGCAGTTACCCCTTCAACAGATCCGACGTCTCACTGGAAGGGTGAGACACAGATTGGAAGCTAATTGATGCTATACACGCAAGGGTGTCCGTATCGATGTAAAATCAATAAAGGTCCATCGATAGCATTAATACGCGATTAAATCTATATTAAAACACATAATATTTCTTGCTTCTTTGAATTTGGGGGGCCTCCGTTGCTCAGTACGTAGAGTGTTGGACGCACAATCCGAACAGCCTTCCACAAATGGGCCGCGGGTTCGAATCCCACTCAGTCCCTCAAGAAAATTGGAACATTTTCTGACTGGGTTTTCACTCGAACGACCTATGTGGGATGATTGCCAGTTACCATAAGAAGGTCTTGGGTTTCCTCCGGGCATAGAGCCCGGTCTCCTCCCACAATCTTTGAATTTGGTAAGAAATTCTAGGAAGATTTATAGTCTGAAATCGTCAGCAAGTCTTGCAGGCTAAACAAAACATTACCGATCGACGGCTTCGAGGAGTCAGTCCGTCTTCCACGCACAATATACATATTTCTACTTGAAAATATAACAATTTAAGCAGTATTTAGGCTCGTTTTTGTGTTCCGAAATGTTGTCCATTGCTGAATTGTATGGCATCGACGTTAACTAATAATTGATAAATATAGTTTTTCGATGTGATTCATTGGAATGTGTTTAGTTTGTCTTTGGAAATGCCTCAGACGACAATTTTTATTATGAACAGCATCTTTCCCCTCACAAACTAGGAATTATCCTCAAGGAATGTTTGACCTTGGGTGTTAGTGACACTTGATGAAATCTGGTCATGCTATCTTCTCGTGTCTAACTTGACAACCCAATACATCATATACGTAATCATATAGAAACAAGAAACAGCAAAACTGAAATATGTCGGGAAAACAACCATTTTAAACATAACAAGGGTTCGCTATTCGTTGTCTTTACCTGCTCGTTAAAAAAACCTGTCAAGTCATACTTCTCTCTTGTTAAAACTGTTTTGCTCTTATGAAGAAGTGTACAATAATCTACGGATTGTCTATTTTAATGAGATGATAAATAACGTTTGAATGATATAAACAACAGTAATAAGATACTGAGTTAGCGGATAAAATTCGATGAATTCATAAAACAATTAGTTTAATAACTACGAGGGAAAACTGAACTTAACCGTTATTACAGGAATGGAGATAATTGCATTTCTACGAAATGGTTTAGAATCAGTCAGTTTTACTCTCACAAAGTAAACATGACCACTTACCATTTTCTTGGACTCCTGTATAAACCACTCTACCTTCAGTGAGAAGTTATTGATTATCCTATAGTAGAATTTAGGAAAATTGTGTTTTATTAATAGCCAAATGATGGAATTGTGCCATGTTTTCCTTAGTTTTACTCCCGTGTCTTTTGTTGCTACCTAATACATCATAGACGTAATCATAAAGAAAACTACAACTGGGCTAAGTCTGTCTCACATTCATTTTAAATCTAACAGAGAGATACTAGCTTATTCCCTAACTTGACATACTGGGGGAGGGATAAGAAGAATCGATCGGGTGTGGGACGGGACACTCCTCCTATTCTAGTATATGTTTTATATTTGTTAATACTTCTTTCTCGTTGCAAATAAAAATTAGGTAGACTCGCACGCCCGTTACGTCATCCTCACGTGGAACAAAGTTCTATTTTAACCCTAGACGCAATGTTATTTGTAGTAATAAATACGTAAAGTTTAATAGATTTTTAAAAAAATCGAGTCTTCAGCAATAAGCACTCTAGAACCAGACTCTTTTTCATTCTATTATATTTTTGAACACTAAAACACACGAGCACAGGGAAAATCTTCTTGTCTAAATAAATATTTTATTCTATTATATGTGTTACTTTTTCAAATACTTCTTTATCTTTGTCTTTCGAAATAAGTGCATAAATATTAAAACAATAAACTTAACCACATATGGCAGACACATTTAAATCGGTTAAAAATGCCGCCTTCTTTGCAAGTGACTTAAAATCAAATACCTCAGGGATGCGAAAATAACTATCTGCCACTGTAACTATCTGCCAATTGGATAACTTCATACCTTAAAATAAACTAATTCTCCTGCAGCGATTTCTATCGCTATATAGCATTCTCAGCTTTATTGGGTTATTGAGATTCCCACAAAATTACATACACACCCACCCGTGGTGTTATCATTTTGTGGAAAAGTCTCTGTCTTCTCGTTTAGACCCCCAGAGACTCTACGTTATATGGAGCAACACATGCTGGTGGCGAATGGGCCGATTTTAAAGGCATAAAATGCATCTATGTTGTTTATCCAGTGTGCAGATAATTTAACTTCCACATCCTTTCGCAATACTAGCAGCCGTACCAACGTTGTGACAGCTCAAATCGACCAGCCAAAAAAGTAACGTTTTTAACCAATCGTTCAGTTTATTAATTCATTTATTTACTTATTTGCAAAAAGAAAGATATAGAAGTATTATCCCAAACAAAACATAAAATAGAACATAAATAAAGTTTGGGTTTTAAGTTTCTGTTGCTGAATAGAGATCTTGGAGATGCGTATGATTTAAACAAACAAAAAATTTAAATCATCCGCAATATATGTAAATTGTTTTAGATATAGCCCGGATTATCGGTCTTACGGCGACTGGTATTATATGGCTGCTAATGTGTCTTGTCGCACGGCAGAGCCTAGCATTGCAAGCATTACCATATACCGCAGGCGTAGAGCGACTTAGTATATAGGCAATGTAACCGCGACCGCCATCTTGTTTTTTCGAGTGACTTCCGGTAGGATCTGTCAGTGCGATCGCCGATGTCAGGGTACTGAGTCTTTCTAAATCCTCATTTAAGCCTGACATTCTCTGAATTTTCTTTCACGCTTTTACAACTAATTACGCTGAAAGGTATTTCCCCACTTTGACATTAAATAAACATATGATCCAAATTCCGCATTTTGTTGAAATTTGGTAGGAATCTAGCAGATCATATGTAAAAATAGTGTGCAAAGTTTGACATTAATGCGCCAAGTAGAACTCTTAAAATATATGTTTAGTTGACAGCTCCTCCAAATAAATACTGAATCCTCATTCATAAATCATAGTTTACTGGGGGTTTTATTTTCTTCTTTTACCAGCTATCGCCACAACTTTCTCTGATTAACCCTTTGCATGTTCGAAGTGGAAATTTACAAAAATATTAATGGGAATGGGATTTTTAATATTGGATTCATGTTAATAGCTGTCATAAGTGGGATGGTTGAAGGGAACTAACAGAGGGTTGAGCATTTCTATCTCTCCAGCAATTTGTGCCACTGTGCAAATTAAGTAATCCTAATATGTGGTGTGAAAGACAAATCAATCAATCAGTCATGGGTTAATATTTTCCACCAAACTTATGATATGGCAAGGGCATTTGGAATTCTACCAGAAGATTGGCCTGTAACGGTAGCATGTGTTTTAGTGGTCATAAAAAAATATATCTATATAAAATAAACTACATAATTGGAAAAATCACTCAGGTCTATTTTCTATTAAAACAACAAATTCTATAATTGTCTGCATATGACTATCCTGTGACAAATTTAAACAGGTCCAGTTATAAAGCTTGGTTTATATACATATTTTATATATTTTTCATATTTTTTTTCAGGTCGCCAACACTTATGATGGATAAGAGAGGGCCAAAATTGTTACTGGGCTTAAATTTTGAAATATAATAGACTGGTTAAACATGAGCAAGTCAGAAGTAGTCTTAGTTGGAGGACAACGCAAAGTTAAATAGCTAAAACGCAAGTTTAAAAGATCAAAATATTTGTATTTCTGTACACAGATGAATGAACAAAAAGGAGACAATGTTTTATTTAAAACAATAAACGAAATGTAAATATAGTACTGGGTACTTATGTAACATATACAGTGCACTACAAAATTAAAAAATAAACTGTTTTTTTTCTCTATTTTCTTTGTGTCTAAAACATGACTGTAATTATGAGATTTTAAATATTTCAATTTTTAGTTCTTCATGCACCAACCAAAGGTTATTTCATCCCTATCGTTGTTGCGATAAAGACTGAAATAATGTTAAATCTTCTGTCACCCACTCATCCATATCCTTCCATTGGATTGCATAATGATCAAAATTCACTCACACATCTTTATTAGAATTTGATTGTTTATGATGTATCATTGGCAGGTGTGTGTGGGTCAGGCCTGTTATTTGCAAGTGCGTGGGGGGTGGGGGGGGGGGGGTGGGGGGGGGGGGGGTTAAAAAAGTATCATTTAAGAGATTCAAATTTTCCTGTGTTCTCGTTTACTAATTCAGTAATTTCCCTGATGATGATTGCAGCTTGATGTCTTTTTTTAATTTTTCAGAACATTTTAAATGTCCATATTTAATCTCCAAATATTTATCATAAAACACTTAAAATGATAAACAATCTCATTGATTTGGGCAAACCACTCTATTCTTGTAGATCTCTGGTAATACCATGCCATTCTTGTAGAAATATTTAACAAACACTTCGATGTGGTGAATATCATCCCCATTCCCCAAACTTTGTAAATTGAAACTCTAGTAGAGGTTGTCCTATTTCTGAAAAATAATTGCACATTTATCCTTTAATGCTTAAGAATACCACATATTTCCATTTCCATCAATAAAGTTTAAATATCAGAAGACATTGTTTGTAAGAAAAGTGTAATTTAAGTTAAAAGTATAAGCAGGAGTTAAACTGTTAACTAAATAATACTAGAAACTTTGTATTTATGACCTTTTATTCAATTTTATCAACGGCCTCATTGCAATACATTAGATAATTGGTTTAGACCAGCTTTAAAACGAATTGATAAGTTAACGTTAAGAAAATCAGTATATATCGCAGATTTTCTTTCAAAGAAAATCAATAAATTTTAAATATAAGAAGAAATTGTTTGGAGGAAAAGTGTAATTCAATTTAAAAGTAGAAGCAGGAGTTAAATTTTTATCTAAATAATGATAGAAAATTTGTATTTATGACTTTTTATTCAATTTTATCAACACCGTCAATGTAATCCATTAGATAATTGGTTTAGACCAGCTTTAATAATTGATAAGCTAACCTTTCTGTACAAACACTTTTACTTGTGAATTAAATGTTTTGATTTAACCTAACCTTTTGTTGGTTACTGGCAACCATCCCACTTATGACAACGATTAACATGAATCCAATATAAAAAGCCCCATTCGGACTAAAAATTCCACTACGTACATGCTGAGGGGTAATCGGTGAAAGTCGTGGTGATAGCTTGTGGTGGGAAACCTCAGTAAACTATGATTTATGAATAGTTGTCAATGGGATTCAGTATGTATTTGGAGGAGCTGTCAACTAAGCATATATTTTAAGAGTTCTACTTGGCGCATTAATGTCAAACTTTGCACACTATTTTTACATATGATCTGCTAGATTCCTACAAAATTTCAACAAAACGTGGAATTTGGATCATATGTTTTTTAAATGTCAAAGTGGGGAAATACCTTTCAGCGTAATTAGTTGTAAAAGGGAATTCCCTAGCGTGAAAGAAATTCAGAGAATGTCAGGCTTAAATGAGGATTTAGAAAGACTCAGTAATCACTGAGGAAAATAAAAAGTACATGCAATCGCCCCAGCTAAAAGCCGAATATAAAGAAAATTACCTGAAACTGACCGGACCCTGACATCGGCGATCGCACTGACAGATCCTACCGGAAGTCACTCGAAAAAACAAGATGGCGGTCGCGGTTACATTGCCTATATACTAAGTCGCTCCACGCCTGCGGGATATGGTAATGCTTGCAATGCTAGGCAGAGCCCTGATTTCTCGGCTATTTTAGATAAAGCTTTTTCAGACATCATCAGGAAGCCAGCATTAATACCGGCACCTTTATTTATAACTATGGTCTTTGTTAAAACCAATGTATGACAACTGACGTTCCCGTTATCTCATGGTGTTTATTTCATCCATTAATCTTTATAAAAACATGTATTCCTTTTACAACACTAGTTGACTTCGGAAATAGGCAAAAACCGTTCAATCAACTTATAATTCGAGTCCGAGCTTTATTTTTAATCACGAATTAAGAGGCCCATAAAACATACAACGAATACAGCCTGTATACTTTTATCAGATGTATTATTCGCTGAAGATACGTTTGCCATATTGGAAGAGTTGCCAGGTTTACGCGGTAGGTCGGGGGTTTCCTCTTGGCAATGAGCCTGCTTTCCTCCCCAACCAAACTTGGTGTAACAGCAACCCATGGATGGTTTAGCATAATTACTATGTAATTTATGAAATTTGAATTAGAGGCATATTTCGATTCAAGAACACGGATGCGCATAATCAGTTAATTAGTAATTTTTTGATGGTGATTGCAGCTTGCTTTCAAAACATCGACTTCATCACGTATGCAAATTTAAATATTCTGGGCACAGTTTCACAAAGCGATCTTAGCTTAAGGTGATCTTAATTACCAATGGCAACGTATACCTTTAGTATTGGTTGCTATGGTAGTTAAGATCACACTTAGCTAAGATCGCTTTATGAAACTAGGCCCTGTGTCCAACGGGCTAGATCTAAGCTCTCCTGTATAAGAGAATCTAACCAATGAAACGGTACCAGTAGGGCTGTGTAGCTCAGTTGGTAGAGCGGTGGCACGGTAACCATAGGTCGTGAGTTTGATTCTCGCCTAGCCCGGATGTTTTTCCGTGTCAATCAGTGTCAGTTAATTTACTTATTCAGTTATTTATTCTGTATCAACTAGATTTCATTGGGGTTTCGGGTGAGATAAACACAAAATGATTTTCTCTGCTGATCGGATGAGCAAAAACCTTTCACAAGCTTTCAAGTTTCTAAAACAAATCTGTATTAACAGAAAATATTTTTCAAATTTGGGAAAAACCTTTTTTTAAAATTAGCTCATGAAGAAAAGTAAAACTTTTCGAAGTGTATTGTAGTGTTGGAATCCACAATATTTCAATTAAAAATTAAAAATGTAAAAAAATCCACGAAGGTATCAATCAACACTGATGGATGGTTCGACGGTTCGGTAAAGATTAAGAAAACGAGTACGCTCAGGTTGATCTTCTCGAGACAAAGTATGATGGCTCGGCCGTGTCATATATATTTATAAGTAGTCAATTGGAAAGCGCCGACAGGATGGAGAATTTAGGCTTTGTGCCAGGTTTCTCGCGGAAAGTTCTCGCGGCCAGAAAGTGATATAACCGCAACCTTGAATTATATATAACGCAACTCACATTTAAGCAACGAGAACTTTCTAATATATTGGCATTGTCGTTGGCATATAAACATGTGAACAAGGCTATATTATATGTTATTAATCGAGTGTTTTCGTATTGCCTTGGTATTGGCCTGAGGGTGGCCGTATTGGCCCGAGACCGCAGGCCGAGGGTCAATGCAACCAACCGAAGTTGGATATCCGACCTTTTTTGCGTTCTGTGTTTTTTTGTTCCTGGAGCAGTAGAGAAGTTTCTTCCTCTTCTGCTGTCCTAAAACGGCAATCGGATTCACTTACAGCAGTTTTTTTCTTCTAACACTGTCACTTCTATCCTAAAATGAGAGCTTGTACAACGGGCTCTAGTGTCGACATTTTGATATCAACATCTGTCGTCTGCTTCTGTCGAACTCTGGGACGTCACATGTTTATTGCGTCTTTCAGCCGCACTCCGTGAACTCGGCCAATATGACTTGAACTCGGCCAATATGACTTGGAACTCGGCCAATATGACTTGAACTCGGCCAATACAGCTCTACGGCTAATACGAACTTGATTCGTATGCTGATATTACCCGGCCGCGAAGGTCGTATTGAGGCAATAACTTGCACAGTCAATTAATAAAATACATAACTGACTTCGAGTAAACTCGACCTAGCTGTTAAACTGAGAAATATTTATGTTCAGATGCACAAACATGAAAGTAGTCTATAAAACACTAAGTGTCCAGCTAAACCACTTTTGTTTTTTGTAGCCGATTGTTTTACTGAACTGACAAAAGAGATTACACCGTGCGTTTTGATTAGATGCGAGAGACTTAGCTCAAATGTCGCTTCCGATTTAGGGGCTGTACCCTTATGTTTTGCCGCTTTAATGTAGAGTTTTCCTTAGCTCGAGAAGATAGCACACGGGATGACCGGTTATGTAGAGTTTAACTTGGCTGGAGAACAAGGTTCTTGTCGGACATTAGTAAAAATCTTTTAATACCTTTAGCGACATCACGTGACCAGGTGACATAATTGGAAGACTGCATTAGTCACTATTGTTAATGTATATGTGATAAAACGGTTCACTTATGTAAGGAATATGCGTGGATAATAGTTTAGCTGTATTTATAAACAATGATCTTGTTTGGTGTAGAATATAAAAGTATAGTCATTAGCAGGATCTTCTCCTAAAGAGAAATTGATCAGAGCTTTTTTTATTTCCTCTGGACTGACTGATCCATCACCGTTGGTGTCCAGTTTGTGAAATGTATATTTGACCACAGTCTCGTCTTGGATTCCTCTATCTCTCTGGAACTGTCTCCATTCATCCAAAGAGATGCAGCCATCCTTATTTAAATCGACGGATTTGAAATACCAATCAGCAATGGCTGGCACAAAGTTATCAATGTACCACGGGGTTTGAGAGATCGTTGTTTTGGCTGTGATCCACTCACTTAGTGAAAAGTTGTCGGTCTTCCCTAGAACATGAACTAATTTGTCCCATTACTGCTGATGACATTTCCTAAGGGATGTGCTCATGTCTGTTTTCCCTGCTGCTTCTAAGCTTCGCGGAAGGCCCATAAATTCTTCATAGTCAATTAAGTTATCACTTTTTGAATCTAAGAACTGGAATAACATTGACCATTTCTTGTGTTTGTATCCCAGTCGGTCCATTCTGAAATCAGAAAGCAGACAATTAAACTCTTACACATGACATTTAGTATTTGTCCCAATGCTTCTGTTGAATAGTTGCTGCATGGTGAGAATCCAAATCGCTATAATCTATAGAGATAATGATTGGTGAGAGATGTTTACGTGTTCCCGTTAGTATGGTTGCAAGTATCAACTACTAATCCACAGATGAAGACAAAACCATATAACCGATTGATTGTTTTTTTTACGTTTTGGACGGGTTTTCTCTCAAACCTTTTATATAAGAATGATAAACTAACTCTATTAACCTGTTTACATTTATCATTGAAATAAACAGATACATTTAATGACGTTGATAATCAATGTCAAGAATATGCAATAAAGGCAAACATCTAACATGTTTTTTTAAATTGAGCGATTTGATTACATGTAATTGGGTGAATTGAAGCTATATATGTAGAATCGAGTTTAGAGTTTTGCAAACCGTTACAAATCTAATAACCCATACTTTATAAATCTATGCAGAGCGAATATCGTTGTATACATCAAATTACAACAACCGTTCTATTCCGTTATAAACTTCCTGTTATGCCTTGATTGTAAGTTATGTGATTATATCCTATCTCCCGTAAGTACACGCATCAGTTATAGTTACCATCCGTATTCACTGCAGCAATGATGTCTAGGCAGACGTAATGGTGACCTTATGTAAGAGAAGCCAAAGGAAATATAGATTTAAACAATAAAGTTTGATAAATGGTAAATGTTAACGAAATTAGAACAAACAAAAAAAAAAGCGGTGGATGTCGCAGAAATATTTGAAGGACAAGTACAACGTTTTTGTGAAGGTGATGTTATGTAAAACTGGAGGTTTGACAGAGAACATCAACCGGGCATGTTGTTTTTATGGTTTGCAGTTATCGCCTTCACAATACATACAGTAGAATAAGAGATGTTAGAGTAATCTCTTCACATATTATATTAATGCTTCTAGGATTTTGTACTGTAATTGTTCATATATGTATGGGCTATTTCCTTTGCCTTTGGGTCCACACTTGACTGAGTAGCGTACGTTTATAGTCTAACCTATTCGATCTTTGTCGAAAATAATGGTCTCTCTAGGCAGCAAGATCGAACGTTTCTGGAGTCAGTCAGTCTTCCACGCACAATGTAAACTTGTCCACTTGACAATATAACAACATATAGGTAGCGTGTTTAAATATCTATAATGAGAGGCAATTATGATGAATTGTTTGGTGGAAAACATAATCGGTATAGGGCACTGGAATCATCTAGTTGTGAAACACAGTCTTCCCTATGATTCATATGCACGTTTTGAGATTTTCTTTGGAACTGCAGTAGACGACAATTCAGTTTGTTATGGGTTTGAGATGGCGCCTGTATATAATCTATACCACAAGTGAGGGTTCATGGAATATTATACTTACCCATAACTTACTTAAATTATAATATTATCCCCAGGAAAGTTTGACAACCAAATTCATCATATACGTAACCATGTAAAAACTACACAAGTCTGCTATTCATTTGTATTGGCTCTCTATTCGTTTATATCGGCGTGGGTGCCATATGCATTTTTTCTGTAACACTCGGTAAAACCCGCCAAAAATGACGTCATACACAACCTCCGACGAGTATAAGCACTGGCAAAGGTCGTGTATGGCGTCACTTTTGGCGAGTTTTTGTTTGTTGTTGAGCTTATTAGCTTTCGTAACCACCGTAAAGTGGCAAAGAAAGCATTCAATTTTGCATGTTTTACTCTCAAATATATTTTCTGTTTGGTCTGAACAGTATACATTCACAAGCAAATTCAACTTAAAATAGGATATATTGGCTAAAGTTGTTCATATAGCTTTTAAGGGTCGGTATTTATTGATTGAACTACACTCTTCTGTGAGTGGGAGTTTATTTTTTAGAGCAATGACGAGGTTTGTACAAACTGTCAACATTTTTCAGCGGGCAATTGAATTTACACTGTGATTTTACTCACATTCGATAGGACAATAAGACGGAGAAAACAGATTAAATGGCTGCGATCTTGAACAGACTTATATTGCTCCAAACTCTGTGATCACGTTTCAAATGTTCGTTATTTGCTCACAAAACCATACATTTATTTGGCTGTTGACTGGCTGAAAGATCCCATATGCTGTAGCCCTATACGCCCATGTACCCCATCTTGAACTTTTTAAAGGGAAAAAGTATTTTAACGTTAGCCTTATTCAGATGGAAATAGTAGAGTTCGTGTAGTTATGTAGTATATTTTATCTGCTCGTGAGCGAATAATTGAAATTTGAATGTTTCGTCATAATAGAGAATAGGCTCCATAGGCAATCCACAAGGCCGCACACATTACAGAGAGGTAAAAATACGTTATTATTGATATAAAAATAGCTGATGCAACATCACGTCACCTAAAAGCTGAGAAAATGGCGACACAGATGAACCACTGAAAGGACATAATTCTGTCTTTTCCATTAGTCTAAGGGTCACTGGTGTTAATTATCGTGGAATCTTATAAAGTACTTTGATAGTTGTTATGGATGTTAAACCGCATGCATTTCTAGAGATTTCCCATCCTTTACTAAACCCCTTTAGTCAACTAACTGTACATAGTCCCCTTAGGGTTTATTTTATAAAACTAAGTCATACAGTTAAAGGTAATAAGCAATAAATTTTCCATTGCTGAGAAAAACCCATCCATTCTCCATTGGAGGACCATATTTTTCAACTGGCTTTTTTACCGAACGATTGTTTCATACAGCGTTTTTTGTTTTATTTCAAAATGTGGAAGTTATTGTCCACCAAGTATGCATCACTGATAAGGATCGGTGGCTCAGTCGGTTAGAGTGATTGACTTTCAGTCCGACACCGCCCTTCCATCGATGCAACGCGGGATTGAATCGCACTATATAGCTCAACAAAAGTTAGGGAAGGTATAGTCAGCCAGAACATAAACATACACGGTAAATTAAATCGTGGCCAGTTGTCATATAGATTGATTGATGGATGTTTTACGCCGCCCTCCAGATTATTTCACTTATGTGGCGGCGATGCCAAACCGGGCTCATTTGGCCGGAGGAAAGCCCTGACCTTCGGTGAGTAGACCTTTGTTGACATTTATATCTGTGCTAATAAAAGATGAGGGTTATTCTACACGCATCGTTGATGCACCCATTGAACAAGAACATACAGGTCAGAAAAAGCTCAACTTTTAACCTTTACATATTTGTTATTCTTACATACAATGTACATAGTTTATTTTGTAAGTATTCATCAATTTGCTCAACCTCCACACTAGTTGACACCTAAAACTCTCAGCTTTAAAAAATGTTATGGTTAAAGCGATGTGCTCGGCAGTGAAGAACAAAATGCTCTATATCATCTAAGACAAGACAGAATTCACAGAGCCTTTCCTGGACAACGAGTGACTTAGCCAAGCGAACACTGCTGTCATGACAACCAGTTTCGCAGTCAGAAGTTGCTGAGCCAATCAACGCAAGCATTACGTGGAACTCCGCATACCGCATAAGTTCGCAAACTTGTAGAAATAAAAAGTGGTAGATGATTTATGCAACATTTATTTACACTATTTACGTTTCAATCGCTACAGGAACATAAAGCTTCAATATAATATGTCCACTAGGCCCAAGTCCATGCAGGTTATGATGTTAAAATAAGTTCATTTGGACTGAGATACTGTAATTATGAACCTAAGTTTAAACCAGAGTAATATATCTCCCTTTATCTCTCATGTAAAGGGATGTAATTTACTTTTGATTAATAGAATCATGTAAATTGACATATACAGTGGTTTAAACATAGCTGTTACTGGTATTTATCTCCAGTTATAAGATTTTTATCTAATCTTGTACATAAGTAAAACAGTAAGTGTGTCCTGTCCACCTCCACGCCCACCCCTCCCCCACCTCCTTCTCAACAATAACAGGAAATCATCTATCATGATACCGATATATAGTGTCATTTCATTCTAAAAAAATACGCGCCGTGTTTATTTGATACCAGTGCTATTATACTGGCTGGGTTTGAAATTAGAAATTTACTCCACAGGTCCTGCATGTAATAGCGTAACTAATATTTACCTATCTTATGAACTGTAAAGTACCGATCTTCTTCAGTTTTTATCTACATTATAGAATTAGAAGAAGAAGAAAAAAACACAAAAAGTCTACAGGCGACAAAATGACCGACCAGACTGTAAGCATTCAACGGCCCACTTTGTAGCCTTGTGTCTAAAGTTAGAAGTAAAGTAACCAGTTGTTTAAAAAAATTACAAGCGTCATCAAACGGTCTATCAGAGGGGGCGGGGGGGGGGGGGGGTTGAGTTTGCCAGTGATCATCCCAACGCATTCCCAATATGTGTACGACAGTTATTTTTCCCTCAGACGGACGGTGCCTTTTTAATCAGCAACATACAGACGAGGAGGTTATTTATTTTATTCACCTTGAAAAACTGTATTTTTCATTCATTTCATTCAACAGCTAAAAGTAATTAAACCAATCCGCTAACTACCCAAACACCCATTTGCAAGAACTTATTGGTACAATGTTTATAAAGCGACATGGCCTGCCAAAATGTTGATATCATTCCATTTTCTCAAGACATATAATCCAGAAGCTTTTAGTTAACAACATACCTTTTGGCGTCTTAGGGATTCACTATTGAATGATGTAACTACGTTACCAACGACCTAGTGGTAGCATAATTCGGTTTTAAATTGTGTAGCCTTGGGACGTTCAGCGCTTAAAACTAGATAAGCTACGTTTAATGTATGTTATAAAACATGATTATTAATTCCCATGAGATGATCTAGCTATTACTAGTGGATATCCTGCCGAATTTTTGATTTGATAAGTTTTAAGGTTACAAAGTTTGAAATGATAATCTTTCCGAGCCACCTGACTTCAACCCTATATGTTATCACGTATGTTTAAATACGATACAACGAAAAACGAATTTAAAGAATCTCGTTTATATCGAATGTATTGTTAAAGGCACACTTGCCGCCGTAGCCTGTTTAAATTTGCTAAGAAAACCAATTTACACGAGCTTACTACGACTAATACCACTAAACTTAAACATAGGACACATAAAACAAGTCTAGTTAGCTTTAGAATGTAAAAATGGGGTGAAAAACAAACGAAGAATCGAAGCTTGATTACAACAACAACGATCAGTGTCGGTCAACTTTCGTGTTGGATTACCCTCCTTTTAGGCCTTTGTATCTGTGGTTTACATTCAAACAATTATCAGCAGGCTTTTCCAGTCGCTGTTAACCGATCGTCAGCCTGTATTTCTCAGATAAATAGGCCTACCTAAAATTACACTGTGCCGTTAGTTCACTCACTCGACTGAAACATAAAATCGCCAATAGGGGGCAGCTTGGTTTGTTTACGTTCCGGGTCCGTAACAATTCAAATTTTCAAATTCAAATTAAAAATACAAAGTGACGTCCAAACTTTTAAATTTTGGTAAAAATAGAAAGTTCCTAACTTATATTGTCTGGGAAAAATACAGAAAACGGTCTTTCTTTTTTAGTGTAAACAATATTCCTTATTTTCGCGGCAAGTGTGCCTTTAAAGGGCCTACAGCGCTCAAACCCTCCCCTAAATATAATGTATGCAATTTGACACGATTATTTGTCACACTGTTGGATGACTGTAATGGTGGAATCAAGTCTCCGTCAAGAAATCCAGTGTTTGTTGTGAAATGTATAGGGATTGTCGACGCTATTTTCGAGGTAAATCACCCAAGGGGTACACAACTATTGATTAGGAACCACACGTCAAAAAAGTGAAAAGATTAAAATGATATAATAACTATAATTACCTGTGTGAAATTCAGCTGTAAAAATGACGTGGACGAGTCAATGTTCAGTATGTGCAATGTAAAACAGAAGTAGAACGAGGCAACGCTTTGAATGGATTTTTCACAGTAATTGAGCTAAACCAAATAATCTATTTATATAGGGCAATTGGCAGGTTTCAGTTCAGTGGTTTTGTGTTTTATTAGAGTTTGAAGATATCCCGAACAATTTATGAATAAAGGTCATAGGTTTCTAACATGTTTTATGCGAATATTTTAAGTTTTTTTTAAGAAAACTCTATACAATGCGATTTACTTTGTAATGTAGTAGGAATTTCGCATGCATGTATTCAATATACATTTGTCGATGTGAAAAGGAAAGGGACATCTACGTATGGTTTCACTTAGATCGACTGTAGTATAGCTCCCATCAGATAACTTCGAGCTTGAAGCGAAAGAAGTATGTTCTTTCAATGACTTATCGTCATCACCGTTTTTACCGCTTTCAGATGGAATAAATTAAACAATTTTTTTCACTGGTGAAACAGTTCTAGATATCTTAATAGATTTTTTAAACTTTTGTTCCTGGTAATTTTAGTTTTAGTATTCCTTTTTAAACAGCGGGTAACACACTCCCTGGCGTATGCTCCACAGAGCCTGAACCACGTCTCTGTTGGAATTTGATATAAAGTTACTAGTTAGAGTTATTGAATGGCTTTCCGAGGGTATGGAACTATTCTGAGAGGTGTGGCCAAGTGCGAATCCACGAGGCCACACCTCTCAGAATTTTGTCCATACTCGAGGGAGCCATTCAATAACGTGCTTGTATCATGGTATTAGTGATTGACGTTGTCAATCAACTAGCACGTGTTTACTCTCTGATACCCAGCCAAGAAAGCCATACAACAACTTCCAAACTCGGGAAGTTATTAAACGCTTAAGTCCCGCCCACTCTCTGGGTATCGGATTTGTCGAAGACTGCTCATCAAAAGAAAAACGCCGCAACCATGATACAAGATTGGTTTGTTTTGCTATGAAGACACGCATGCGCTCTGGCGGTTACGTCATCCCCATATAAAGAACATGACCACGCATATTTGCCCACGAATGGTCAAGATAAACACTGTTCACAGAGTTTGTGTCATAAAAATAAAGATTGATTCATAAACACCTCTTAAAAGATGTGCAAATATAGTGTCATCATTTAGTGGAGAGTTTATAATCTCCAACATGAAAATAAACAAACACCGAAGACTGCCGAAGATCCGCAAAATGTCACAAGATAAACCGCCCACGTGAATCAATCGTTCATGGCGGAAACTGTCAAACTGGAAATCTCGGAAATGTTACTTTAGTTTTCGACTGCACACGACGACACAAAGCACCTTAGGGGCGGACAAGGTTGGCAGAAAGTTTCTGTTTCACCCTCTTAAATTAATCTTTTCTTTGCTTACTTTATAAGAAATTCTTTTTCGGCGGCATAGTCATTTCTAATGTACAACAATTAACGTTGAAGTGATCTTGGCTGTGTGGTAATATAGAAATAAAGAAAAAACACACAGATAAGATTTCTGGGCTAGTAACAGAACAGACGGACGGTTCCTACAATTACGTGAGTAGTGCCCCAGAAATGAGCAATCATAGCACAAACTAAAACAGGAATTGATCGTCATTCATTGGAAGTACATTATTTCGGCAAATTGTAAACAACGACATGTGACACTGACGGTTGCACCATGAAGCCTACTCTCTGGTGTTGTGAGATATCCGATATAATTCTGATAGGTAACGTTTAATCCGCCGATCATATGTTTTGTAATATTGTTTACTCTCGAAATACATATAATTACCTGGAAACATAATTTCTCATCCAAATCATGTTTTGCCTTGACATTCATTTACACTGACGCCTTGTTTTAGAATGTATCTACATCTATGAGATGATGTGGTGCGGTATATAATTTTGATTTTAAACAAGTATTTCTGTCCAAGGATCTTGCGATGTAGGTTATTATTGGAGATTTACCTGTTTGGGAACAGTATAGAGCAGACAAATACATATCATAAACACTATATGAGAAATGGAGGACGATAGCTCTCGAGCCTTGTCTCGTTTACAAAATCTCGTAGAATGGCACACGATCTCGATTGAATTATAGCATAGTCTATTTCCGGTTATAAATGTTCAAATGAGATTTGGGTGCTTGAGATTTGAAGCAATCACACAAAAACACAAGCAATAGTTAAGACAATACATAACACAAGTCTTCAAAGGATGGCAGATTAGGATTTAGAGGTAACATCAGAACCGTAAATGTGGAATAGGCAAGTTTTGTGGAGTCTTTTCCACATAAAGAGCATATGTTGCCACCGATTGAAAAAGTTAACAAAAGCTTTGGATTTGGGAAATTATGGTTTTATCTCGTCATCCATTGCAGATATACAGTTGACAACGATTCATAAGATCTGGAATGCTTCGCTCAGATTTCAATCTACGACAACAAAACATTATATATAACTTTCTTGTTGTTTAATAGAATCACTGATAAACGCAATGTTACCATATATGGAGCGTTTATAGATCTAAGCGAGTCAAAGGGAAGTTACACCTCAGAATAGTTGGCTCAGAATAGTAAGACTAGCCCATAAGGTCGTTCACTTTTGTAACCTCCTGGGTTGTTCTAACCAAAAGTATCTTCTGTAAAAACCATCATTGAATTTCAACGGATTTATTCTTAAAATCAGATTCCAATAGGCTATTTCTCCACATTCCATGGAATAAGTGAAACATGTGCTTTGTCATAAGCACGGCCATTGTTTCTGCAAAAGTTTTCCGAGCCCCTTAGTGGTTTCAACCTCTGCAGTTATATCTACTGTTTAGTACAATAAACAGAACTATAGTCATCAGAAGGATCTTCAGAAGGATCTTCATTTAAAAAAAAGTTTAGCACGGCGCTTTTTATTTCTGCTGGGCTAATTGATCCATCGCCGTCGGTGTCCAGTTTGTGAAATGTGTATTTGACCACAGTCTCGTCTTGGATTCCTCTATCTCTCTGGAACTGTCTCCATTCATCCAAAGAGATAGAGCCATCGTTATTTAAATCGACTGATTTGAAATACCAATCAGCAATGGCTGGCACAAAGTTATCTATGTACCACGGGGTTTGAGAGATAACAGTAAGAGCTGTTATCCAATCACTTAGTGAAACGTTGTGGTTTTTTTGTAGAATATTTACCATTTTCTCCCAATACTGTCTATGAATTCGTCTCAAAGTGGAAGCAATTTCACTTTTTCCAGATTCTTCCAACCTTGTCGGAATGTCCATAAATTCTTGGTAGTCAATAAATCCGTCATGGTTTACGTCTAAAAACTCAAATACGGTCGACCATTTCTTGTGCTTGTAAGACTCAGAATCCATGCTGAAATACAAAATACAGAGAATAGTTTCAATTCTACTGGATATCAATTAATGTAATACGGTGATTCAGATTTTGGGTATTTATCTCGGCTACATAATGCAATTTGAACCAATATAACCTTCCATCAATGGGACATGAATGTTACTCAACAAGAATTATAATGGATATTTGTCATGGAGATTTTTGTGACCACACAATTACGATGTTAGAAGCTACTGGCTCCAGCCAGGGTATACAACAAAGGGAGCAGATATACTTATACATCATCAAAAATCACATGAACTCGATCGATATTTACCTTCGTACATACACTCCAGGATTAACACTCATGTCAACGACGTAACGTGGTGGATAAATTCAACCGCGGATCTTTACCTTATAATGGGTTGGACTAAAAACGCCATATAAAAAGATATCTTTACGGTCTCCTGATTTTTATGGCTAGGGTCATGCTTGACCGCAGACCTGAATATACTGTTAACGGACACTAAAGTACAAAGTGTGTTTAGTAAGATTTTATAGCGTCAAAGGTTTGATTCTCCTAAAAGCTATTATCGAATGGATGTAAGACAGGCTTTATTTTTTTTCGAATATTATTATTATTATAAATCTTACTACTTTTCAAGTGTCATGACATTTAGAAGCTGGATTTTGCATAAAGGTTCATATGGATCACAACTTCGGGTTCAAATGTTGAACTAGATCGCCTATTAATGATTTATTTTAATATTTGACTGGATATTTAATCTATTATTAGAGGTATTTTTTCTTAGGGTAATCGTAAAAACTGGTGGAGAACTCTAAAAAGATAGCTTTACTAGGTAATGGGATATTAAAAATAGAAAACTCGAATCACCAGTGCAGTTATCGGCATAGGTGTCGTTCGAATCAAATACACCTGAAGGCGCAAAATGATTACAAAACAAAAAACAACAAACGATAATTATTTCACTTGTTCGACATTTTCAAGCAGTTGAATTATATTGTGTTTATCAAACATAGCTGGGTATTCTCATTTGTATAAATATCCACGTAATATTAATACGATGTTCGTGACAAGGCCAGCTATGATTTGTAACAGATTCAATAAATGCACGGTGTTTTTTGCCGTCCTCGATATAATTGTATGTATATGGTTTTGGTCATTTATATTGCACGTTGGAAATACACAACCTTCCCTTGAACACAAGATATTATTATTGCTTTCGAAAGTCACATCAATGGTATATCTGCTCTGGCCATTTAAATGAAAATCAACCTAAATGACCATCTTGTAGTATCAAACGCTGCTTGATTAGTGATACGGTCAGGGGAGATAAACCTTCTAAGCAACTGTTCTAAAACTCCGAGTAACCAACCTTGAATGGACACAATATAAAGCAAGCATACATTAAACTCATCAATAACAGTCTCGCCGATTCTAACACAGAAGGGTGCTGATTTACATATGCATGATGGAGTAGATTAGATATATATTTATACAAAGAAATTTTGTCATAACAGTTCTGAGCCAATTTAACCTGTTCTATCGCAGATTAATACGAGGTATGTATATATGTGAAAGATTAACAGACAATTAACAAATACTTTACACCGGAGAATCAGGCAAACTGACCTCTTTTCTTGTCAAGAAATGCCGATGTGACATTTCTAAAAATCTATAATGTACGAAGAGGTGGCTATCTTGTGGAAGTTACACCACCTCCCAGGATATCTGATAAAACGCCAATGAAACGGTATTAATACTTATTGGGAAATACTTCATGGGAAACGTGTACTGTTAGCAATTTTGAAACTTTCACATTCTTATCTCACATTCTCATTATTTATCTCCAGAATATATTCCAAAAATTCTCCAAAAGGTGTTTCCTATCAAAGAATTAAAGTTATTTTTGTATGGCACCTAATCTTCTTATCCTCAACAAAGGAAATCCAAAATCATTGCCTTCCAATAGAAAATGCGCTTAAGAACAACATTCCTGGCAACGAAAGAGTACCAATCCAAGCATCAATTCAGGTCATCTGTAATTGCGAAAGAGTATATTTTGTTATGGATTGCTCAAGGATTGCCCATTTCTGCTTTTCTGCCAGCCCTTAAACGCTGCGCCAGTTTCTATCCACCTAGGTTCTGCTCAATGGATACCAGTGCTATTTAAAATGCACGAACTATTCAAATTTAACAAAATTCAAATTAAAGAAAGTGAAGTTATGTTTTTTCCAAGTCATTATAAAACTTTGCTAAGTATCAGTTGTAGGCCTAAATATTATAAATTCCAAATAGTGTATAAATCTGCCTTGAGTAAACTCTCCCAACTGTACCTCTTAGGCCAGCCTTGTGTGGCATTTTGAGTAAATGGGTTTAAATTAGATGGACACCGAATACTCGCATGATTTAGAGCTTTAGATAAAACTAATAGTTGTGCGTTTGCTGACAATAGCTACTGGGCGAGGGGGCTATTTCATAAATCGCATTTGGCACACAAATAGTAAAGCATAGTTAGTTTAGTCAGCTTTTTAAACTCCTTGGACAAACTTTAGTCAAACCCTTTCGGTCAACATGTGTTAGACGGAATCGATAGGTATTATCAGCCAATGAATGGCTGAGTTTCATTAAATGTCTACCGAGTTACTTGACCAGGGGAGACAAACATAAGTAACAAATTTTCAACATTTATAGTTAGCTCCCTTGTATTTAAACTTCTTTCAACGTTTAATATAAGAAAGATTTTATGAGACTTCCGGGCCTATTTGTTAAACGAATTCAAACAACTAAACCTGTCTTGTCGAGTAAAATCTTATGCTTTAACAATACCAATGAAAAAAACTATTGTTATCATTAGTATGGAACCCACGTTTAAGGAGAGTTTCAAACATTTTTTTTCAAACAATACCGTTTGCTCTGCTATCACCTGTGTGTACGTTTAACGAAATACTCACTTATTCGCAGTAACTACAGATTTCAAAAATATGTTTTTACTTTACCGCGAGTTATTTGTTTTCGGGATTTTTTAAATTGAATTCCTGTGATAAATACATTTCACATTAAAATAGACAACAAAGATATCTGCAGGAGTGGTTATTCTATAATCCAGCATATCCGTATGACAGATGTTTTGTTATAACAAGTAAATATCGTCGAATGGTTATTTTATCACAATACGCAGATGAATTGTTTCTTGGTATAACAAAAAATCTGTCTTACATGGCATATATGCCGGATTACTGGAAAGACATCTCTGTGCCTGAATGAGACAAACTCCGTTGAAGACCCGCTTACAAGGTAAGGCAACTCGAAACAGGGAGATAACTTCAGTGGCCATAGGATGGCTGGATAGCTTTTATTGAAATACCCTATAGGTCTCCAACATGACAGTGGTAAAATATATATCCAATAACGTAACGTCTGGTGTAAAATCACAAAAGAGGAAAGCCACGGTGTCTAGAGAAGAAAGAGCTCAAATTTACGAATGGTAAATTAATCTATCAAATTGAAACTGAATTGAAAAAAATCTGACGACTGACCTGACAAACTTACGACATTGACCCCTAGTGGTACAAAAGCTTGGATGAGAAATAAGTGACACATTGGAAATATATTTAAGGAAACAAAAACCAAAAAACCATTAGGGGTTTCACTTGACTTTCCATCTGGATTTTGATAACAATGTAGTATATAATTTAATCGATAAAAATAATATGCTCTTAGTTTATATATTTGCCACTCCTGAAATACTTCATTTGTCAGAAAACGGAAGACACTTGATTGTTACAATAGCAAATGATATATTGTAATAAATGCCAATTGACATCTACAGACAGGAGGCCATCAATTTCTAACAGAAACCATGTTATTTAAATGAGATCTGTTGATTGACTAACAAAACATTGGTAAAAAATGGTCACCTTTTTATCATTATCAGCATTTAGCGTATAGCGCAATGAAATGCATGGGGGTGGCATTTCTGCTGGAATTTTCGGGTTCCATTAAATGCTCACAATCTGTTTGAGTGTCATTTTTTAGTTTTGAATATATTTACGAACCAACCGAGTGTCAATTTTTTTCTAGCCTCTCGATTTTACAAACATAGCCTAAAACTAGTTCATCATAATGAGCATATGTCTTTTTCAATAAAGACCAAATGCTGTTTCTTTTGACAAGTGAAAATCATGAACACCCCATGCAATTATTGGTACCTTATGTCACCGTATTTGAAATATAATTGCCTTACTGTATATATACGTAATGTTTAAAAGACGAAATCATATAACATAGTGGTGTAAATGCATGTACCTTTACAGAAAGTTCCCGTTAGTAAGATTTTGGCAAAAGTCCTTACAATATTGTTGCTTAAATTACTTAATGTTTACAGATTATGTGAAATGTCTAAGTGTTTAAAAAGCTTGTTGTTGAGTTAAGCTACGGAATGGAGATAATCTAATACGTTTAAGTGATGACAGACAAATAACGGACAGTTCACGTAAACTATATTTCAAATAAACACAGGCGTCTTATTACATAAATAAAGTTTATTTAAATTTCTAGTATGGTATAAACGCCTGACAAAATGTGTATTAAATTCATCTAGTTCAGAAACTTCAAGTAGGAAGGAAGCTAAAGTACGTCCCTTTCGTTAGAACAAAGCTGCTTTGAATTTATTGATATTCACGAAACGAAAGAAGATGCAGTATTTTACAATAGCCTACTATTATAACATAATATATCAACAAAAAATGAAATAGAAGTATACCTGGTCCTATAATGTTCAATCGTTATTCACAAACAATAAAAACACAAGCTTGTAACAATGTTACCAGGTAAGGGTGTGTATATGCTTGTAACAATGTTACCAGGTAAGGGTGTATATATGCTTGTAACAATGTTACCAGGTAAGGGTGTATATATGCTTGTAACAATGTTACCAGGTAAGGGTGTATATATGAGTGTGACAATGTTACCAGATAAGGGTGTGTATATGCTTGTAACAATGTTACCAGCTAAGGGTGTATATATGCTTGTAACAATGTTACCAGGTAAGGGTGTATATATGCTTGTAACAATGTCACCAGATAAGGGTGTATATATGCTTGTAACAATGTTACCAGATAAGGGTGTATATATGCTTGTAACAGTTATACCAGATAAGGATGTATATATGCTTGTAACAATGTTACCAGATAAGGGTGTATATATGCTTGTAACAATGTTACCAGATAAGGGTGTATATATGCTTGTAACAATGTTACCAGATAAGGGTGTATATATGCTTGTAACACTGTTACCAGATAAGGGTGTATATATGCTTGTAACAATGTTACCAGATAAGGGTGTATATATGCTTGTAACAATGTTACAAGATAAGGGTGTATATATGCTTGTAACAATTATACCAGATAAGGGTGTATATATGCTTGTAACAATGTTACCAGATAAGGGTGTATATATGCTTGTAACAATGTCACCAGATAAGGGTGTATATATGCTTGTAACAATGTAACAAGATAAAGGTGTATATATGCTTGTAACAGTTCTACCAGATAAGGATGTATATATGCTTGTAACAATGTTACCAGATAAGGGCTTATATATGCTTGTAACAATGTTACCAGATAACGGTGTTTATCATATACCTATCAATAATATGTGGTCTTTTGCATATGCGATATCGGTAGCGTGACAGCACCCATATCTCACCCCGGTCCGAAAATCCATATCAGCCATATCAGCCCGGTCCGAAAATTCATATCAATATCAATTAGAGTTATATCCCTTTGGGTCGTCTGCTAGGAAGATGACTGCCAGTGAAAGAACGTTACAATCACTGGCAAACATTAACATGAACTGTATATAAAAAAAATCACTATGATCACCCAAAACTGCCCTCTAGCAAACGGCAAAAAAGTTATTAACTCTGACATTGAATAACGGTGATTTCTGTCTTCTGGCTGTTTTTTCATGTTTTTTTCATTAAATTAATAGTGTCTCAACGGTTTTTCTTTTCATATCTTCTCAAGTTACAAAAATAAAAACAAATTATCCCATAACGTATAGGCTACTATTTCTGTTTGTTTTTTTTTTCAATATGTATTATCATATATGATAAAAAAGTTATAACATGTCATTTTTCATATCATATCCCATATCAGCCCTCGACCCATATCAGCCCTCTGGCCTTCGGCCCTCGGGCTGATAAGGAGGTCTCGGGCTGATATGGAGTATGATATGAAAAATGGCATGTGATAACCTCTAATTATTAAACACTTCAAGCAAGCTAGTTGGCAAATGCTGAATTTTGATTGGTCGATTACCCGGGTCGTATAAACCCAAACACCCGGCCTAATTTTGTTATGACCCGCCTGACGAAAAACCATGGCCGCCACCACTTCAAATGTTTACTCTCTTCGAAAAGCCCAAAACAGGTCTTATGAGGATGTATTACACTCACCTAAGTTTCTTTAATTGTGCAAAGTTTATATTTCTATCTAATTTGACTCTAATCAAATCTACAAATGGAAAAACGAAACACAAAATTCTTCGTACATCGACCAATAACGTTGCTAAGTATACAGGGGGCGTAACACTGAATATTGTCTGTCGTCTGCTCGCTCGGTTTGACAGAGGTTCGTACATTTTGACTGTAGGTGTAGGCCCTAGCTAAAATATATTTGTCACAGATAGAATCCGCGCCATAAAACAACTAATAAGACAAGCTGAAAATTTGCACATACGATGAAGTCGTAATTTTGATTAGACCTAAATTAACACTAATTTTAACAGTACCAGCTGGTACAGGCCGATAGCGGTTGAACGTATGAATCTGTGACAATTCTCCGTCTACTAGGGGTTTCGGCTCAGGGCGTATGGTTATCAGAAGGGTCATAACGATTCATACACCCAGGGTAAAATATCAATAACTAATAATATATGCTTGTACGAATGTTACCAGATAGGGGTGTATACATGCCAACAGATTCTATCTCTATATAGTTTAGAAGATTGGCCACGGCTGTCTAAGATATATGTAGGCCCTATGTTTTTGTAGATACGTTAGTGATTTATATCTGACGATTCATATTCGTCTTAGTTTAAGTTTAAAAAAATAGATTACATTGATGGTTGTATAGAAGTTGATAGGCCCACCTAACAGCACACTCTGGCAGCTTTAAACTGATACCGTATATTTGGTTAGTGTTTTTTGTGGGTGAGGGAAGGAGGGGGGGGGGATGACGGGCTACATTTGCAAACTTCGAGAGGTATATTGTGAACGATTACTCTGTTATATTACAAACAAGTCAGACACATTTCCAGGGCATTGTATGATTGATTCAGCTGTCATGATCTCATTGATCGTCTCAATATGTCTGTCTTCATGAATATGCATGGTTATAGTTCGCTCCAAATGACGAAAACCATTGCATAATGAGTCCTATGAGAGATGACATAATATAAGTGATTTGAGTTTGTTGATTCACTGAGGAGAACGGCTAAACGTTTCTGCAGCGTCCAAAACATTGATGACTCTAGCTGACCGTTGTTTACTCCAATATATATCAGGGGTTTATTATGAGCGTTTTGTTATAAGGATTTCTATACACATGATGTTGATTTATACTTTCAGATCGGCTAATAGGCCTTTGCTACGATGCTATACTGCTTTATGTAGCGCGTGCTTCCTTGTTCAACAAATATAACAAAAATGCTAGGATAACATGAGCTAAAAAATCCGGACCGATTGCCAAGAGAAGATTAAAGTTTGAGTTACTACTGTAAGTAAGCTGCTTAGAACGGACAAAACTAGCCGAATTTACATAAGTACATATTGATTTATCAAGATCTTAACATATCCCCCCCCCTCCCCCAAACCCCCGCCCACTGCCTGACTTGTATAGGCAAATGGTTGGATCTTGCACTGCTTTATAATGATGATGAACGATTATAGCTCTAGAGGTTTATCGAAATTCCCCCATATTTGGAAGTTCATGTAACTTAAATTAGTCTGGGAGCTGGGTGAAGTTTAATTAACATGGAAGGTACAAAAGGTTGGAGGTTATTGAGGTGTAGTACCACTCAGACTTTACACAAAACAGCCATTCTTACGTTCCGGAAGTGGTGGGTGTGATAGGGGGCGCCACCCCAAACCCCCCCAAGATTGGATTTAATTAACATGAAAGGTACAAGTTTCATTTCTGTGCCAAATGTTTATGGGCACCCCACTTAATCCAAATCTACAACGTAAGAATGGAATTTCTGGTGGAATGATCACTTAAGAACGACATTAATTAGCGTTAATTAAGGTTTTAATTAACATAAAAGGTACAAGTATGGAACCAAATCAGAAATGTAGAGGGTGGTTGCCTGGTTCAGAATCAATAGAGTAAGAATGAGAATTGTGGTGGAAAGGTCACATAAGAACAGGCCAAAGGTCACTAATTAAGCCAGACACTAATTAAAATTGCCATATCTCTTGAGGTTAATCATACACCATGTAATCGTATACCAGCTTGCAGAGAGCAGAAACTGTTAATGATATTATGATGTATTATTGGATGAACATTGGCGCTATTTCAATATTAAGAGCGCCGCCTTCGAACTACAAATCGTTTCACCACTATTTCTGTTCTTCAGTGCATCAGTTGGTGATTGGGAACCAAAAAACCGTTTGCATCAAGATTGATGTTGTACCATGATAATTAAAATGTTATTTAGGGATGATTAGACATATGACCTTTGACCTATTCTTAAGTTATCTTCCCACCGTAATTTCCATTCTTACTTTTGTGATTTATATTCAGATGACCACAGCCTACAAATCCCCACTAGTTTGGTATTTGTACCTTACATGTTAATTAAAATGATAATTAGTCCAGTGGTCAATTAGGTTCATTTTTATAGGTTTTTCCCACATTTGACCCAGTTAGAACTAACAATCTGAGATTTGTTGGCACCCGAGTGGCACTTCTTTACTCTGCCTTTATTTTAAGACCAAACTCAACATGGTGTATGATTAACCTCAAGAGATATGGCAATTTTAATTAGTGTCTGGCCTAATTAGTGTCTGGCTTAATTAGTGACCTTTGACCTGTTCTTATGTGACCTTTCCACCACAATTCTCATTCTTACTCTATTGATTCTGAACCAGGCAACCACCCTCTACATTTCTGATTTGGTTCCGTACTTGTACCTTTGATGTTAATTAAAACCTTAATTAACGCTAATTAATGTCGTTCTTAAGTGATCATTCCACCAAAAATTCCATTCTTACGTTGTAGATTTGGATTAAGTGGGGTGCCCATAAACATTTGGCACAGAAATGAAACTTGTACCTTTCATGTTAATTAAATCCAATCTTGGGGGGTTTTGGGGTGGCGCCCCCTATCACATCCACCACTTCCGGAACGTAAGAATGGCTGTTTTGTGTAAAGTCTGAGTGGTACTACACCTCAATAACCTCCAACCTTTTGTACCTTCCATGTTAATTAAACTTTACCCAGCTCCCAGACTAAATGTAATGATCTAATAACTGATAATGCGCTACCAGGCATACCATTAAATTAAACCGACTAGAATCCTTTCTATTATAGACATGTTTGGAAGTTCCTGTTACGAAAAGGAAATGAGAATCGTTATTTGTTAGGATTCTATTGCTGAGGATTACTGGGCCCTTTCTCCGACGACAACTGGCGAAGTTTAATCATTACCCATTCTTGTTTTAATTAAACTTTCTAATGTTAGACCAAGCTAAACAACGAAAGTAAATCCATTAAAACGATGTATATGCTGAGTCACGTAGTCTTCTTTTACACCATTAGTTCTGCCAAAAGAGTGGCAGGTAATGGCTTCCATACATCCCTTTGTAATAAGACAGACTCTGAGGTAAACGTTCTCGCCATCATTAAGTGTAGCTTCATTTCCTATATGAGCTCGTATTAATGATTGCACTTAACGGCTATTTTTTCATCGAAAAAGCACATTGGGATAATTCACTGTACACCGTACTCGGATGGTGAACTGCCATTTCAGGCTAGAATTTGCATCTTTTCACCATTGATATTTTTTCAACATATGCTCAGTATAACAATAGATGGGATTCATTCGTTATTGACAGACTTTTTAGATAGCTGATTGGCGGAAATAGCGGGTGGAGGGTTTCTGAAACATCAAATTAAGCGGGTATTGTTGCAATTTTACTTGTTTAAACTATTGTCATACAATGTCTCAAATAGTTTAATCTTTTCATTACATTATACAGTTCATGTTAAAAGAGCAATCGTGCTTTCATATTTTAAATTCGTCTTTACTTATACTTGCTTTTCATCACATGTTGCTGAAACATTAAAATAGAATTATCAAAAGCATTTACTTGGCTCATGTATACGGAAGCGTATTAGTGCCAGGGTGAAAAATAAAAACGAGTTTTCTCCTAATTAGGAGATAAATTAACTCCTAATTAGGAGATAATAAGTCCTAATTAGGAGATAACTTTTATCCTAATTAGGAGATAATAAGTCCTAATTAGGAGATAATATCTCCTAATTAGGGGAAAAATTATCTCCTAATTAGGAGATAACAATTTATCACGGCTATTGATTGTTACATTACTTTTCGACTTCCGCTTAAAAGCATTGAAATGGGGGGTCCGCTCAATAGTCCCCCGTCTCATTAGTCCCCCGTCTCATTGATCCCCCGTCTCATTGGTCTCTCAATAGTCTCATTGGTCCCCCGTCTCATTGGTTCCCTGTCTCATTGGTTTCTCAATGGTCCCCCGTCGCATTGGTCCCCCATCTAATTGGTCCCCCGTCTCATTGGTCCCCCGTCTCATTGGTTTCTCAATGGTCCCCCGTCTCATTGGTCCCCTGTCTCAATGAGAGGGGTGTCCAGTGAGACAGGGGACTATTGAGACGGCAGACCAATGAGAGGGGTGTCCAATGAGACGGAGGACTATTGAGACGGGGGACCAATGAGACGGGGTACCAATGAGACGGGGGACTATTGAGACGGGGGACCAATGATACTCACAGTGAATATTCCTAGTATACCAAAGATGTGCACTGTCATGTTTATTCCGCGTTATACGATTATGTTGCAGAGTTATGGCCCTTTGAAGTTTTGACGTTAATTTTTTTGTCCGGGCTGTATCTTCGTAACTATTCAACTGACAGCGTTGATACTCGCAGTGAATATTCCTAGTATAGCAAAGATGTGCACTGTCATGTTTATCCCGCGTTATACGATTCTGTTGCAGAGTTATGAACCTTTGAAATTTTGACGTTATTTTTTTTTGTCCGCTTGAAACAGTAATACAGTAAGATATTAACTTACTGATATCCAGTACTACCAAATAATATATATACTTACAGTCTCTATACTATTTTCTCAAACCATCATCAACAGTGAACCCTAAAACTTGAAATTCTATCTATAAGTGAAATAAACTGGAATGCCGCATAAAAGAAGAATACGTCCCTCCGTGTAATTCTATTTGAAATATGGCTTACAGTGTATGTACATTTTGTCGTAGATGGCATAAATTTCAGAGGTTTTTGAGGAAAATGTACTCCGTACTAAAATATTTGAGTTATCATTTCATGAATCCGTTTTGAAACTTGCATGACATGTCTCCCTTGATTAGTGGAGTCCTAGCACTCTCTTTCATTCAAGTTTTATTCAGATGTGACACGATACATCTGATAAATAAGAGGTATAACTCTCGGTTACTATTTAATTCACAGTAAATATCCCTAGTTTCCCACACCTACTTCATGTAGTATGAAGGACTATTCACCAGAATTCAGTGGTAGTTGTCAACCTGGTAATTATTGGACATATTTGGCTGAGGGGTCAAAGCACCTTTTAGGTGCTGCCTTTTATTTTGGAAGAAACCAAGGACAATAACATTATTCTCGCCACGGAGAGAAAAGCACAACACTGCGAAAGGTCTAGGTAATGAGGATATACCAGCGAAGTTTCAAACCAATCCTAACAATATTACCAGAAATATGCCCCGGACAAGAAATCCGGACGGACGGACGGATGGACGGACGGACGGACGGACAAAGCGGCGACTATATGCTCCCCCGAAAGTTTTCAGGAGGCATAAAAAAAAAAGGAAAACAACCTGTCAGAACAAGATACTTTAACTAACAAACATCAACTTCTTGAAAAATGGCAGAAATTCTAATCGGTAGAAGAATTTCTGCCATTTTTCAAGTAGGCCTAAGTGTAATTCCCAAAAATAACGAGAATACTGTTATACTCACTTTTTAAAAGACACTAAGTAAAAGAGAATAGCCGTTAGCAGATGGCGTAATAGCTTAGCAAAAGCCTCCGGGGTTAATTTACATATTTAGTTCTCGATTATAGTTCTATTTTGTACAATAAACAATTTTCTGTAATCTACACTCACTGGCGATTTGAAGACGATCGAATCTTACAAGCAAATCAATTGTTGTTATGTATCGGAACAGACACCGTGGGTTAGCTTTGAATACTCTGTATATTGAATCAAGATCAAATCAAACTTGTACAACGATTAGTGTACGTAGCTGCTCGCCACTACACGTTAGGGTATTTACAAAACTATAACTAGTACAACGGTAAGTGAGTATATAACATTACTCCCTCTTAGTTTTTTCGGAAGTTAGACGATAAAACTTAAACTCATCTAGTATTTAACTAAAGAAGTATGTTATAGTTTTTTGTTTTAACCAACTATTAAACTAATTATGACAAGAAATAAAACAACTTTCAAATTAACTGGTGCAATTAACATGTAAGCAACATTATTAAGTTTGAAACATTGAATACTGCCTGGTAAGAAAATTAACAGTCAAATCTTTTAGGACGACAACGCACTCTCGGAGGGTTGCGTCTTGGTTCAGCGGGTTTGTCAGTGAGTTCATTGGAACCACTTTCATTACTGTCAGGTTCAATTGCTGTAGAATCATTTCCTGGCTGTAACTCCTGATTTGGTTGATCGTTAATTGGTACTGGCGTCTGTATCTCAGGTAATACAATCACAGGATCACCAGAGTAGGTGGATCCATCACAAGATCTTGATCGAATCTGATCCACATGACGTTTTCAAACAATATTGCCCACTGAGACATGATAATTTCTCGGCCCAAGTTTTTCAATAATAGTACCAGCCACCCACTTTGGACCTCGGACACCAAAATTCAGGACAAAAACTGCCTGTCCTTCTTGGAAAATACGAACTTTGTTTTCGTTGATTGGATCCTCCAAGATTGCCATTTTGCGGTCAGTGGAGGGGCGAATAGAACTAAGACGTGTCCTTAGCGAACGTTTCATAAGTAGCTCGCATGGAGCTTTCCCAGTTGTACTGTGTGGAGTGGTACGGTAAGTTAGAAGATATCGTTGTAACTTATCTTCTATGTCACCCGGTTGTTTTTCCATTTTTTTAAAAGCATTTTTAAAACTCTGAACAAAACGCTCAGCTTGGCCATTGGTTGCTGGATGACCAGGTGCTGTAAGTGTGTGTCTTATTGAGTTCAGTTTCAAGAATTGCTGAAATTCCTGAGAAGTAAACTGTGTACCATTGTCCGTAACGACATGCTCCGGTAGTCCAAAAGTTGAAAACAGTTTTCTTAAATGGTTAATAGTGGCAGTTGAAGTAATATGTTTCATTATGACCACCTCTAACCACTTAGAATGAGCGTCCACCACCACCATGAAGTATTTGTTGAGATACGGCCCAGCGAAGTCTATGTGAAGTCTCTTCCATGGCGAAACTGGCCATTTCCATGGCGTTGGTGTGACAGCTGGGGGCAGCGACGATGCTTCTTGGCAATCCGTACAACTTTTAGATACTTGCTCAATGTCACTATCTAATTTTGGCCACCAGAAAATACTTCTGGCTAAGGCCTTCATCCGGACCACACCAGAGTGTTCACCGTGCAATTCATTTAAGATGGTTTGCTGAAGGGCTGAGGGAATGATTACTCGAGTTCCCCATAAAACACATCCATTTTCAACACTCAGTTCGAGTTTTCTGTTAATATATGGCTTATAAGCCTCCTCCTTCCCCTCTGAGGAAAAATGGGAAGGCCATCCTTCCATTACCCATAGATGCACTTGTCTTAAGACCGGGTCTTTCTTTGTTTTCGCCGCAATATCATCTGCTGACACAGGTAAATCTTCACCTATTGTCCGCATTAACAGTACTTCTTGTGTAGGGGGCTGTATTTCAAGAGGTAGTCTGGACAATCCGTCAGTGTTTGAATTTTGCTTGGACGTCCGATATTCAATTTCATACCTGAATGTTGACAGAATAAGAGCCCATCTCTTTATTCTTGATGCAGCCATCTCGGGTGTGCCTTTGTTAGGTGAAAATAAATGTATCAATGGCCGATGGTCAGTGACCAAGGTAAATTTCCTTCCCATGAGGTACTGTCTAAATTTACCCACTCCGAATATAATAGAGAGTCCTTCCTTCTCGATTTGAGAATAATTCTGTTCTGTAGGTGTGAGTCGTCTCGATGCATAGACAATGCTGTTTTCAGTAATGGCTTGGGAAAATTCAAAAACACTACTGCTACTCTTCACATAAGTGACAATGTAAAACCCGTGTTTTGTAAAGCACGCACCGTACCTTTTGCCATGCGTGAAAAGGTAGAGTCTGAAATTGACAGATTGGAATCTGAAGGAATTCTTGAGAAAGTAAAACATTCTTCCTGGGCAACGCCTGTTGTTCCAGTCCTCAAACCTTCAGGTGATATTCGCTTATGCGGTGACTATAAAGCCACAATCAATAGACATTTGAAAACTGATGTGTATCCTATTCCCAGAATAGAGGAAGTATTTTCAGAGCTCACAGGTGGACAAGAATTCACAAAACTTGATCTGAAACAAGCATATCAGCAAATAGAGTTAGATGAACAATCACGCACTCTTACAACACTTAACACTAGTAAAGGGTTGTACCAGTGTACCAGACTGTGTTATGGGGTCAGCCCAGCTCCAGCAATTTTCCAAAGGAAAATGGAAACTCTTGTAAAAGGAATCCCCGGAACAGTGGTATATCAGAACGACAATTGTCCTATTTTTTCTTGCAGCAGTTAATGAAAAGTTTTGACGTTTTTGTTTGTTAGTTAAAGTATCTTGTTCTGACAGGTTGTTTTCCTTTTTTTTATGCCCCCCGAAAACTTTCGGGGAAGCATATAGTCGCCGCTTTGTCCGTGCATCCGTCCGTCCGTCCGGATTTCTTGTCCGGGGCATATTTCTGGTAATATTGTTAGGATTGGTTTGAAACTTCGCTGGTATATCCTCATTATCTAGACCTTGTGCAGTGTTGTGCTTTTCTCTCCGTGACGAGAATAATTTTATTGCCCTTGGTTTCTTCCAAAATAAAAGGCAGCACCTAAAAGGTGCTTTGACCCCTCAGCCAAATATGTCCAATAATTACCAGGTTGACAACTACCACTGAATTCTGGTGAATAGTCCTTCATACTACATGAAGTAGGTGTGGGAAACTAGGGATATTTACTGTGAATCAAATAGTAACTGAGAGTTACCTCTTATTTATCAGATGTATCGTGTCACATCTGAATAAAACTTGAATGAAAGAGAGTGCTAGGACTCCACTAATCAAGGGAGACATGTCATGCAAGTTTCAAAACGGATTCATGAAATGATAACTCAAATCTTTTAGTACGGAGTATATTTTCCTCAAAAACCTCTGAAATTTATGCCATCTACGACAAAATGTACATACACTGTAAGCCTTATTTCAAATAGAATTACATGGAGAGACGTATTCTTCTTTTATGAGGCATTCCAGTTTATTTCACTTATAGATATAATTTCAAGTTTTAGGGTTCACTGTTGATGATGGTTTGAGAAAATAGTATAGAGACTGTAAGTATATATATTATTTGGTAGTACTGGATATCAGTAAGTTAATATCTAACTGGTCCATACTATGCAACAGAATCGTATAACGCGGGATAAACATGACAGTGCACATCTTTGCTATACTAGGAATATTCACTGCGAGTATCAACGCTGTCAGTTGAATAGTTACGAAGATACAGCCCGGACAAAAAAATTAACGTCAAAACTTCAAAGGGCCATAACTCTGCAACATAATCGTATAACGCGGAATAAACATAACAGTGCACATCTTTGGTATACTAGGAATATTCACTGTGAGTATCATTGGTAGCCCGTCTCAATAGTCCCCCGTCTCATTGGTACCCCGTCTCATTGGTCCCCCGTCTCAATAGTCCTCCGTCTCATTGGACACTCCTCTCATTGGTCCCCCGTCTCAATAGTCCCCTGTCTCACTGGACACCCCTCTCATTGAGACAGGGGACAAATGAGACGGGGGACCAAAGAGACGGGGGACCATTGAGAAACCAATGAGACGGGGGACCAATGAGACGGGGGACCAATTAGACGGGGGGCCAATGCGACGGGGGACCATTGAGAAACCAATGAGACGGGGAACCAATGAGACGGGGGACCAATGAGACGGGGGGACTATTGAGAGACCAATGAGACGGGGGATCAATGAGACGGGGGACTAATGAGACGGGGGACTATTGAGCGGACCCCCCATTTCAATACTTTTAAGCGGAAGTCAAAAAGTAATGTAACAATCAATAGCCGTGATAAATTGTTATCTCCTAATTAGGAGATAATTTTTCTCCTAATTAGGAGATATTATCTCCTAATTAGGACTTATTATCTCCTAATTAGGAGAAAATTTATCTCATAATTAGGAGATATTATCTCCTAATTAGGACTTATTATCTCCTAATTAGGAGTTAATTTATCTCCTAATTAGGAGAAAACTCGTTTTTATTTTTCACCCTGGCACTAATACGCTTCCGTACATGTAAGCTATATTACTGTAGTAGTAACCTATATTTCTACCCCAGAAGTTCTTACAAAACACACCCACACAATACTAAAAAAAGTAATGATAAAAAGACGATCGTGCTCGATTCCGCAATGTATAGCTTTGGCGGTTTTTGTTTCGTAAACAATTCTTTATTTTATATCGGACAGTATATCGTCTTACCTAGCCTATATTTGATAACCATATGTCATTAGCAATATGTATGTAAAGGCCAAAGGTAAAGTATTTACATCAAAGTTTTGCCTTCAAGTTCTGAAAACAATCAGATAGCGACCAGAACATTGGCTTCAAACCCAAATACCGCGGCAGTATTTCTTTTATATTCTACAGACGTCAATGTAGGAAGCTTTATTATATCGAATCAAAGGGATTCAAGATAACTAATAGATCACTTACATGCAGTCATTATTTCTTTCAAATCCAGAGTTTGTTTTCATGTACCTAAACAGACATTGCGTTTAATCATTTATATTCATAACGCAGAATGTGTCCGCCATGGCGACAACTGTAACAAAACATGGCCTGTCGTCCTGGGGACAAGTGTAAAGGCCCATTCTCACGATGCGATTTGCAGTACCGACTTGACGTATGCGATTTGTAGAATACGACCAAAATCGAATACATCAAAGTCGGATACGACTAGTCTCGGATATCGTGTTTTCTCGCGTAAATTCGTTGTCGTAATTGTAACCATGAGATCTTGAAGTGGCACAGATTTGCTCAACTTGAGAGAGATAATTTGTATGTCGCTGGTAAAGTAAGTCTAAAATATTCGCCGAGAACTAAACAGATTCGTATTTTAGATGTAGATTATGCAATTTCGTATCGTTTTAGAATCGATCGAACATGGTGCCGAAGATAAAGATCGGTGCAACGGGGAGCAACTCATATTTGGAATTTTGAAGCGATTTGATTAGTCAGTGCATGCGATTTGTAGTAAAAAAAAATAGGATTTTGCTAACAACATGTTGAATGCTACAAAAATCGGACCAACTTCCCTGTTCTGATTGTGCGATTCAGTCGAATGCTTCAAGTCGGTACTACAAATCGCACCATGAAAACGGGCCTTTACATGACAAGTTGCTGGATGGCATGTCGTCCTGAGGACAAGTGTGATAAGACAGGATGGGGGATGGCATGTCGTCCTGAGGACAAGTGTAAGAAGACAGGGTGGGGGATGGCATGTCGTCCTGAGGACAAGTGTAAGAAGACAGGGTGGGGGATGGCATGTCGTCCTGAGGAAAAGTGTAAGAAGACAGGGTGGGCGAAGGCATGTCGTCCTGGGTACAAGTGTAAGCAGACAGGGATGGGGGTGGGGGTGGCATGTCGTCCTGGGGACAAGTGTAACAATACAGGGTGGGGTGTGGCATGTCGTCCTGGGGACAAGTGTAACAATACAGGGTGGGGTGTGGCATGTCGTCCTGGGGACAAGTGTAATAAGACAGGGTGGGGGATGGCATGTCGTCATGGGGACAAGTGTAACAATACAGGGTGGGGTGTGGCATGTCGTCCTGGGGACAAGTGTAACAATACAGGGTGGGGGATGGCATGTCGTCATGGGGAAAAGTGTAACAAGACTGGGTGGGGTGTGGCATGTCGTCATGGGGACAAGTGTAACAAGACTGGGTGGGGTGTGGCATGTCGTCATGGGGACAAGTGTAACAAGACTGGGTGGGGTGTGGCATGTCGTCCTGGGGACAAGTATAACAAGACTGGGTGGGGGATGACATGTCGTACTGGGGACAAGTGTAACAATACAGGGTTGGGGGTGGCATGTCGTCCTGGGGACAAGTGTAACAATACAGGGTTGGGGGTGGCATGTCGTCCTGGGGACAAGTGTAACAATACAGGTTGGGGGATGGCATGTCGTCCTGGGGACAAGTGTAACAATACAGGGTGGGGGTGGTATGTCGTCCTGGGTACAAGTGTAAGCAGACAGGGTAGGGGATGGCATGTCGTCCTGGGGACAAGTGTAACAATACAGGGTGGGGGTGGCATGTCGTCCTGGGTACAAGTGTAAGCAGACAGGGTAGGGGATGGCATGTCGTCCTGGGGACAAGTGTAACAATACAGGGTGGGGGTGGCATGTCGTCCTGGGTACAAGTGTAAGCAGACAGGGTAGAGGATGGCATGTCGTCCTGGGGACAAGTGTAACAATACAGGGTGGGGGTGGCATGTCGTCCTGGGTACAAGTGTAAGCAGACTGGGTGGGGGATGACATGTCGTACTAGGGACAAGTGTAACAAGACTGGGTGGGGGATGGCATGTCGTCCTGGGGACAAGTGTAACAAGACTGGGTGGGGGATGGCATGTCGTCCTGGGGACAAGTGTAACAAGACTGGGTGGGGGATGGCATGTCATCCTGGGGACAAGTGTAACAAGACAGGGTGGGGGGTGGCATGTCGTCCTGGGAACAAATGCAACAAGACGGTGTGGGGGATGGCATGTCCTGGGACAAGTGTAACTAGACGGTGTGGGGGATGGCATGTCGTCCTGGGGACAAGTGTAACAACACAGGGTGGGGGATGGCTTGTCGTCCAGGGAACAAGTGTTACAAGACTGGGTGAGGGATGGCATGTCGTCCTGGGGACAAGTGTAACAAGACTGGGTGAGGCATAGCATGTCGTCCTGGGAACAAGTGTAACGACGGGGTGGTGGGATGGCATGTCGTCCTGGGAACAAGTGTAACGACGGGGTGGAGGATGGCATGTCGTCCTGGGTACAAGTGTAAGCAGACAGGATGGGGGATGGCATGTCGTCCTGGGTACAAGTGTAAGCAGACAGGGTGGAGGATGGCATGTCGTCCTGGGTACAAGTGTAAGCAGACGGGGTGGGGGATGGCATGTCGTCCTGGATACAAGTGTAAGCAGACAGGGTGGGGGATGGCATGTCGTCCTGGGTACAAGTGTAAGCAGACGGGGTGGTGGGATGGCATGTCGTCCTGGGTACAAGTGTAAGCAGACAGGGTAGGGGATGGCATGTCGTCCTGGAGACAAGTGTAACAAGACAGGGTGGGGGATGGCATGTCGTCCTAGGAACAAGTGTAACAAGACTGGGTGGGGGATGGCATGTCGTCCTGGGTACAAGTGTAACAAGACAGGGTGGGGGATGGCATGGCGTCCTGATGACAAATGTAAAAAGACACGGTGGGGGATGGCATGGCGTCCTGGGAACAGGTGTAACAAGACAGGATGGGGGGATGGCATGTCGTACTAGGGACAAGTGTAACAAGACTGGGTGGGCGAAGGCATGTCGTACTGGGGACAAGTGTAACAAGACAGGGTGGGGGATGGCATGGCGTCCTGGGAACAGGTGTAACAAGACAGGATGGGGGATGGCATGTCGTACTAGGGACAGGGGGATGGCATGTCGTCCCGGGGACAAGTGTAACAAGACAGGGTGGGGGGATGGCATGTCTTACTAGGGACAAGTGTAACAAGACAGGGTGGGGGATGGCATGGCGTCCTGGGAACAGGTGTAACAAGACAGGGTGGGGGATGGCATGTCGTCCCGGGGACAAGTGTAACAAGACAGGGTGGGGGATGGCATGTCGTCCCGGGGACAAGTGTAACAAGGCAGGGTGGGGGATGACATGTCGTACTAGGGACAAGTGTAACAAGACTGGGTGGGGGATGACATGTCGTTCTAGGGACAAGTGTAACAAGACTGGGTGGGGGATGTCATGTCGTCCCGGGGACAAGTGTAACAAGACTGGGTGGGGGATGACATGTCGTACTAGGGACAAGTGTAACAAGACTGGGTGGGGGATGACATGTCGTTCTAGGGACAAGTGTAACAAGACTGGGTGGGGGATGACATGTCGTACTAGGGACAAGTGTAACAAGACTGGGTGGGGGATGTCATGTCGTCCCGGGGACAAGTGTAACAAGACTGGGTGGGGGATGTCATGTCGTCCAGGGGACAAGTGTAACAAGACTGGGTGGGGGATGACATGTCGTACTAGGGACAAGTGTAACAAGACTGGGTGGGGGATGGCATGTCGTACTAGGGACAAGTGTAACAAGACTGGGTGGGGGATGACATGTCGTACTAGGGACAAGTGTAACAAGACTGGGTGGGGGATGACATGTCGTACTAGGGACAAGTGTAACAAGACTGGGTGGGGGATGACATGTCGTACTAGGGACAAGTGTAACAAGACTGGGTGGGGGATGTCATGTCGTCCCGGGGACAAGTGTAACAAGACTGGGTGAGGGATGTCATGTCGTCCAGGGGACAAGTGTAACAAGACTGGGTGGGGGATGACATGTCGTACTAGGGACAAGTGTAACAAGACTGGGTGGGGGATGGCATGTCGTACTAGGGACAAGTGTAACAAGACAGGGTGGGGGATGGCATGGCGTCCTGGGAACAGGTGTAACAAGACAGGGTGGGGGATGGCATGTCGTCCTGGGGACAAGTGTAACAAGGCTGGGTGGGGGATGGCATGTCGTCCTGGGAACAAGTGTAAGCAGACAGGGTAGGGGATGGCATGTCGTCCCGGGGACAAGTGTAACAAGACTGGGTGGGGGATGACATGTCGTTCTAGGGACAAGTGTAACAAGACTGGGTGGGGGATGTCATGTCGTCCCGGGGACAAGTGTAACAAGACTGGGTGGGGGATGACATGTCGTACTAGGGACAAGTGTAACAAGACTGGGTGGGGGATGACATGTCGTTCTAGGGACAAGTGTAACAAGACTGGGTGGGGGATGACATGTCGTGCTAGGGACAAGTGTAACAAGACTGGGTGGGGGATGTCATGTCGTCCCGGGGACAAGTGTAACAAGACTGGGTGGGGGATGTCATGTCGTCCAGGGGACAAGTGTAACAAGACTGGGTGGGGGATGACATGTCGTACTAGGGACAAGTGTAACAAGACTGGGTGGGGGATGGCATGTCGTACTAGGGACAAGTGTAACAAGACTGGGTGGGGGATGACATGTCCTACTAGGGACAAGTGTAACAAGACTGGGTGGGGGATGACATGTCGTACTAGGGACAAGTGTAACAAGACTGGGTGGGGGATGACATGTCGTACTAGGGACAAGTGTAACAAGACTGGGTGGGGGATGTCATGTCGTCCCGGGGACAAGTGTAACAAGACTGGGTGAGGGATGTCATGTCGTCCAGGGGACAAGTGTAACAAGACTGGGTGGGGGATGACATGTCGTACTAGGGACAAGTGTAACAAGACTGGGTGGGGGATGGCATGTCGTTCTAGGGACAAGTGTAACAAGACAGGGTGGGGGATGGCATGGCGTCCTGGGAACAGGTGTAACAAGACAGGGTGGGGGATGGCATGTCGTCCTGGGGACAAGTGTAACAAGGCTGGGTGGGGGATGGCATGTCGTCCTGGGAACAAGTGTAAGCAGACAGGGTAGGGGATGGCATGTCGTCCCGGGGACAAGTGTAACAAGACAGGGTGGGGGATGACATGTCGTACTAGGGACAAGTGTAACAAGACTGGGTGGGGGATGACATGTCGTACTAGGGACAAGTGTAACAAGACTGGGTGGGGGATGACATGTCGTACTAGGGACAAGTGTAACAAGACTGGGTGGGGGATGGCATGTCGTCCCGGGGACAAGTGTAACAAGACAGGGTGGGGGATGGCATGGCGTCCTGGGAACAGGTGTAACAAGACAGGGTGGGGGATGGCATGGCGTCCTGGGAACAGGTGTAACAAGACAGGGTGGGGGATGACATGTCGTACTAGGGACAAGTGTAACAAGACTGGGTGGGGGATGTCATGTCGTCCCGGGGACAAGTGTAACAAGACTTGGTGGGGGATGGCATGTCGTACTGGGAACAAGTGTAACAAGACAGGGTGGGGGATGGCATGGCGTCCTGGGAACAGGTGTAACAAGACAGGGTGGGGGATGGCATGTCGTCCCGGGGACAAGTGTAACAAGACAGGGTGGGGGATGGCATGTCGTCCAGGGGACAAGTGTAACAAGACAGGGTGGGGGATGACATGTCGTACTAGGGACAAGTGTAACAAGACTGGGTGGTGGATGGCATGTCGTCCCGGGGACAAGTGTAACAAGACAGGGTGGGGGATGGCATGTCGTCCAGGGGACAAGTGTAACAAGACAGGGTGGGGGATGACATGTCGTACTAGGGACAAGTGTAACAAGACAGGGTGGGGGATGGCATGTCGTCCCGGGGACAAGTGTAACAAGACAGGGTGGGGGATGACATGTCGTACTAGGGACAAGTGTAACAAGACTGGGTGGGGGGTGGCATGTCGTCCCGGGGACAAGTGTAACAAGACAGGGTGAGGGATGGCATGTCGTCCAGGGGACAAGTGTAACAAGACTGGGTGGGGGGTGGCATGTCGTCCAGGGAACAAGTGTTACAAGACTGGGTGGGTGATGGCATGTCGTCCAGGGAACAAGTGTAACAAGACGGGGTGGGGGTGGTATGTCGTCCCGGGAACAAATGTAACAAGACAGAGTGGGGATGGCATGTCATCCTGGGGACAAGTATAACAAGACTGGGTGGGGGATGTCATGTCGTCCTGGGGACAAGTGTAACAAGACATGGTGGGGGATGGCATGTCGTCCTGGGGACAGGTGTAACAATACAGGGTGGGGGATGGCATGTCGTCATGGGAACAAGTGTAACAAGACGGGGTGGGGGATGGCATGTCGTCCTGGGATCAAGTGTAACAAGACTGGGTGAGGGATGGCATGTCGTCCTGGGGACAAGTGTAACAAGACAGGGCGGGGGTGGCATGTCGTCCTGGGTACAAGTAGAACAAGACAGGGTGGGGGTGGCATAGCGTCCTGGGAACTAATGTAACAAGACAGGGTGGAGGATGGCATGTCGTCCTGGGGACAAGTGTAACAAGACGGGTGGGGGATGGTATGTCGTCCAGGAGACAAGTGTAACAAGACAGGGTGAGGGATGGTATGTCGTCCCGGGGACAAGTGTAACCTGACAGGGTGGGGGATGGCATGTCGTCCTGGATACAAGTGTAACAAGACAGGGTGGGGGATGGCATGTCGTCCCGGGGACAAGTGTAACAAGACAGGGTGGGGGATGGTATGTCGTCCCGGGGACAAGTGTAACCTGACAGGGTGGGGGATGACATGTCGTCCTGGAGACAAGTGTAACAAGACAGGGTGAGGGATGGCATGTCGTCCTGGGAACAAGTGTAAGCAGACAGGGTAGGGGATGGCATGTCGTCCCGGGGACAAGTGTAACAAGACAGGGTGGGGGATGACATGTCGTACTAGGGACAAGTGTAACAAGACTGGGTGGGGGATGACATGTCGTACTAGGGACAAGTGTAACAAGACTGGGTGGGGGATGACATGTCGTACTAGGGACAAGTGTAACAAGACTGGGTGGGGGATGGCATGTCGTCCCGGGGACAAGTGTAACAAGACAGGGTGGGGGATGGCATGGCGTCCTGGGAACAGGTGTAACAAGACAGGGTGGGGGATGGCATGGCGTCCTGGGAACAGGTGTAACAAGACAGGGTGGGGGATGACATGTCGTACTAGGGACAAGTGTAACAAGACTGGGTGGGGGATGTCATGTCGTCCCGGGGACAAGTGTAACAAGACTGGGTGGGGGATGGCATGTCGTACTGGGAACAAGTGTAACAAGACAGGGTGGGGGATGGCATGGCGTCCTGGAAACAGGTGTAACAAGACAGGGTGGGGGATGGCATGTCGTCCCGGGGACAAGTGTAACAAGACAGGGTGGGGGATGGCATGTCGTCCAGGGGACAAGTGTAACAAGACAGGGTGGGGGATGACATGTCGTACTAGGGACAAGTGTAACAAGACTGGGTGGGGGATGGCATGTCGTCCCGGGGACAAGTGTAACAAGACAGGGTGGGGGATGGCATGTCGTCCAGGGGACAAGTGTAACAAGACAGGGTGGGGGATGACATGTCGTACTAGGGACAAGTGTAACAAGACAGGGTGGGGGATGGCATGTCGTCCCGGGGACAAGTGTAACAAGACAGGGTGGGGGATGACATGTCGTTCTAGGGACAAGTGTAACAAGACTGGGTGGGGGATGGCATGTCGTCCCGGGGACAAGTGTAACAAGACAGGGTGAGGGATGGCATGTCGTCCAGGGGACAAGTGTAACAAGACTGGGTGGGGGGTGGCATGTCGTCCAGGGAACAAGTGTTACAAGACTGGGTGGGTGATGGCATGTCGTCCAGGGAACAAGTGTAACAAGACGGGGTGGGGGTGGTATGTCGTCCCGGGAACAAATGTAACAAGACAGAGTGGGGATGGCATGTCATCCTGGGGACAAGTATAACAAGACTGGGTGGGGGATGTCATGTCGTCCTGGGGACAAGTGTAACAAGACATGGTGGGGGATGGCATGTCGTCCTGGGGACAGGTGTAACAATACAGGGTGGGGGATGGCATGTCGTCATGGGAACAAGTGTAACAAGACGGGGTGGGGGATGGCATGTCGTCCTGGGATCAAGTGTAACAAGACTGGGTGAGGGATGGCATGTCGTCCTGGGGACAAGTGTAACAAGACAGGGCGGGGGTGGCATGTCGTCCTGGGTACAAGTAGAACAAGACAGGGTGGGGGTGGCATAGCGTCCTGGGAACTAATGTAACAAGACAGGGTGGAGGATGGCATGTCGTCCTGGGGACAAGTGTAACAAGACGGGTGGGGGATGGTATGTCGTCCAGGAGACAAGTGTAACAAGACAGGGTGAGGGATGGTATGTCGTTCCAGGGACAAGTGTAACCTGACAGGGTGGGGGATGGCATGTCGTCCTGGAGACAAGTGTAACAAGAGAGGGTGGGGGATGGCATGTCGTCCCGGGGACAAGTGTAACAAGACAGGGTGGGGGATGGTATGTCGTCCCGGGGACAAGTGTAACCTGACAGGGTGGGGGATGACATGTCGTCCTGCAGACAAGTGTAACAAGACAGGGTGAGGGGTGGCATGTCGTCCAGGGAACAAGTGTAACAAGACAGGGTGTGGGATGGTATGTCGTCCCGGGGACAAGTGTAACAAGACAGGGTGGGGGATGGTATGTCGTCCCGGGGACAAGTGTAACCTGACAGGGTGGGGGATGGTATGTCGTCCTGGAGACAAGTGTAACCTGACAGGGTGGGGGGTGGTATGTCGTCATGTGACAAGTGTAACAAGACGGGTGGGGGATGGCATGTCGTCCCGGAGACAAGTGTAACCTGACAGGGTGGGGAATGGCATCTTGTTAAGCGAACAAATGTAACAAGACAGGGTGGCGATGACATGTCGTCCTGGCAACAAGTGTAACAAGACAGGTTGAGAATGGCATCTTGTCATGGGGACAAATGTAACAAGACAGGGATGGGGGTGGTGGTGGCATGTCGTCCTGGGGACAAGTGTAACAAGACGGGGTGGGGGTGGCATGTCGTCCTGGGGACAAGTGTAACAATACAGGTTGGGGGATGGCATGTCTTCCTTAGGACAAATGTAACAATGCGGGGTGGGGAATGGCATGTCGTCCTGGGGACAAGTGTAACGATACAAGGTGGGGGGTGGCATGTCGCCCTGGGGACAAGTGTAACAAGACAGGGTGGGGGACGGCATGGCGTCCTGGGAACAGGTGTACCAAGACAGGGTGGGGGGAAGGCATGTCGTACTGGGGACAGGTGTAACAAGACAGGGTGGGGGATGGCATGGCGTCCTGGGAACAAGTGTAACAAGACAGGATGGGGGATGGCATGTCGTACTAGGGACAGGGGGATGGCATGTCGTCCTGGGGACAAGTGTAACAAGACAGGGTGGGGGGATGGCATGTCGTGCGAGGGACAAGTGTAACAAGACAGGGTGGGGGATGGCATGGTGTCCTGGAAACAGGTGTAACAAGACAGGGTGGGGGATGGCATGTCGTCCCGGGGACCAGTGTAACAAGACAGGGTGGGGGATGGCATGTCGTCCTGGAGACAAGTGTAACCTGACAGGGTGGGGGATGGTATGTCGTCCAGGGAACAAGTGTAACCTGACAGGGTGGGGGGTGGTATGTCGTCATGTGACAAGTGTAACAAGACGGGTGGGGGATGGCATGTCGTCCTGGAGACAAGTGTAACCTGACAGGGTGGGGAATGGCATTTTGTTAAGCGAACAAATGTAACAAGACAGGGTGGCGATGACATGTCGTCCTGGCAACAAGTGTAACAAGACAGGTTGAGAATGGCATCTTGTCATGGGGACAAATGTAACAAGACAGGGATGGGGGTGGCATGTCGTCCTGGGGACAAGTGTAACAAGACGGGGTGGGGGTGGCATGTCGTCCTGGGGACAAGTGTAACAATACAGGTTGGGGGATGGCATGTCGTCCTGGGGACAAATGTAACAATGCGGGGTGGTGAATGGCATGTCGTCCTGGGGACAAGTGTAACAATACAGGGTGGGGGGTGGCATGTCGCCCTGGGGACAAATGTAACAAGACAGGGTGGGGGTGGCATGTCGTCCTGGGGACAAGTGTAACAAGACAGGGTAGGGGTGGCATGTCGTCCTGGGAACAAGTGTAACAAGACAGGGTGGGGGTGGCATGTCGTCCTGGGTACAAGTGTAAGCAGACAGGGTAGGGGATGGCATGTCGTCCTGGGGACAAGTGTAACAATACAGGGTGGGGGTGGCATGTCGTCCTGGGTACAAGTGTAAGCAGACAGGGTAGGGGATGGCATGTCGTCCTGGGGACAAGTGTAACAATACAGGGTGGGGGTGGCATGTCGTCCTGGGTACAAGTGTAAGCAGACTGGGTGGGGGATGACATGTCGTACTAGGGACAAGTGTAACAAGACTGGGTGGGGGATGGCATGTCGTCCTGGGGACAAGTGTAACAAGACTGGGTGGGAGATGGCATGTCGTCCTGGGGACAAGTGTAACAAGACTGGGTGGGGGATGGCATGTCATCCTGGGGACAAGTGTAACAAGACAGGGTGGGGGGTGGCATGTCGTCCTGGGAACAAATGCAACAAGACGGTGTGGGGGATGGCATGTCCTGGGACAAGTGTAACTAGACGGTGTGGGGGATGGTATGTCGTCCTGGGGACAAGTGTAACAACACAGGGTGGGGGATGGCTTGTCGTCCAGGGAACAAGTGTTACAAGACTGGGTGAGGGATGGCATGTCGTCCTGGGGACAAGTGTAACAAGACTGGGTGAGGCATAGCATGTCGTCCTGGGAACAAGTGTAACGACGGGGTGGTGGGATGGCATGTCGTCCTGGGAACAAGTGTAACGACGGGGTGGAGGATGGCATGTCGTCCTGGGTACAAGTGTAAGCAGACAGGGTGGAGGATGGCATGTCGTCCTGGGTACAAGTGTAAGCAGACGGGGTGGGGGATGGCATGTCGTCCTGGGTACAAGTGTAAGCAGACAGGGTGGGGGATGGCATGTCGTCCTGGGTACAAGTGTAAGCAGACGGGGTGGTGGGATGGCATGTCGTCCTTGGTACAAGTGTAAGCAGACAGGGTAGGGGATGGCATGTCGTCCTGGAGACAAGTGTAACAAGACAGGGTGGGGGATGGCATGTCGTCCTAGGAACAAGTGTAACAAGACTGGGTGGGGGATGGCATGTCGTCCTGGGTACAAGTGTAACAAGACAGGGTGGGGGATGGCATGGCGTCCTGATGACAAATGTAAAAAGACACGGTGGGGGATGGCATGGCGTCCTGGGAACAGGTGTAACAAGACAGGATGGGGGGATGGCATGTCGTACTAGGGACAAGTGTAACAAGACAGGGTGGGCGAAGGCATGTCGTACTGGGGACAAGTGTAACAAGACAGGGTGGGGGATGGCATGGCGTCCTGGGAACAGGTGTAACAAGACAGGATGGGGGATGGCATGTCGTACTAGGGACAGGGGGATGGCATGTCGTCCCGGGGACAAGTGTAACAAGACAGGGTGGGGGGATGGCATGTCGTACTAGGGACAAGTGTAACAAGACAGGGTGGGGGATGGCATGGCGTCCTGGGAACAGGTGTAACAAGACAGGATGGGGGATGGCATGTCGTCCTGGGGACAAGTGTAACAAGACAGGGTGGGGGATGGCATGTCGTCCCAGGGACAAGTGTAACAAGGCAGGGTGGGGGATGACATGTCGTACTAGGGACAAGTGTAACAAGACTGGGTGGGGGATGACATGTCGTACTAGGGACAAGTGTAACAAGACTGGGTGGGGGATGTCATGTCGTCCCGGGGACAAGTGTAACAAGACTGGGTGGGGGATGTCATGTCGTCCAGGGGACAAGTGTAACAAGACTGGGTGGGGGATGACATGTCGTACTAGGGACAAGTGTAACAAGACTGGGTGGGGGATGGCATGTCGTACTAGGGACAAGTGTAACAAGATTGGGTGGGGGATGACATGTCGTACTAGGGACAAGTGTAACAAGACTGGGTGGGGGATGACATGTCGTACTAGGGACAAGTGTAACAAGACTGGGTGGGGGATGACATGTCGTACTAGGGACAAGTGTAACAAGACTGGGTGGGGGATGTCATGTCGTCCCGGGGACAAGTGTAACAAGACTGGGTGGGGGATGTCATGTCGTCCAGGGGACAAGTGTAACAAGACTGGGTGGGGGATGACATGTCGTACTAGGGACAAGTGTAACAAGACTGGGTGGGGGATGGCATGTCGTACTAGGGACAAGTGTAACAAGACAGGGTGGGGGATGGCATGGCGTCCTGGGAACAGGTGTAACAAGACAGGGTGGGGGATGGCATGTCGTCCTGGGGACAAGTGTAACAAGGCTGGGTGGGGGATGGCATGTCGTCCTGGGAACAAGTGTAAGCAGACAGGGTAGGGGATGGCATGTCGTCCCGGGGACAAGTGTAACAAGACAGGGTGGGGGATGACATGTCGTACTAGGGACAAGTTTAACAAGACTGGGTGGGGGATGACATGTCGTACTAGGGACAAGTGTAACAAGACTGGGTGGGGGATGACATGTCGTACTAGGGACAAGTGTAACAAGACTGGGTGGGGGATGGCATGTCGTCCCGGGGACAAGTGTAACAAGACAGGGTGGGGGATGGCATGGCGTCCTGGGAACAGGTGTAACAAGACAGGGTGGGGGATGGCATGGCGTCCTGGGAACAGGTGTAACAAGACAGGGTGGGGGATGACATGTCGTACTAGGGACAAGTGTAACAAGACTGGGTGGGGGATGTCATGTCGTCCCGGGGACAAGTGTAACAAGACTGGGTGGGGGATGGCATGTCGTACTGGGAACAAGTGTAACAAGACAGGGTGGGGGATGGCATGGCGTCCTGGGAACAGGTGTAACAAGACAGGGTGGGGGATGGCATGTCGTCCCGGGGACAAGTGTAACAAGACAGGGTGGGGGATGGCATGTCGTCCAGGGGACAAGTGTAACAAGACAGGGTGGGGGATGACATGTCGTACTAGGGACAAGTGTAACAAGACTGGGTGGGGGATGGCATGTCGTCCCGGGGACAAGTGTAACAAGACAGGGTGGGGGATGGCATGTCGTCCAGGGGACAAGTGTAACAAGACAGGGTGGGGGATGACATGTCGTACTAGGGACAAGTGTAACAAGACAGGGTGGGGGATGGCATGTCGTCCCGGGGACAAGTGTAACAAGACAGGGTGGGGGATGACATGTCGTACTAGGGACAAGTGTAACAAGACTGGGTGGGGGATGGCATGTCGTCCCGGGGACAAGTGTAACAAGACAGGGTGAGGGATGGCATGTCGTCCAGGGGACAAGTGTAACAAGACTGGGTGGGGGGTGGCATGTCGTCCAGGGAACAAGTGTTACAAGACTGGGTGGGTGATGGCATGTCGTCCAGGGAACAAGTGTAACAAGACGGGGTGGGGGTGGTATGTCGTCCCGGGAACAAATGTAACAAGACAGAGTGGGGATGGCATGTCATCCTGGGGACAAGTATAACATGACTGGGTGGGGGATGTCATGTCGTCCTGGGGACAAGTGTAACAAGACATGGTGGGGGATTGCATGTCGTCCTGGGGACAGGTGTAACAATACAGGGTGGGGGATGGCATGTCGTCATGGGAACAAGTGTAACAAGACGGGGTGGGGGATGGCATGTCGTCCTGGGATCAAGTGTAACAAGACTGGGTGAGGGATGGCATGTCGTTCTGGGGACAAGTGTAACAAGACAGGGCGGGGGTGGCATGTCGTCCTGGGTACAAGTAGAACAAGACAGGGTGGGGGTGGCATAGCGTCCTGGGAACTAATGTAACAAGACAGGGTGGAGGATGGCATGTCGTCCTGGGGACAAGTGTAACAAGACGGGTGGGGGATGGTATGTCGTCCAGGAGACAAGTGTAACAAGACAGGGTGAGGGATGGTATGTCGTCCCAGGGACAAGTGTAACCTGACAGGGTGGGGGATGGCATGTCGTCCTGGAGACAAGTGTAACAAGACAGGGTGGGGGATGGCATGTCGTCCCGGGGACAAGTGTAACAAGACAGGGTGGGGGATGGTATGTCGTCCCGGGGACAAGTGTAACCTGACAGGGTGGGGGATGACATGTCGTCCTGCAGACAAGTGTAACAAGACAGGGTGAGGGGTGGCATGTCGTCCAGGGAACAAGTGTAACAAGACAGGGTGTGGGATGGTATGTCGTCCCGGGGACAAGTGTAACAAGACAGGGTGGGGGATGGTATGTCGTCCCGGGGACAAGTGTAACCTGACAGGGTGGGGGATGGTATGTCGTCCTGGAGACAAGTGTAACCTGACAGGGTGGGGGGTGGTATGTCGTCATGTGACAAGTGTAACAAGACGGGTGGGGGATGGCATGTCGTCCCGGAGACAAGTGTAACCTGACAGGGTGGGGAATGGCATCTTGTTAAGCGAACACATGTAACAAGACAGGGTGGCGATGACATGTCGTCCTGGCAACAAGTGTAACAAGACAGGTTGAGAATGGCATCTTGTCATGGGGACAAATGTAACAAGACAGGGATGGGGGTGGTGGTGGCATGTCGTCCTGGGGACAAGTGTAACAAGACGGGGTGGGGGTGGCATGTCGTCCTGGGGACAAGTGTAACAATACAGGTTGGGGGATGGCATGTCTTCCTGAGGACAAATGTAACAATGCGGGGTGGGGAATGGCATGTCGTCCTGGGGACAAGTGTAACGATACAAGGTGGGGGGTGGCATGTCGCCCTGGGGACAAGTGTAACAAGACAGGGTGGGGGACGGCATGGCGTCCTGGGAACAGGTGTACCAAGACAGGGTGGGGGGAAGGCATGTCGTACTAGGGACAAGTGTAACAAGACTGGGTGGACGAAGGCATGTCGTACTGGGAACAAGTGTAACAAGACAGGATGGGGGATGGCATGTCGTACTAGGGACAGGGGGATGGCATGTCGTCCTGGGGACAAGTGTAACAAGACAGGGTGGGGGGATGGCATGTCGTGCGAGGGACAAGTGTAACAAGACAGGGTGGGGGATGGCATGGTGTCCTGGAAACAGGTGTAACAAGACAGGGTGGGGGATGGCATGTCGTCCCGGGGACCAGTGTAACAAGACAGGGTGGGGGATGGCATGTCGTCCTGGAGACAAGTGTAACCTGACAGGGTGGGGGATGGTATGTCGTCCAGGGAACAAGTGTAACCTGACAGGGTGGGGGGTGGTATGTCGTCATGTGACAAGTGTAACAAGACGGGTGGGGGATGGCATGTCGTCCTGGAGACAAGTGTAACCTGACAGGGTGGGGAATGGCATTTTGTTAAGCGAACAAATGTAACAAGACAGGGTGGCGATGACATGTCGTCCTGGCAACAAGTGTAACAAGACAGGTTGAGAATGGCATCTTGTCATGGGGACAAATGTAACAAGACAGGGATGGGGGTGGCATGTCGTCCTGGGGACAAGTGTAACAAGACGGGGTGGGGGTGGCATGTCGTCCTGGGGACAAGTGTAACAATACAGGTTGGGGGATGGCATGTCGTCCTGGGGACAAATGTAACAATGCGGGGTGGGGAATGGCATGTCGTCCTGGGGACAAGTGTAACAATACAGGATGGGGGGTGGCATGTCGCCCTGGGGACAAATGTAACAAGACAGGGTGGGGGTGGCATGTCGTCCTGGGGACAAGTGTAACAAGACAGGGTAGGGGTGGCATGTCGTCCTGGGAACAAGTGTAACAAGACAGGGTGGGGGTGGCATGTCGTCCTGGGGACAAGTGTAATAAGATGGGGTGGGGGGAGATGGCATGTCGTCCTGGGGACAAATGTAACAAGATAGGGTGGGGGGGGGGTGGCATGTCGTCCTACGAACAAGTGTAACAAGACAGGGTGGGGGATGGCATGTCGTCCTGGGGACAAGTGTAACAAGACTGGGTGGGGGATGGCATGTCGTCCTGGGGACAAGTGTAAGCAGACAGGGTGGGGGATGACATGTCGTACTGGGAACAGGTGTAACAAGACAGGGTGGGGGATGGCATGTCGTCCTGGGGACAAGTGTAACAATACTGGGTGGAGGATGGCATGTCGTACTGGGGACAAGTGTAACAAGTCTGGGTGGAGGATGGCATGTCGTACTGGGGACAAGTGTAACAATACTGGGTGGAGGATGGCATGTCGTACTGGGGACAAGTGTAACAATACTGGGTGGAGGATGGCATGTCGTACTGGGGACAAGTGTAACAATACTGGGTGGAGGATGGCATGTCGTCCTGGGGACAAGTGTAACAAGACTGGGTGGGGGATGGCATGTCGTCCTGGAGACAAGTGTAACAAGACGGGGTGGGGGTGGTATGTCGTATTGGGGACAAGTGTAACAAGACGGGGTGGGGGTGGTATGCCGTCCTGGAGACAAGTGTAACCTGACGGGGTGGGGGATGATATGTCGTCCTGGAGACAAGTGTAACCTGACGGGGTGGGGGATGGCATGTCGTCATGTGACAAGTGTAACAAGACTGGGTGGGGGTGGCATGTCGTCCTGGGGACAAGTGTAACAAGACAGGGTGGGGAGTGGCATGTCGTCCTGGAGACAAGTGTAACAAGACTGGGTGGGGGATGGTATGTCGTCCTGGGGACAAGTGTAACAAGATTGGGTGGGGGATGCCATGTCGTCCTGGGTACAAGTGTAACAAGACTGGATGGGGGTGGTATGTCGTCCTGGGAACAAGTGTAACAAGACTGGGTGGGGGTGGTATGTCGTCCTGGGAACAAGTGTAACAAAACAGGGTGGGGGATGGCATGTCGTCCTGGGAACAAGTGTAACAAGGCCGGGTGGGGGATGGTATGTCGTCCTGGGGACAAGTGTAACAAGACTGGGTGGGGGATGGCATGTCGTCCAGGGAACAAGTGTTACAAGACGGGGTGGGGGTGGTATGTCGTCCTGGGGACAAGTGTAACAAGACTGGGTGGGGGATGGCATGTCGTCCAGGGAACAAGTGTAACAAGACGGGGTGGGGGTGGTATGTCGTCCTGGGGACAAGTGTAACAAGACTTGGTGGGAGATGGCATGTCGTCCAGGGAACAAGTGTAACAAGACGGGGTGGGGGTGGTATGTCGTCCTAGGGACATGTGTAACAACACAGGGTGGAGGGATGGCATGTCGTCCAGGGAGCAAGTGTAACAAGACGGGGTGGGGGATGGCATGTCGTCCAGGGAACAAGTGTAACAAGACAGGGTCGGGGATGGCATGTCGTCCAGGGAACAAGTGTAACAAGACGGGGTGGGGGATGGCATGTCGTCCAGGGAACAAGTGTAACAAGACAGGGTCGGGGATGGCATGTCGTCCAGGGAACAAGTGTAACAAGACGGGGTGGGGGTGGTATGTCGTCCTGGGGACAAGTGTAACAACACAGGGTGGAGGGATGGCATGTCGTCCAGGGAACAAGTGTAACAAGACGGGGTGGGGGATGGCATGTCGTCCAGGGAACAAGTGTAACACGGCAGGGTAGGGGATGGCATGTCGTCCAGAGAACAAGTGTGACAAGACAGAGTCGGGGATGGCGTGTCGTCCAGGGAACAAGTGTAACAAGACGGGGTGGGGGTGGTATGTCGTCCTAGGGACAAGTGTAACAACACAGGGTGGGGGATGGCATGGTGTCCTGGGGACAAGTGTAACAAGACAGGATGGGGGTGGCATGTCTTCCAGCGAACAAGCGTAACAAGACGGGATGGGGGATGGCATGTCGTCCTGGGGACAAGTGTAACAACACAGGGTGGGGGATGGCATGTCGTCCAGGAACAAGTGTAACAAGACTGGGTGGGGGGTGGCATGTCGTCCAGGGAACAAGTTTAACAAGACAGGGTGGGGATGGCATGTCGTCCAGGGACCAAGTGTAACAAGACGGGGTGGGGGATGGCATGTCGTCCCGGGGACAAGTGTAACAACACTGGGTGGGGGATGGCATGTCGTCCTGGGTACAAGTGTAACAAGACTGGGTGGGGGATGGCATGTCGTCGTGGGTACAAGTGTAACAAGACTGGGTGGGGGATGGCATGTCGTCCTGGGTACAAGTGTAACAAGACTGGGTGGGGGATGGCATGTCGTCCTGGGTACAAGTGTAACAAGACTGGGTGGGGGATGACATGTCGTCCCGGGGACAAGTGTAACAAGACTGGGTGGGGGATGGCATGTCGTCCTGGGGACAAATGTAACAATGGTGGGATGGGTGGGAATGGCATCTTGTCAAAATGGAAGTGAGGATCGTTCAGAATTCCATCATCGCATTTATATGTATACTGACCTAGTATTAATATTGTGCAGTTTCTGGAAATGGAGAAGTTAAGAACCATTCTATTCTAGATCAAACTCTTTATCCGAAATTTCAAAAACAATTGTCCCTAGGCGATCATTTACCAATTAAAATTCTTAAAGGCACACTTGCCGCGAAAATCAGGAATATTGTTTACATTAAAAAAGAAAGACCGTATTCTGTATTTTTCCCAGACAATATAAGTTAGGAACTTTCTATTTATACCAAAATTTAAAAGTTTGGACGTCACTTTGTATTTTTAATTTGAATTTGAAAATTTGAATTGTTACGTACCCGGAACGTAAACAAACCGATCTGCCCCCTATTGGCGATTTTATGTTTCAGTCGAGTGAGTGAACTAACGCCACAGTGTAATTTTACGTAGGCCTATTTATCTGAGAAATACAGACTGACGATCGGTTAACAGCGACTGGAAAAGCCTGCTGGTAATTGTTTGAGTGTTAACCACAGATACAAAGGCCTGAAAGGAGGGTAATCCAACACGAAAGTTGACCGACACTGATCGTTGTTGTTGTAATCAGGCTTCGATTCTTCGTTTGTTTTTCACCCCATTTTTACAGTCTAAAGCTAACTAGACATGTTTTATGTGTCCTATGTTTAAGTTTAGTGGTATTAGTCGTAGTAAGCTCATGTAAATTGGTTTTCTTAGCAAATTTAAACAGGCTACGGCGGCAAGTGGGCCTTTAACGCTTTCCCTCCTCTAAGATTCTGTTTATCATTGGGCCATGGTTAAGTGTATATCAGATAACATATCAGAACTGCCAGTACTGAAACAGTACTTAAATAGCGTTGTCACGCCAATGAAGCAATGTCGGCCATCAGAAGAGTGATTCATTTTGACTGGTTATCTCGGGCAATTAAAAAAACCCCACTCTTATACAGAAATTTGTTTTCCCAAATACTTGCAACGTAGAATATGATTACATCAAAACCTCACGGCAATGCATTGTTTAACGTTGTTCTTCAAGCGGTTTGACGTGTAAAATTCAACGTATCCATTCTAATTTACCGGGATGTATTGACTGAAATTAAAGTAGAAATGTAATGGGAATTTAAACAAACATATGCGATAAGCTTTACGGCATCATAAAGTCAGCCACAAAGTGACGTCACATTCACAGGCGAAGAAGGTTGCAGAGCGGGATGACGTCATCACAGCGTACGGGGACGAGTCCATGGGTCGGTACAATGAACTATACGTGAAATGGACACGTCTCATTGGCTGGTTTGGATCTGACTTTGTAAAAAGTGCCGCCATTGATGTGTGCATGACCGATCTGGATCAAAATTGCACCATCACCTTGTTATGGCGGCGTCCGATGGAAATCAAATACCACGTGAACTCCATTCCACGAATATAGTTCACTGGGCCGGTAACAGAAGAAAATTAGCTTAACGTCGAAAAGGAATTTCTTAGTAAAATTTCGTAATTTAGGGTGTTGTTTTCTCAACACCGACGTAACTTTGCGCCTGGTCGTAACGTAATGTTTAACGCCATATTTTGACATGACAGTTCAGCCTTGCATTGGACTTACGCCGGGCATACTTATCTGGAGAATTATCCCCAGGAGCAGTTGGCGAGGCGACGAGCGGCAGACACAACACTCAAACCATGCATGTACTATTCCAAACCTTATGGATGGAACCATCGGGGGAGTTGAGCTTATTCAGACTTTTGTGACGAAAAGGCTTAGATTAGTCTCATCGCAAAGACATGGAACGAAACATTATTTCTTAATGTTGTAATGTTATTGAGTAGGCTTCAATTCAACCATAATGTGAAAGTCTCTTTTACAAAATGTTACTTAAACGATTGAAGATTCCACTCACAATCGGGAGTTAATTTAACTTCTTTCAAGCGATTGTATTTTATACCATTCCCTTTTATCGACAACTTCAACGAAAATACACTCAACTCCTTGCAAAGCAATTTATTCATTACAACGCCGAACATTTTTACACAGCCATTTCCTATCTAGAGTGAAGATATAGGCGAATCCATACTGACTCCCGCATTACCCTTCTTTGGAATCAGGTCGCTGTATGAAATGGACTATACTAGCCCCCCGAACACTTCCGGTAAGAAGTTGAAATCCGTGTTAATAGGGTCTCTCTATTTATCAGTGAAGCTGCAATTCCCACAAGGAATCAAATGGACACTTCAATTAATTCACACTTAGCTGATAACAAAAACATGCTATTTCCCAAAATTTCTGACAAAGTGATACAGTTATGTAAACAATCCCAGTACGCCCAGCGTCCTAACGACTGCCACACTGTTGGTATTTGTCATTATTTGGAGGACAAAACATGGTAATCGTCATTATCGTGCTATATGTTAGCTTTTTGTTTCGGGAAAGCGTGGAGGTATTGCAAAAATATACCTGTTACTCTACAAGCTATAGATATAAAACTGAAGGGGGTTGTTTTAAAACCCGGCGAAAGTACGCAAGACACGTACATGTAGATTCTGAAAATAAAAACAACCTGAATGTTGTGTAGTTGACTAATAAATGGACAAACAACAAATGGATGAAGAAAAAAAAACATTCCTTTTAGGCAAATATCGTTGCAGTTGTATAGGTATCACATAACATGAAAGTGATGATTCAGAGACAACATGTGGATCTGTGTTTTATTTAAGTGGCCAGGCTGTCAGCGGTCTCAAATAAAGACAGGGTGGGGGATGGCATGTCGTCCTGGGAACAAGTGTAACAAGACGGGGTGGGGGATGGCATGTCGTCCTGGGGACAAGTGTAACAAGACGGGGTGGGGGATGGCATGTCGTCCTGGGGACAAGTGTAACAAGACAGGGTGGGGGATGGCATGTCGTCCTGGGAACAAGTGTAACAAGTCGGGGTGGGGGATGGCATGTCGTCCTGGGAACAAGTGTAACAAGACGGGGTGGGGGATGGCATGTCGTCCTGGGAACAAGTGTAACAAGACAGGGTGGGGGATGGCATGTCGTCCTGGGAACAAGTGTAACAAGACAGGGTGGGGGATGGCATGTCGTCCTGGGAACAAGTGTAACAAGACGGGGTGGGGGGTGGCATGTCGTCCTGGGGACAAGTGTAACTAGACGGTGTGGGGGATGGCATGTCGTCCTGGGAACAAGTGTAAGAAGACTAGGTGGGGGATGCCATGACGTCCTGGGGACAAGTGTAAGAAGACTGGGTGGGGGATGGCATGTCGTCCTGGGGACAAGTGTAACTAGACGGTGTGGGGGATGGCATGTCGTCCTGGGAACAAGTGTAAGAAGACTGGGTGGGGGATGGCATGTCGTCATGGGAACAAGTGTAACAAGACTAGGTGGGGGATGCCATGACGTCCTGGGAACAAATGTAACAAGACTAGGTGGGGGATGCCATGACGTCCTGGGGACAAGTGTAAGAAGACTGGGTGGGGGATGGCATCTTGCCATGGGGACAAATGTAACAAGACGGGGTCGGTCGGGGTGGCATGTCGTCCCGGGAACACAAGTGACCTGTGTATTTTCATATTCCTTCCATTGTACAACGTTTAAACTAGTGGCAGAGGTCACTATAACTCAATTTCTCATTACTGTCTGGAGATTTGGCGCGGTTTTTACAGCCGCAAGCTGACCGCAAATTAGAATACTAGCCCTTTATTGGCTTACGCTGTAAGTAGGTTACAGGTGTTTGAATAATACTGTGTATATAAGGCCTGGTCAGCTACTGGAAAGGTGTCATTAATATTGTATCGAAGAGCCACGTCACCCGTTGTCTACCGGGTATTTTTGTGTAGACGTGTGTTTCTTCAGGTATGTTTGTGTCTAATATAGTGTTACCTTTTTCTCGATTTTTCTTCGATATTTTCATTGTATTTTGAACTTGCTGGTATGTTGTGCCACATTTTTCTTAATATAGGCCTTGAATCCCGTAGCTGTTTAGGCGGGAGCCTTGATCGTGACTCGCTGGTTAGAGCGAGTGCCTAGCTAATCCTCAATGACCGTTTAGCCAGGCGGCCTCTGTATGAGGCGATTTGTCACCTTATTCTCAGGTATGGTCTCTTAATATTGCTAAGACTAAGCCTCTGTTATCAGTAACTATAAGGTAGGGGTTGAATGTAAAGGCCTATATTTATATACATGTTATATCATATGTAGCCAGATTTATATTGCTATGATTGATGCCTCCCCGAGGGAGCGTCTCTTATTACCTAATTCGGAAATCCATATCTATGAAAAGTATTTGTATATTTTTCTTATTCTCAGTGAATACATACATGGAACTACCCCAGTGACGATTATCCGACCAGGAAGTATACCCCGGTCAACTCCATGGTTTACCAACCGGCACCTTTCATTTCTTCGTGACCCGTTTGCAGATCTGTGGCTCTTACACGTAGTTTAAGATGATTATACATGTCTCACTCGGTATCAATGTACTTGTAAAGGGGAGTTAACCAATAATAAACCTATGTCTTACTTTTTATTCTGTATTGCGTCTTTCGTTCCTTTGGTAGAAGAGTTCTGCGAGCAACCCATAAAAATAAAATACGGTTTCACGTGACGTATATTCCCTCCGATCTTACCATCCACTTGGGGGTCGAGCTAACACGTGACATCTGGGGGCTTGCCCGGGAATTGCTCGCAGGTAAGTCTTTTTCTGCTTAGGAACGGAAGCTTACCCACAATTGTATATCCCGATTGCCTCATTTTTTTTTTCCAAAGATTTTTTTTATAACATTTGTGAGCCATTCTTGTGGCGCCCAAGGGTTAATGGGAGTTTAGAGTGAGCTGCATTGTATTTTTGTTATCCACTACGGTTTCCAATGTATTGTAGGAGAATAAGGTGACGGGAGTGAAGTTTGTATACTTATTGAAAGTAATATTAGTCACTCGTATGCCGGGGTCTGACATTCAGCACGGTGATTTTCAGTAGCCTTTGTAAGGCGGTTCGTTTGCACAAGTGTCGTGTATACGGCGAGGGCCTTAGTTTTGAGGGCGTATATTGTAGATTTTTGTGAATGATGATTGTCTAATGTTTTTTCCATATGTTAGCAGGTTTGCATCCAACTGACCTGACAGAGTAAGGCCATGACGGAACTGACTGAGTTGACGCGTTGTGGGAAGGAATTAGGATTGGGCGGAGAAGAACTGCGTGAGTTTATTCGGAGTGAGCGTGCGCGTATTGATGTAGAGGAGCGGGAACGCCGTGCTCATGAGCGTGAAATGAAACGAGCGGAAATGGAAATTTTGAATAAGCGAAGCGAGATAGAAGGTAAAGTAGAAGCTAATGTAAATAATTCTAGTGAACATAGAAACATCGAAATCAAACCTAAGTTACCTCCCTTTGATGAAAAGAAAGACCAGCTTGAGTCCTATATAGAACGCTTTGAACGTTACGCTGAGTCTCAAAATTGGGATGCCGGTAATTGGTCTGTTTATTTAGGGGCATTGCTTACTGGGAAAGCTTTGGACGTGTATGTTTGCTTGCCGCCTGAAGATGCCACCAATTACGAAAAGTTAAAACATGCGTTGTATCGTAAGTTTCAACTTACCGAAGATGGTTTTCGTAAAAAGTTTTTCTTTACCAAACCAGAATTGAATGAGTCTCCTATGCAATACACGTTCAAACTTAGTAGATATCTCGATAACTGGGTCGCTTTATCCGGCGCGGATAAATCTTTCGGTGGACTTAGAGATTTGTTTCTGAAGGAACAATTTATTAGTAATACTCCTCGTGATCTTGCAATTTTCATTCGTGAGCGTAGTCCAAAATGCCTCACTGATTCCGTTTCGCTTGCTGAGACTTTCATGGACGCGCGCAGTTGGTCACATTTACATCGCTCTAGCGCCGAGAAGAAAACTCCGACTAAATCTGAGCAGGTTGAAGGTAAAGCCGATAGTCCCATTAAGCGTCAGGGTATTGTTTGTTATCGTTGTAAAGCCGACGGACATTTGGCACGTGATTGTCGTAGTCGTCTTCCCGATAATAAAAAGCAGTCCTATTCCGCATCTTGTAAAGTAGATAGAAATTCTAAACATTGCTGTTCTGTAAATGACGGTTCAGCAACGCTCCAATGCGGTTGTAATATACCTGTCCTTGGTAACTCTTGTTCTCGCTCAGAAGTAATACCTAATGGTCTGCATTTAGTTGATGGAAATCTAAATGGGAAGCTCGTGAAGGTCTTACGTGATACTGGCTGTAACAGTGTTGTGGTAAGGCGAGCACTAGTTAAAGACGATCAATTAGACGGTACGTTAAGACGGTATGTCATGATCGATAGGACCGTAAACTACGCACCCGTTGCGAAAATTTTTGTTGAGACGCCCTTTTATAGTGGCGAAGTAGAAGCTTTGTGTATGCCGGACACTATATGCGATCTGATCATTGGTAACATCAGTGGCGCAAGTGTCGAACCCGTAGCTAACTGGAGTAATTTAGATAAATGTCCCAAAACTGACTGTGAAGAATGTCTTGATTCGACAAATGAACAGGTTGTCTCAGCTGTAGAAACTCGAAGTCAAATCAAACAAGACAAGAGTTTGAGACCCCTGAACGTACCTAAAATGGCGTTGCCTGAAGTGAAACGCGAGACAATAATCTCGAAACAAACCGAAGATTTAACCTTGAAGAAATTTCACGCTCTTGCGAAAGGTTATAGTGACGAAACGCCCAGATTAAGTAGCGAACGGTTTCGGTATAAATCTGGTGTTTTGTACCGATTCTTTTCTAAAACGGGAACCCCTGAAGTCAAGCAACTCGTTGTTCCGACAGAGTTACGGCTTAATGTTTTAAAAGTGGGCCACGACGCGGTTATGGCCGGTCATTTGGGTATTAAGAAAACACTTGATCGAGTGTCCAGTAACTTTTGGTGGCCAGGAATTTCGGCTGACGTCACGCGCTTTTGTCGGTCCTGCGATATTTGTCAGAAAACCATACCTCGCGGTAGTGTAGCTAAGGTGCCCGTCGAGAAAATGCCTCTCATTGACACCCCGTTCAAACGCGTTGCTGCCGACATTATTGGTCCTATTCATCCTCGGACGCAAAGGGGGAATAGATATGTTCTTGTGATGGTCGACTACGCGACTCGCTATCCGGAAGCCATTCCATTGCCAGACATAACCACTGAGAGAGTGGCTGAAGCTTTATGGTCAGTTTTTTCTCGCGTTGGCGTACCTGACGAAATCCTCACCGATAATGGAAGTAACTTTACGTCCGAAACTATGGCTGAATTTTGTAGGCTGTTGTCCATAAATCAACTGCGCACTACTCCCTACCATGCCATGTGTAATGGCCTAGTTGAAAAGTTTAATGGTACACTAAAAAACATGCTTAAGAAGCTGTGCGCAGAACGTCCCACTGACTGGGATCGCTATGTTGAGCCCTTGCTCTTCGCGTATCGCGAAGTACCTCAGGAAAGTTTGCGCTTTTCACCCTTTGAACTCCTATATGGGAGAAGTGTCAGAGGTCCGCTTGCTATTTTGCGAGAGTTGTGGACGAAGGATGTCCCCGATGAGTCTGTTAAAACTACTTATGAGTACGTGCTAGATTTGCGCAACCGATTGGAAGACACCGCCCAGATAGCTCGTGAGAATTTGTTAGAAGCTCAAACGCGGTATAAACATAATTTTGACAAGAAGACTGTTAAACGTGAACTTTTAGCTGGTGACAGAGTACTGGTCATGTTGCCCACTGACTCTAATAAACTCCTAATGCAATGGAAAGGACCTTATGTCGTTTTAGAAAAAGTTGGGCTCAATGATTATCGTATTCAAATGGACAAAAAAGTAAAAATCTTTCATATTAATATGTTGAAGCTCTATGTTGAACGTAGCATTGCTTTTGGTGCCAGTTTGATTGCTGCACTTGACGATACGGCTGAGGAAGAAGTTTCAAACGAGGCTTTGCTCAGCGACTGTCCATCTTCTCAGACAGAAACCCATATGGACATTAATTTATGGGATGGGTTGACAGAGAAACAGAAGGTAGATTTACAGTCCTTGGTCAGTGAGTATAGTGAAATATTTTCTAACATACCTGGAATAACTGATTTAGTTACTCATGATATTGTACTGACCACCGACAAACCTATTACTGTTAGACCTTACCCAGTTCCCCACGCTTTAGTCGAGACGGTTAGGAAGGAAATTGATGACATGAATAAAATGGGTATTATTGAACCTGCCACATCCCCCTACCGGTCTCCTTTACTCATGATCAAGAAAAAAGACCAGACGTTCAGACCAGTTATTGACTTTCGCCAACTTAATCGAGTGACTGTATTTGACGCTGAACCAATGTCTAACTCGGAAGAGATATTTGCCAAGGTGACCAATAGCAAATGGTTGTCGAAGTTAGATTTTTGCAAGGGGTACTGGCAAATCCCTCTTACCGAGAAAGCTAAAGACTTTACTGCCTTTTATACTCCCACTGGGTTAAAACGTTTCACACGTATGCCATTTGGTCTTGTGAACGCAGGGAGTAGTTATAATAAAATGATGCGAAAATTACTAAAAGGTATGGACGAGACTGACAGTTTTGTTGATGATGTGCTCGTCTATAGTGAAACTTGGGATGGACATCTTGCTCGGTTAAGAGAGCTTTTTGGTCGTGTCAAAGATGCATCTCTTACTGTAAAACCCTCAAAATGTTATTTTGGTTATCCACGGCTCGAGTACGTTGGGCATTTAGTTGGGGAGGGTGCTATTGCTACACTTGATGATAAGGTAGAAAAAGTTAAATTGGCTGCCCAACCCAAAACCAAGAAACAGTTACGCTCATTTTTGGGCCTTGCCGGATACTACCAAAAGTTTATACCAAATTATGCTACAATTGCTGCTCCCCTGACTGACTTGACCAAGAAAGGTCAACCCAATAATCTTGTGTGGGAATCTATTCATTCTACTGCTTTCAATACACTGAAAAGCAGGTTAGTTAATTCTCCTATCCTAAGACTCCCAGATTTTTCTAGAAGTTTTGTATTAAGGACCGATGCCTCAAATGTTGGCGTCGGGGCTGTTCTTATGCAAGAATTTGACAATTGTTTTCACCCTATAGCGTATGCTAGTAGAAAGTTAAGTCAACGTGAGCAATCCTATTCAACTGTGGAACGTGAATGTTTGGCAATAATTTGGGCCATTAAAAAGTTTGCCGTATATCTATTTGGCCGAACATTTTTCTTACAAACTGATCATCAACCTTTATCTTTCCTCAAGACTGCCAAGTTGACAAACCCTAGGTTAATGAGATGGGCAATATTTTTACAATCTTGTAATTTTACTATCGAGGCAATCGAAGGTAGACTGAATGTTGGATCAGATTTTCTCAGTAGAAATGATATGTGAGTAAATTATGTTAGTTGTAAGTTTTTCATGTCAACTACCATCTTGAAATATGGGGTGATGTCACAAGTGACCTGTGTATTTTCATATTCCTTCCATTGTACAACGTTTAAACTAGTGGCAGAGGTCACTATAACTCAATTTCTCATTACTGTCTGGAGATTTGGCGCGGTTTTTACAGCCGCAAGCTGACCGCAAATTAGAATACTAGCCCTTTATTGGCTTACGCTGTAAGTAGGTTACAGGTGTTTGAATAATACTGTGTATATAAGGCCTGGTCAGCTACTGGAAAGGTGTCATTAATATTGTATCGAAGAGCCACGTCACCCGTTGTCTACCGGGTATTTTTGTGTAGACGTGTGTTTCTTCAGGTATGTTTGTGTCTAATATAGTGTTACCTTTTTCTCGATTTTTCTTCGATATTTTCATTGTATTTTGAACTTGCTGGTATGTTGTGCCACATTTTTCTTAATATAGGCCTTGAATCCCGTAGCTGTTTAGGCGGGAGCCTTGATCGTGACTCGCTGGTTAGAGCGAGTGCCTAGCTAATCCTCAATGACCGTTTAGCCAGGCGGCCTCTGTATGAGGCGATTTGTCACCTTATTCTCAGGTATGGTCTCTTAATATTGCTAAGACTAAGCCTCTGTTATCAGTAACTATAAGGTAGGGGTTGAATGTAAAGGCCTATATTTATATACATGTTATATCATATGTAGCCAGATTTATATTGCTATGATTGATGCCTCCCCGAGGGAGCGTCTCTTATTACCTAATTCGGAAATCCATATCTATGAAAAGTATTTGTATATTTTTCTTATTCTCAGTGAATACATACATGGAACTACCCCAGTGACGATTATCCGACCAGGAAGTATACCCCGGTCAACTCCATGGTTTACCAACCGGCACCTTTCATTTCTTCGTGACCCGTTTGCAGATCTGTGGCTCTTACACGTAGTTTAAGATGATTATACATGTCTCACTCGGTATCAATGTACTTGTAAAGGGGAGTTAACCAATAATAAACCTATGTCTTACTTTTTATTCTGTATTGCGTCTTTCGTTCCTTTGGTAGAAGAGTTCTGCGAGCAACCCATAAAAATAAAATACGGTTTCACGTGACGTATATTCCCTCCGATCTTACCATCCACTTGGGGGTCGAGCTAACACGTGACAGTCGTCCCGGGAACACATGTAACAAGACAGGGTGGGGACGGCATCTTGCCATGGGGACAAATGTAACAAGACGGGGTCGGGGTGGCATGTCGTCCCGGGAACACATGTAACAAGACAGGGTGGGGACGGCATCTTGTCATGGGGACAAATGTAACAAGACGGGGCGGGAATAGCATCTTGTCATGGGTACAAATGTAACAAGACAGGTTGGGAATGGCATCTTGTCATGGGGAAAAATGTAACAAGACGGGGTGGGAATGACATCTTGTCATGGGCACAAATGTAACAAGACAGGTTGGGAATGGCATCTTGTTAAAATGGAAGTGAGGATCCTTCAGAATCCCATCATCGCATTTATATGTATACTGACCTAGTATTAATATTGTTGAGTTTCTTGAAATGGAGAAGTTAACAACCATTCTAGTCAAGATCAAACTCTTTATCCGAAATTTCAAAACCAATTGTCCCTAGGCGATCATTTACCAATTACAATTCTAAACGCTTTCCCTCCTCTAAGATTCTGTTTATCATTGGGCAATGGTTAAGTGTATGTCAGATCACATACTGCAGTATTATATCTCCCAAAGGTATGGCTGGTAATGACTCGCAGATATTCGGTTGAATCCCAGTTAAAAGCTTTCAACATCATTAGCTGTTTCACTTCCTACATTAAATCGTACTTGCAGATATTGAGTCTTAAAAGTACATGTCTGTAAAGTAAACTGCCCAGAAGGTTATTTATTGGAATGTAGACTATTCGAGTACTGAAACAGTACTTAAATATCGTTGTCACGCCAATGAAGCATTGTAGGCAATCGGAAGAGTGGTTCATTTTGACTGGCTATCTCGGGCAATTCCAAAAAAAAACCCCACTCATATACAGAAACGTAGAATATGATTACATCCAAAACCTCATGGCAATGCATTGTTTATTAAACGTTGTTCATCAAGCGGAGAGACGTGTAAAATTCAACGTATCCATTCTAATTTACCGGGATGTATTGGTTGACATCAAAGTTAATGGGAATTTAAACAAACATATGCGATGAGCTATACGGCATTATAAAGTCAGCCACGAAGTGACGTCATACACACAGGCGAAGAAGGTTGCAGAGCGGGATGACGTCATCACAGCGGAACGAGTCCATGGATCGGTACAATGAACTAATCGTGAAATGGACACGTCCCATTGGCTGGTTTGGATCTGACTTTGTAAAAAGTGCCGCCATTGATGTGTGCATGACCGATCTGGATCGAAATTGCACCATCACCTTGTTATGTCGGCGTTCGATGGAACTCAAATACCACGTGAACTCCATTCCACGAATATAGTTCACTGGGGGCTGTTTCTCGACACCGACGTAACTTTGCGCCTGGTCGTAACGTCATGGCAACATATACCTTTAACATTACGTTACGACTAGGCGCAAAGTTACGACGGCCGTAAATGTGTTGAGAAACAGCCCTCTGGAGAATTATCCCCAGGAGCAGTTGGCGAGGCGACGAGCGGCAGACACAACACTCAAATCATGCATGTACTATTCCAAACCTTATGGATCGAACCATCGGGGAGTTGAGCTCATCTCGTCCACATCAACTAACATAAATCTCACCGCAAAGACATGGAACGAAACATTATTTCTTAATGTTGTAATGTTATTGAGTAGGCTTCAATTCAACCATAATGTGAAAGTCTCTTTTACAAAATGTTACTTAAATGATCGGAGATTCCACTCAAAATCGGGAGTTAATTTAACTTCTTTCGAGCGATTGTATTTTATACCATTCCCTTTTATCGACAACTTCAACGAAAATACACTCAACTCCTTGCAAAGCAATTTATTCATTACAACGCCGAACATTTTTACACAGCCATTTCCTATCTAGAGTGAAGATATAGGCGAATCCATACCGACTCCCGCATTACCCTTCTTTGGAATCAGGTCGCTGTATGAAATGGACTATACTAGCCCCCCGAACACTTCCGGTAAGAAGTTGAAATCCGTGTTAATAGGGTCTCTCTATTTATCAGTGAAGCTGCAATTCCCACAAGGAATCAAATGGACACTTCAATTAATTCACACTTAGCTGATAACAAAAACATGCTATTCTCCAAAATTGCTGACAAAGTGATACAGTTATGAAAACAATCCCATTACTCCCAACGTCCTAACGACTGCCACACTGTTGGTATTTGTCATTATTTGGAGGACAAAACATGGTAATCGTCATTATCGTGCTATATGTTAGCTTTTTGTTTTGGGGAAAGAGTGGAGGTATTGCAAAAGTATAACTGTTACTCTACAAGCTATAGATATAAAACTGAAGGGGGCTGTTGTAAACCCGGCGATAATACGCAAGAAACATGTATGTAGATTCTGAAAATAAAAACAACCTGAATGTTGAATAATAAATGGACAAACAACAAATGGATAAGGAAAAAAAGCATTCCTTTTAGGCAAATATCGTTGCAGTTGTATAGGTATCACATAACATGAAAATGATGATTCAGAGACAACATGTGGATCTGTGTTTTATTTAAGTGGCCAGGCTGTCAGCGGTCTCATTAAAACGGCCGCAGAATTTACCTGATATGTTTTATCTTGTCTCGGGTTGATCCAAACAAGCCCGGAGGAATGGATGGACCTGAAGAAGGTTTTGACAACTCAAATTATTTCACAGTAAGTATTCTGTTAATTAGTTTAAGATCTGTCAGTAGCTATCTTGCTTGGGCTGGTATACCATTTTTACTCCACAGGATTCAGACTAGAGTTGTAGACAATCCAACGACCCTATACCAGTAAGACCAATCTGGGAATTGAAAGCCATTGAATTTAACTTCAAATTATCATAGACAATCGGCTCTTAAGTATATGTGCTAAACGTCGTGTACAAAAACTTAGCTGGTCACTTTTTTTAATGAACCGCACAAAAACCTAGCGGTTCAAGCCACTTTAAAGAAGACGTATTAAAAAAAATAGAATGCAATTTTATTGAACGGTCTCTCATTGAATTACTTACCTAGCGCTTTTGGTTATCTTGCGTGACTATAAGTATTGGAATTAATGTTGTTTTCAATAGCAGACTTTCAGAGTTGACCAGTTGTGACATATTCGTCTGCTGATTGGCCGAACAAGACACCCCTGCACCTTGTAAGTAAGTCGTTCTAAGTGCTTTGAGGCTTTCTTTTGACGCGGCATGGCCAGTAAAAATAGCACACATGTGGATGTGGTGCAGTTGGAAAAAAAACTGAGTTTGTATTGCGTTTACTACTTACTTTCCTCACCCTCCTTTAAATACACAACGCTCAATAAAAACATTGTTCTTACTTTTGTGGTGTCCGTCTACAGTTGGTATCTGGGTGACATGTGTTGACTATTATTGTTGTATTGCTTTATAATAGGTCATATTAGTTCTGAAAGTGGACACGTTTCTTAATCTGTTACTTCTAGACGGATTCTTGATTGGCTGAATCCCTTCTAAATACCCTTTATTTATATAATAATATAATGTTTCACAAATATATAATGGATATATATAACAGTTATTGACTGGTTAATGCTGATGACCAGCTGTGGTTAGTTATCAGTAATTAGTCTTTGGAGTCTGGAAACGTGTTTTAAAGAATTTCATCCTTACAATGTATATTGGTACTCGTGTACAAAGATACTCTATATATTGTGCCAAGACATCACAGTTTTCTTAATCACTGTAGGTCATTAATACTCACGAGTATGGCGTACATCATTCATACGAATGGACTTGCCAACAAGCTAAAACAACCAATCAACCATCCTTAGTGTTTAACCCTTTACTTGAAATTCCAAGGATAACCGATACAGGTTTTTATTATATATCTGGCTTTGAAATATAGAGAACTATCAACATGATATAAATCATATCAGAGGGAAAATAGCAACTGATATCGTCACTGTGATGATAACAATTTTTGTGATATCACAGTGATGATATCACTTTTGATTCCCGGAACTACTTTGACCACTGCAAGTCAGGCCTACCAAGCCGTCCTTCCCGTTGATGTCTCTGCCTGACTTGACGCTCCACTGCCACAGGCAGCGCAATCTTCCTCGACCGTGCTCCAATATTAAGCATTTTTTCCTAAATTTTCTTTTTGCACTCAAGCACTTTCCGTCATCTAATACTCTTTATACATTTGAAAGTGCGGTGCGAACTATTTCAGTTGAACTGTGATTGTATTTATTTTTTTAAATCTTAAAATTGGTTTTGCATTTCATATTTGTCCTCGCTTCGATCAAATTTGACAGTTACTCCACGTGATTGGCTATGTGTAAATGCGCGCGTCTTGAATAATGACTTTGCGAAAAATAACGAAAAAGCGACGAAAGAGTGCATATCTTTTTTTTTTTGATCCTAATAAACAGTTTAAGTAATTTGATTCGGGTGTTAAAAATAGTTTTCCTTAATAAGTTAACTGAATTAATTTCTTTGTCAAACTACTTTGTCATACGCGTGGTAGTTCGGACCATTGACCTATATAGCTCGGTATATAGGTCAGTGGCTGAGACATTTATAAACCCTTGGCATAGTTTTGTTTTCGTTACGTAGTTGTTTTCGAATCAAAATTTAAAATATGTATCTTGTTAGATATATAATAAGAAGAAAATTAACTGGTCTCGATGTGTATACCATAAATATTTCATCGAGTGGGATGCGAAAAGTGATATTTTCACGAGTGGCAAAGCCACGAGTGAAAATGTACATTTTCGCATCACACGAGATGAACTATTTATGGTATACACATCGAGACCAGTTAATATCCTCTATATAGAGTAGTTAAACATTGGAGTTTTGTGGAGTCTTTTTCCCTGCAGACAGGTTTATCGATAGGACTTTACAGATAGTATACCGAACCACGGGGTCACATTTACCATCAAATCCATCAAGGTAATCGGCTTTCGGTCAAAGGAAGCCCAATAGAACAAATCATGCAATAAAGAGGCTGAAAGCGAGATTCTGTATGGTTTGTATAAGGAGGTGATGGTGGGGGTGCGATTTCGTAAATTTTGGCTGTAACAAATATTTTTAATTTAATTAGGCCTACCTCAGGTACGTTCTGTAAAATTATCCCAATTGACACACGTTTGTGTGCTTATTGCCATACAGAATGTCCCATAATAAGAACTGGTGAATGAGTAGAATGAAACATGAGCTAAGGGTCGTTTTCCATCTCCACCATTCCTTAAAGACACCGATATTACATCGATATGGAATATTATCCAGATTTCAGAAAAACCTGATTACAGTTTAACCTTACAACACATCATTATTGTATGTGGAAACATTTTCCTAGTATGGTCAGTTTATTGACTCACGGCATTACGGTGATTGAACTCATGGTACTTAGCCGTCATCCCGCTTTTGTGTTTTTCTATCATCATTATGCAAACAATACTGGACAATGAGTCTTCTAAAGGTCATACTTGACCGTTTGTCTTGAGTAAATATGGCTTCAACTTTAATCAAATTCAAGTATAAAATTAAAACACAATTCAATATTAAAAAGCAAAACTGTCATACTTAAAGCAGGACTAATTCTCTGTGTCTAAATCGGTTGCATAAAATGTCCGGTTGTAACTTTTGTTAACAACTTGATTAACATTGGTATAACTATGGTTCGCTAGAAGAGCAACACGTTTGGCTATTGTGCGAAGCCAATGTCTGTACACGATCTTAAAGAAGGTTATAGACTATCCTCTTTATTTGACAAATGCGAAAGGAACCATAACGCTTTTATGATAATCTATCCATAATAGCCTTTATTTATTATCCATAAGATGTTGTAGTTAAAGGCCCACTTGCCGCAGTAGCCTGTTTAAATTTGCCAAGAAAACCAATTTACATGAGCTTACTACGACTAATACCACTAAACTTAAACATAGGACACAGAAAACATGTCTAGTTAGCTTTAGAATGTAGAAATGGGGTGAAAAACAAACGAAGAATCGAAGCCTGATTACAACAACAACGATCAGTGTCGGTCAACTTTCGTGTTGAATTACCCTCATTTCAGGCCTTTTTATATGTGGTTTACACTCAAACAATTATCAGCAGGCTTTTCCAGTCGCTGTTAACCGATCGTCGGTCTGTATTTCTCAGATAAATAGGCCTACGTGAAATTACACTGTGCCGTTAGTTCACTCACTCGACTGAATCATAAAAATAGAAAGTTCCTAACTTATATTGTCTGGGAAAAATACAGAAAACGGTCTTTCTATCTTAATGAAAACAATATTCCTGATTTTCGCGGCAAGTGTGCCTTTAAGTTTTCAAAGGACACAGAACGTCTATGTTCCAAGGTAAAGTCTGCTGTTCTTTTAACCTTCCTTTCGAGGATGGAACTCAAATGTGCTGAACTAGTTTTTACATTTCTAGAAACAAATAAAGTTTGTTGTCTATAATGCTCAAGGTTACTTTCTTTCCAAATAATCTGACCATAAGAAGTATAAACAATTACAATAAATACTACGATATAAGGCAACCTCCTCGCGAAAATTCAAAGAAGTATTTACATTAGATTTTATACCATAAGCATTGTATATACCGAGTTCTGAAGTGTATACAATGTATGTTCTTTTCCTAATCTTGGATATATGTTTTTCATTCTTGGAAAGAACAAATCTCGTGAACCTGGATAATCAACAAGTGTTTATTGCCGCGAAGTAAAATCAATTTGCGAAGGGATTTACATTACATATTTATGTGAAACTGATCGGAATCCTCTATAAATTCTATTAAAAAAGCTACAATATTTGGCCACTTTGATATTCATTCGGCTCATATTGATTTTGATCATTACATTCATCAATGCCTGACTCCAAAGTAAAGTGTGCGTTTAAAGTACCTTGAAAAATTAAAAGATTGGCGTTGAATAAAAAACATGGTGGTAAAGCCAGTAACCCGTATGAAGAAAAACACAAACCGGGGGAAATATTTTCGAAATAAGAAAGGAAGAGGTGAAGAGAGGTTTTCAATTTGGCTACAGTGCCCTATAAAAAAAGATTTTGAAAGTTATGAATATTTTTCATATTTACACTTTAACTAGATGTTTATAATTCGAAAACAAAAAACGACGCATTCATCTCTGTCAAGGTCACACACATCGCAGTGGTCTTTTAGACATTTAGAAAAGTAAATTAAAAATACATATCATACGCCTAATGTTTGTTTAAAACTTATAAATGGCGATGTAAACATAAACATACAATATGAAACCGAATATTTATCGGTAAGGTTCAAAGAAATAAATTCCCACTTTATGCGTTGTTTTTCTCGAACACAGAAGAAATGACAGATTCTCGCCAAAATTCGGCGATTGCCGTTTTTTTTCTTTCGTTTAAACCTGGCAACGTCTTCATAAAAGTAAAGCAACCTTGACTGCGGCGTAAAACATCGATCATTTAATTCAAAGTTAACTCCGAGCAATTGTTGTTTAAAGCCTCTTTTCTAAATGTTTTTATTTCTATAATATAAAATTCGTCTTTTAGAGAGGTCATACTTCTTACAAACCGCTTTTATTGGCAGATTCAAGGAGATTAGATAGAGCTCATTATGAAGCCATTTATTCCTCGAACATCGAAAGGTTCTAATGCACTAATATGATGTGAGTCTATTGCATGTTGGGGTTCAAGCATCCATCGTATCAGGTCTTATTACTAAATGGCCTGAAATACTGTTCCATGGAAAAAATGAAATCCGTGTTATTAGCGTCTCTCTGTCGCTAAACGAGACTTAATTTCCTGAAAAGAATCAAATTAACGTTTTCAATAAAGATTGTTTCAACTGAAAAGTAGATGGCATACAAGTACATTGTTCACAGATTTGAAAGATATCCAAACAATTTTAAAATTACTATTACCCCTTGTTTTCATCGTTGATTACATAGATGATCATTATTTATAATCGTAACATAACGATCGATGATGCTAGCTTTCCTATTTTTATTTTTTTAATATTTGTATTTTGCCTGTTTGGTGTGATTTTGTTGGGAGGGAGGATAGTCTAGGGGTTTTACCCCAGACCAAATACATAAGCCCAGGCAAAAGAGAAGAGTGGGAACAACGACCCGATGAAAAAAACAGAATTGTTTTTATTATTTTTGACGAATAGCCATAGATTCAGAGTGTTGATTTAAAGACGCCCAGTAGAGTTGTGTTTTGGTTAAGTACCTAGGCTGTCAGTGGTACCATCAAACACGGCTGGAGATTACACCTGATATGTTTTATCTTGTCTCGGGTTGATCCTCACATGCTCGGGGAATGGAAGGGGCTGAAGAAGGTTTTGGTTAGTCAAATTATTTCACAGTAAGTATTCAGTTAATTGGTTTAAGACATGTCAGTTGCTATTTGACTTGGGTCGGAATACACTATCAATCTTTGTGTTTAAGGATAGAAATGTAGCCGAATACATGAGACCACATACATAGAGTATTATTTCCAAAGGCAAGCTTAAAAAATGAACTCATGGAATATATCATTAAATGTGACTTGATTATAGCCGGAACGCCTGTTTAAATCAATACATGAAACGATTATATTTGGCTCTTATTAAACAAAAGTCAGAAACACCTAGTTCTGTTACATCAAAAGGTCAAAATCTGAGATCTCAATCCGTTTTAAAAGAAAGCATATTTAACTAACTTATCCATAGAACTTCTATTCAAACAAGAAATGATTTGAAGCCTCGGTATACTGTTGGCAGTTCAATGATCTTGGATGGTTGATGTGGTTTCCATATATAAGCAATATCCCGTTTCACAAAGTTCTGTAAAAAAGGCGTTCTCATTCTTGTGGTTAGAGAAATCTTTTGGTTTTGTTAGAGGAGATATGCGAGGGTATACCAGATCACGGCGTCTAAAACAGTCCCATCCTTTTCGACGAGGGCGTCTGTACATTGGCTTTGCATGTGCCGAAATCCTAGTGAAAACCATTTCGCCACAGAAGCTATGCAAAATGTGATTATGTATGGATATATGTGAACGTTTCAGATGTGTTGTTTATCAGGAAAGTTTTTTTTGGTTATTTTTGTTTCACCATTTATACTTAATTGTAGTAAACAATCCTCTAATGAGCTAGGAGCTCGAATCTTGTAGAAGGGTCGCCATTTTAAACACGTAAGTCTACTGGCTTTGTAACCGATCCGTTTTTTTTCTTCGAAAAAATCAATCACCGATAAAATAAATGTCTTAAAATGAATGACCAACCCTTTCTTTCTTGATATCCATTCCCCTATGGTCGAATAATAGGCCAGAGTTATTGCATTACATCCATATCTAAAGATGGTTGGATCACTTTCCCGCCTGATTACAACAACAACGATCAGTGTCGGTTAACTTTGTGGTTAGATTACCCTCATTCAGGCCTTTTTCTGTGCTTTACACAACTCATTATACCGTGCCGTTAGATCACTCACCCGACTCAAACATTAGGGCGCTTGTGCGCATGTTCATGTTCGGGGTTTGTTTACATTGCGGGTACCTGATAAATCTAATTTTCAATTTCAAATTAAAAATACTAAATTATGCCAAAACTTAAAAATTTTGGTAAAAATAGAAAGTTCCTAACTGTCTGGGAAAAATACAGAAAACCGCCCACTGTTTTTTTTTATGTAAACAGTATTCTGGATTTTTGCGGCAAATGTGCCTTTATCTACAATGTTCCCACAATCCACTGTTCTATAACATGGATAATTCGTGTATACCTTATCTACAATGTTCCCACAACCCACTGTTCTATAACATGGATAATTCGTGTATACCTTAACTACGATGTTCCCACAAGCCCACTGCTCGTCAACAGGGATACTTCATGTATTTCATAACTACAATCATATTCCCACAAACCACAAGTATATATTTATCAGTCAGAATATATGTCTACCCTGACTCTATTCTGACTGCAGGACCAAAATGTACTCTCGGAATTTCCTTACAGACCAAATAACTGCTAATGCCTCACGATGAACAGTAGAATATTTTCTCTCAGTTTTGGACAGTTTTTTAGAAGCATAAGAAATTGGATGTCCATTACCATCAGATTCAGTTTGTAGCAAAATACCTGCTAAACCAGTTTGACTTGCGTCAGTTTGTATAATAAACTTTGGAGCCGTGTTTGAAAAATCAGGATGTTTTTACACTGGTTTGGACAATAAACAAGTTTTACGAGTTTCAAAAGCAAAAAAAATTTGGTATGAATCTTTGAAAATACGAACAAAGTCCTACAAAAGAACGAACTTCTTCCCACGTTCGGGGAAATAGGGTATTCAGAGACCACACGCAACCCCTTTTGGCCAGGCTGTACACCTTGCCCGAAATACAAAATCCTAAGTATTCAACAGATTCACAGAAAAAAAGCATATATTAAGCGTTACCCGAGCATCAGAAAATCGATTTAATACCTGTTTAAGATTGTCTAAGTGTTCTCTTTCAGTTTTAAAATAAATGCATACATCGTCAAGATATACCATTACACCATTAGAAGTTAGTCCAGATAATACAATATTCATTAGCCGTTGGAACCCAAGAGGGGCTGTTTTTAGGCCAAAACATAATCGAGTAAATTGCCACACTCCTGTCTCGGTGGAAAAAGCTGTTAACGGACGACTGTCTGGAGAAAGTTCTATCTGGTTATAAGCAGAGTTCATATCTAAGACAGAAAAGTATTTAGAGTCTCGAATTTGCATAAAAGCTTCATTAGGGGTCATAAGGGGATAAGTTACATCTTCTAGTTGCTTATTTAAGGAACGAAAGTCCAAACAAAACCGTATAGACTTATCCGGTTTTTTCACCAGAACAATGGGAGATAAAACATTGGACTCGCTAGGTTCAAGGACACCTGAATCTAGCATAGTGTTAACCTGGCTTTTAATTACGGATTGTAAGTGGGGACCATAGGTTTGACGACGATGACGAACTTCGTTTAAATCAGCATTTTCTTTCAGTTTCAGTTCAAACTGGTAAAAACAGTTTCTTCATATTCATTGAGTAGACCAACTAACTCAGATTTGAATGGTTCTTTGACAGGTCCAATATTCCATGACGGACGGAAATTATTCTTAGGCGATTTTTGTGCAACAGATCTTACTTCGGACACTCCAAATGCTTCGCCAACAGATTGCGAATTATATACAGTTTTACTAGTTTCACTTGTATTCAGAATTAATACACGTAGTTTCTGGAATTACCACACGACCAACATGAAGACCAGTTTGTTCAACGTTACTGTTTCGTTCAATCAGACAATTTCGTGTTATTTCGTTAGGTAATGAAACACTAACAGGAAGAACTTTTTGACTACGTGGAGGGATTACTGTAGTCTGAGTTAAACGTACTGGATACGAACAGTCAATATTTTGTACAACATTGCCAAACTAAACAGATTTAGTATGGGGGTTCAGAGTGACCATATCAAATTGTGACATGAAATCCCAACCAAGCAAAACACTAGGTTCCGATGAATCCAAAACAGGAAAAGTACACGAAAACAGTTGATAATTTAGTTGTAATTTTACATCAACAGTCCCTAAGGTATGTACAATTTGAGCGGCTGGCCCAGTTAAATGTGATTAACATTCATTCAAGGCTCTAATCAGCACATGATCACTTCAATATGATTGATGTACTTTTAATACAGTTTCCTTAGTTCTGTTTTCAATGATTAATAGTTTTGTTTGTTTCCGATTGTTTTCAGACAAAACGAAAACAAAAAAAACGCCAGATACATCATTTTGATCATGTTGATAAAATAAAATAGAAACAATGCGAGTTCTGTAGAGTACACCTTCAATCTCAATTTGCCCATTGTGCAACAATGATGTTTTTTAATAAATTTATAGAAACAAGGGGTTTTATAGAATTATACTATTATGTTGCCGTCTGAAATTGCTCCGCTAAAAGCTTTCAGTTTTTTGCCTTTTATATTAAAAGGAACAAACAAATGATGTGGCATCTAAAATTTATGATAAATTTCATTGACTGAACAACTAAACCCCTTAATTCAAATCTAAACAATAAATACCATTATTATTTTTAAATAAAATAATCGTTCGAGAAATATATAAATAATAATAATTATTAGCAGACATGTGGTCATATAGACATTTTAAGTGTTCTATGATAAATGCATATAATATCATCCATAGAATCATTATCGGTACTCGGAACCAAACAAGCTCCATAACATGGGCGTAGCTGTCAAATAGAGCATGTTCTTTGGTTTTAAAACAAATTTTAAAGGGGATTGGTGATATTTTCAACAGCTGTTCGTTAGTATAGATATATTACCTAAGAATATCACTAATATTAGACGTAGCCTAGTTTCTTGGTTGTTTGAATATGGTTTGTCAATTTAACATATCTTCTTCATAACATTAGCATACGTGATTAAGTGAATGAATTGTTTACTTCAGATGTCGTCTTTTCACAATCTCAGATTTCGTCTTCTTCAGTGTCGTGAAGTCGGGAAGCTATATCGTGCGTTTCGGCAAGGCAGTTTCGCATTGACAATACAATACACATTAACTTACAATCGCTATAATTGTGAGCATAACTGTTTTGATAATACATAATGTAATCTATTTAAACGATTAACGCCAGAAAATGTTAATAATCATTAACATATATACATGAAATATACATGAAAATAAAAATAAAGGTATGTGTAAAATGAATTTTAGCAGAAATAACAGCATAGAAAATATGTCGAATGATGCTGTGGTGTTATGCATACTAAGGTTTATCCATTTCCTTTATTAAAATATTCGAAAAGGTAGACTTTTTAAACAATAGGGAACAATTTTATCCCAACTATTCTTGTTTTGACGTAATCCAAACCTACTCCCCAACAACAAATTTTGCTTTAAACTAGTAAATAAATGGAGTTAAAATGGTACATGGATGCTGGTTATTCTCTTCCAGTCTGCATTAACCTCATTTACATAAAACACCCGCAGCTGCTGTAGCATATGTGTGTGATAACGGGAACAGATCGAAACAGATTTTACTATTGACAATCTACTGTCCAATCGCTCCCACATAATGATAATTTACTGGTGTGTGGGTGACGTTTAGTCACTATAGATATCATACAGCTGGTGCATTATTGTTAATTGATTCAGCAAGTAAATTAATTAAATTGGATAGATTTGTCTGAGTCGCAAGTTTTGGGAGAAACCCGTGTAGAAAAGGTGTTATATATTGTTGGATTAGTATCCTAATATCATATATCTTCGCTCACAATTCTTACATCAACTTGTAAACGTGCTCGGGTATTTTAATTGTTCTAACATGACTATGTTTATGTTTTAATTGATTGATTGATTGTTTGGTGTTTTACACCGCGCTCAAGATTGTTTCACTTATATGGCGGCGTTGACACTTTTATTGTGGGAGGAAACCGGGCTCTATGTCCGGGGGAAACCCACGACCTTTCGTTGGTAACTGGCAACCACCCCACATAAATCGTTAGAGTGAAAACCCAGTCAGAATTCTGTTTTAAATACGGTAGTGATAATGCAGATTTATAATGAGATTTGAACCAGCCTAGGTGTAAATTTGAACCTAGACTTCTCATATCCTGTTTTTCAACTCTTGACTTCGTGAGATTAAGTTAGCCATATTTCAATAAATACGTAAATCCTTTTGCGATGTCTTAGAATAATTTATCTGTTATATTGGATAAAAATACAAATTAAAAACAAACCAGGTTGATCCTAAGGCATATACATAGATTGTTTTATAAGCTCAATTCATACCTCATTTTATTGGTTTGTATCTATAAATATGAATGTGCGACAGAAAAATGAAACACAGACGCACATAAAATACTATATACACAAACTCACGAGTAGCTCTATCAGTCTTTACAAATGCATGCATAACGGTTTTGGCAACCATAAAAGCACGAAATTTAAATCATTTTTGTAGAGTGTTCAAAATATTCATGGTTTAAATAAAGGGTCTTATGGACAGAAGACGAGTTTACGATTTACGAAAAGGCCATTGATTTTTGCTTAAGATTTTTTAACATTACCATTTATTGACATTTGAGACAGATTAGATTTTTAAATTAAGATATTGTATTGATTTATCTGAAGCTGTCTCTACATAAGACAACGCATCTGTGTGATATCAAACAGCAGAAATTAATTAAAATTCAACGTTGCCACGTTCTCTTTATAATTATTACGTATTTACCACATGTCTTTACGTGCAGATTATTGAATTTTGTATAAAACCAGTTTGGTATCATGATGTCATTAATCGGGCTATTGCAAATGTTATATATCCGAGGTCAGCCTCAAAGCCACAGACCTTTGTCGGCTAATCTGGCAATGCGAATATGGAATAATTGGAACTTTTATTAATTGACTATTGAATTTAGTTAGCGTTTTTTTTTTGTTTTTTTTCAAAACCAAACATAGAAGCCTACATTCTTAATAATTTACGTTTGTTTATTATAAGCCAACCTCTTGCTATTCCCAATGTAAAAATTATCCACTCACTGGCCAATCACTCAAATCAGAATATTCCGTCGAAGTGATCAGGTTTTACTTATTTTACGTTCGTATGGAAAGTGTGCTTTTTTCTCTCAGTTATATCCCGAATATAATCAGTCAGGTGCTGATTGTCGACTTTTTATCAAAATTAGCGAGTTATCATTTGCTAGAGCACGGAGTCTTGCCGTAGAGTTTTGACAGTATATATAAGATGTTTTTGGTCACAAGAAAATTGAAACCGAAGATTAAGCTTATTTTAACGTAAATAATGTTTCTTCGGTATGTACGTACAGATAATAATTTACGCCTGGCAGAGATTGATTGATATTTTACGCCGAGCTCAAGACTATTTCTCATATATGGCTGTGTTGCAAGGTTTGATAGTAGAGGAAAACGGGATATTTGCATGGAGGAAGCCGACCTTCGGCGAGTACCTGGACATTTTGGCACTTTGTATTTGGTCTGAGTCGGATTCAAACGGAACATACCGGGTAACAAACAACTGTCAACCATAATACAGAAGCTGTCGTAGTTATCTGTACCCAATATGGCTAAAATGTCTGAAATGGGATATTTTGTGAGACTTGTTACCCTGACCTAAACGTTTGACAGACATGTTTGACATGAAAAGTTAAACTGGGTTATTTTACAACCAATGCAATTTCTTAGTGATAAAACAACTTTGACTAAACATATTCAGTACGTAACTTGGTGTACAGTGTGGAACCCCATAGATGTAGTAGATCACTACAATAATCAACGGTGCATTAACAACACATTGTATTTATCACTAGTAGAAAGACAAGAAAATAGTTAAAAATATGGATGGTTCTACTGTGCAACATTTATTAAATTCGGATGGCTTTAATTGAAATGTATCTGAAACAAAAAAATAATAATTGTAGGAGCAGTTCGTTGATGAAGTTAATAATGCAGCATAGCAATTACCTAGGTAACACTTACAGAAAACGACATCAGTGTAGAAGCTCAATCGAAGCAAGGTAACAAAAGTTACAAGTTACAAAGTAAACGCAAGTAAGTAAGATAAATGCTACATATACGCTTGTTTGTTTTACAGCAAAAGTTGCAGTGTTTTATTGTTTTATCTAATAGCCATTGCGTTCATTATTTCCTTTTTTTAATAATAAGTCTTAAAGTTTAATTAATATTCAACACTGGCGTTAAGCAGACATTTCTAAGACAATCTGAAGACATAAGCGAGGATTAACTGTACGGCATGGGTGGCATCGAATGACACACCGAGAAAACTCATTACCAAAATAAATAAACTTTCCGTTTATCAGACAAATGATTCGTTCTTATATTTTATAGTCCCAGTTTCAGTTCAGTGACATTGAATTTCATGGTTTGCCCTTCGACGTTATGTTTATGTAAACGGTTTGTACAAAACAAACTGTACTAAATGAATACCACCAAGCGCTATAACTTTGAAGATAGCTTTTGACAGACCTTAAACTAATTAACAGAATATTTCGGGTCAGATACTTAGACTAATAGAAAACATATTTAGACTCATCAGTTTACCGGGCATGTTTTGGGTCAACACAAGTCAAGAATAAGTCCATCGGAAGAAACTTCCAGCAGTTTTTAATGAGACCACTGACAGACTTTGGCAGGACTAAAATATGGTCCTTTTTGTTTACTGCAAACTAGTACCATATATTTTAGGGTTTCATTCGAACTTTTACAACCCCTGAACTAATGCCATGTTTCATTATGGTATGTGCAAAACATGTTTTATCATCATGCTGCTATTTTTATTAGGGTGTCTTGCCTAGTCTGTTCATTATCTGTTGTAATTCTGACAAGTTTTAGGTTGATAAAAGAAGCTTATAGATACCTTTAACTTTAGTTAGTGCCTTTTAGAAAGTGGGTATAACAGTATTCTCGTTATTTTGGGATTACACTTTCTTTAAAATATCAAAAATATCGTTAGAAGAATTTCTGCCATATTTTCAAGAAAGCGTAATCTCAAAATAACGAGAATACTGTTCTTGCCATAGTTAAGATGCAGCGTAACCATTGTCAATGTGTTACAAAAGGATTCCAGAAAATGCTACTGACCAAGGCTAAGCTCCTGTCAGTCGTCAACCTAATGAAATATCATAGGTTTAGTTTATTACAACAATTTATGGGGTATAAAGGTCTACTCTAAATGATATACCTCTTTTTAACACAATTAGAAACTTGTCTTCATGGTTATTTTAGACAAGAAGATTTTCCCTGTGCCCGTGTGTTTTAGTGTTCATAAATATATCTTTGCCATCCATATGAACGGAGTTATACCAGATTTTACAATTATTTACGGTGACACGTTTTTGAGAGTTTCTCACAAATGCTTTTGTGAAAACTGTTACACCTGTGAGTGGTTCCGCTAGTAATAGCACCCTTTCTATTGTGTCTCACACTTAACTGCATGGTACATGTATCTGTGTTATTCTCATAAATATATTCATCATATACAGACTTTTTTCTGAACGTTTTCTGAAGCCAATCCCCCTATAAAGATGCGATTTTACCAAATCACATTTCTATTGGCTATTGAGATAATGAAAGAATTGGTTGTGACAGAGACGAATGACTGGCATGTTGATACACACGGAATTTTATCTTATCTGGTTGCATTTACTGAAGCTGAACAGTTTAACTGGTGAAGCTTAAGTATCCTTTACACGGTGACAAGCCCCTAGACGCTTAGTCCCTATCGAAATGTGCTCGGAAACTCAGAGACGGTTCCTTTTAACAATGTCCTGAGTCGATATATTCTAACAAGCCCGTCTATCTAATCAGCTCATCACAGTGAAGTTAAAAAAACTTCATACTATTTAACTCTATTCTCATTCCACTCTCATCCAGGCAATATCTCTAAAAATGGCATAACCCAAAATACTTGTGAATTCAATAGAAACACAGTGAGCTACCAGTCTTTCTCATATGTTCTAGAATATTGCAATTTCACCAGACCACGCCTTCTGACTGAGGTGTTTTTACTATAGCGAAATAACACGCGAGTAATCAGAGGATACAAGTCAAAATACATTGATGGAAAAAGTGAATTTTTAATAAATCAGGGAATATTCTCGACTTGACTATAATAAATGTCTTGCTTCCATACATGCGGTGTTATTGATTGGTCTACAAAGGACAATAATCATTAATCTAATGCATCATTGAGTCTTCTGGGCAGATTGTTATTTTTTGTAATTCTTTAGGTCCATTTTCCGTGTGATAAAGGAGGATCGTTCCTGGAATCCTAATTGAAAATTATGTATTTTATGAATGAAGATCGATCTCGAATGTGTTTCGCCATAATGTCTCTTAGCTTTTTTATCCACTTGTTATTTCTTTCTGGTAATATTCGTCTCAAGCTGATGAGAGCGAAATCCTCACGTTATTGCCGCAACAGTTTGCGCGCAATGTCGTATGTTGAAAAATATTTTTAGATAAAAAATATATCTATCTAAATATAGACAAGAAGATTTTCCCTGTGCCCGTGTGTTTTAGTGTTCATAAATATGTATACATATGTCGTAAACCTAATTAGAAACTTGTCTCCATGGCTATTTTAAACAAGGAAACATTTAGTGTTCATAAATATATATGGAGTTACTGGTTTACCTACAAAGAATATCTGGCAAGTACAGGCCACTTCCAGCCTGATGCACCACTTTGCGTCGTAGAGCAGTCTGATAGCTTCGGGGATTTACGTACGTGAAATGCCCCTGATGGGTCCTTTAGCAGGTCAATTCGAATTTGGCGGGGACTCAGTGGCTCAGTAGGTAGGGCGTTGGACGCTCAACCCGAACAGCCTTCCACCAATGGATCGCGGGTTTTAATCCCACTCAGATTACAAAAAAAAATGAAAAATTTTCTGACTGAGTTTTCACTCGAACGACCTATGTGGGATGCTTGCCAGTTACCACCGGGAGGTCCTTTCTTTCCTCCGGGCATAGAGCCCGATTTCCCCCCACAATAAAAATGGCAACGCTGCCATATAAGTGAAAAGCACAGACTGCCCGAGGCATGTCAAAGTATATCGAGAGTTAGAACCACATCAGGCAAGAAGTAATTAAAAAATCGTCATTAAATAGTATTATCCATTTTTATATCAACTCTGTTAAGATCTTGTCGTATACATATTCGCACAAGGTTCATCACAATTGTCTTTATTGATTCAACTCGATGGAGATTATTGTACAATAGGCATATTTAAAATTTCCGATATTTTCTTACTCAGTCATGGAATAAAGGCTTATGTTTTGAGAATGGTAATACGGTCAGCAGGTTTGTGGAAAGTATCCACAATGACTTGTATTAGTGCTTCCATTACCACATACTAACTAGGTGACTCCTTCTAGCTTAATTAAGAAACGTTTTACTTCAATAACCAACTTGCTGTATCCTCTAAATGTCAATAGAATTTAAGAAAATCTTTCAGAGCCGTTAAGTAGAATATAGCCTCTGCCTAAAATTCCTGACATCTAAATCGATATCGATTTAAGGCCATTTGTTTGATATTGCCAGGGACTTGGTCACATATACTAACATTTCACCTTTCCAATAGCCGAATCACTGTGAAGCCTATGACAAATAGAGTATTCCTAGTCAGTTCCTACAGAGGCTAGTATTTAAATATTAAACACTAAAATACCCCTTCAGAATTGAAAGTATGTGAGGTTTATTCTGTACATATGCATGACGGGTAAAACAATTCAATGAACCAAGTGAGATTTATTCTGTACATATGAATGACGGGTAAAATAATTCAATGAACCAGGTGAGATTTATTCTGTACATATGAATGATGGGTAAAACAATTCAATGAACAAAGTGAGGTTTATTCTGTACATATGAATGACGGGTAAAACAATTGAATGAACCATGTGAGATTTATTCTGTACATATGAATGACGGGTAAAATAATTCAATGAACCAAGTGAGATTTATTCTGTACATATGAATGACGGGTAAAACAATTCGATGAACTAAGTTAGGTTTAGTCTGTACATATGAATGGCGGGTAAAACAATTCAATGAACCAGGTGAGGCTTATTCTGTACATATGAATAATGGGTAAAGCAATTCAATGAACCAAGTGAGGTTTATTCTGTACATATAAATGGCGGGTAAAACAATCCAATGAACCAAATGAGATTTATTCTGTACATATGAATGGCGAGTAAAACAAGTCAATGAACTAAGCTAGGTTTATTCGGTACATACGAATGACGGGTAAAACAATTCAATGAACCAGGTGAAATTCATTCTGTACATATGAATGATGGGTAAAACAATTGAATGAACCAGGGGAGGTTTATGCTGTACATATGGATGACGGGTAAAGCAATTCCTTGAACCAAGTGAGGTTTATTCTGTACATATGAATGATGGGTAAACAATTTAATGAACCAAGTGAACCATTCTATGAACCAGGTGATGTTTATTCTGTACATATGAATGATGGGTAATTAAATTCAATGGGCCAGGTGAGGTTTATTCTGTACATATGAATGATGGGTAAACAATTCAATGAACCAAGTGAACCATTCTATGAACCAGGTGATGTTTATGCTGTACATATGAATGATGGGTAAAGCTAGTCAATGAACCAGGTGATGTTTATTCTGTACATATGAATGATGGGTAAAACAATTGAATGGACCAGGTGAGGTTTATGCTGTACATATGGATGACGGGTAAAGCAATTCCTTGAACCAAGTGAGGTTTATTCTGTATATATGAATGACGGGTAAAGCTAGTCAATGAACGTTATTAGGTACGTAGTATGCGACCTTTCTCTTTGTAAATTCCACTCAAACCCAGGTAGTTTATGACTTGGTTAATTTTCCGTCGGATTCATGTCGGATAACCATGTGGACGTGGACATTGGGTGGAAAACAACAACTGAGCAGTAAAGCGTTCACAGGCGGTAAATGAATCCGTTGACGATACAATCATAGGTTTTGCAACGTTGATATCAAATAGCACAGGTTTGTTATAGCCAACTTCTTGCTTATAGTCAGATTCTTTAGAGCTATAAAACCAGGAATTCTAGTAAAATGCAAATAAATTAAGCTACATTAAAGACTCTTTGAAGAAGAAAAGCGATGTTATTTGGTCAAATAAACAAAATTTATTCTGGGGACATTCAGCAATTTTTCCGCCATGAGCAAATCTTGAATATGCAACATGTTTCTTCTTCATGGATGGATTGAATTTCTGTTGTGTTTAGTCTCTTGGTTTCTTACCCTTTGATGGAACTTAACAATTATAATCTTTCGATCCCTGCTTTTCCGATGGACGCCAACATCGCCGGTCATGAAGCCTTTACAGCCGGTTCATTGATATAAAAGGCAAATGCGATCTCTTGTAATTGAGGTCACATGTAGTTATTACCATCTTAGAAATTATAGTATTTTAATTAATTTGTCACTCAGTTGGAGACAAATCGACCGACTTTGAAGACTCAATTGATGGATGAAAATGACAATCATCGGCCTCTGCGTACCCACGATGGACCGATTGCATCTTTAAGAATATAATCTCACTCTATAATGAACGTTTTCAGAAAAATACTTAAACCAAAATTGATGTCAAAGAGTCGTAAGCCGTGCGATTTCGTTATAAATGGCTAAACTGGAGGTGCTCCGATTTTGAATATTGATAAACTCCAACCTTTAGTTTGAGGAAATATTAAAGCTTCCACTAATAAGTTCAACATAATAGAAAACAGCATGGAATCAGTCATAAGATTTGAACATTTTTCAACATAAATAAGAAATCGTGGTTCCGTTCGATTGGAACAAGAAATTGACCCCAGTTGCAGCTCGACCTCAATCGAATGTACAGTGTTGCAATACACACCGACCCAAATAAGCCAAGTTCTCCCTTCCCGTTCTGTGTGGAGTGGGCCCCGTGTTGCTATCATGTGACTATTTACACACGCTTACAGAAGCAAAAATCAGCTACAATTCTATATTTCGTTTATAAAACCACTCTTTTTCCTCTACCTCCCTTCGTTTCTTTTTTGGGGTGTAAATTCTTAAAATTGTCCTGAATCACACCGAATATCTGTCATTAAGAGACAATGGAGGAATTTGGCCTAAAGACCTACTGTGTTGTAACATATATCTATGGATGATATGTTGCCGTTGGTGGTGTTATAATTTCTATTTTAAAATAGGACAGAGTTTTTTTTCTCCATATCGTCACTTTTGTTTCCTCAAAACATACATTACGTTATGTCAATGTTGGTATTGTTTACACGAGTTCATGCTCGACGGGTTTTATTCATGGGCGCTTCTGCGCAAGCGTTACCAACTCTACTCAAGTTTATTGTAAACCCAATCGAATGCAGCCAGCGTGGCAGCTTTGTGACGTTAAAAAATCGTTACGTCAAAACACTTTTGGCTTGGCCATATGGAGCTGGCGTAATGGCGGAGGTTAACAAAAGCTAAGGGCTTTTTCCTAAGTATAGAGCTCATACAGCAAATTAACAAGACAGTTAAAGGAGGGGAAATCTCTAGAAATACATAGGGATTATCGTCGATAACAACCTTCAAAGTGCTTAAAACATGTCACGTCAATTACCTCCAGTGACCCTCAAGCTAATAAAAACAGACAGCATTATGTCCTTTCAGTGGCTTATCTGTGTAGCCATTTTTCCGTTTTAGGATGACGTGATGTTGGTGTAGCTATTTTTAGATCAATAATGACGTATTTTTACCGCTCTCTAATGTATAATGGTAGATTTAGGTCCAAAAAAACATGGCGACAAACTTGAAGTGGGAAGATTGTCTCCGAATATATAGGTCAGTATGCAACCGCGCGCCATTGCTTAGCCAGCCATTGGCTAAATTGCATCACATGACTATTCTATACCGCACTTAAATTTTTATTCAACAATAATTGGATAAAACTAATGAAAAAATGGTGGCGGCCTTGTGAATGGCCCATGGGGCTTATTCTCTATTGTAACGCCACCTTCAAATTTCAATTATTCGCTTACGAGGGGATAAAACATACATTGGACAGTTGTTTTTGGACTAAATGAACTCTACTCTTTCCATCTAAACTAGTCTAAAGCTTAGATTTTATTTCCCTTTAAATAAAACTACACTGAATACGGCGAAAAATGGTCCGCTAACTTATATCGAGCCCTTTGAAAAGCTGCAGTCCACAAATCAAATAGGTTGAATATTGGGATTTCCTTTTGTGACGTGATGTACGTTTAAAAGCGTCAACATTAACCAACCTTTCAACATCCGACTTAAGAATTGACATTGCGCACGCTAATCACAGATGACTTGGATCAATACTATTTCCACGGCCTCAAATAAATGTCCTGATTGTGCTGATCAGATACATTCTGTCGATCTTCATGCACCACACGAGAAGCGTGTGTTACCAAATTTTGTCAATAATTTGACGTCTGGTGTGCTTTTGTTGGGATTTCTCAATGAGAATAGATTCATTCAGTGTTTGAACTTCAAGCCAACTGACTGCATTACCTTGAGGTAGGCCGTTTAAAGTGTTATACATAAATTAACATGAGCTTCCAAAAATGTTGTTATTTGTCCGTTAAAACAGAATGTGGAAATATCGGCAATTTTTGTAAAGACATCATTTAATGTCAAAAAAATGTTTCCATTTGTCTTATTATCTCATAGTAATTATTCCGTTAATTAGATCAAGATACGTCAGTAAAAGTCTTGCCTCATAAGTTATTGGGTCAGTTATGTACATCGTCGGACTCCTCCGTTTATTTCTCGTATATATCTACCTTCATATCCTTTCCAAAAAATTAAGTATTTTGTAACCGTAACACAATTTTGCAGCACCTTTTGTTTCTCATAAATGCCGCTTGGTTCAAGCAAGTCCGGCATGAGGCAACGCCAAGACAGTCTAACGTCATTTGCTATAATATAGAGGTTCGACATGTATTGACGCTATTGTTTGTCATTATTCCGCTTGGTTAAGCTAGTCCGATATGAAGCAACGTCAAGACAGTCGAACGCCATCTACTATATAATATAAAGACTATCGGCGTTCTTTGGAGAAAGCTTATCAGAGATTTCCGTTCATCTTGTGATGATTAAGAACAATTTCTATAATAGCCAAGGTCACCATATATCTGCACATCTGTATCTTGGTAGTCCTTAGCTAAATTAAGAACTCTGATACGTTATTTTTCCGCCACAAAACTGTGGCGCTACCAATAATACGCATCCACGCATGGCGGTTTTGAAACGACATTTGGGAAAGGAAATGAAGGTAGCTATATATAGAAATTAACGGAGGAATCCGACGATGTACATCACTGACCCCATAACTTATGGGGCAAGACTTTTACTGACATATCTTGATCTAATTAACCGAATACTTACTGTGAGACAATTAGAGTAATGGAAAACGCATTTGACCATCAGTTATCCTGTCATGTTTTAATGAGACAACTGACAGTCTCAGTCGCTACAATAACACAAAGTACATGTTTTCAGTAAACAAGTAAATCATTTGCTTAGGCTTCATTTCAATATTGAAACTCGGGTTCCAACTATTAAGAAGAAATGTTAAAAGCATGTTTTTCTCATAAGATCACTATTTGTCTATTTTAAATTATAAAGGCCATCGGGGCTTTGGCGATGATTTGCAATCACGTGTTTTGCCTGGTGTACTAATTGACAGATTGTATAACATTATCCTCATTACGTGTAGCTGGTATACAAAACCCTGTGCTGAATGTCTTAAGCATAACAGCTTTTCAACTTATTGCTTTTATAAGATGTTGTGAATTAGACAGCGTAATGGCCCAAATGAACAGTAACTAAACAGAACCCACTGAAGTTAACCTTCTCAGTGGATAATCACCTTACGCACTAGATCGGATGTGAATTATCAACCCATTGTGGTTTCGTAAGCGTTCAGATAAAGCCCCCTATAAAGCGCTGTACAATTCTCTTTAAATTTCTCTGGAATGGGAGGCCATGCTTTCAGATTAGCCGATGCATGGACATTCAAAATGAAGTCATCATTCATCCCAGTAGTGTTACGTTTTTATCAATCGTTGGCAATGTCAAATTGTAAAGATCTCATTACCATTCTTTCTTAACACATTATCCAATTGTATGGCGTAATAGCGAATCTACTTACTAACATTGGTAATAGTTCCACAGATTTATTTAAACACTAGTAGATCTGCCAACCATTGTTAAGTCGCCTATCAGGTTATTTCCTCAATCTACGAGGACAATCCGTCCGTAAATATAGCTAAGGACATAATTTGAGATGATATTTGTCCACGAGATTATCTCTGTTATAAAACAAACTTTGAGTCCAGTTTCCGATAACAGAAATACTGATTACCATCGGAGACATTGACATTGGGTAAATCACATGTGTTCTGAGTCCTGAACTAAATTTATCTCTTTGTTTGTTATATTCGTTTGGTTTACGGAGTGAATGGCTACTCACATTAAACTGAACAAATCCACACTTTATTAACCGAAAATGCTTATCTTGAAAATAACAGCAGACATGACAATTGATAACCAGTGTTAACATGTCGATGTTTTACAGAATGACATAGTTGCAAGCAGTGGAGGTCGGGTCCCTTCCAGACCAGAGGAAAGTGTCACCAATACATTGCTAAATATTCATAGAGTAAACATGTAGCGAACATTCACTAATAAAATACATGCGTTTTATAAAAGTCACTGCTACCATTTGCATGTTTGATAAGTATCGATTCAAAATATGATGTCAACATGAAATGTCTATATATATACATGTAGGAGCTGGTGCTTGTGGCTATCCTTTGCTTGTCTTTATTTGCCCAGGATCAGACTGGATTCAATACTGAACCGCGTCTCGCCCAACCTCACTCTTAAGAAAGTCGTCTCGGAGACCGGCGGACAAGCAATCCAGCATAGCCGAGCCTATAAACAGACACCCAGTTCTCGCAACATAGACGATATTCAGAAAATAGTTAAATCATTCTTATCTTTGTTAGAATCCTCAGGTAAATCATATACTATGTGATCAAAGAGGAGACTACCGTCAATTAACAAGGTAAATTCATTTTGTTTAATATTTACTCGATAACATAATAGCAAGCTTATTGGTAAAATGTTAACGAGCTGAAATAATCAGTCTAAATAATATTTCATTTATATATAAAAAAACATGTTTATCAAAAAGCACCTTTAAATATTTTTTGTTTGTTACCAGACGAAGGGGTGACATTTTGGTGATGTTTAAAGAAAAAAAATACTCAAGCTTTAGGGCAATACTTTACGCTCCAATACTTAAAGTGGCATGAGCTGCCAAAATTCAAACTTTTTTCATGATTTCCGATCATCACGACAGTAAGAGGCTTTGGAGGCCATCTAAAAATTAAATGATTGGCGTTGGAATGGGGAAATCCATGCAGTATGTGGCCTGTACGAACAGAAAACGTGTTTGAAAAGTAAACAAAATTTAAATAACCGGGACGACCATTCATTCATTCTAAGCCAAAGTTAGTTCAAAACAATACTTTATCGTACATTTTCAAGACTAAAAACACTTAAAAGCTTCTGAATTGAACTTCTTGAGAAAAATAGTCAATAATTTCAACATTCTGTTTTAATGTCAAAATATCAACATTTTGGCAGCTCATACCACTTTAAAACTGTTGGGGTTTCTTTAATGTATATTGTATGCATACTATTTTATCAATATAATTCTAATAGACGTCTTTCCTTGAAAATCTTAGTCCAAAATACTGATTCTAAAGTAAGTTTTGACAAGTCCCTCTTATCTGCGTATTTAAAACATACATGTCTTAGTCGGTATGATATTGCCTGCGCCAGATTGTTTTAAAATCTAAATAAGCGAAATGTTTAGGATGCATTCAATAAGTTAACGTACAGACTGACTAACGACTTTTTTCAACATTCCTTTTTTTCAAAAAATGAGCAAGTTTCAATTGAATTGTAACTATTTCTTATCACTCAAAGCGTTTTTAAATGTCACTTAAGATTTATAGGATTATCTTGTTGAATGTTGACTGTGTCAAATGCACCTGAATTAAGCTTTGGACAAAGTCATTGGTGAAGAGAATGTAAAGCTCATGGGCTTCAAAATGATCATGATCAGTACTTCCTAAAATAATGTGGAGTAGTGGTTGTTGAGGGAAATATATGTACGCTGTCGATCCTCTCTTTTAAATAGCTACGTAAAAATATTTCTCTAAATACATATGCGTTATTGGACCTTATATTTAACAATTTGTCCAACGACCTTGATTTGGGGAGCTTTCCATGAAAATTATATTTTGAAAGACGGAACAGATTTCTTTTTATCCGGTTATTTCCAGTTATTCTCTGTTGATAGTGTATGATTGACACCACCTATCAAAACAGATTTTAAACATGCATCCAGTAAGTCAATGACTAGTCCCGTATTGGTCTACTGAGTGTCAACCAAATGAAAAAATGAACAAAGACGAAGACTTCTTCAAACCCATGGCATCCATTTATAAAATCGATATTGACCTACTATGAATCGTTTGATATTGTCAACAGATTGTCCACGTTTACATTTTGTAATAAAAACCATACGTATTCGTCTTTGTGGATAGTTTTGTTGATAGAATAGTATGCTTAAATCCATTTTAAAGGCTAATCAATTATCTTAGAAAACTAGTCACTTTCACTCCCTAGTTTCAAATAGTGGAAAAGCCTGCAATTATATTTTTGCGAAAAAAATAATTTTCATTTCCTAAGGCCGACAGATTTACGCTAGGCAAGCCTGTTTCACATCCTCTAACAGCAGGTATATTGTATTATTACAGGAAACCCATTTCCTACGTGTTTATTGTACATCAAACATAAACGACATACTTGTACCTTATTTTGAAGCAGTCGCTCAAGCTGAAAAAACAACATGTGATAGCTTCTAACGTCTGTTGTGATATATGCTACATGTTATAACTTTTTTTTAAAGTTAATAACAACATGTTATGCTTGCTATAGCGTTTTTTGTCTTACCAACAAGTCTCCTTGGTTGACACCCTATACTGAATAATGTTGACAGGTAAATTTCTAAGTGACGAGGAAAAGTACTGCCAATTCGTGTTTTATCCTGCCAGTTCTCATCTCATGCAGTTTAACTTGTACTTGCAACATACAGCTGTCGGTTGAGATAATATTTCCACTGGTTCAACCAAAATAGCAGATCATACATAAGAGTTTTTATTTTCGAACGATACTTTAGAGTTCTGGTGTCGGTTATTTACTAATTTAGAGTTCCTAAAATAGGAATCTGATAGCTTCGAATCAAGAACTTTAAATATATCTCGATGTATACATTATATGCATTACTTCATTAATTTTGACCCTACATGTTCGTTACTGCCTGGTAATTGAGACCAGATATACTACACTGAGATATATGACAAACTACAATTACTTATATCAGATGCATTTCTCTTTGTTCACAATTAGTGTATCTAGTAACATATCATAAGGGATACATCCTCCATCCAGTAGATACATTTGACCAGATAGAATGACATGTCGTTGGTCAATTGATTGCACAATGTGATGACTATAGAAAACTACCAGAAGTTTCAAATATCGTATAGTGTTTCATCCACAAGTATCCATAGTTTATTAACAGTATTCTCAAGACGGATCTATGGTCTTGATTTTGGAGAACACTTCCTTAAGAAAGGACAAACTTATGGAGAAAGGTGTTCGGTAGACGCTGCAAAGAAGGGCTAGATGTATCGTTCGATTGACGTTAAAAACAAGTCTCACTTTAATACCAGATCTGTCACGAACCGTCTTTTATCAAATTATTTTCGCACTTTCATGTTTTCGTCGAAACAGCATTACTTTAAATGTTTTTTGTTCTATTTCTTTTTTCTTAGCCGTCGAGCAATGGTAATTTATTTTCACGGCGTCAGATCGTGCTATTTCTCAAATCACATTCCGATGACGGTTGTCACTGGACCTGCAGTGATCTTTAAAAGCCAAGAAAACAACCTTTCACTAAATGGGATATAATCTGATGCTTTGAAAGATCTAACTAAAGATGAGGTTTGATCAATACTGCCAAAGTGATCCCTAAGGAGTAACACGAAGATTTACATCTGTCAGTAACAATTACCTCCATGTCATCCTTGTAAATGTTCATTAGTAAGAGAAATACTTTGGGGATTAGCTGACATATATCAAAATGCCTAACAATATGCATTGACATTTATAGCTATTTTTATCTCAGACTTGTTGATCAGAACCCCAAAATGTTATTATTAGAATAACTTTCTAACAGTTTTGCATTGGATTAATTTTGGACCGTTAAAATTAAGATACATACAGTTCGATGGTTTCTGTTTCTTTCTCAACATAGAATGCTCTTTATTTATCATATGCAGTTATCACTTCTAAATCCATACTTTGAAGGTCAATTTTCTTAAAACAAAATAGTATTTAAAGACATTTGAAAGGAGAATAAATCACATGTTTCGTCGTCGATTTTGGCGTCTGTGCGTGATGTGATCCCTAACAATTATATATAATAATTAATATCCTACGAAGTAAAAGAAAATGGCGCTTTATCTGCTTTATTTTGAAAGCTCTAATTGTGACGATTAGATACAGATTTGTTAAAAAAACATATATGAATTTCCGACACGAAGTCGGTGTGATAATCCACCTACTCTTCATCGTAATCTTAATTACCAAACGTATTCTCTAGAGATCTCCATTAAACGTCCCTCAGATAGACATCGTACACATTATTGCGCAATTCCCCGAAGGAGTCCAATTTTGATGAAATCAGGCAAGATACCAATGGTCCATTTCGACTCGATTTGCTGTGAGCTGATCAGTGTCATAAGGTCCACGCGCCGTCTTCAATAATTACTTGTGCCTGAAATGCTGGTTTATACTAACGATATCTATTATTGAATATAGGAGAGGAATACAAAAGTGTGTAAATCTTGTAAACAGCTGGTTGAATTTAATGATGTTGTTGTTTTGCCGAGTGATTCAAAGCCACGTGATCACTTGACCCCGGCTGAACTTTTCAACCCAAAGTTGGATTAAAATGGACGATATTAGAGGTCACTTTTTGACTTAAAGTGGCATGAGCTGCCAAAATCCACACTTTTTTCATAATTTCTGATCGACACGACAGTAAGAGGCTTTGAAGGCCATCGAAAAACTAAATGATTGGCGTTGGAATGAGGAAAATTCATACAGTATGTGGCCTATACGAACCGGAATAGTGTTCGAAAAGTAAACAAAATTTAAATAACTTGGACGACCATTCATTCATCCTAAACCAAAGTTAGTTCAAAACGATACTTAATAGTACATTTTGGAGACTAGAAGCACTAAAAAGCTTTTGAATTATACCTCTTGAGAAAAATAGCCGATAATTTCAACATTTTGTTTTGACGTCAAAATATCAGCATTTTGGCAGGTCTTGCCACTTTAAGAAATATGGGGAATTATAGATTTAGATTGGTTAATAAGTAATGCTCAACGTATTCAAATTGCTATCCATAAGTAGTACAGATAAATGTGGTCATTTCGATAGAACATTGATTGCCATATGAGACATTGGTGTTGAATAAATCAGAGGTTTTCTGCGTCGTGACTTAAATACACGTGCTGGTTGATTGGGTTCATTCGATTTCCAGAGAATGGCTTTAAAATAAACACTTTGATGACTATCAGCCAATTCTAACAGATACGAATTCCAAGAGTAAAATCTTATCTTGTTTAGACACCATAAATAAACATAACGGATAGTTTCATGGATTACAACTTTTGGTGCGTCTAAGGTATCTGATGAGGGGAGACTAGGTGTTCTTCAAACTGTTAAAACCAGATATTGTCGCAAGCTGTAAACAATGACTGAACTGCTCATTAGACAAGCGTCTCTCATAGCAAATCGTACACACTTAACAAAAACAGAGGTAGTTCAGTCGGATTTATCAGTAGATGTGTCAAATTAGCTATTTTGTAACCCATCACAATCTGGAATGCTCTTCCCATAAGATTTAAGACGTGTATGCCTGTAGCTATTATCTGCATGTCTCTATATGCCTATGGTCAGACTGAACTAGATACAGAACCGACTTGCTCCGTCTAAGTATCAAGTACGGGCTTTGGTCGGCTTTGTAACATCTCCAGCTCTAGGGATATACTCAGTCTTCTCAACAAAAGCTAATATTCAAACGTTCAAAAGTACATTAAAAAGCAATGTGAAGAATAGTCCACCGATTAACAAGGTAAGTTTTCTTACGTTCACTTGCTATTATTGAAGCTGTCTGAATAACCAGATAACTAGACTGATGGTGGAGTATGTTAGAGTAAAAATTAGTGCAAGAATTAAATCCACACGAATGGATATTAAAGTTCAGAACACTTAAACGATAATATGATTGTTTCAAATATATCAATCAATTGATAGTGGTAAAAAATAATGGCTAATATTGAATCGGTTGACTGAATACGTTGCCTAAAAGAGATAAAAGGGTTGCCATTTAAGAAATATAAAACAGACGTTGATAGATTATTGATTTATAGAAGGTACTTGAGATGAATAGAGCCATTAGTGAGGAACGTCTGGAGGGTTTGTATAACCAAGTGGTTATAATGACTACTGATCTCGGCCAATACTTCTGACATAAAGCGGAATTCTCTTCGATTGGAACACTTTGATATTGAATAATCATTGTAACAAAATGTTGCAATAAATATGCATCATTACAGTTTATACAATTGCCTTGATTTTAGCAGCATTACAATTCTCAAAACTCTATATGCAAATCATATTTTTTAAAAATCTGTCATCTGTCGATTTGCTGCCATTACTTTTTATAGTTAATCTTCATATATATTGACAATTGCATTCTGGAACTTTTGAACCAATCCTGGAGTTCATAACAATCATAATTGCATTGTGCATTGCTTGTTAGTATTCAGATTATAAGAGAACATTTTGACATTTCCTACCCAAGTACAGAGATACAACTACAGTAACTTTGGAAACGAGCGCAATTCGGTCAAAATGATTAAAGTTTGGTTTAACCTTAAAGTGACATGAGTTGCCAAAAACTCGCCCTTTTTCGTGCCAATTGGATAAAGTTCTGGTTAACCGTAGAGTGCCATGCGCTGTCTATATTCCCCCATTTTTTTTTTTGATGACTTCAGATTACTTCGACTGTAAAACGTTTTGCTAAATGATTAGCATTCGAGGGTTATCCTTACAGTTTTGGGGCTTATACGTACCTATATAGTTTCCGAAAAGTAAACAAAGTTTAAATAGCCTTGACGAACTTTCATTCAGTCTGAGCCTATTAAAGCTAGTTTGAAACTAGACATAACTGAGATACCCCCCGCTCTGCAAGAAAAGTCGGCAATGTAAGAGGCATAACAAGCGCGTTGATTTTCAATAGGCTTCTTGTACTTGCTGTATTAAACAAATATGTGAAGTTTCAAAGTTGTAAGTTAAAGACTTTTTTAGATAATGTGTTTACAAGGACCAATGGACAGACGGACGACGGAGGCAACGACAATACCCTTCGGGCAAAATTTGCCCGAGGGGTAAAAAACTATGTTAATGTAAGTCTAGGAGAATGATTGAACAGCATAGCAAATTTACGAACTCTGCATGGTCATCTTTTTGTAACTGCAACTGTAAGCAAGACGGAGAAGCGGGAAAGGATAGCCCCTTAGCCATGATAAGCAAGCTTTATAGAGTACAACAATATGCACATAGGATGATATGTATATGCACATGTATGATAAAGATGGAGAAACAGCACCAAGAGGAGGAGACACATGAATTGGGCATGATTTAATGCTACGTCTGTGACAAATGATGGAGTAAGACAAAATATCATGCAAAATACTCCTTGCTGGTCATGTTTAGTTAGCATCGACAACAAGAAAGTAGACTATGAGGGTGCTTGCTGATCATGTTACCAGCACTCACTACGAGGAAGTAGGCTATCAAGAGTGCCACAAGCACAATAATGAAACATGCAGGCTTATATGACAAGCACAGCAACTACCGTACAACTGTACAATCGGACAAAGTTGTGTCTACAAACAAATGTATGAACAGACAAATGGCAGAACAGAGAAATGTCAAAAGGAGTCCAAAATGTCATAAATATGTAAAAATATCTCCTTGCAAGTAGGACATGGACAACTTCATATCATTGGTAACATTTGTCAAGTTTCATTCAAAAAGAACCAACATCTGGGAGGAGTATTATGGACAAAATTGCGTCTACGGACGGACGGAGGGCACAACGATCAGACAGATGTATGTGTGTACATACAAACTTTATGCCAGCAGAAGGGGGGGGGGGGGAGGTAGGGAGGAGGGAGGGAGGGGCGATAACATGATAACCCTGTCTTCATATGGAATGAGACCCATTGGAGGAGTATTTTGGACAAAACTGTGTCTATGGACGGACGGACGGACAGACAGACAGAGGGAACAACGATTGGACGGATGTATGAGCGTACATACACACTTCATGGCAGTAGAAGGGGGGGGGGGAGGGGGGAAGGTAGGGAGGAGGGAGGGGCGATAACACGATAACCCTGCCTTCATATGGAATGAGACCCCAAAAATGGCAAAGTCCTATAAGTCAAAAACGTCATAAAAATGTGAAAAAAGGAAATATCATCCTGTAAGTTGGGCATGCACATCTACATACCATTGGTAACATATTTGTGAAATTTCATTGAAATCAAAGCAAAATCTTAGGAGAAGTAGTCCGGACAAACAAAAATGGCAAAGTCCTATAAGTCAAAAACGTCATAAAAATGTGAAAAAAGGAAATATCATCCTGTAAGTTGGGCATGCACATCTACATACCATTGGTAACATATTTGTGAAATTTCATTGAAATCAAAGCAAAATCTTAGGAGGAGTAGTCCGGACAAAATTGTGTCTACAGACGGACAGACGGACGGACAAGCCGATTCCAGTATACCCCCCCCCCTAACTTCGTTGCGGCGGGTATAATTATTAAAGCACAAATAATCCCTGGTCAATAGCATGTCGTTATCTAAGGCACCATCTATAAAACCCCGTTTGGATCTTGATATATGTTAGCTACGTGTAAATCTGTATGAGTCTTCGGTCATTTCTTAAATATTGTTTCTGAATCAATATTCGGTATACTACACTGACATTTACCAACAAAATAGGATTGTTTTTATTTTTAGATGTAGTGGTTATGATTTTTTCTGTAAATAGATGTATCGCTTACCATGTCACGAAGCACACACAGTTATTCTGAAGATTTATTGGAGTAGGCATAATGACAAGTCGTTAGTCTATACAGTAAATCATGTATATGGTGGCGAAAAACGGGCAGAAATTCTTTATTTACAGTCTTCCCGAGGTAGATGTATTCATATTATTTAGGCTTCACTCTCTAGTGTAAGATAACAACGATTCTGTCACTTATTGGCGATGTCTGGTCGGGTAATCGAGTCTGCATGTCCATAACTTTAGAATATACTAGAAAGATACCATTTTAAATCCTGTTTTATCTCATTGGAAAACAGATTTTAATAAAAAAAGGACGAATGGCTAGATGATTGCCTCCTTCTGAAAAAATTACGGATTAAGTATGTGTTAACTGAGCCATATCTGTCACGAAACGTATTTCTATAAAGTTTCTTTTATATTATCGTTGAAATACCATTATACTTTATCCACGTAAAAAGCCTGGTTCTTTTGGTTTCAAGATCAATATTTTTTTTTTTTTTAAATTCTGGTCGTATATTGACAGTAATTAGTCTTCAGTGTCAAAGGGTGATATGTCTCTTATGATAGTATAATAACAGTCTTTCTGAAACTGTACTTGTCCTTCGGAGCATATAAAATAACCATTTAGCATTTGGTACGAAGATTTCTGGTTTCTACAATATGGCCAGTGACTAATGATGACCTTTGATCAATACTTCCAAGGAGTAACATGACTGTTGAAATTAGTGACATTTGTCAGTCACGATGATCTTCATGCCTGCATTTCTTAAGTTCATCGAAAACACTCCGAATAACCCGAACAATTTCAAAGTGTCCCACTGCATGCTTGATACAAACTGTCTACATGTAACAGGACCATAGAAAACAAATTTTTCACAAGGGAAAAATATCGATCGCTCGTTATAAAGTGATTGGAATTTACGAGACGTTCAGAGTTGGAAACCCTTTTAACACAGTAAGATTGTCATCGAATCAAGCTGTTTTAGCATAACATTTTCGGAGACCTGGTTCAATTAAGTCACATTGTGTACCGAGTAACGCGTTGTCATATTAGTTGTCTACTCTATCGATAATGTTGATTTAAGAGGTACATATTATTTTCCCCCGGATGTTGGAACATATAAAGGCTGGAGCTATATCTCATATTACATGATTATATGTAATACGATAACAATAGCGTTGGAAATATCAGATACGGTTTACAATTTGCATTTTAATACTGCGTAGAACAATTTATTTTATCCCACGTCTGCACATTCACCGAACGTATCCAAAACACAATACATTGATTGACGCTATACAGGTTATTTCACTTACGTGGCGGCGTGGTCAGGTTTATTTGGTCTGTGTCCGGAGGAAATCCCAAACTTTCAGCCACCGCTACAAATCTTGATACAACACGATACATTTATGTATTTGCCATATTCAATAATACGTTTTTTTCTTGACCTGCTGTATAAGTAAGATTATGTAATAAATCGTCACATATTAACTTATAATATAAGAAAATAGCGTCAGATATTCAAGTTTAGGAAGCAGATAAATACATTATAAATTGAGAACTATCGCGCCCCTGATTGCTTCTGTAACAAACTACAGCTATACATGTGAGCGACCAGATGAATACAAAGGAGTGACCAGCAATCAAAACCAGATTGACCAACTTGTTGAGATGAACCTTGTAAGTTATTCGCATCAATCTAAATGGAGACGCCGTCCGTAAATATAGTTAATGATTTCATTTGAGAAGATATTTGTCTATGGGATTATCCCTGCTGGAAAACTAACTGTGAGTCCAGTTTCCGATAACAGAAATACTGATTACCATCGGAGACATTGACATTGGATAAATCACATGTGTTCTGAGTCCTGAACTTAATCTATGTGCTCATTGATTGGATTCATTCGGGTTCCAGAGAGAATGACTTCTCACATGCATCTAAACAAATACACACTTTATTAACTATCAACCATTTCAACCAAGACGAACTAAATTAACAAATTTTGATCAAAATAAACACAAAAAATGGTTCTTTGATTATTTAACTGAAAATGCTAAAACATGTCCAATGTGGTTTCGAGTTGGGTAGTGTACATACCAAGCACTGAATTTCGGCTGCTTTTACAACAAAGCCAAAGTATCACCCGGAATTGTCAAGCCTCTAATGATGAAGCACATAGCTGTCGAATCTAGGATTGAATTGAAGGATCTAATTTTATTGGTATTCATAGTAATCTTGAATACGGTTCTCGTGTGATTTATAACGCGTTTGGCTACTGTCTGACATTGGTTTTGATTGCATGTTTGTATTAGCATATGTTAAGGTTGAACTCAATACAAACGCCAGCATCGTGCTCAGCCTCACTAAAAAGTCGTATCTGAGGCAGGCGGACGTATATTCCAATATGTTTTATATATACTCGTGATTTTAAACATTGTCACCCAATAAACCAATAAACCAAGAAGTTGTTATCCATAAGTAATTCTTGACCTTATAATAAGCCGCATGTTTGCGATTAATACAATTAGCGTAAGGATTAAATACTCCCTGTGTCATTGTGATGGTGTTTGGTATCTGACTGTGCTGACATCTGTGGTCGCCAATACTACATTTCTGTCAGTCATCGACAATTCCCCTAAGCTGTCTTTGATATAAATAGTTGCATGTAGACGACATCTTCAAATTACAAAGGGATCAATGAGCTACTCCCTGTTGATCCGAAAACGATAATTAAAGAAAATCGCTGATGAGGGATGATTGGTCTTCTGTTTAAAACCCTTAACACCTAGGTCAATATCGATTTACGAACATTTGGTTTCATATTGTTAGGGATTTGAAATGAGATTATTTTACATTTCTCATCCGCAATCTGTAAGTTTCGTTATAGATGAAAACTGTTTTATTGAGTGAATCAGGGAATAAACGTATATGTTAAAATGACATGAGCTGCTAAATGTACATGTAGGAACAAGTTTGTTGAAACAGAATAAGATGATTGTACATCATATTTTATCAAGAAGTACAAACTAAATAATCTTGGCGATGAGATGCCGAATTTTGTACTTTTTAGCTGCGACTAGCAACTCTATACGTTAATCTGTCGGTCGGTATGTCAAATAACGACGTTGGCAGGAAATCGAAAATATCGATTCAAAAACGGTTTTCAAATTTTAAATTCGGCATCTTATGACCATAAAGCAGAATCCTATTTAGAATTACACCCTTCCTAATTAAAGTCTGCTTTTTTATCAACAAATAGTCAAATGTCGACGTGAAAAACGCTTAAAAACACATTGATATCGGAGTTCGATTTGCCACAGAGATGAATTCCGAAGACTGATCGCCAATGTTTGATAGTTTCCGAAATCGTAGTTTTACTATGGAGACAAACTCCAAGTTTGGTAACCATAAAATGACTAAACCGCAGTCTCGTTGACAGATACCCCGTCAATTTCTGTTCTGAATTGAAATGCATCTGTTGTAGGCCTATATATTGGCGATTGCAACGAGCTGATTTTGAACCATATGTGGGCACTGACTGTTAACAGTCTGTTCACATTTCAAGTAAACGGAGGAAAGTCCTGAACTACTCCAGTTGACTATGTTCATTCCACCTTAATCTCGCCTGCGTTAACATCTGAGGTGACCAAATAAACAGCTGGTGCAATCTTTGAGAAATACCAGTTTCAACAGATTGAACATGGAAAATCTTTTTGGCAATCACATTACTGATTATGCATCAAACACCGAGTAAGGATGAATCCAAAATTGTGTCATTCCGAAAAATTGTTCTTATAATATCTTTACTTTCCACAGCTGCATCACTAGAGTTGGGGTCGCAGTAAGTGCGACTTTCGTTTTTTTTAAATAAATTCCAATTCTCAAAACAAGTTGAGCGTTTTAATAACTTTAAAGTGGCATTATCTGCCAAAATTCGCACTTTTTTCATAATTTCTGATCGTCACGACAGTAAGAGTCTTTGAAGGCCATCGAAAAACTAAATGATTGGCGTTGGAATGAGGACGATCCATACAGTATGTGGCCTGTACGTACCAAAAACGTGTTCGAAATGTACACAAAATTTAAATAACCGGGGCGACCATTTATTCATTCTAAGCCACAGTTAGTTAAAAAAAAATACTTTATCGTACATTTTCGAGACCAGAAGCACTAAGAAGCTTCTGAATTATATGTCTTGAGAAAAATAGCCAATAATTTCAACATTCTGTATTAACATCAAAATATAAATATTTTGTCAGCTCATGCCACTTTAAAAAATAAAAGATTGCCGTTGAAATAAAAAAAAATATCGGTAAAACCAAGCATGTGCGTTAATAGCGGACAAAATGCAAATAGCCGGGCTGCATGAGTACAACATGCGAATATTTCAGACTTTAAGCAGAATACGTATATCTAAAAAAACTCAGCAGATATTTTGCAATTGGTTGAACTTTCAATGTCTTAAGCGGGAATTTATTTTGACATTTTGCATAGTCTTCGCGAAATCTGTGACATTTATAGCATTATTTCAGATGCATGAATTTTTCAAAGACTTTCAAAGGAGACCTAAATAGATGTAAAATAAGATTGGGAACTCAATATGGTGACAAATTGCTGGTGTGAGATATAGTGGGATTGGCCACAGTAGTTTATCGTACTGTATTAACCAATCACATTGTTTTTAGTGTGACTGCACTTCAAGCATATTCACACTCTTTAGGTCTTTTGTGTGCAGACTTTATCACATAATAACTCCAAAGCGGCCATATTGCAATGCTTTCAATAATAAAATGAAATAGATCAGCTCTTCTATGTGGCCATTTGTCGTCACCTCTGTCTTGATACATTCTGACACCACGGAATAACTGAACAGATCATTACAGTGTTTATCAATCATATCCTGGAATTTTAACTCATTTTATACAATATTCCAATCTACGCAGACAAACTTCCCTGCTATCCAACCAAAAAGAGATAAACATTTGCAATTACGCTTTAGTATCCAGCATGTACTATTTACACCTCGTAACGGTTACGAACAAAGCAGTAATGTTATTGTCTTAGGCCTTGGATAAATTACTCGGCTTATTTCTGAGAGCGACTGTCACCCTCCAAAGCACGCCTACGGTTGATGAGTCGCGAATGCGAGTCCAACCTTGTCCAAAGAAAATTAAAAAAAAAATACGTGTATCTGAGTAGGCTATTCAGTCGACCCCCACCCTAGGTGGAAAGATTGTCAGACATCAAATGTTTAGTTTGTCGTTTGGATAAAAAGCGCTGTACCCCCCCCCCCCCCCCCAAGCCAAAAATAAAAATTTGACAACTCTGTAAGTGTGCTAATTACGAACAAAATACAAATAGCCGTGATGTTGAGTTCTGTTTTGGGAGTATCGCTGCATATAAAACTACTTTAACGCTCATCTTCAAGACTGGTATCAACGGAAATTGTAGTGTGACATAAGACTAACCGACCATTCACTAACTCTGTTCGTTAATTACACAAACCTCCCATGGTTTGAAATGGAGTATATCAATGCAATGTTTATCTAATACGGTTTAGCGTTAAATGAATGTTAATGAAGGGTCGTTAAGGAGAGACTTTGCATAAGTTGCTGTATGAATCAATTGTCAGAAGAATTGTACGTGGTTGTGCATTAGTTAACATCCTGATTGTAAATTGGTTGTAGATCGATAGAGTCAGAAATACGGAATAATTTGGGGGTTTATTGATTTCGGATTGGTGCACTGAATACCAGTTCTTTACAACTGGGATCAACAGTCAAAATAATTTTTTTTTTACCAAATTCAAGCTAATCATTTCGTCTGCACATTTATAATATTTAGGAACAAGTATCCAATACCAGGTTAAAACTTACATGTACTTTCTTTTAAGTCGCCTGTTTCGTGTGTCTCTATCCTGGTTTACTTACTTTGCCGGTCAGGTAGAGCCACACATTAAACCGCCATTATACGGGTGAGATAACTCGTGTAACCTCATTAGGCCAATTTTTATGCTATGCTTTACAAAGAGCGATTTAACAGTTTAACAACGGATTTCGAAGAAATCAACTGGTTCAGTGAAAAGAGGAATGTTTCAACGATATAATAGGCGGTAATAGCTGAATGGTAGTTGAGATTAAGGATAGTTAAGACTTAGCTTAGATCTGAAATCCGAAGTCCTTCCAAATAATTCATTTAAAAGCCGTAACTAGGTCTGTACCTGGAGGGAATCTCGGCCTTTGAGGGGTACCTTGTAACAACCCCACATAGACCCAACGACTTCAGTGGCACGGGTACCTTTCAACAACCGCACATGGTACATGTATCTTGCAACTACCCACGTAGACCCATAAAAATTTCAGTGGTACATGTACCTTGCAGATATCTCACATAGGCCCATCGACATTTCAGTGGTGCATGTACCTTGCAGCTATCTCACATAGACTCATCGACATTTCAGTGGTACATGTACCTTGCAACAACCCCACATAGACCCATGGGCATTTCAGTGGTACAGGTACCTTGCAGCTATCTCACATAGACTCATCGACATTTCAGTGGTACATGTTCCTTGCACTAACCCCACATAGACCCATCGGCATTTCAGTAGTACAGGTACCTTGCAGCTATCTCACATAGACTCATCGACATTTCAGTGGAACATGTACCTTGCAACAACCCCACACTGACCCATCGACGTTTCAGTGGAACATGTACCTTGTATCAACCCCACATAGATCCATCAACATTTCAGTGGTACTTGTACCTTGCAACTACCCCACATAGATCCATCGACATTTCAGTGGTACATGTACCTTGCAACTACCCCACATAGATCCATCGACATTTCACTGGTACAGGTACCTTGTAACTACCCCATGTAGACCTATTGGCATTTCAGTAGTACATGTACTTTGCAACAACCCCACGTAGACCCATCAAAATTTCAGTACTTCATGTCTTGAAATAGTGTTGAAAAGTAGCCATGACAGCTTTGAGTTGATATTTAGGTAAGGAAATGATTTTAATGATGCTAGTTATCCTATGGATAGCTTGTGGGAAATTATGCCCAACTTAACTTCTACAATTATAAGAAATAAAATATGTCCGGAATAATTTCATTTAGTATTTATAGCGTTATCCTGGTACAGGAAAGGACAAAGGACGTTTTATGAATTTCTGCGATTCTTGGGTACGTGTGGAGTATGCTGATCTATGCAATGGCAAATGCAAGAACTTTTTATTAACACAGTTCTCTTGAATGTATTTTACTCACATGTTATTTTGAATAGCTGTTTTGCATAATGGGAGATGACAAAATGATTGTTTTCTAATGCATAGATACTACTAGAAAAAAAGGGAAAAGGATTTCTGGTACACTTACGATGATTAAAGTTATGCTGATGTATTTGGTGTTAAGGACAGTGCTAACTGATCCATTTAAGTTGGTTTTCACCGATCTCTCACGAACTGTCTTTTTTCAAATTAGTAACGCAACCATGTTAAATTGCCTTTTATATTCTCGTCCACAAAGCATCGTGATTATAGTTCAGCCATAGAAAAAGTCTACTTGACACTCAATGTTCTTGAGTGTTCTATGATGGTTATAGCGTCTCATGGTCCAATACACAGTCAAGTTACATTCGTCATTGAGGGTGAAGCCGTTGAGACCTGTTATAGCCATTGGATTTGCACGCCTCTTTACCAACTGACTGGAAACCCCGTGATTTTAAAGATCTGTTCACTGATGCTAATGATACAGTGTATGTGATCGATGCCAACGTCCATCGGCTATATCGTGAGTTGTAAGATTACATCAAGACCAATGACTTTAAACACCTGTGTTTGTTAAGTTATGAGCAGTTCGCATAAACAATATGTAGGTATTACTTAATATCGGACACGTCAACATTTCGACTTTCATCGTTTTCTACATAATATATTCAATCGGTAAGTGACATGACTCTTTCTTTGCATGCGACTTAACTGCGTAAAACAGAAGCTCTCGGATGAGCAGTTTGTAATGTGGTGTATTTTGTCCTTCTAACAATGCCAATTTATTGTTTGAGTACTTAATCCTAGTGGAATCATTAGACCATCGCATAAACGTAAATCCCAGTCTTTTTTTGGAATCAGCTGCATTAGAAGACCATTTTAAAGTTTTAAAAAAGCATTTACATATTTAGATGAAGTTGTCATTTATGTTGTTGTAAATTCGTTAAAGTAGATATAAACTCGATAAAAAAAATTGTGTTTCTGTGGAAAGCATGTAGCGTTAACAATGGCCTTTGATGTAGAGAGGGGATCAGTTTGAACAGACAAGGTAAACCTGGCTAAATGGGCTGCTGATGGAAGCTAAATCTGAACATTACCTAAACCAATTACATTAACTCTGACTGTGTTTGAACTGTTATACTTGGGGTTGTTTTACAATGAGTAATGTCCATTAGATACTTAAGTCATACATTCAATTAAAACTCAATTATATTAAAATGTGTTATACTGCCAATGTAACTTGCGAATAGATTAAATCCCCCCCCCCCCCCCCCTTCCAATCGTGTCCACAAATGTTTCCGATGAACTTTAAAACGTAAACCAAGGTTGTTGAAGAGAAGGTTCTGACATCGACTATTGCTATCTGCTCTATATATAGAATTCCGTAAATTGCTAATTGGTAATTTGTTTGTTTTTACTCGCCATAATACGATTAACACATAGATACAAATGTAATTGCTAAGTGAATCAATGAAATATGACTTTAATACGTGTTAATCAGTGAAGAGAAAGGTGTCTTCTGAAAAAAATATCTTACGAGATTGAGGGAACACCGTCGCATCAAGTGTTTAAGTGAGGAGGACAGTTCTGAGCAGCAATTCAGGAAAGCTTTCAGCAGAGATTCATCTTAATATAGACTTCACATTAAACTCATAACATATTTACAACAACTGCAAGGTATGATGAAGCAAATTCGAGACGAGGAAACTAAATCTAAGAAAATCAAAGAGATTTTAAATGTCTTTTATTTATTCTATGTCTGGTTATTGTGCCATACTTGGGTAAGTGTGCCGCAGACATAGACATTTGAAAAGGGGAACTAAATGGACGATTCATATATTATTTAACGCCTTTAAACAAACCCTATTGATTACAAACACACAATCTTTACAGAAGCTGAAAGCGCAAGCAGAAAACCCACTTAACGCTCATCGAAAACTGAATTCACACATAGTCTTAGATCAATATTCTAGTCTATAATTTAAGGGAAGACACATTTTCGCTATTAGAATATGTATGTAGTCACTAGCGTCCAAAAGAAACGAAACCAACTTGTTTTCAAAATATTTTAGTTTCGAATTGATTTTGTAATGAAAACATGCCAATTAGTATTGCAGATCCTAAACACAGCGCATCGATCAAAAATACCGGGAACACTTGCTCACTTCCGGGAGAATATGTAAATTTCGTGCAAGTGACCTTGCCCTCTTTAGCATTTTCTGCACGTTCAGAAAATCTGTTTAAAAGGGCTGAGCATAAACGTTGATAACACCGCAACAAAAAGATCACAAGATATGCCACGTTTGACAGCCATTGAGAGAGAAAAAGAGCTGTTGAAATGGTCCAGCATTGAGCGACACACGTCGATATAGCCAGAAGGTTGGACTGTGCACGTATCACTATCACCAGGGTGATGCAGCGGTTACGTCAGACAGGTCAGACTTGAGACAGGTCCAGGAAGGAAGACCACCAGCAACCACTCCCCGTGAAGATCGTTGCATCCGGGCATTACACCTGAGACACCGCACCGTAACAGCAACGTTTACAGCGGCTACAGCACTGGGGCACAGGATCAGTAGACACACCGTCTACAGAAGACTGCGGCAGTATGGTATCCTGCCACGTCAACCGAGGACCGCTCGTGACGCCTCGGCACCGGAACGACAGATTGATATGGGCCAGGCGAGTTTGACGTTGGCAACGGCCGAACTGGGCACGGGTTCTGTTCTCTGATGAGAACAGATTCCTCATCTTCAGAAGCGACGGACGGCGGCATGTTTACCGAAGAGTTGGTGAACGTCTGGCGCCTGTGTTCACCAGCTACGGCCGTTTGGATGTGGCGGGTTAATGATTTGGGGTGGCATATGTGGTGACGTGAAAACGAGGCTTGTCGTAATTCATGGAAACTTGAATGCACAACGTTATTGCGATGTAATATTACGGCCTGTTGTGGTGCTCTGTGTTCATCAACAGCATCGTGGAATTATTTTCCAACACGACAATACAAGGCAACACACAGCAAGATTAACACAGGACTTCCTTGCCAACGCCAACGCACAGGTTTTGCCATGGCCAGCTTGTTCACCGGACATTAATCCTATCGAATACTTATGGGACCACCTCGATCGGTAAATCAGATAGCGCCGTGAGCCTCCAGTCAACGTCCTGGGCCCTGTCTTACGAAGCTGGCGTAAAGTTGCGCATAGGCCTACAGCATGGACCAGTTGCGACTAAGGCGTAAGTTCCTATAGTTTTAACACTGATTTACGTCCGACGTAACTTACGCCAGCTTCGTAAGACAGGGCTCAGTGCCCAGTTTCACAAAGCGATCTTAGCTTAAGATGATCTTAATTACCAATGGCAACGTATACCTTCAACATGGGTTGCCATGGTAGTTAAGATCACACTTAGCTAAGATCACTTTGTGAAACTAGCTGGACTGGGAACGATGTCTTCTCGAGGAATGGGAACGCATCACTCTCAACGTTATCAGACGTTTGACGTGATCAGTTCGAAGGCGTGTTCTGGCATGTATTGTTTACGGTGGACATACCCGCTACTGACTTGACTTTGAGACGTGTGGTGTGGTATTTCCCGTGCGTTCTGTGAAGGCTTGCCATATTGATTTGATTGAAATAAATTTTGGTTCAGAGGCTGTGAAAAGATTTCTAACAAGAATAACACCAAACTTAAACTTCTACATTCTTCTTATTTTATGTCGTTGCAAACATGTGGTATCGTTTCTTTTGGACACTGGTGTTTATTGTAGTATTTTAACTTTACCTGTTTGGCCGTGGGTGTGGTTCAATATCAGTATTGACAAAGCAAGCTGTATATATAAATAGAAGTTATTCATCTAAGTAATCAATAAAAAAATGTTTCAAGTTTGGCCAGTAACCGCTCTTTAAACAAAGTTATTGTCAATAATTATAGTTATTTTTAAAACCCAATGTATGATGCGACAACAAAGAATTATGCACTGTCCCGTCTGCAAAACGTTTTCGAACTGCCTTTTCAGAAATGTTTTACGTCAATTTACAACCGGTTTCTGGATTATGATGTTCTCTAATCGGCGTTCAATATACATGTTCCTTAATTGGTTCTGACTGCGGAAGTTCTTTATCGGTTCTCAATATACATCTTTTGGGAATGGTTCTGGCTGTAAATACTCTTCTATCGCTTCTATAAACTGTGTTCAGTGATCGCCCCCGGCTATGTCTCATGTGATCGGCTGTACGCGTCTAGGGCCCGTGAATTGTCACAACTGCAAACGTTCATTTCGGCTGTAACTGTACATGTTCTGTGGATGCCTCCTATTGTTGTTGTTCTGGGATTGGTTCTGTCTCTTAGTGCTCGGCCATCAATCCTGACATAACATGCGCTTTTGGCTGCTCTTTGATTCGCTCTGACGGCTATATTAATCTAATATGATTTTTGACTGTACATGTTCTGTAATCAACTCTGATTGTTCATTTTCTATGAACACCTCCGCCAGTATACGTACAGTAATTACATTTAAGTGTATTATATTGGTTGTTCCTGAACTTGTTCAGTTATCGTCTCTCACTCAATCACTCCCATTTTGAGTGCTCGCTGTGTATATTTTATATGGACGCCTCAGATTGTAAAAGTTCTGTGATACTCGTTCATGACAGAAAACTTATGAAGCAAAAATTGCTACCTGTCCTCTTTCCCTAACTTTCTGACTTTGAAACGGTTTTCATGCAAATTTTTCCCGTTTTTATGCATTTTAGTTTTGTTTTCATACCTTGATTGCTTGTCTAAATTGTGTTTTTGTTTCTTTCAGTTCGTGTAAAAGGCCGAACACAGACGAATTGTATGAGAAATTCTATTTCAAGTAATGGAGATGGACGTCTATTTGGACATCTTTATTATCTGTGTTCTTATTGTACCAGTAGTCAGTAAGTTTCATTTTATATTACGTATAAGTGCTTTGAAGTAGAGATATTAGTCTGATAGACAAATGTATATTTAAAAGTTTTTAACAGTGCAACAGGTTAGAAAAAACTAAACTGATCCCGCTGATAGATCCTACAAGTTTACTCAGAATAAGAATGTTGTGGAAACACAGTTAAAGTTTGTTTAACTGAACCGTATATCTATTGGATAAATGTAACCTTAAAGTGGCACTGCCAACATTTACACTAGTCCGGGTTTCTAACTCCAAAGTGACTATACTGACTGGCGTATTTTGGAGTCAGGGTTCATTGTAATCAATGTAGAAGCGGGCAGTATGTTGTCCGATTTAGACAGCGAAATAACAATATAACCTACACAATTCGTGTCAAAACGGCCACGACGCTTCATGAATAATTTAGCTACCTACCTGTGTCTGATATGGACGAGCACGCTCGTTCAGTAAATGTAATTCGTCCCTTCACTTCACTTTTGCCTTCTTCAGTCTCAAATCGCCCCGTCATTGATGACGTAACACTATTGTGCTGTTTTTCAGGGTTTTAACGTCGAATTCACTTTACGTAAAGCTAAATTATTCTTGAACGTCGTTTTAACACTGTTTGAGTAAGCTATATTGTTATTAACTGTCTAAATCTGACCATAAACTGTCCGTTAAAATGCCGGAAGTCTACTCCGGCTTTTTTATTACAATGAGCCCTGACTCCAAAATACGACCATCAGTATAAAACATAGTCATTTTCGAGTGAGAAACACGGACTACATTTTCATAGAAAACTAGATGATTCATACGGTACGGCGGGGGGGGGGGGGGGGGGGGAGCCTTATCCCATACTATCTCTCACCTGTAGAAACCGAAAAAGTCGTTCGGAGGGTATACAAAATTGAAATAACCTGACGAACATTCATTAATTTTCGGTCTAAGTTAGTTAAAAAGCGTCTTATTTGTACAAATATATGTTAATTTCAAAATTTAAAGGCCCACTTGCCGCCGTAGCCTGTTTAAATTTGCTAAGAAAACCAATTTACATGAGCTTAGTACGACTAATACCACTAAACTTAAACAGAGGACACATAAAACATGTCTAGTTAGCTTTAGAATGTAGAAATGGGGTGAAAAACAAATGAAAAATCGAAGCCTGATTACAACAACAACGATCAGTGTCGGTCAACTTTCGTATTGGATTACCCTCATTTCAGGCCATTTTATCTGTGGTTTACACTCAAACAAGCATCAGCAGGCTTTTCCAGTCGCTGTTAACCGATCGTCAGTCTGTATTTCTCAGATAAATAGGCCTACGTAAAATTACACTGTGCCGTTAGTTCACTCACTCGACTGAAACATAAAATCGCCAATAGGGGGCAGTGTGGTTTGTTTACGTTCCGGGTACGAAACAATTCAAATTTTCAAATTCAAATTAAAAATACAAAGTGACGTCCAAACTTTTAAATTTTGGTAAAAATAGAAAGTTCCTAACTTATTTTGTCTGGGAAAAATACAGAAAACGGTCTTTCTGTTTTAATGTAAACAATATTCCTGATTTTCGCGGCAAGTGTGCCTTTAAGCATTCTAGTAGCTCATACCACTTTAAGCCATGTGTCCGCTTGCAGCAGGTATTTATCTGAAAATGTGATCGGAGAGAGTTCATTAAGGTTTCCATAAAACACAGCTCAAGGCTTATACCGCAAGGCAGAAAAAGAATAATGCTTTAAATTAGTAGACAATCTGTATGTTTTATATGAAGCAGATATTTAAAAAAACAATAGTCTCCTATGGCATGTAATTCATTTTTTCTCATATGAAATTAAATGCGATAAAAGTTATTTTAAAAAGTGTAACCTGTTTGGATATGTTCTCGAAAACACATTGGACATGATTTAATTTGCAACGCAAATTGCATGAATGGACATAATTTCTCAACATGCCACCATGATCCTATTTAGATTACATTTTTTGCCATAACAACAGTTGACTATCAGGTATAGCATGTCAATCTCTGTAAATATCACCGCCGTTCCCACCATCCATAATGCCAAAGGGTTACTAAGGTTTTGGGAAATCCATTTTTATCCCTATTCTCAACGGTCTACACTTCGGGGATGAGTTTTAGATTAGTCTATTTTACTACCCACTTTCGTCCTTACAGTCGCAAATAAAACAAAGCTGATACAAAAATGACTTGATGTCACAGAGGCACCCATATCTTAGAAGTACACACATGGTCTTTTGAGATTTTGGATTGTGCAAAAAACGATTTATGGTAGTCTTCAGTCAAAGTGCCTAGAATTGTGTAGCTAAAAGCTTGCAATCTCCATATTTGACCATGTTGTTTACTAGATGATTTATTGTGGGATTTTTCAGCTTCTTGAAGTGCTTGTTTGGTTGGGTAAATGGCTATAGAGATTTTTGCTTATTGGAAAAGTGTCATAATTGTTAAGATTGTACTTATTTGTTACCTGTAAAATTCCTAATAACCGGTTAATACACATTTTACATCATGTCGTGTTATTAAGTTGCTGATTATTTCTAATTGGATTTGTTTGACAATAATGAACCATGGCAGCTGACAAGTATGTCAATTAACTATCGTCAGCACAAGGGGATTTTCTACACTAACAATGTATGGCTCATCAAATTTGCTAACCACTGGATAATCACAATGATTTGTACACAATTGGCCACACTACCAAGTCAATACACAACAGATATTATAATAGACACGTATGATCAGTCCATACGCACATATTCTTATGCCTGGCCAATTTAGCCACACAGGAGTTTCACTTGTCCTGATCTTAAATTAGGCACAATGGAGTAACATATGTAACTGTCTTCATTCAGCAAGTATCGGAATCAAAGTCCACTCGTGTGGAAGGAGAACAAATGTATTAAATAAACTGTCCCTTTCTGATGTCGTTTAAAATGTTCAAGTACAGATTGGTCCGCTCTCTCCCCAAGTAAGAGAAGGGTGGTCTTGCAACTTAAGTTAGAAAATGAGATATGACGAGATAAACTGGTATACTAGAAGCTAAAGTAGGAGGCATTCTAACGAACAGGCAACTGATAAAGCGGGTTGTTCATGTTGTAATCTATTTAGGCGAAAGCATTATATCAAATCAAAATAAAAAATATATAACCATTTCATTTGCTAATTTTAGTGGTATTTGTGCGTATTTAATGTATTAGAGTGAGAGATATTGACCAGACAGGTAATCTAAGCAGTCATTTAATGGTACATACATTTTCAGAGCTTTTGAATGTCGTTTATTACAAAGTTTTGTTGAAAGTTTATAATATGGCTTGCAATATGGATTAAGTTTCTTAATGTTGCTCTGACTTTGTTATCATTGTTATTTCTGGTATTAGTCTATTTGAAAATTGTCAAAGAATATAAAAATATAGCTCTAGCTGATCCTATATTTCAGCCAGCTAGATTTATTTATGTTGATAGCTCTTTTTATTCGATGTTTGGGAAAAAAATATTTCTGCCTGCAAAAATTACGTTTATATTTTTGGTTCGCGAATAAAGTTATGACCAAAAAGCGCATAAAAGAATCTCGGTTTCATCAGAATGGGGATTTTTTTCATTTTTCTTTTTTCGAACATCCGTTTAAAATTCTATCTCTATCTCTTTTTTTAAATAGATCAGCCGTTTTTCATCGCATGGGGTGTCGTTAAACTCGAATCCGTCTTTCTTAACGTCGAAATGAGTTATAAGCCTCATCCATCGTCTTAAGACTGTTCTTAGACAAGGACGAAAGAGCACGCCAAGAAAACGCGAAAGTTTATATATAAGAACATCAAGATATTTAAAAAAGAGAAAACTCACTGAAGCCACAATGTACTTTTTACATGTTAATACAGATTGCTTGCAGCCAACACCTGAATTTAAATATTATTTCAGTTTTTACATCAGAAAATTGTCATGCTCGCACAATCCAGGGAATGATCTCCTTCGATATCTCTCCCAATAAAATGTTTACCTATGGTTTGTTCCCTGGTATTTTAAACCGAGCGTCGCTTACAATAAAATGTCCACCTCGTAAGTTTGTCAAAATTACAGTCTACGAAATCTGTCAACATCGCCCTGGAAGAAGAAGATGGATGAGATTATTGTATGGACTATTAAGGTCATATTGACGTTGTTATTGTCTCAATCTCGGATGGGATATCTAGTTTTAAGTCAATCTCTATAATAGATTATATTTCCTTCCAGAAAAATTATTCCCCTTGATGTGCTCTCTACCTAAATGAGGAAATATCGCGAGATTTCTGGGACTGCCGTAATGTTTAACAAATAGGAAATTGTACAGAAAAATATAAACAGGTCATTAGAGCAAGATGCTTTTTTTATTTTTCATCAGACAGAAAAAACGAAAAATAAATGCATTAAATTGAATAATTAAATCACAAGGAAATAAGTTATGAATAAATCCCTTTCATTGTTTCTATTATTGTGCAATTAAATGAAAGCAAGGCTGTCCGACCCACACAACCAATATGTGCCTGCAATTTCTACTAACGGAAACATTGAATGTATTTATATAAAATATAAACCTCGATCCAAATATGGTGTTCAAATATGGTATTACTATTAAATCTGGCAACGCCACCATATAAGTGAAATATTCTTGAGTGCGACGTAAACCGCCAAACGACCAATCAATCGAATATGGTATTAAGCGATTAAATTTTTAAACGACAAAAAATCGAAACAAAATCAAATATGGATCCATTCTATTTAGCATGCTCATTTATCTTGATTGTCTTTGATCGTTCTTTGGTAAAGGGCCCCCCTCCAGACGCCTCGAGGATCTCTCTCATTGTAAGCCTTCTAGACCTGACCCTTATAATAATCTATCAAAATGTCGAACACAGGCTGCTTGCAGTCATTGTGGTATCGAAGATTAGAAAAAAATCATTATTCCCTAGCCAAGTTTACGTTTCTTAGGGTGACTTGTCCCGCAACAGTCTAATTAAGAATCAATCCATCAATGTTCCTTTTCAAAATGATCCGTATAAATTGCGTGCTTCGGTCACGTATATGAATTTGCTGAGATTCCCGTGAACCCGAAGACCAATTAACCCCGTGTGAACCTCGAAAGACACACGACCTTCTTAAAGAGATGGTTGGCGACCTTGAAAGAGAACCTATCAAACAAATGATCATCTCATACCCCAAGTGCTACTATCACTCCATTCCAGATAGAAGTTTTATGAGAAAAAAAAAACTGGAATTTTATCTGAAAGCTTGTCAAAAGAGATCGAAAACAACTCTTCAATAAGCTAACAAAGACTGGCTATATCTGTAAACAATTGCTGAGGGCAATTAAATTTCTTGAGCTTAGTTCATTTAGGTCATTAATGAAATGATAACTCAGACAAAACCATTGCCAGAGGAATTGATTAACAATATACTTCTACAATTCAATAAGTTTCATTGTTATTCCTTGTTGGGGTTTCAGAAAGTTGTTATTCATTCCTTATAACCCAGATAATTCCATTCAAGAAGAACCAGATTATTCTAGATGGTGCCTTTCAAGGGATGATATAGCACCATCCCATATAGGATATGATCGTACGCATCAGGCAGATTTAACATGGTCATGGTAGATTTCTCGAATTTGTTATACCAACAATATTTCATCGAATCGCCATATAGATAACTAATCATTGTTTAAAATAAAAGTAGATTTCCTTAAATATTCTTGCAAATACAAATCTGTTTTTCGAAAAAAAATGAAAAATCACTAATCGCTGAGAACGGAATACACTTTTCACTTGAAGCTTTTGTTGATCCGGTCATATATGGGATTGTGGTACATGTATCCTTTGCAAGGTGTGGTCTGTAATGACCTGCTTCTCTTTGAAGGGGATGATCGGAGTTGAATCGGGTGTGTTGTTAGTATGTCGGCTTTGAATGGAGATTTATTCCTCCCGGATTTTGTATTCAAAAAAGTTTCAGGAGATGCATGGCATTTGTCTGATAACCATCGATCCGTCGAACTTTAAGATGTTGAAATTTTGTTGTCTTGAGAGTTTATTTTATGGTTATGTTCTGCCTAGGACTGTTTATGTAAAAATAATAACATTTCATTTGATTTGGTTAATGTTATCCGTATTAATGCTGTTTTGCATTTTCTTGGTTGGAGAAACTGGACCAAAATAATAATGTGTAGACAGATGAACTCAAGTTATTCTTAAATATACCCTTTAAGTGCTGTTGTGCCCTATTAATTAGCATCTTACTAAATAACACTGTGATGTTACGTTCATATGGATTGGTCCATTTCAAATGGTTGGAACCATTTTAACAGATGTTTATAACACTATTACATATCTCAAATTCCCAAGAGATTTTTATGTTATATACTTAAGTTTTGTAGTCTCAACAAAACGTTTGGTCTATCGTTAATGAACAGTTCGTGTTTTCTTCCAGGTGAATACCAGATATGTGTAAACAAATCCGACGCAGTGTTAACAGATGAACAGAGGTTACTAATGATGTTAATGGATGATTATGACCCTAATACCAGACCGGTATTTAATGCCTCCACACCCGTTAACGTTCATCTTGGCATTACTCTTACGCAGATATTTGATGTGGTCAGTACAGATAGTCGTCAAATATCTCCATTTATTCTAGCGTGTTTGTCACTTGACTTGAGTATATTGTAAAACAAATTGTAAAAAAATTCTTAACGAGTTTCCATACGTTCACCCTGTGGAATGGTTGCCAGGTGCCTGTGGAACGTCGGGTTTTTCGTCCGAGCACAGTCCGAGTTTCCTCGCCTTAAACCTGACAGTGTAGGCATATAGTGAAATTATCTTGGATGTAGCGTAAAGCACAATTAAACCATTTAATCTATCAAATGAGTTAAACTTGACTGAGGCAATATCTGCAAAGTAGGATAACCAATATGGATAAGAATATGAGTGAGAGATAAGGGAATTTGTAACCACTTATACGCAACTTCTCTTTTTGCCTTTTAGCATGAAAAAAATCAAGTGTTGACAACTAACATATGGCTTGACCAAGTAAGTTTGCTCTACAGGAGAATTGATAAAGAGAGGAGATGGGCTGGTTCAATCTGTCTGTTGTAAATAGTCTTCACCTCTCCTTCGTACCTCTTTAGGAGAATTGAGACTGCGATTAATATGATGTATAATACACCTTGACAGCACCACACTAGAACCTTGTCTATGTTCAGATTTTTTGTATCCGCCGTCAAATAAAAAGACACTTTGTCCATTAGGACCCACTTAAGAGGCCCCTACTTCTTTACTGTCAATGTTAAGGGACTTCCGGTATGACCTTAAGGCGGTCTTCATGGCCAAGTGAAATATATAAAAATCCTTTTAGGATATTTTTTCTCAAAAATGTAAGTAACTTTTAGTTCTTTTTACTGGCCATTTTTAAAGCAAAATCTCTAGAGATTTACGGAAGACAGACAAAGCGTTTACAACCTTGCTTTTGCTAGTCATTATTTATACATGCACATAGGGACAGGTGTCTTTGGGCTGGTGTGTTAACCCAGTGACACATCGACTGCATTGTACATATAACACTGACAATATATTATATAACCCTCAAACAAATCTAGTGTTTTTCATTTTGTTTCTAATTTAAACCTAATTTGAGATCTGAATATAATTGATCATGTGTTTCTTTTTTAATGCTTTCTTTTGATAGAATTGGAAAGATGAGAAATTAACTTGGGACCCTGAAGAATATGGTGGTCTAAAAACATTGCGAATTCCATGTAAAAAAGTTTGGCTTCCAGACATCGTTTTATATAATAGGTAAGTATTTCTGAAATGTAATCCAAATACACGTGTATTGGCAATTCAGTCATCAAAGGGTTATTATTGCTGTAATATATTTATGTAATGTTTGTATGTTATACGAAAGCTTGATTAAATACCCTTCTGGTTATGTATGTTTTAAATGAGAGGGTAACAGTGAGGAATTCTATGTTTCCTTTTCTTCTGACAGTGCAGACGATTATACAGATGGTTATATGCAGGCACTGGCAATGGTGTCACATGATGGTAATGTGTTCTGGCCCCCTATCGTCAAGTTACGTAGCACCTGTCAACTTGACATTACTTACTTCCCCTTTGATGATCAGACTTGTAAATTAAAACTGGGATCCTGGGCGTATGACGGCTTTCAGGTGGATGTCTTCTTAAGGGAAAAGCCGTACGATTTGACTAACTATGTGAGCAATGGCGAATGGGAGTTATTGGGCCTGGAAGCGAAGAGGAACGTGCTGACGTACCCATGTTGTCCGGAACCTTTCCCAGATGTCACCTTTACAATCCATATTCGCCGGAAAACCCTCTATTACACATACAATGTTATCATCCCATGTATTATGTTATCCATCTTGACGTTACTTGGCTTCTGGATGAGACCGGATAGTGGAGAAAAAATAACTTTGGGGTTAACCGTGCTTTTAGCCTTCTCTGTCTTTATGCTTCTTATTGCGGAAAACATGCCTGCAACTTCAAACTACGTGCCTTTAATAGGTTAGTGCTAAAATTGTCTTCTGTCTCAAACATTTGCAATATTCCACTTTGGACATGTAAAGTTAAGCTATCGTTTGGCTGCGAAAACAATTGTCTTTACAGTGTATAACTGGAATACATTACAGCTTGTACTTTTGCAAAACGTTAAAAACGAAATACACGAACATTCCATTTCTTAAAACAAACATTAGGGAAGTAAGTGAAGTCCACAGGCTATGTTTCTAAAAGGGAAAGACAATTTTAACATTATTCTAGTTTAGATGGAAAGAGTCGAGTTCAGTAAGTCTAAAACAACTGTCCAGTGTATGTTTTATTCCCACTTAAGCGAATAATTGAAATTTGAATATGACCTTACAATAGAGAATAAGCTCTACAGGCCATTCACAAGGCCGCCACCATTTTTTATTAGTTTTATAAATAAAAGTTATGTGCGTTATAGAGTAGTCATGTGATGCAATTCAGCCAATGACTTGGCTAAGAAATGACGTGCGGTTGCAGGACTGACCTACATATTCCAAAGCAATCTTTCCACTTCAAGTTTGTCGGCATGTTTTTTGGGTCTAAATCTACCATCATACAGAGCGGTAATAATACGTCATTATTGAGCTAAAAATAGCTACTGAAACATCACGTCATCTTAAAACGGAAAAAATGCCGACACAGATAAGCCACTGATAGGACATACCTCTTGATAGTTGTTGTCAACGTTAATCCTAGAGATTTCCCATCCTTTAAGATAAATCATTCAGTAACCTTTTTATGCTGTCGGCTTGGGACAATTAACTAACTGAGCATACTTACTAATGAATGCCATTTATCAGTATCCTTCGGTATGTTCAAAATTAATTGTTAAATATGGAATCATTGACCATTATAGTTCTTAACAAAAACCTACAATTGATAGCATTTGGTTACATGAAAATAGCTACCTTATCACACACAGCAAGTTATACAGCAACTCTGGTGTGTACCCTCAAAGATCGTATATATAATTAGTTATTTTAGAAATACAGATAAACTTCAAGTAATGTTTATACTGCACGTCGTAAATACACGCAAACCGACTGACATGTACTTTTCTTTTATCTGCAGGAATTTATCTGACCACTGTGATGGCTCTGACGTCGTTTTCTGTAATATTAGCAGTTACAGTGAGCAATATTAATAACCGTGGCTTTAAAGAAGAGAGGGGTGTTCCAATGCCGGTAAAGAAGTGTCTTGTCATGTTCGCAAAGATAATGTGTATGAAACTTCATTTTTTAAAAACCAAGCGAGTGGATTCAACACCAATGGAGAGATTGCACATTTCCCCTAAAGAACAATACAGTGGGTTTAATTCTACCTATACTAGTGACTCCGGGTGTAACTTGATAGATTATGAAAATGGTGAGCCGACCAACAACGCCAAAGACTCTGAACATAGTAAAAAGAAAAAGGAACAGCAACATAAAAACTGGGATGGTGAGGAAATATTAAAAAGATTTCAAATTTTAATTTCAAGAGACGAAGAAAGAGAAAAGAGCAACAACATATATCGAGAATGGCAAGAGGCTGCAGAGGTGTTGGACCGTTTTCTGTTCCTTCTCTATGTGTTAGGAACATCAGCGGCTACTTTAGCTATGTTACTTTTCATCCCTTTGGCTAAAGTTTCTCCTGTTGAAAATAAACTATAAGCCACTACAGATGGTATTATAAATACTGGAGAAAAGTATTTAAGTTTCACAATGATTTTAAATTGGTGACTGGTTTTACTTTCTAACTATATGTTTGTAAAAAAATCCTGCTGTTTGAAGGACTTTCTATTAGGTAATACCTTTGTATAGAATGCTTCATGGAAGTAACTTTCAGTAACACACAAAAACAATGCTTATTTAAATGGTCGACAAAACTGGACTAAAAATCTGATACATACAGTAGTACTTTGTCTGTTTAATGTAAAACCAAGATGTTCAATAAAACTACTTGTATATAACAATGCGACTGAGTAAAGTGCTGGTATGGGGATGATATTCCACTTCAATTGCAGTTTCAAACTACAGCTAACTTATGATATACAATTTGTGCTATAGTAAATAACACAGCAAGATACAGCTAACTTTAGCTAGGAGCACAGTCTGTTTATGACGCACAACTTATGCTATATTAAATAAAAACATTAGCGTACAGCTAATTTAGCTAGGGGCACAGTCTGTTTATGATACACAACTTGTGCAATATTAAATAAACACAGCAGCGTGCAGCTAATTTTAGCAAGGAGCACAGTCTGTTTATGACGCACAACTTATGCTATATTAAATAAAAACATCAGCGTACAGCTAATTTAGCTAGGGACACAGTCTGTTTATGATACACAACTTGTGCTATATTACATAAACACAGCAGCGTACAGCTAATTTTAGCTATTCGCACAGTCTGTTTATCATGCACAACTTGTGCTGTATGAAATAAACACAGGAGCGTGCAGGTATTTTTAGCTAGGAGCACAGTCTGTTTATCATGCACAACTTGTGCTATATTAAATAAACACAGGACTGTGCAGCTAATTTTAGCTAGGAGCACAGTCTGTTTAAGATGCACATCTTGTGTTATAACAAATAAACACAGTAGCGTATAGCTAACTTGAGCTAGGAGCACAGTCTGTTTATGACACACAGCTTGTGCTATATCAAATAAACACAGCAGCGTACAGATAACTTTAGCTAGGAGCACAGGCTGTTTAAGATGCACATCTTGTGCTATATCAAATAAACACAGTAGCGTATAGCTAACTTGAGCTAGGAGCACAGTCTGTTTATGACACACAGCTTGTGCTATATTAAATAAACACAGCAGCGTATAGCTAATTTCAGCTAGGAGCACAGTCTGTGTATGATGCACAACTTGTGCTATATTAAATAAACACAGTAGCGTACAGCTAATTTTAGCCAGGAGCACAGTCTGTTTATGATGCACAACTTGTGCTATTTTAAATAAAAACGTCAGCGTACAGCTAACTTGAGCTATGAGCACAGGCTGTTTATGATGCACAACTTATGCTATATTAAATAAACACAGCAGCGTACAGCTAATTTTAGCTATTCGCACAGTCTGTTTATGGTGCACAACTTGTGCTGTATTAAATATACACAGCAGGGCACAGCTAACTTTTGCTAGGAGCACAGTCTGTTTATGGTGCACAACTTGTGCTATATTAAATACACACAGCAGCGTACAGCTAATTTTAGCTAGGAGCACAGTCTGTTTATGGTGCACAACTTGTGCTGTATTAAATAAACACAGCAGCGTACAGCTAATTTTAGCTAGGAGCACAATCTGTTAATGATGCACAACTTGTGCTATATTAAATGCACACAGCAGCATACTGTTAACTTTAGCGAGGAGCACAGTCTCTTTATGATGCACAGCTTGTGCTATTTTAGATAAACACAGCAGCGTACAGATAACTTTAGCTAGGAGCACAGTCTGTTTGTGATGCACAACTTGTGCTATATTAAATGCACACAGCAGCGTACAGCTAATTTTAGCTAGGAGCACAATCTGTTAATGATGCACAACTTGTGCTATATTAAATGCACACAGCAGCGTACTGCTAACTTTAGCGAGGAGCACAGTCTCTTTATGATGCACAGCTTGTGCTATTTTAGATAAACACAGCAGCGTACAGATAACTTTAGCTAGGAGCACAGTCTGTTTGTGATGCACAACTTGTGTTATATTAAATGCACACAGCAGCGTACAGCTAACTTTAGCGAAGAGCACAGTCTCTTTATGATGCACAGCTTGTGCTATATTAATTAAACACAGCAGCGTACAGCTAACTTTAGCTAGGAGCGCAGTCTCTTTGTGATACACAACTTGTGCTATATTAAATAAACACAGCAGCGTACAGCTAATATTAGCTAGGAGCACAGTCTGTTTATGATACACAACTTGTGCTATATTAAATAAACACAGCAGCGTACAGCTAATTTTAGCGAGGAGCACAGTCTGTTAATGATGCACAACTTGCGCTATATTAAATAAACACAGCAGCGTACAGCTAATTTTACCGAGGAGCACAGTCTGTTTATGATACACAACTTGCGCTATATTAAATAAACACAGCAGCGTACAGCTAACTTTAGCGAGGAGCACAGTCTGTTAATGATGCACAACTTGTGCTGTATTAAATAAACACAGCAGCGTACAGCTAATTTTAGCGAGGAGCACAGTCTGTTTATGATACACAACTTATGCTATATTAAATAAACACAGCAGCGTACAGCTAATTTTAGCGAGGAGCACAGTCTCTTAATGATGCACAGCTTGTGCAATATTAAATAAACACAGCAGCGTACAGCTAACTTTAGCGAGGAGCACAGTCTGTTTATGATACACAACTTGTGCTATATTAAATAAACACAGCAGCGTACAGCTAATTTTAGCGAGGAGCACAGTCTCTTAATGATGCACAGCTTGTGCAATATTAAATAAACACAGCAGCGTACAGCTAATTTTAGCGAGGAGCACAGTCTCTTAATGATATACAGCTTGTGCTATATTAAATAAACAAAGCAGGGTAGGCGTACAGCTAACTTGAGCTAGGAGCACAGTCTCTTTGTGATACACAACTTGTTATATATAAAATACACACAGCAGCGTTTCGATCTTTTTGCTAGGATTGTTATCAAGCTAATGGTTTAAATGATAATCGACATGTATATAAACAGTATAGAGTATAAATATATACATGTTAATAACCATTTACATCATTGCCTTCAAAACGATCTTGACAGATAGAACCTTGCTGTGTTTATTTAATAGAACAGGTGTAGTATACTACAACTGTATTTATTCCTCCTTAATTCCTTCAATGTCTATATGTCACTCGAACAAGGTATAGTGCAGTTAAACTGAAATAAAAGGTTGTATTCATGTAGTCATTGTTTAATTCCATGTTTGACATATAATATATATTCCGACGTAGAAAGTTATCAATTGCTTTAGGTATAAAGGTTGAAGGGAGACAACTTGGCAGTTCTCCAAAATCCCGTTTTGTCCTCCAGAGTTAGTACTGGTCGATACACTGACGATGTTGTGAGCATACACTTGACTCGAGACGCTTCACAAACGTATTGTGGGTGTCACATTTGTAAACAGGAAACACGATTGTAATAAACCGTTGAGAATTTCTTCTGTGTGTATTTTAGATATGAACAAAGATATATCCGGCATGATAACCACATCGTATCAAATATAAAAGTCATCACAGAGACTTGCTAAGATTTGCACAAATATATCCGTCTAGATAAACATGAATTGGATCAAGAATTATCACGTTTATCATTAATAAATTATAACTTTGAATTCTGGGACACAGTTATGTTGACATCCGATACAAGTTTACACTGGAAGGAATTGTACCAGTAAACTGCTAAATCTTCTTTAATCAATAGGAGATTTTCATATACTTTCTTATGATTTCTTTAATTTCTGTGCGATCTTGTCATGTACTAACATTTGCTATGCTACTTTGGTAATCGAGTTAAAAGGAAGAATACTTGGAAACCTCTCTTTAATTGCATTATCTAGGACAATATAGACCATGTGTGCTAAGAATAGAAACTGCAATTTGCCAGATAGTGTTAAAGTAGCGTAATCTAATCACATCGAATTTGTATATTATTGCTAACATTATATGCAAAATAAACTAGCCTACCCAATGCAGAATCACAGAATTACATATAACTACGTTTTATAAAGGACTATACCCTGATATGCATTTAAGTTAAAGAATAATAAACAAAAATCAAATATAGTCGAATTACTGCAACTGGTTCAGAAATGAGTTGGTTCTTTGGTAAAATGTAACGTAACACATTTTCCCGTATAATGCCCTCTAGGTCAAAGGTAACATTTTCTTTTTTTTTTCAGCTAATGAATATTGATCTCGGTTATGCTAAAGTTAGGAAGTGAATCACCAGGTAGTGTATCTACATGTAGGTTATATGAATATTGGATTAAAAATAATGCAGATCTGTATGTCAATACTAACAAAAAGTTATATGGTTGCTTTATTGCCAGCGTTCAACTCTGTCCAATACAAAGCCCTTTGGTATAAACTTATTCTTAGTGGTATCACCGGCAAAATGCTAAATGTGATCAAGTCTATGTATCAATCTATTCAAATGTGTGTTCGATGGAATAATAAGCTACCGGACTTCTAGTATCTTAAGGTTGGGGTTAATGCAAGGGGAATGTCTCTCTTCCATAATGTTTTCATTATTCCTCAATGATTTGGAAATGAATCTGTTTACTAATGATTGTCAGTCTATAGAATTAAATGAAGAAAACTTATTCCTAATAATGTATGAGGATGATACTGTACTGTTTGCCGATAGTGGCATTGAATTGCGGAGTATGTTAGATAATTTACAAATGTATTGTAAAAACTAGAGCCTATAAGTTAATGAAGATAAAACAAAAGTCGTTTTCTTTAGAACGGAATGACAATGCCCAGTTCCAATTAAAAAAGCAACAGCGAGAGGTAGTCTGCTCCTTTGTATATCTAGGTGTAGAGTTGAATTATAATGGCAATCCTAGATCAATATCACCTCGTTAAGCCAATCAGAGTAAAAAAGCAATCTTAGGATTGGTTAACAAAATTAAAACGTTTTATTTTAACATTCATACTCAATTATCATTATTTGATACTTATATATCTTGTATAATGAATTACGGTTGCGAGTTCTTGGGTTTTCACAAAGCGGACGACATTGAGAAAGTTCATCTTAAATTTTTAAACGCATTCTGAATATACCCCCAGGAGCCACAAACGTAATTGTCTATAATTAAGCAGATACCCTATGCTTATAAGCGAAAATGCTGGACTAAAGTACTCACTACAGACACTTGTATTCTTAAATGTGTCTACAACAGCATGTTGGAAGAAAATTCTGCTAAAAAAATGGGCAATGGAAGTAAAATATGAATAAGAGAGGGTTGGTATGGCTGATGTTTGGATTGGTCAGCGTGTTGACTATGTACCTTATTTTACGCGTTTGTACTACAAAGAGTTATTGGTCATTGTAGTCAACAGTCTAGGGCTCAAATGGAAGAAATGTCTACATGTCTAGTGTATACATACTAGTTTACAACCATTGTCTATAGTTCTACTTTCAAAAATGCTTAAAACCTCAGTTTAGAAGCATTATTACAAAATATAGATCATCAACTCATAGTTTATCTTTACCACAAGGGCGGTACTAGGAAGTTGATAGATCTGAAAGAATGTGTCTATTGTGTAATGGTAATAAAATAGAGGAGGAGTACCATCTTATAATAGAATGTCCATCTTACGATGATTTACGAAAACGGTTAATCAAACCTTACTTCTGTAAAAAATACCTCTATATTTAAATTTGTAAAGTTGCTATCCACCGTAAGCTTGAATGATTTAGTCATGCTAGGAAATTACCTAACACAGGCAGAGTCTAGTTGTCTCGAGCATATGGATGTACGTGTATCATATGTTTAAATGGTCAATTCATTCGGTGTATCTCTACTCCCGAATTGCTGTGTAGAACTATTATTGTATTCTCACGAGCATCTGCTCGAAGAAATCAATCAATACTACACGCTTTAAACTTTCAATCAATGCCTGATTGAATTTTTTTTCTTTCACATTGTAACCAAAAAATTTGGTTGAGATTGTGTAGGCCTCAAAATGAGGTACACGCGTTAACTCGTGTGTAGCGTGAAATTGGCGTCACTATGTCAACGTTTTGTTTTGTTATGATGTCTTATGTGCTAATCTATTTGAAAATGGAAATGAAAAGCCTTACAGAGATTTAGGTAATTAGCTACAAATAAAAATCGTTAACAATGAAGGGAAACAAACGGGAAATGATACTGTAACGTATAGCCTCTGAGGAGAGACGAGTTCGCCATGTGATCCTTTTAAAATTATCTTGAAGAGACCTTGTTTGGCGTGGCTACAGCATAATATTACCATAAACGTGACTGCCTGGAGTTTTATATTTTATAAGGGTATCAGAATACACATGGTTTGATATAGTTTTTGAAAGCCTCATTTTCTACGATGTAATAAAATAGAAGTTCCATCTTTGCTTCAAGTCATTTAACGGTTTGAACACTTAGAAACCTGACAATTAAAATTTGGCAAATTGCCTTTTACGTCCACCAACTTCCTAGTATAACTTTCCCGAGGCATTCGATCCATGTTCTAATGATGAATATTCGCTAACATTAGCTAACGTGTAACATAAAACAAACGTTGTTTCTTCTTTGCCTGAAGGAATCCGTTTAAAATGCATCTTAGACAGTTTTTAGTACATATATCATTTCTTCTCCATATAGCCCTCAAGAATTGAAGCCCCAACGCCATTGATCCCTTTTGAAATCAGTAACAGCATAATAGCAGAATTCTGCTTGAACCAAAATCGTTTCTCCAGTTGTTCTTCTACCTTTTGGCAACAATGCTGTTTTCTTTTGTCTGCGGAATATAAAAATCAAAATGATCCACTTCAAATCGGTTATCCATAATAGGGTATTTGCGATTTCCCAAGTCTTTGCGGTAAACCTGACCAAACATTTAAATAGTTAAAGGCCCACTTGCCGCGGAAATCTAGAATACTGTTTACATAAAAGACAGTTGGCGGTTTTCTGTATTTTTCCCAAATAGACGAAGTTAAGAACTTTATATTTTTACCAAATCGGAAAGTTTTAGCATCATTTAGTATTTTTCATTTGATATTGAAAATTAGATTTATCAGGTACCCGCAATGTAAGCAAACTCCGAGCCTGGGGTTGGGCACGAGCGCCGTAATGTTTTGAGTCATCTAACGGCACAGTATAAGTTTAGGTACTTTATCTGAGAAATGCAGAATGATGCCGATAATTTTTAGAGTGTAAAAAGGTCTGAAATGAAAGTAATCCAACATTTAAGTTGACCAGCACTGATCGTTGTTGTTGTAATCGGGCTTCGTTTCTTCATTTGTTTAAAACTCCAATTTATACATTCTGTACCTTCTTGGAAATGTTTAATGTGTCATATATTTAAATGAAGTGGTTTTAGTTGTAATAAGCTACTGTAAATTGGTTTTCTTCACTAATGTTCGCTAAGGGTTTGTGTAGTTCAAATTTATGATTTATATAACCTAGGAATGCCTTAAATATCTTCAATATCATTAATTATTCTTGTTTTTGTCCGAATTCAGAGGCCTCCGTGGGTAGAACGTTGGACGCCCAATGCGAACAGCCTTCCACGAAAAGGTTGCGGGTTCGAATCCCACACAGTCCAAAAAAAATTGGAAAATTTTCTGATTGGGTTTTTACTCGAACGACCTGTGTGGGATAGTTGCCAGTTACCACCGGAAGGTCGTGGGTTTCCTCCGGGCATATAGCCCGGATTCCTCCCACAGGAAAACTGGCAACGCCGCCATATAAGTGAAATTATCTAGAGGAAAATGGATTCGAAATGATTCCCAAATGAAAACTATTGGTAAAATCAGACAGCTTTAAGAACAGAAATGGTGGGCTAATAATGGACAGTACTCATCTAACCGGAGTGTGTGATTCCAATTTACGGCTTTTGTGGTCCCCCCCCCTCCCTCCACACCATATTTGGCAGACAGCCACTAAATGTTATGCGACCTAAACAGATTAGCCAATGGAAAAATAATGATTGTGCCAAGTGTCAATCACGTATCAGTCCGTATTGGAACCGAAATCACATTTAGAGAGTTGGAGTTCCATCCGGGCAACAACGACGTATAAGGTGATTCATCTGACGTATTACATTATAATCTGAAGTCACCCAGACGAAGGCCTCGCGAAATATTTCACGCGGCCACGTGCTTCACCCGAGCACATAAACGACATGACTGGGCAAACATATTTCACCGTTGCAGACTACAAATTTAATTTAGGCTTGATTGTTTATGTATTATAAAATGGTCATTATATGAACTTACATCCGATATTGATAGCAACTGAACTCGACGCCTTCGCTATAGAATTTCAACGCCACCGCGACTAGCACAATAAATATCCATATTGGATGCTGTATTTGAGTTATCAAAATGCAACCATAATACTCAAATACGAATAAACAATGAGGGTGAGTGTAATCCAGACGCACATAAAAACCGCCATTTTTTTCGAGGTACTTCCGGTAGGATTGGATCCAAATTCTACCTCCTGCCTTCAATTCTGCAATCAAGCTAATTATTTGTAATATCCCTGTGCAATTATTTTTCAGAAATAGGACAAGCTCTACTTGATACGTCCATGCTCGTTTGGTTAACATGTTTAATTGAAAACATTTGGGGTCTGGAGATGACAGTCACCATTGACAACATTGAAGTGTTGGTTAAATGTTTCACCGAAAATAAAATCGGATGGTGTGATCAAAGATCTGCAACAATAGGATGGCAAGCTTAAGGTATATGAGATCGTTTGCTAAATGCTTCAAAGGACAAAGATTTGGAGAAAAAATATGGATATTTGTTATTTTCTTAAAAACTAAAAAAGATATATTTTTTTAAAGAGCATAGATAATTTTGAATACATTAAATGATACTCTTTGGACTCCATTTTACGTGTACCAGGCCTGACCCACGCGCATTTACCAACTATAAATGTGCAAGAAAACTTTGTATTCTTGTTTGTACATTCATGTGCGAAATGTACAGGATACAACAAAGTTAAATCGTTGAAACACAATTTTAAAAGTCAAATTAGTTGTACAGAATACAGAATACAGTCTCCAACTTGGTCGTCTTTAACCAATCGATTGTTCTTAAAGTCTGGTAATAATATGGACTTTCTCAATAAAAGATATGAAATAGTATATAAATTAACTACCCGGAACAGCTAAAATTTGACATAGGATGACTATATGCAGGCAATTGATTAATGATCATTTTTCCTGGCAGCATTTAATGGTTCATCAATACTATAGGCTTTATATGATCTCTGAAATCCATTTCTGTCAAGTGCGTGTACATGTATCGGTTAATCTTGTTGATTTAGGTGGAATTTATGTTCATCTTACAGTTTAAACTTATTACATGAATTTTCACATGTGGCGGTATTGTCCAGTTTGACCTTTATAGACTGGAGTTGAATTGTTGAATCTGGGGATTCGTAAAGTACCATTGTCTTGAGTTTAGTTAGAGATTTGCCTTTGCTGCTATGAGAAGATAAAACATATTTTCTTCGGGGTCATTTTTGAAAGGCATGGTAACAAACTACGGTACGAGGTTTAAGTCAAGCCAGCACAATATAACACTGCACTACGGGAAGCTGAGTGTATGGACGAAATTGTGAACCAAAGGTCAGTTATTTGTCTGGCGGATGTGTGCTATATTTTAGGGAGAAAACATACAATTTAAAATGAGATAGGTAGATAATGACGTAATCTAAGGGACATTTGGTTGTTGTCACATTCTCTGTTTTTGTACTTCATGATGATCACTCTCTATTAATCATCGCATCTTGGAAAGCGCCGATTAGGATCATAAAATATACTCTCCCAAAAAAGAAAGGCAACATTCAGTTTTTGTTCTTCAAAATATGAATTTTCAACATCATTTTTAATACAGAAATAAGCATCACATTACACTGAAATTTGGCAGACTGGTTGCTCAGACTTTACAGTTCATTCACATGTAAAAATGTATCATATTAAAGTTCATAGCGCTCAGATGACGTCACTGCAACGTCAGTATCTGTTGTGCTCACCATTAACCTGTAACACAGCACGGACCCGTCTCGGCATAGACACAGTCAATCGACGAATACGGTTTTGCGGAATTCTCCTTCATTCTTGCTCAAGAGCCTGCTGCAGTTCTTGCAGAGTTTGTTGGATGGCGACTGCGCACGTGTCTATCCAAATCATCCCACAAAGGTTCTATTGGGTTCAAATCTGGTGATTTGGACGGCCAAGGGAGCACTGTTACGTTCTGGTTGGCTAGAAATTCAACAGTAGCACGAGCTGTGTGCGGCCGAGCGTTGTCGTGCTGAAAAATTGCCCTACAGAGGTCCATTACGGGTAGCATATGTGGTGTCCAAACCTCATCTGTGTGTCGAACGACGTTAAGGTTGTCGGGAATGTGCACCAGTTGAGTTTTTCGGGCACAGGATATGACACCCCACACCATCACACTTCCTCCGCCGAAATTGTCGACCTCAAGGACGCAGTTCCTTGCGAACCTCTCATTCTGGCGTCTGTAAACTCGTGTACGACCATCTCTTCTCTGCAGCTGGAATCTTGATTCATCGCTGAACCAGACTCGCCTCCAGTTTCGCAGATTCCAGTCCCTTAACCTGTTGCACCATCGGACCCTTGCAAGTCGATGCTGGCGTCTCAGTACTACGACAAAGTAAGGACGTCTGGCGCGTAAGCCGTTTTGACAGAGACGGTTTCTGACTGTCTGTGCCGATATTCGACGGAGACCTGGGATATTTGATGCTGTTTCTGTTGCTGTGTTGGTCCGGTTTCGCAGGTGAAGTAACCGGATGTAGCGATCTTGGGCTGCTGATGTGATCCTAGGTCGGCCAGAACGTTGACGATCAGCTGTTGAAGCCGTTGCAACAGTCTGGAAATCGTGCTCCGGTGAACATTATAAAGTCTAGCAACTGCATTCTGTGATTCGCCGGCCAGGAGACGACCAATGACGACGTTCCGGGTAGCTGCGTCTAGTCTTGGCATATTGTAGTAGCTTCGTGAAACAATTTAATGACTGAATTCAATTAAACGGCTGTGTGTATTTTATACCCATTAAACCCGCATAAAGATAAGACGTGATTCGCACGTGCAACTGCCCTACGTTTAACCCTATGCCTTCCTCGTGTAGCGTTACACAAAGGCTGACCCGAAATTCACGTGTGATCAACAGCCACTATCAGGGGCTTAAATTCAATTATCGGACATTTACATTTTAACACGATCCTGTTGGCATGTGTCAATCACGCACATTTTTGGAAAAATTCATGTTTGAAAAAAACATTGGATGTTGCGTTTCTTTTTTGGGAAAGTATATATCCCGATACTGTCAGAAGTTGTTCAATGAAATGTATTGAAAGATAATTACAACAAGTCGACTTATAAAGAATATTGATTCCAAATATGAGTTACACTTCAGACTGCACCACATGTGTTATGTCGTGACATGTCTTGAAACCATATTAATTTGGTCTCTGTTATTAAAACAGGATTATAGTGTCCTTTTTGCGTGAAACTCTCACAGCACCATCGGGAGAAAGCCAGGGAGATAACCCCTTAACCTCAAAAGTTCTTCTGACTTTGAAACTGTCGATATAGGAACCCATCTGTTACTTGATGTATGTTATAATGTCAGCTAGTTTACATTGCAGTAAGACAAGAACATTGACTTTAACATATGATATTGAGAGCAGCTGTGACTCCTATGTTTTCTTTCAATGGGTTATGGTACCAATGGAGATGTCACTCATATCATTTATATCACTATAACATGTTGAATGTTTGCGTAAATGGAGGTTGAAAGTCTAGTGTGATTACACAAGTGAGTGGTATCACTAGTTCGTTATTTGCTATTCAGTGGCCATCGATTGAGAATGGCAAATAGAGAGGGTATTCTGGATGGCAGTTGATAACAGGCTCCCTTTATGCACATACAGCTGACATATGGCCTTGGCTGGAAGGTGGACATCAGCAACACAACATATTATACGAATGACGATACCAGCTTTAATGGGGTATTTTACCCCTTTATCACAACGTGAACAGTGATATGTTATTAACAATTTATGCAGACCATTAGTTGAATAAAATATTGTGGGAGGGAAAAAAAGGAGACCGACAATGAATTCCTTGAAACCACAAGCTATCCAGCAATGAGCTGCCATTCAGCCCGTGACAGCAAACTGGGTGTAGTTTTTAAGTTATGGTCTCCTATATCATCTGCAGTCCTCATTCTTGGTGTCCGACGTTCATGTAAGACACATACTCATTTGGCATGAGCTGACAAATGTACATCAGCATCAATCATTTAGCTTTTGTAGGTGTTTCAAATGCTGATCTTCATTGGAAAATCAGGATTTATGAGAAGAAGAAAAACAATTTTGGCAGCTTGTGTCACCTGAATAAACACGGTAAAATTTTCACCAACCAAAATCGAAGAAAATGAAAGAGATTAAACACTATCTATAATGTCATTTTTTTCAATATATGTTTTCTTAGAATACTACATGTATCATAACGTTATTTTTTTAATTGATAACATCTCAGACCAATAATAAATGAATGTGCATCCCTATTATTGAGGCCTTGGCAGCATTTAGCAAACATCGTCGTCTCCCGTTTGTTGATTTTTTTTATATTTCGAGAAACTCTCTGTTATGCCTCCCATCGATGGCTCACGCGTTCAATTCTCACCCAGGCTAATGAATTGAAAATTTCTTAGTGGGGTTTTCACCATGCCAAAGAGTCTCCTCTGGGCAAATGGCTCTGTTTTCTCCACCACTAAAGGCACATTTAAAGTTCAAAGTTCAAACACTGTTAATATAGTTTGAATTGGTAGAAACAAAAACATTAAAAGCACACTGCTTTTCTAATACAAATTTACACGAGTTAGCTAACGAGTAAAACCATTAAAATTAAACATGGGACATATTATATATGTCCAGTTATTTTGTATTGCTTAAATGGCAGTGTAAAAGCATTCGTAAAATAGAAGCCGGAACAATATCGACCAGAAACCGGTCAAGTTCAGTGTTGCATACCCTCATTTCAGGTCTCTTTATCTATAGTTTACACTCTGAAGTGTATCAACATGCGTTTTGTGTTCCGCAAACCAGATCATTTGTCTGTATTTCTCAGATAAATTCAGTAAAACAATTCAGTAGCATTTGATCACGGTTCAAATGATTATGACGCATGCGCAGACTGGGACCAAATTTTCTATTGCACATTAAAATACAAAACTATGCCATTTTTTTAATTGTCACAGAAATAGAATGTTTGTAACTTCATATATTTGAGAAAAGTATAGAAAATCGTGAGGTGTTTTAAGTGTGGACAGTATTTTGGAATTTAACGGTGAGTGAGCCTTTAATTCAAGATTGGGAATGAAGAAAAGAGTGCACAAGCAACGGTTATAAAAGAAAAACAATCATTCGTCCGATTAATATGGTGGTGACAATGTAGGTTAATATTGATTTCGCCGCCAATCCATATATGTAGCATCATATTCACTGACAAGAGAGTCAATATAATAATTTCCCAAAGATTTTAACAGGTTTAATACATGTCAAGTAATAGAAACAAAAATATGTTTTACCCGAAACATTTGTAAATGGGAGGTTTGCTTTGTATATTGATGGACAATCGGTACAAATAAGTAATAATAGTTGCCTGAAGTTAGGCTCTTCTGGTTTGTGTTATACCAGTTATACAACTAAACAAGACAACCAATAGTAAGATTGGCTGGAAATAACTGTTGCCTAGGAACTTTTGCGTTGTTGGGGTTGTATACAAAAGCCGGACGATTCTAACAAGAAAATAAATTCTGAATGCTCAAAAAGTAAGACTTTCTTACGAACTGATAGAAAAATAAGATTTTTTTGTCCGACAAACTAAAAATTCCAAGTCAGTGCTTTTTGGGGATGTGTACTTAACCAAGGAAAGCGACATTTTAGCTTCATATTTGTTATAAACCAATATGTTGGGATTATGTTTATTTGGAAAAACCTTGCTGTCTGGAAAACAGTTGATACTAATAATACCACTTTGCAATTCTCTTGTTAAGGGTTGAACGGAGGACGACGAAATACAATGAAATGTGTATGTTTTTCTAACCCATACCACATCATAGTCAAAATTACAACAATTACGTTATCCTCATTTCATATCAAACTTTGGACGATGCAGCTGGGTTATATTGGCACAGACACTGCAGGAGTACCTTCCGTAAGGACGGAGTTGAGGGGAAAGCGATAACTCATCAAGGATTTCACCCGCAACTGGAGGACTGCTCGACTATCTGCTCTGCTGTGTTGCGACTTCTCAAACTACAAGGCGAGATGATAGAGAAACCTGTGAACGGTTAGGGATGAAAGGATACCCCAGACATACTGAGTCGAGTTTACCGATGTTTGTTGTTATTTCCCCGTGTAACCAATTGTCAGTTAACTCCTGTCGGCGTGTATTCTAACCGTACAGACGGACTGGAGTCGAGTACGTGGGACCGTGTCGTTTTAACATGATTCTGTGGACACTGTATCTTCTCATCTGGAGGTTACCATTAATAGCTTTCACAGCTTCTTCCGACGAACAGAGACTTTTAAAAAAATTAAGAAGAAACTATGACCCGGCCGTTAGGCCAGTGTATAATGCATCCGATCCGGTGGTGGTAGGACTAGGAATTACCTTAACTCAAATTCTGGATGTGGTATGTCCGAGTTTTTTCTATTGAATTATTCAAGTGGGTAATTATCAGTATAGGGATCAGTAAATCTCATACAGCATACGATAGTATCGTTTAATGTTGTATTATGTAATACCTCTACTAGCTAACATAAAGTCATACATGATAGGACATATTTACCATAATTTAGTGAACAACTTCCTGTATATTGATTATATATATGATAGATAAGATCGAGACATTATCAATATATCTGTGTAAATGTATGGGAGCGTAGATGTTCAGCTGCTGGCTGCAGTCGGACGCATTCAGATGCTGGTTAAACACGTTTCCAACAACTGCTTACATTCGTATTCCAAACAACTGGTTCAAAAGGTTTGTTAAGCAATTTAAAATCAGTCGAGGTTTCTTTCAGGCAAACTTAATTTCCCAATTTTTTTTTCCTAATATTTCGAAGCAATAGTTGCACAAGGATAGCAAAACACCTATTATTTGTATTTCCACATGTTAAATGTTGTCAGAAAATGTAAAGTAAACTGTATTTGGGATCAAATTCGAGATGGTTCTGACTAGTGGTTCCAGATCCCCAAACCAGGGTTTATACCATTAATGACAAGGCTTATATACGATAACCCAAATGACTATGCAGTCAAATTGTGTATGCTACATGCTACCATTTATACCATCCAATTGTACAACTTTGAATTCGTATATATTTATATTAATGAACACTAAAACACACGTGCAAGTTTCTAATTGTGTTAAAATGGGTATATAATTTAGACCTTTATACCCCATCATAAGTTGTAATAAACTAAACCCATGATATTGTTGAACATAGTAATTGTTTCGTATGTGACACATATAAACATCAATAAATGAAAAATCAAATCTTCTAAAAAACCCAAAGAACATGTACATTGTAAGTTCAGTACCAATACTCCATTCGGCTGTAAACAATGGCTGCGCGGATGCAGAGTTACTTATTAAAGCATAAATGGACATTAAACAATAGTTGATGTTTTCAACTTGTCTAAGTGAAAAGCCTTTATTCTCAATTACTCAGATATAAACTACAAGACAATAGTAACTTTTCGTACGCAAAGAATTTTCTATCTTAGTCTGAATATTATACTCTTCACATCCACCTACTCGCACGCTATTTTACACCCGGTTGTAATTAAAGCCTTTACCTTCCCTTCAAACCGTAAACATTTCAGTGTAGTATTTCAGACCAATAGTTCTTAAATTCCAACTGCATTAGTTTATTTTACCTTGTAAAACATATAAATATATGTGTTTACACACATAGGGCCACAGGCTTACTTTGTATGTCGACACTCTGTATCAGACAGTGTATTAACTTTACGCACTTAAACTTTCTAGGATTTCCTTTTAAAATGTTTTGTTACAGTGAAATATTTAAAGTGCTAGTTTAGTAGCATAGAATTATCCCACCACTATCCTTTATACGACTATGGGCGTATCAATGTAATATATATATGTAATTATTAATTAATTTTCGATGTTGGTCAACATGTTTCTACTTCCTACACGATTCGGCAGTTTAATTGCATTATATTAAAAACTGATGGCGCATATAAAATTGAGTAAAAGTACTAATGATATAGGGCCAACCTCTGTTGGCTTAAGAGTCTATGCAAAAGAGATTAATATCAAGGAATTTGATACTCGCAAGTTTCGGTATGCAATTTCTGCACCACGCTTTTCAATTTTTTTCAATCAGTGCAGATGTTGACTTAAAAGAAGTTGACTTCAGATGAATGTCCCGGGATTTGAAAGAATGATTATAAAAATAGACTTCCTCCTCTACGCATCTTCTTCTATCCATTGCTATTCATGTCTTTGTCAAATTATCTGAATTTAATTACATCCAAGTGAGTTTATAAAAAAAGCTTAAAAGCGGAACGTGCTTAATTGCCCAATTTACGCCTCTATAACCCTTCGTTCCTTCCTGTGCCTTTTACATTCGTAAATTGATTTCACAATGACATGGACTAGATGGATTCTCCTTTACACGTAACCTGTTTTTGTTAATAAATTTGTTAATTTCTTTGATGGAACTTCATCATAACTTTACGATGTATGCTTGCTAATGCATTGTTAATGCATTTCTAGTTTAATCGGACTATTGTTTTCAATCGGTTGGATTTGCAGCATTACGGCAATTTTACAAATAACCTTTTCATAATGGTATTCATTTGTTGTTATTGTTATACTCAACCGTAAAAATGCATTTATGTAGCCCAGTTGAGTCGATTATCCTTGATGTAACTTGTTATTGAGAAAATTGTATTACCGAGGCTTTCGCAGGCAGGAACCTTAGAATATATATTGTTCGCTTTTATTTGCCATTTTCATTCCTGTGCATTTCTTAGTAACAATAACCACATTATTAGGATTAGACCGACAGAATTTCTTATCAAGTTGGTTGTACTCGGAACACGCTCTCTTCGATCTCTTTTTAACAGGACTTTATAAATGGAACAAAACGTGTACTCAAATTTGGTGAAGGATTTGTTCGATATCAGTTTGTCGACAAATGATCAAACGCTATAAGCAACCACTCTCTTAGAATAACACAGGTGCGGTCATATCTAGTGGTCTATATAGTTAAATCGCTTGAAGCTCTTATTTGTATTCTGTTTACGCTTTAGTCCTTTCAGATATCAAAGTAAATGTATGATATTATTATCATACAAACGCATGGTCAATCGTTTCATTATTATAAGTATACCAAACTCTCCAGGGTTTCAGCATGGAATAAGGGGGTTCTTATATAAGGATCAAACTATAGTGCCCAAGGTCTGTCAAACTCCAGTTATTTGCTGCAGTTCTGAAACCAAAACCTATCAAGCGAATCTTTTCCAAACCGGAATTATTGTCTGAGAGCAAGGCATTCATTATTTGTCAGATGGTCAACTAGAGTACTCTAACCCTTCTCTGTTCAATCTTGGCCTTAGTCGTATTTTGGTTCATTGCAGTCATTTCTTTTACTATTTATTAAAACAAACGTCCTCTAAAAATTCACGATTACAAATATTTACTGGGTCTTGGTCCAATTTTAGTTTACAAAACAATATTTTCTTCTTTCAATTCCGATGGTTAAGACAAAACGAGAGGCTCAGCTTTACACTTATTAAATGTGGAGATTAATGTTGAAATAAACGATTGTCTTCACTTGTGCGAGCAGAAATAATTAAAATTCAACAAAATGCGGATAATCCGGACGAATGTTTGTCAAGTTTAGCTTCTTGATTGCAATTCTGGAGAACAGATAGCCAATAATTCCAAATAAACAATCACCACTTAAAATTAAAAAAGATAACTTAATTGTTTCCTCAAAGTCGTTTGAACAATAAATGCTGACAATGTCCGCACTGGACACAATTGATCATTGAAATCTATACGATTTTATCAGTGAAGTATACTCCACAAACGGGTGGGTAAGAACGTTTGAGTTTAACATGACCTCACCCAGGTGTTCGTAGTTGATTGCGAATTTATGCTTATTAAACAAAGCTGCTTAGTAGAACGGCGAATTGAACATAACTTCTGAACTTCATGCGCATCGTATGCCCGACGGATTACTGACATACAATGTATATAAACATTCGTTAACTATAATAACATAGATAAGTAATCCCATTGGCTCTCGTCTGTTCAGTATAGAACAACCATAAACACATGTTAGATAATTAGTATATTCTAGTCCCTATGCATTAATACACGTGTGCCAAGTTAAGTGGCTCAATCAATGCAACTCACTGTTTCTATTTGTTGTTCTACAATACACTCAGATGCAGTAAATAACAACAACTGTAGACCGACTCGAGTTTGATGTTTTCACATGCTATTCTTTTACAAAATTATACATTAACGTATGATCGAAACATCGGATACATTTACCAAAATCATGATATCTGATATCCAAACAGTTACCAGCGGCTGTTTCTCAATACACTTGCGCCTGACGTAAGTCCAATCCAAGGCCTAACTGTCATGGCAACACATACCTTTAACATTATGCCTATGATACGACCAGGGGCACAGTTTCGTCGGCTTGGCGAAACAGCCCCCAGCACTCCCTTCTGATCCGAAAAACTACTATGCAAAACATAATAGCATGCGCCATGTTACGAGGCAAAATAATAGAAGAAATGACAAAAGACCAGCAGACTTTATGTACAAATTTTGATTTATATTACAATTTACAAGCAAACGTTATACTAACAGTGGAAATTAAACATCTAACAGAATGACTTACTTTTGCAAACTAAAGAACTGGTAGATCTGTGATATAAAACTATAATCCGATAACTAATAAAGTTCACTGGTATATCACTGTATAGATCTGATCATCTAGAAATATAAATCCACAAATTAAATCTTAGAAACTCACTGGTAAATCCACAGAAACAAAATATTGGTAACACACTGGTACAATCATTGCCCAGAAAGAAGAATTCACAGATCAAATAAATAACGGTATCACTGACAAAAGATATAGCATTCCGAATATAAACACAGAAATCGTATCCAAATGATATAGCATATAACATATTGAGCAGCTGTGAACTGACTTCCAAAATACAAACAAAGCGCCTTTAATATCAGAATAATTCGACTATCGCGCATTACCATAAATCTACATGGCTGTAGAAACTTGATATATTTAAGCTTCGAGAAACGTATAGGCGTAATGACGTTTAGGTCAACATAGCAGTTGTCAGAAGTGAGGAAAATAATGCCCCAGCTAATAATAGCGTTTGTGAAGGATCTGTAGACTTTTATAGGTAACACAAAGGATTTACGAGAGGTCAATAAACATATCAACGCAATAAGAAGTAATCATAAGATCAGAGTGCTAAGAGATCATGGCCAAGCGGTTAGATTATCATTCAGAAATGCAATTAAATGTTATCACGGAATCGTAAACTCTTTCAATTTAGCAGTCCGTTAAAGTGGTATCTTTGGGTCAAATACACAAAACAAGGATTTGGTATAATATCCCACAACACGTGTGCTAATATCGTTTTAATTTGTCCCATAGGTAAATGTGAGTGAGATGGGGTTTTTTTCCCTTAAAAACGTGACTTGAGTTCGGATGGTAAGGGAAGGGATGCAAAAGCAGCTTTTACCCAACAACGAACCAACCATGGCATAATATGTGTCGTAGTGTAGCACTGTACTTCTCCAGGAAAATTATTCTTTCTTGGTATATTAATGGTCCTTTATGCATATTTCTTCTTGACCAAAAATGTCTCTGTTTCATTTACTCTTTAATATTTTAACTTATTGTGTCTCACTTTATAAGGTAAGACTACATTGCTTTTTAACAAAGTTTGTTTCCGTCGTAGTTGAAAAGATTTTTATTATCTGTTACAGGATGAAAGAAATCAAGTGTTGACTTTAAACGTATGGCTAGACCAGGTATGTGTAACTAAGCTTCATCCATCCACTGCGGGAGATGTATACTCCCATCGAGAATAGATATTGATCGTGGGATGAAAGAACGACATCCTGCCCGGAGATGAACACTAACAATTTACTCTTTCTTAACCCTCTACTAACCGTTCATTACCTCGAGGTCTTGAAACAATGATCTATAACTCTTTTATTTCTTTCACAATTACTTCTTATAGGTCAACATTTGTCTACATCAGCGCATGTCGTGTATTTCACACGTTGCCTAGTTCCTGGCTTTATTCTGTATTGGACAAAACTGCCTTATACACAGTATATGGTGCACATATCAGAAAATGTTCACACCTTTCAAAGTAAGGCCATATGCCTCTAAATATACGACCAAGCTGAAAACTTGTTATTCACAACGATACTGAACTCTCCCAGTTTGCAATAACTTCACGAATGTGATATTGAACCCTTGTAAAATTTCCAGCCATGTAAACAATCAAACGTTCGACAAACGAACAAAGTAAAAATCTATACTTTGCTATCTTGCCAAAAGGACCTAGAAGTATTTTGACATAAGGTTAAGTGAAAGCAAGACCGCCACTCACATTTAAAATTTTCACCTTATCTGGTTTCTGACATGTGCTTGTCAAATACCGCTAGTAAGGAAATCTAATGAACTCCGTCGAAGTATACTAGGATTTCACGATTAAAAGAAGTTTCAGGAAATGCGATCCTAACTATCCAAGAAGCTTTGCATCAGTTCTGTGAGCAAGCAGAAAGCCAATAAGTCTTAATTTAATTGCTATTTTTTGCCCTGTCTTCATCTGTGGGTAAAAAGATGGGTGAGTGATTTCCAAGTGGAATCAGCCCTGACAGGAAATAAGGCAAGTGATCGTCGATAGAACGGCAAAGTGCGTGTCGGTAAAACTTGGGACTTCTCTTAACTGAAAGGCATCTTACACGGCCAAGCTATGATTTATTTCTATCGTATAAAATGGCGCCTTTCCCGCCATTCTATCAAACATCAAGCCTTAATTCCAATCCTATTGTTATGTGTTGTTTTGCGATTTAAGGATCACATCAAACCATTATTTTATTTTCAAAACTATTTATATATTTTCCTCAGAGAACAAGAGTTATTTTTGTTACATAGTTGGGGCTTCAAGGCATCGAGAGACACACAAAAGGTTTTATGGCTAAGTTTTAATTAAAAATCTGAAACAGCCAGAATGGTATTAAGTATATATACCATACACGTTTTAAAGTTATGTATATTTGAGCACTATATATGCTTGTGTTCTATAAAAAATCATTTCGTTCTATTAATTTTTCTTTCGGTCATTTTTCAGCTAGATTTGTTATAAAATGGGTCGAAATTGGAATATGGCGAATGTCCTCGTCTTTCATTTGTAATATTTATTAATGTAGATTGTACGGAAATTGAGATAAATGGCTTCAATTTGTCTTCAACTAGGAATGGACGGACGAGAAATTGCACTGGGACCCTGTACTTTATGGCAATTTGACGACAATACGGGTTCCCTGTAGATTTATATGGAAGCCAGACATTGTACTGTACAACAGGCAAGTTACCTAGTTAAATTCGCTGGATACAATCTTAGGTTGAGTATGTATCCCAACCTTTCTGTTCATTAAGGTTTAACATATGAATAAAATATCAGACAGATGGAACTGAGTCAGCATAACATTTTATTTGATACAGGTAACGCTGATTTAATATTTATCAACTGAAATCAAACTTTGGTCAAGACACTTCCCTTACGGATGATTTTAATCCCAATGAAAGGAGAAGAAAACAAAAAAAAACTTTATGGTTCAGAAGAAGCGCGCTTATTTTCCCTTTCCACCGGTACCAAACACACATTTCTGCGATGTTTTCGTGATGAAGTTTATAAAACACCGTATTATATTACCGTATAAATTATATTATAAATTGGTCAACTTTCAATATATCCTATTTAACCATAGGTTTATTTCTCTCTCTTCAAAGTTTTCTTATGTACAGAAAATTAGATTACAAAGGAAGCTTTGGGGAGAATGTGGCTAGCAAACAACTGGTATGTGTGCTGCCATATTTGTGAGTTGCGAAGGCGTTGAAGATGATGAATTTAACATTGGCTTAAATGGCAGATTTTAAAAAGTTGACCAATATGTTTTGCATATTGTGATCTTTTATTAACTTCAATATCCGGCGTAAAGAACCGCAAAAAGTGTTAAGTACCGTTGGTAAGGAAACATTAGCGTGCTTCTTCAGAACCCTAAAGCTTTTCAAATTAGAAAACACTAGTGCTCAGACATTAATATGGAGTGATATGAAAATGCTGAATTTGAACTTAAGCTCGTATAGTTCGATTTTCAAGAGAAATAGACAGCTTTTAAGCAAAATATATAAGTACGGTATCCACGATCTGTACAAAACAATCGTCTGTTCCAAAAAGAGATGGAAGCCTATCTGCTGACCTGCTAATTCAAAGTTAAGGGTTTTATTATATCTAAACACTGTCATAACGTACTGGAAACACTGGTTGGTACAAAAATACTTTCAATTTGAAATTCTTAAAAAAAGCGCTGACGCTTTCCAAGTTTCTTTTCATTTATGCCTGTACCAAGAGAAACATTTCGGCATTCCTCCCAAGCTATAGGAACTGCCGGGAAACTCCGTGACCTGTGTGTGGGTTTTAAAGTTGTGCGAAATGGCCGGCCAAGTCTCTTACAAACCCATTCGCCCATTGCATTAATGAGAGGTAACTGGCGGTGAGCATAATATCGAAATTCCTGAAGTGTTTTTGTTTTCCATTTCAGTGTGGAGAGTCATGAAGGCTATATGCAGGCACTAAGTATGATTCAATATGACGGACATGTCTTCTGGCCCCCAATTGTGCGCATGCGGAGTTCCTGTAAAATGGATATAACTTATTTTCCTTTTGATGATCAAATTTGTAAATTAAAACTTGGCTCTTGGGCGTATGACGGTTTCCAGGTTGACGTCACAAACCGGACAACTAATGTGGATCTATCGAATTATGTAGATAATGGCGAATGGATTCTTATAGACACCAAAGCAGTTCGGAGTGTTCAGTATTACCAGTGCTGCCCAGAACCGTTCCCAGATGTCACATTTTATATACACATGCGCCGGAGAACGCTCTATTACATGTTTAATGTAATTGTACCATGTATTTTGTTATCAACGTTATCACTGGCTGGTTTTTATCTGCCTCCCGATTGCGGAGAGAAGATCACCTTAGGCCTTACTGTGTTACTGGCCTTATCAGTCTTTATGCTTCTCGTGGCCGATAATATTCCAGCAACTTCAGAGTTTGCTCCATTGATAGGTATGTATAAAACGGTACAAATAATGGTAATCATTTTGACTGAAGCTGGTTCCTCTGGCCTTTGATAGAATGTATTCTTGAACAAAGAAAATCAGTTTAATAGTTAAACACCAAAAACCTTTTATTCCACATGGTTACGCTATACGCACTTTCCGCACAAAGGAATGTTTGAAACAAAAACCTCGAATCACAATACATATTTCTTTTTTTTTTCGTGTTTTTTTTTTCTAACAAGTTCAATTCTACATCAATATCAATATTTGCTTAGCTCTAGTTAGGTCAGCTGCTTTATCAGTGTTACAGAGCGGTACTGTACACCCAACCAGGATTAGCAGCACTAAAATGTGTGAATTATTTTCCTGTTATTTGGTCCATAGACCACCTAACATCAATAGAATCTGAATTTCCACAGGCCAAATTGGTTTTCCATCCAGCAAAATGCCCAAGGCTAGCAATCCATTGAACATAAACCGTCTTGTTCTGTTGAAAAAGCTGACTACAACTCGGCCAACAGACAATTTGTCCTAATTATGGCTATGTGGAATTTGGACTCGGTGAAGTAGAAGATTGGCCCTAAGCACCATATACTTCCAAACATTCCAAACAGAATTTCCCAGTTCTTTGTAACCAATAGACAAAGTGGATTTGAATACAGCGACAAGGCTTTTCAAAGTCAGCAATTATCAGCTTCTCTAGATTCCACTTAAACACTCACCAAAGAGCTCTCGTAAAGAACTTGGCTGAATTCCTCTTGATTAGATTAACATCAAATTATCAGTGTGACAAGTAAATGACATCCGACAAGTCTAGATGGTCGATTTGGCACCGGAGGCATCGTCAGCTTTTCTCAAACAACATCTATAAATTCTCTCACATCCTAAACTATTAGAAAATGTGTTTAAACAAACTTCTAATATAAATTCAACGGATGAAAAGTTTGTTGAAAAATGTACAACAAAAATTCATGTTAACTTAGGTTTAATAGAAGCAAATCAGTATTTCTATTTTTATGACTAACATTTGGAATGATTAAGACGCATACAATGACTTAAATATCGATATCATAAGGTTCCAGGAAAGACATTATTGATGTTAACTTCGTTAACAGCCTGCCACATTGGCTGGTTTTGATGGGCCATTAGGAAAGTGTCTCTTGGGCCATATCCGAAAGGCCAATAATGGCATTATTGCACTCCGAAGATTACGCCAATTGCAGTTTACAGAAATTCGATTATTTGCTAATGAGAGCGATTAGAATAAGTACAGGTTTTCTATTAATGGCGATTCTTTCCGCATTAAGCGTGAACCTTAGTTATTATTTCTCCATGTAACGATCTCTGAATCCAAAATACAATTCTTGAAAGTAAGCCTTATCTTTGGAGTTCTTCTACTCGAAGCGCTCGATTGTAATGCATTCAAGTTGACCAAAATCCCATGTAGTGATAAACCGATGCACAATTTCTTAGAAACCGTACTTAAAGGGGCATGAGCTGCCAAAATTCGCAGTGTTTTCATAACTTCTGATCATCACGACAGTAAGAGGCTTGAAAGGCTATCGAAAAACTAAATGATTAGCGTTGGAATGAGAAAAATCCATACAGTATGTGGCCTATATGAACCGAAAACGTGTTCAAAAGTAAACAAAATTTAAATAACCGGGACGACCATTCATTCATTCTAAGCCAAAGTTAGTTCAAAACAGTACTTCATCGTACATTTTCGAGACTAGAAGCATTAAAAACCTTCTGAATTCTACCTTTTGAGAAAAATAGCCAATAATTTCAGCATTCTGTTTTAACGTCAAAATATCAACATTTTGGCAGCTCATGCCCCTTTAAGATCAACAGTTGTTGGACGTGAATTTAATAAAATCGGCAGCGTCAGAAGTATGTTAAATGGCGGAGATTTGACATTATAGACATAAGTGACCAAACTCGTGACCATTGCCTTCTGATGTATTACATTATCAGAAGTATGTTAAATGGTGAAAATTTGAAATTGTATACTTATTTGACGGAAGTCGTGATTACTGCCTTCTGATGTATTGCATTGTTTTGCAGGTATCTATTTGACGATCGTTATGGCTGTAAGCGCTATCTCTGTGGTCCTGTCCGTGTTTGTATTAAGTCTTCACTATAGAGGAAACCGTTTCAAACGGCCGCCAAGATGGGTAAGGCGTATCATGTTTGATTGGATTGCTAAGCTCCTTCGCGTTCGAATCCATGATCATACAAAACAAGATTGGATGGAGAATACGATGAAAAGACAGCTATCTGAAGACTCCTTGAATTCTTTTGTTACGGAGATATCAAAGTGTGATTTGCAGTGCAACGGTCTCAAGCACAGTCTTGTAAGGGGTGGCTTGCAGAATGTGATTGAAGGGCGCCAATCTGCCCCTCTACAAATGACGGAAGAAGAGGTTTTAAGATACTTTCAGCTTGTATTAGCCAGTCATGACCGTTCCATGATGGAACGTAGTCTGATAGAAGAATGGCAGGATATTGCTGTGATCGTGGACAGGATTTTCTTTTACTTTTTTTTAGCCGTGACTATATTTTCAACCTTCGTCCTTTTGGTCATTCAACCTATGACAAAACATATTGACATCAACGAGTCGATAGTGACGTGACAGAGTGGCTGTATATTCACCCCATGTACATATCCCTAATGTTTCAGTTCGATTTTATGAGAAAACATATGTGATCACCGAAACGAGTTTACATTTCCAGTCGAGTGGTATTGGAGAGCAATATTAATCTCTAGATTAAACATTGTAACAGCTGGCCAAAGTTCCAAATATATATGAAAAAACATTGAAAGAGACAATTGTGAAATTCGATTTTATGGCAATGAAAAGAATTAATGATCATCAGAGTTTAATGGCCAAAGGCTTGTCTTTTATGTTTTAGAAGAATGTCAAGTTTAGGTTTAAAATGGATTAAAACTGGGAATATGTTATCTTATATTAACGCTCAAGAGACACACAATTTGTAACCACACGGACGATAAATGAAACACTTTCTTTTTTGGGAAATATATCGAGACAGAGTTCATTAAAACGCCTCTGTAACTTTTATTATAAACGTTGCTATAAGGTTTGGGATGTCAGGAAAGAAAAATAAGTACAATGACAGAACTAAATTCCCATATAATATTCAAAAACTTAATGCTATTTTTCTAATGATATTCATAGAGAGGCGCAGGCGGTAGGTCTAAGTAACGCCGACTCCGTATAAATTGCTCAATGCCGTTTCAAATGACATGTTTGTGGCTATAAATAACACACCGAGAAGATTTTGCTTTTTAGTTATAATGAAAGTTGAATATTAAATGTTTTTGATTACATTGTTGTTATGTTGAGTTGTTTTGCCAGGTTATTGAGCGAAAAAGTGACAAATATTCATACCATACCCTAAACCACTGAATATAATTCGTATACATGAGTATGTGAAAAGCAAAAAAAAGATACACAAATCAGGAAAAACATATTGAAAATTGGAATAAAACTTACAAAATAAATCAATTTAGTTGTTTTTAATAGTATGTTTACTTTTATAGAATAAAACGTAGGTTAATGCTCTTTAGTCGACCTCAGCTGATGGCAAGGTTAAATCAACAACCTCTCGATGTGTCATTGTCAAAGGGGATTTAAGAAAAATGGGATTTAGGTTTGACCCAGACATTAACTTTATTCTACTGACATTTTAAACTTGTTTTCCCCCATATGTTCGGCTTAAAGAAAGACATTACTTTTTTTTATTTGGATTCAAGCCAAGTCTTTTTTTTCTACTCAATTTGACTAGAACCATAGTATAACAAACATACTTTAAACATTGCGACAATTCTCTACTGTGAATACAAGCAAACTTTACTAAGGAACTAAAATCTGACAAATTTAAAAAAAAATAGTTTATAAATTGCACAAAGAGCCCCACTTACTCCTTTAAACAAAGAATTTATGGGGACTTTTTGCCATTTTTGGCTACATTTTCTTTATAAGGATAATGTTTAAAGTGATGTTGTTAACTATTGTATTTATGGGAAATAAATACTTATTCTCAAAAGAAAAAGGGCAATATTTAAATGATCTTTGTTTATCTTCTGTACTCTTGGGTCATTTCAGTAGCATTGATTCCAACCGAAAGTGCTTTCGTTTTGATCAGCCAACCGTCACGTATTTCTAACTCACGTATTGCTTTTAAAAGCTATATCAGATACATATACGTTCACTTTTGATTTTAGTATTGGCATAATGTTATGGCTTACCTGCATTGTTTCAAAGTTTGATGTAAACTTAACAACGAGAATATATCTGGGCTTCTCTTTTATTGTTATTTGGTTTAAATGTATGGCTTTAGACTTTCACAGACTTGGCTTTCGACAAGCCAAAGAGAAGGACATTAAGCCGCTAAATTGATCGCATTAACGTGAAATGATCGAGTAAAAATGTCGATAAACTGCTGGAGATGTCTTCAACAGATATTGGAATGGTCGGCTAAAAGCAGTAAGACAGAGCCAAATCTACCGGGTCAACACACTTATCTAATGTCCCCTTCTGAAACACAGCCATTGACTGCTGGATAAGGCCCGCCAATATCCCCTACATCACCCCTAAATTCAAGACCTGGTAATGAACTATTTATCGTCAAATAGAAAATCGAATACGTAAAAGTTGGCAAAGAAGATCTATAGCTAACCAACGATCTTCCTTAGACCCTAAAGGCACTTAGATTAGCAAACCAACATATCTAATATACATACTCCAACATATGCCATGTGCCAATAGCTATACAGGCGAAAAAAATCTACACTCATCGATTCACTAGTTTTTACACATATATTGAGCTTCAGTAAAAAATCCAATGATCGTCATCTGTGCTAAAATTGTGTTATACAGATTCAGAAAACCGTTACATTTATATCACAGGTGTAAAATATTTTAAACCTGTTGGAAAACTGAGCAAGGAGATTTAATAAAAAAAAAACAGTTGTCAAGACTGCTAAAAAACAAACATGATAATTCAGTTGTTTTAAAATGATTAATATCAGTTATACGACAAAACGCCTGTTCACACAATACGAAGGTTTCACCAAGGCATTAGCGTTTCAAAATGCCATCTGTGGCAGAAAATAGAAAACCCCAAAAATGAATATCGGTATATTAACATTGTAATTATGGGCGAAAATATAAAAATAATTTACAATTATTCTTCCAAGAAGAAAAACGGTCGTGAAACTAAATGCTTAACATTTTCTAATGATGGCGGTGTTGGCAATAAAACCATTTCCTTAAAATGGCATGAACTGTTCAAATTAAGATTATTCATAAATTCAGATCGTCAAATTTTGTGGAATTTGCCGTATAAGTAGGTTTAATAAAAATAACTAAAGGCATTTCTGGTTGGATATTAATCTTAGTGATTATGTACACATCGCAATATACGTGGCATAATCTTGGTTGTGACGCACACAAGGCATTCGCTTGTGTTAAAATTATAATAACCAGTGAACGTCTCGGCTGTAATTAATTCCTAGGCTACACTGTATACTATGTAATCTATGGAACATAAGAGCATTTGATGGTATTAGCGCAAGTCTTCCATACATAATAAATCTAAAAGAAGAATCCGTAGTTCGAGTGCTGCCACTGTAATGAACACGTGGCGATAGTTGTTAATTAAAATCTGCTTTGTGAATCAAACCACACCAAAACTGAAGGTTTTTAGTAATCTGAATGCTATCTGTCCTTGTCAAGTAAATGCATTTGGGCCTGTTGCTCCGTGTCTGGACTCAATCCCTACAGAGCAAGCTGATAATGGCTCAGCAATCCTCACCATTGGAAGTAATCAAGTTAAAACGTGCTGGGATCAGAGTTGAGGGTTGTCTGTGTCAAAGAAATCTTCCTAAAGCATGCAGTAGAATTTCCACATGTATTATTGACATGAATAAATTTTCATCTGAATACGAGATAGCCGACTCCTTTACTGATAATGGGATGGGGTATTATCAAAGAATGCGATGTATTCTTCACCGAAATGTCGGTTTTCTGGCCACTCACAGTAATGTCCAGTGAGATAAAATGAGATTGGTCGGGTGTCACATAGAATTGAATTGTATATAGTTCAACTGTGAGTCGGAAAATTAGAAGTGGTAATTAAACATCTGATTTGGTATTTGCCGTAGTTCATTAAATGGCTTCTCACTTCATTGGATACGTTCTATTGAGTTTTAAATTAACATCTCCGAATGTCCCATAGATCCCATAGACGAGAAACAGGTCACAAACAGAGAATCAACACATCCGTTCTTTATTTCAGGGAAATAAGGATAGCGCTTGTATTCCTCAACAATTAAATGGCATATTATGAACAACACTACTTTTGAAAAGGAAACAGCTTTTGCTTTATGTTTTCTTTCACTTAATCAAGAAAATGTGTCCTTTATCCAAACGTTTTCATTAGACTGTTTAATGGTGCTATACTGTAATACAGGGATAACGGGATATTATGAGAGCTATGAGTTACCATGTATATAGAAAGAGCAACTCATACATGTATGAAATAATCATACTGCTCCAAACGAATATTTCACAACCTACGTACACTTAAAATTTCCTTATTATTGTTGTCATGACAACTTTGAAAAAAACTTGTCATTTCTGATACAGGCAATTTGTTTTTATATGCCCGCTCTTAATGTCTCAACGTATATTGGTGTACCGTTGTCAGTCCGTTCGTCTGTCCGTCCCGGGTCTGTGCCCGCTCCATAACTGTAAACATATTGCCTGCATTTTATTTTTTTCTTCTGTGATATGTGGCGACCAAAACAGTCAGTCTTTTGGTATTGAGTAACTCGGTAATTATTGCATGAGTTTTAATTTTTTTTCAGTGCTGCGGCCGAAATTTAATTTTCTTTTGGCCAGGCTTTTAAAGTACATGTTCTACAACACACTAGAAAATATTTCTAAAGGTTGTTCATAAATCTTTTAACGATTTATTTGGCCTCTGTATGTATAAATAAGCGAAGAATAAAAGTATTGTGCAATAAACATTTGATTGACCCTCAAAACGACTCGTTCTGTCTCGGAGTCGTATGCACTTTGTAAGCTATCTGTGGTTGACCTCAGTCCACCAGGAAAGGGAGTTACTCTGGTTCGGTTTCAGTTCACGATCTGAGGTTGACCTCAGTCCACTAGGAAAAGGAGTTACTCTGGTTCAGTTTCAGTTCACTATCTGAGGTTAACCTTTCCACCAGGAAAAGGAGTTACTCCGGTTCGGTCTCATGTGCACACAGTTCGCTATCTGAGGTTGACCTTAGTGCACCATGAAAAAGGATTCTTACTCTTTTGGTCTCGTGTATACATTGGTCGATATCTGAAGTTGATCTCAGTACACATAAAGAGTAACTATCGGCCTCATAGTTCCCTATCTAAGGTTGGTTTTAGTACACTATGAAAACCAGTAACCCTTCCCCGGTCCTTGTGCGTTCTGTTCGCTATATGATCTTGACTGAAAAAGACATTCTCCCTTCACAGGCTACCAGTTACATTTGAATAATTAATGAGCTTTTATGTTCGAGTCGTATTTGATATCAGTGCCAGCAGCCCGCGGAGCTCTACATAACGCACCACGCCTACCCGTTCACTCAAAAGAGGACTGTGTCTGCTTAGATGAATTTCAAATTAACTGCCGCCATAAAAATACATCAATAAGTCTATCATCTGCGATGAAATAACTTTATTAACATTTACATGTACATCATTTACAATCCAAGTGTAACATCTATTAATATCCCTAAATGTGTACCGGAGTAAATTAGAGAAACAACTTTAGTGTTTAGTGCATTTATCTGTTTAGTGCATTTAGCTGATTATTATTATTATCATCATCTTAGTAGCAATAAGAAACAAAACTAAATATAGTAGTCTCAATGTAGTGTCTTAAAATTCTCTTGGAAACCAATATTAACTTTCATAGCAGGCAATATTGAGTTATCATAAGAGAATAATATAAAAAACTTTTCAAGAATTTCTGGATAGTGCCAAGCCAAATAACACGTTGACTAGTATTCATTCTAATACTGGACCGACTACAATAGAGTTGAGTAATAATGATTGTCAGCTATTTTGTTCTACAAGTATCATCTCGGTGATCTATGTTTTGGGTAAAGTTTGGTCTGGATGAAGTGGTCACAAAGTTACTGAGCATCGGGGGTATGTGTCACTTACTTGTAAGACTACCCCCTCTTGTAAGGAGTATTGAGCATCTAAAGCTGTCGCCATCAAGTGTGTCTGTGTGCAAGAAGATAAAGGTGTTTTTTTCCTAACTCTCCAAATCGAACACACCGGATTGTCCGATGTTTATGTGAAAAATATGCTGTCGGGTTCTCATCTTCCTTTTTGCCTTCTTCGCGAAAGAGATGTTTTTTCCATTAGCGGTAGTGTTAATGTTTTGACTCTCCACACCTTCCCCAATTTTCTTTCAGCAGCCCCTGGGAAGTCTTTTGAACGGAAATTTGACATGTCGACAGGGGACAAATTTTAGCTAGACAAAAACATATGACAGAAGTCTTTTTACATGTATTTTGACTTGGTCCTATGTCAACAGACCGAAACACACCCAACTGTCTGATCTCTATCCATCTATTAAACTCATTACACATTCAAATTGTTTTCCGTCTTAAATTTAGACAGCTTTCTTTACAAACAGAATAATACGCACAAACAATAAATTGCACTGGTGCAGGAAAAAAAAATACAAAATGCACTAAAGCTCTGATGCATTTCTTTTATCCCTACTAAATGCAGAAGAGGGAGAAATATGCACTGACTCCATCACTGCTTTGATTTTCACGCGACTCTACAAAATCAAACCACCTTATAAAATCGGCGATACTGGAGTGGTCTGGGTTCTCCAAAGACGTGAAAAAGTAGAATCGAAGACGTCCGAACTCTCTGTGGACGAAAAAAATCCACACTAGTACAGCAAACTACCATTTCCGTACACCATGAGAAGAACAGAATGCTACAAAAGTAAAGAAACATAGAAAAAAGAAACAGCGAATGATCCGTCTTGATAATAACGAACTTATGTTTTCCTTGAACCAGTTTGTTGGAGAAAAACTGACATCATTTGGCTTGACACACAACGTGCATGTAAGCTGTAAGCTAGATTGTCTTAGGTGACAGAGGGTGTCAACTTGAACAAAAAGTCTCTTCTATTCTTCGATTAAATATGAAAGGAGGCTTAAAGGGTTTTCTGAATATGTTTTCAAAGATTTCAGAAAGTTCACCATTCATTAGGCATACCATGTCTTAACAAAATGTGGATACAGACTGAAAATTGACAGAAAGCAACCACCATGCCGGACATGCGATCTGATGACATCACACTATGTAGAACAGTGTCTAAGGTATGCAAATAACTGATTTTTTAAATTACTAAATGGTCTTCCTTAATTAATATATTCAGATTTCCGTAAAGCTGTGACACATGATTTTCGCTCTTAAGCTCTATTATATCTATGAACACTAAAACACACGGGCGCTCGGAAAATCTTCTTGTCCATGGTTAGTTCCATGGGAAAATGTATCTGGTTCTAGATTTATTACTGCATTCCTACCATCATATAATAATGCCGGATTCTCTATCCTGGACGTCATCATCTCCATCTCTCGAACCTCCAGCTTACTATCACCATGACGATGACTGTACCTGGTCTAGGCTGCAAAAGGCTTTATGTTGAAAGTCCGCTTAAGACATTAAGAGATAAAAAGGCGCCATTGTGCTGTTTAAAACGCGATTATTTGTATTGCCATTTTCCTTGATATAAAAATAAGCAATTTCCTTTCATGAATGTTACCATAGAAACCAAAAGCAATATCTTTTCTTCCCAAAGAATAAAGTTTAACAATGGATTGGCTTTACACGTCTAAAGCGCTTTCTCTATAGAAAGTATCGAGATAAATGATTGGCAAACAACTTGATTCTAACATAGGATATATCACAAAATACCGTATGCACGATTTTTAAAATAAGAAAACACGAGGTTGAAGGATTTATATGTGTTAAATAAGAAATGTCGATATATTGAGATGACCAGCGTTTAATAACAAAAACAGACCTAACAAATGCACACAGAGCCGATATGGCTTAGTATTTGTCACATTACCACAGATAAAGTAAGGCCGTGTCATTATTATTACTTATATATCAGTAGGTCGACACCAGCAACTCTGTTTTGAATAAATGTCGCTACGTCCACATTCATATATTTATGATCACTAAAACACACGGGCACAGGGAAAATCATCTTGTCTAAAATAACCATGGAGACAAGTTTCTAATTGTGTTAAAAAGAGGTATATCGTTTAGACCTTTACACCCCATAAATTGTTGTAACAAACCAAACCTATGATATTTCATTAGGTTGACGACTGACAAGAGCTTAGCCTTGGTCAGTAGAATTTATGGATTCCTTTTGTCACATATTGACAATGGTTACGCATCTTAACTATGGCAAGAACATCGGTGGACTGGGATTGAACCCCATAAATTTGTTTTTGTCCACCCCCCCCCCCCCAAAACAACCATAAACTCCATCTCGCCAGCAAACTACAAGGCTATCTCATCACCTACAACCAGCACAAAAAAAAGGTTATATCTCATAACCTTTTTCTAGCAAACAACAAGGCCATGAACTCCATCTCATATCCTACAACTAGCACAAAAAACAAGGTTATATCTCATAACCTTTTTCTAGCAAACAACAAGGTATAAACTACATCTCATAACCTACAAACAGCACAAAACAAGGTTATAAACTCCATCTCATAACCTTTTTCTAGCAAACAACAAGGTTATAAACTACATCTCATAACCTACAACCAGCACAAAAAACAAGGTTATAAACTCCATCTCATAACCTTTTTCTAGCAAACAACAAGGCTATGAACTTCATCTCATATCCTACAACCAGCACAAAAAACAAGGTTATATCTCATAAACTTTTTCTAGCAAACAACAAGGTTATAAACTACATCTCATAACCTACAGCCAGAATAAAAAACAAGGTTATGAACTCCATCCCATAACCTTTTTCTAGCAAACAACAAGGCTATGAACTACATCTCATAACCTACAACCAGTACAAAAAACAAGGTTATATCTCATAAATTTTTTCTAGCAAACAACAAGGTTATAAACTACATCTCATAACCTACAACCAGCACAAAAAAACAAGGTTATAAACTCCATCTCATAATCTTTTTCTAGCAAACAACAAGGTTATAAACTACATCTCATAACCTACAACCAGCACAAAAAACAAGGTTATAAACTCCATCTCATAACGTTTTTCTAGCAAACAACAAGGCCATGAACTCCATCTGATATCCTACAACCAGCACAAAAAACAAGGTTATATCTCATAGCTTTTTTTTAGCAAACAACAAGGTTATAAACTACATCTCATAACCTACAACCAGCACAAAAAACAAGGTTATAAACTCCATCTCATAACCTTTTTCTAGCAAACAACAAGGCTATGAACTCCATCTCATATCCTACAACCAGCACAAAAAACAAGGTTATATCTCATAACCTTTTTCTAGCAAACAACAAGGTTATAAACTACATCTCATAACCTACAACCAGCACAAAAAACAAGGTTATAAACTCCATCTCATAACGTTTTTCTAGCAAACAACAAGGCTATGAACTCCATCTCATATCCTACAACCAGCACAAAAAACAAGGTTATATTTCATAACCTTTTTCTAGCAAACAACAAGGTTATAAACTACATCTCATAACCTACAACCAGCACAAAAAACAAGGTTATAAACTCCATCCCATAACCTTTTTCTAGCAAACAACAAGGCTTTGAACTCCATCTCATATCCTACAACCAGCACAAAAAACAAGGTTATATCTCATAACCTTTTTCTAGCAAACAACAAGGTTACGAAGTACATCTCATAACCTACAACCAGCACAAAAAAAGGTTATATCTCATAACCTTTTTCTAGCAAACAACAAGGTTATGAACTCCATCTCATATCCTACAACCAGCACAAAAGACAAGGTTATATCTCATAACTTTTTTCAAGCAAACAACAAGGTTATAAACTACATCTCATAACCTACAACCAGCACAAAAAACAAGGTTATAAACTCCATCTCATAACCTTTTTCTAGCAAACAACAAGGTTATAAACTACATCTCATAACCTACAACCAGCACAAACAACAAGGTTATAAACTCCATCTCATAACGTTTTTCTAGCAAACAACAAGGCCATGAACTCCATCTCATATCCTACAACCAGCACAAAAAAACAAGGTTATGTCTCATAACTTTTTTTAGCAAACAACAAGGTTATAAACTACATCTCATAACCTACAACCAGCACAAAAAACAAGGTTATGAACTCCATCTCATAACCTTTTTCTAGCAAACAACAAGGCTATGAACTCCATCTCATATCCTACAACCAGCACAAAAAACAATGTTATATCTCATTACCTTTTTCTAGCAAACAACAAGGTTATGAACTACATCTCATAACCTACAACCAGCACAAAAACAAGGTTATAAACTCCATCTCATAACCGTTTTGTAGCAAACAATAAGGCTATGAACTCCATCTCATATCCTACAACCAGCACAAAAAACAAGGTTATATCTCATAACCTTTTTCTAGCAAACAACAAGGTTATAAACTACATCTCATAACCTACAACCAGCACAAAAAACAAGGTTATAAACTCCATATCATAACCTTTTTCTAGCAAACAAGGCTATGAACTCCATCTCATATCCTACAACCAGCACAAAAAACAAGGTTATATCTCATAACCTTTTTCTAGCAAACAACAAGGTTATAAACTACATCTCATAACCTACAACCAGCACAAAAAACAAGGTTATAAACTCTATCTCATTACCTTTTTCTAACAAACAACAAGGCTATAAACTCCATCTCATATCCTACAACCAGCACAAAAAACAATGTTATATCTCATAACCTTTTTCTAGCAAACAACAAGGTTATGAACTACATCTCATAACCTACAACCAGCACAAAAAACAAGGTTATAAACTCCATCTCATAACCGTTTTGTAGCAAACAATAAGGCTATGAACTCCATCTCATATCCTACAACCAGCACAAAAAACAAGGTTATATCTCATAACCTTTTTCTAGCAAACAACAAGGTTATAAACTACATCTCATAACCTACAACCAGCACAAAAAACAAGGTTATAAACTCCATATCATAACCTTTTTCTAGCAAACAAGGCTATGAACTCCATCTCATATCCTACAACCAGCACAAAAAACAAGGTTATATCTCATAACCTTTTTCTAGCAAACAACAAGGTTATAAACTACATCTCATAACCTACAACCAGCACAAAAAACAAGGTTATAAACTCTATCTCATTGCCTTTTTCTAACAAACAACAAGGCTATAAACTCCATCTCATATCCTACAACCAGCACAAAAAACAAGGTTATATCTCATAACCTTTTTCTAGCAAACAACAAGGTTATAAACTATATCTCATAACCTACAGCCAGCACAAAAAACAAGGTTATAAACTGCATCTCATAACCTTTTTCTAGCAAACAACAAGGCTATGAACTCCATCTCATATCCTAAAACCAGCACAAAAAACAAGGTTATAAACTTCATCTCATAACCTACCACCAACAAACAACAAGGTTATGAACTCCATCTCATTACCTACAACCTACAAATAAAAAGGCATAAACCCCATCTCATAACCTATGATTAAAAAAACAGCACGGTTATGACAAAACAGCACAGTTAATACAAACAACATGGTTATAAACTAGGACAGTTACAACAAACAATGTGGTTATAAGCTCCATCTCACAGCCTACAATTAGTCATAACAAACAACATAATGATAAACTACATCCCATAACCTACAATTACCAAACTAGGTTATAAACGTCATCTCACAACCTACAATTAACAATCAACACGGTTACAGACTCCATCTCACAACCTACAATTAAGAGGACAAAAACTATCCATCTCATAACAATTAACAATCAACAAGGTCATAAACTCCATCTTCCAACCTACAGTTAAGACAAAAAACAATAAACACATATAAAAGAAAGTAAAATATATACAACGTTTTACAGTAAGTAAAGGATACATAGCATAAAACGGAACTGCACACGGTTGACTAGAATCTTTTCGGGATAAATTTCCTTCGTCAGTAGCCAAAGAAACAAGTCTACAGATATGTTGAATTTCTTGAGTTAATATGGGAGAAAGACAGAAAATAAAAACGGCTTGGGTAATTTAAGAGTATTTTTTGTAAACAATCAATGGAAGAATAAGCTATCAAACGGACATATGGTTAGAGAGAACTGGGGTATTAATATCCTGTGTTTTTGGAATAAAGGAGCTTAAATCAAAAGGAAATTACAACTAAAGAGTAACAATATAAGGTAATTTAGGGTAGAAACACATAGCCTATTTTATATTGAATGAGATAAAACTGTTCAAATTTCAAAATACAAAATTCAAATGAAAGAAATAATTTTATACGAAAACTAGTCAGGTGTTTAAAGATAAACGGTAATAGTAGATTATATAAGTAAAATGTGGATCAAGAAAGTTCAACAATGCTGCAGGCTGCTTCCAACCGTGTGAAAATGTGTGGGTAATTTTTGTTTAAAAACAAAAAACAAACAACATCGAGTCTGTAGTGCAACATCGGCTGCAACATCACAGTTGAATTTCTTTGTAACGCGACGTCATTTACACTTGGTCCGAGTCTAGAACTACGGAGGCCTATCAGTGTCATGGGTAAAATTGTTATATTTCTGGTGTTTTGCGGCCATTATCGGAATTTTACCTCTGTATTAACTTCGTTTTGACAATGGTTATTTTGAACCCCTGGCCCAGGCAAATATATATATTCATGATCACTAAAACACACGGACACAGGGAAAAAAGAGGTATATCATTTAAACCTTTACACCTCATAAATTGTTGTAACAAAGCAAACCTATTTCATTAGGTTGACGACTGACAAGAGCTTAGCCTTGGTCAGTAGAATTTCTAGATTCCTTTTGTAACACATTGACAATGGTTACGCATCTTAACTATGGCAAGAACATCGGTGGACTGAGATTGAACCCCATAAATTTGGCTTTTTCCACCCCCCACCCCCCGGGACAGACAAAACCATGTAACAAACAACAAACAAAACAACCATAAACTCCATCTCACAACCAGCAAACTACAAGGCTATGAACTCCATCTCATATCCTACATTGTACAACCAGCACAAAAACAAGGTTATAAACTCCATCTCATAACCTTTTTCTAGCAAACAACAAGGTTATAAACTACATCTCATAAACTACAACCAGCACAAAAAACAAGGTTATAAACTCCATCTCATAACCTTTTTCTAGCAAATAACAAGGTTATAAACTACATCTCATAACCTACAACCAGTACAAAAAACAAGGTTATATCTCATAACCTTTTTCTAGCAAACAACAAGGCTATGAACTCCATCTCATATCCTACAACCAGCACAAAACACAAGGTTATGAACTCCATCCCATAAGCTTTTTCTAGCAAACAAGGCTATAAACTACATCTCATAACCTACAACCAGCACAAAAAACAAGGTTATAAATATAGTATGTATGTAATGGCGTAAGTATTACTGTCTACACAATAATGGGATATCTCACTTAGAGGCCGTTAGAAAAACGTTTTTCAAGTGAATCTTTTTATTTTTAAATTCTGTTATTTTTCAACATGGTGGTCATATAGTGTGTTTAGATTGACTATGATCATGTGTCTGATGTTTATTTCAATGCTGGAGGCGGCATTATTTGTTGGCAACAAGGTCTAATTTAAAATATAAGGACACACTAACATTATTTAACAGAAATCCGATATTTCTAACGTTGTTTCTGATAGATTATTAGATTTATAGGTTATTCGTTGACATCATACTCAATGGCCAGGTTTAGTGGAGGAGAAATCTGGCTTTTTGTGTTGAAATAAAACCCTTGTCCGAAACGTTTAGACTATTACGGCAGAATATGGGCCGGTTGTTCAAAAGTGCATTAGGCTTAATACCAGTTTGACTTTGTAACGTCACAATTGAATTTCTTTGTTACGTGACGTTGTTTAGACATGTCTCAAGCCTGGGGGGTATTTCATAAACAGGCTAAACTGACCTTTCCGACTAGAATAGCACTGCTTTAACATTACTGCTTAGTCGACTATCTGACCGTTGTCGGCTATATGTGGTTTATGAAATACCCCCCTGATACACTTTTGAACAACTCAACCAAGAGAACTGCTGCATCTCATAGTCAATTACTAGATAAAATGTTATATTGTCATTTCATTAATCACATTTAGCGGATTCCAAAATGTTTGATAGGGTCGATAAAATTACTCAGACTTTTAGCCATTAAAATATTAACACATGTGATTATCAATGATTGTAGTTTAAACATTATCACCAGCCAGAGAGAAAGGTTTAGGCATTTGATTGTTCGAAAGGTTCAGAATGAGGGTCTGTGTCTGGATGCTTTCCGTGTAGATATTTGATTCTGTGTCACACCGGAGTTAAGATCTCACGTGCTGATATTACCACGGAGCGATGTGCTTTTTGCGTCACGGAAATATTCAGTCATGACGAAACCCTTCCGTGATGTCAGTTTAGAATGTTTAGAAACATAGACTCTGGCCAGGAACTCTGCTTGTTTGAGAGATCGTGAAAACTGGTATACTTTGCATTCTACCCCTCCTGCATGTGCGTGCCGTGTGCAAATATACATGTTAAGTAGAGATGACTTTTCAAACAACATCGAGTCTGTAGTGCAACATCGGCTGCAACATCACAGTTGAATTTCTTTGTAACGCGACGTCATTTACACTTGGTCCGAGTCTAGAACTACGGAGGCCTATCAGTGTCATGGGTAAAATTGTTATATTTCTGGTGTTTTGCGGCCATTATCGGAATTTTACCTCTGTATTAACTTCGTTTTGAAACGTTATTCCTGTATGTTACAGAAAAGTCAATGGTGCATCATAAAAAAATAACTAAAACGATTTGCAGAGAAATTCGAAACCCACATGTAAACTGTCAAATCACATGTTAAACATTTCCACCGGGTTGAAAAGATTTCCATCGTGGAGAAAACTTTCTCATTGCAAAGAAAAGGTTATGTGGAGTTTCTTCGCGGAAACCTTTTCTCCATCCGCGGTTGAAGTTCTCTGCGGTGGACACCTTTTCGCCGCGCTAGGAACCTTTTTACGGCGATGGAAATCTTTTCACCGAAATGTTTTCCTTGATTTGACAATTTACCTGCGTTTTTCGACCTTCTCTGCAAATCGTTTGACTTAAAAGTATGATTCTTATGATACACGATTGATTTTCTTCGAGATACAGAATCTCTCGTCTCGTCTCCACTTGTGCAAAATCCTGTTAAAGATGAAAATCACTGGAAATGTCATAATTCCACCCATCGCACTAATTAAACAACTCAGCCAAAGACATTTTAGCGAAACTTATCGAATACAGAACAGAGCTGTTCATGATCAATTTTAAGCAAACAAGGTGTTCGGAATGCTGACAAATTCATTATTTGACGCCTTTACGTGAGTATACTGGTAGATATTTGGTGTATGATAGATACTTTCGTCGGCTTCGCGTGGGGAAAATATTAATCTTTGCCCGTATACCCTACGGAAGGGCGTCAAATATCTAATAAAAACCTCGAACTGACTGAACCGGCTGGTTCGAGTTCGATTATATGTTCGTAAAATCGAACGTGCAGGCACTAACGGAAGTAAGAAAACGTCATGGTTGCCATGACTACTTGTTTTTAACATTGGGCTCCAACTTGAAATCCAAGTGCACCCTGGCTACTTGGGGAATACGTGGTGTGGATAAAGTGGTCATGTGATGCACAAAATCCCCACCGAAGAAAGTCGCTCGGTTTACGTGCTCCGCGTACGCCGAATGCATAGTTGAAAACGACCCTGTGTGCTTTATAATTGATAAGTCAGTCATGTTATATAATGTACTGTAACGATTATATGCCGTATTGCTTTTACTAAAACCGGTAGTGCTAGGGAGATGCTCGGTAACTTATATCTATTTATGTATCCCTGGAACCTTTTGAAAGCATATTTTAGATACCAGGATATCGTGAATAACAGCCCATTAATAATACCATGTGTAGGCTATATTGTTTACTTATCAGACTATTCTAGCAAGTGTGTGCCCTAAAAAGGTTCTGTAGTAAGTAGATAACGTTAAAGGCGTTTATCTCTCTGGCATATGTGCCACCCAAACAATAAGGTTACAAAGATAGTCTTGGGACGATAAACCTGATGGATGATAAAAACTTGTCCTGTCAATGAACGTTAGATTTACAATAGAACAGCACCACAGCTGGTTCCTTTCGGACTCATCCGTTAAAACTCCTCCGTTTACCGGTTTTAGTTTATAGATCAATATTCCTATTGTACAAATGATTCCTTTTGTAATCCGAGTTGTTTTTAACTAGAATACAAAACAAGAAAACTGAGAGTGATCACTTTATAAATATTCGTCGATGTTACTGTGGAGAGAGAAGGTTAAATTGCCTAGTCTAATTAGCATTGATTACATACAGAACTTACAGTACACATTCTGATCGATTTATTGGAACAGCGAGGAAAACTCCTGCTCATACCATAAATGCATGAGTAATACTAATTAATTAATTAAATTAATAAATAAATAAGTCTTCCGAAACTAGTTATTCTATTACTCAAAATTGTGTATAGATTTCAAAAACAAAAAGAAAATATTTATATGAATAACTTTTCTTTATTATTTATTGCTAATACAAAAACCATTCCATAACTTAACCGACCAATGTGGAGTGGTGGCAAGAAACCTTTTGGGAAGATAATTTGTTTGTTTTCGCGTATGGTTTGAAACCAGGAATACAGGTTACGCTTTGTTTGCTGTATAGCAAGAAAGTAAAAAAGAACTCAACAAGCCGCAACTATATCTGATACCGACGGACAAGGAAAAGACAACAGTGTTCTTTCCTTCATTATGTTCAACTTTTAAATGCCACTTTACGCACTTAAACAAGTAACACCTGAGTATTGTACTTTTGTGGATTTTGTCCAATTTCTGTTCATCAGGCGAGGTACATATTTTTATCTTCACATTTTTTTGAAAATCTGAACATTCCGTCCTACAAGTGTGACAGTGGGATGTAGGATATGGTAATTCTAATTGGTGAGACATTTTGCAAACAAGCATCTGGTCCTTGTAGAACACTTTCATCCTTGTTGTATGTGTCATGATGCTCGACTGATTTAAAGAGAGGATATTGCATACCATTACAACAGCTAAAAATAATTGCCACATCAAGCTGAGATGTGTGGGTATTTTGGATAATGCTTCACATGCTACCCATCATACCTCAATTATCTACTGTCAGCTCGTTATACAAGGCTATGGTTCAAGCCATTTAGGGTGTTTGAGTACATACACATGCTTACAATTTGTTCACTTTGTGGGTATTAAATTTACAAAATCATGTTAAAACGTTTGAATTTTGACAAAAGTGAAAATATGTAACTTTATCCTCTTGGGAATATTGAAACACGTCACTGCACTGTAGCCACCATGCCGAAGAAACAGAAAATAGGTCTGTGTTTGTCAAAATATTGTGATCTCCGTCAAATCTTATCTGTACCTGTTGTTTGTTAACATATGTATATGGTTCCTAACTCAAAACTCAAGCTGTAGATATCATTTAATTAAAGGTGGATAACATTTTCTGCTGAGTTCTATACACAGAGAAAAAAAGTTAACCACCCCCCCTGGAAAGTCTGCACCGACCGAAAAAAATCAGTGGCGTAGGGAGATTCTTGGCAAACTGATGTCGCAGAAACGATTGTGACCATAAAGGGCAACCTCACTGGAGGGGTGAGACGCAGGTTGGAAGCTAAAGGAGGATATACGCGCTATTGACCTTCTGCTCTAGGGATGTGTTCTACACACTCAAAGGGAATTTTTACTTAAATATGTTCGCCCCGTGAAGCCAGATTGACTGTGAAGTTTCATACTTACAAGCATCTTTTTATTTTCTTAAAACACACTTTTGATTTGGCTAACGATTTACTGAATAAATTGTATAGCCTATTGCCAATAATGGTGATTTCTTATTGCCAGAACATTGCCCTTTATGATCACAATCGTTTCTGCAACATCAGTTTGCCAACAATCTCCCTACACCAATGAATTTATCGGTCGGTGCAGACTCTCCAGGGGGGTGGGGGGTGTTTAATTTTCTTTGTGTATATATACCAATCGGAAAATTCAATGGCTGGTTGACATGGAATACAACACGTGATACTGGTAATAAGATGCCAGGTATAAATCTCAAAAAGGTCTGTCAATTGAATTTTAAAAATATATCAAAGGTGAAAGATTTCATTTCGTCTTAAATTGTTCGAATTAAACATATTTTGGGCTTTGAAAACTCAGCTTTTCGGTGACTCATGAAGTCGGTAGAGGGTTAGTATCTCAGTCAAACACCAGTCTCCCATTGATTGGAATCCCACGTCATTTTACAAGAAAAAAAGGAGACGACTCACTCCGTCTCCCTAAATGGGAGATTTGCCAGGTACTCGCCAAGGGTCGGAGTGTCCTCCTTTCAAAGATCCCGGTTCTATCCAAACTTAGTCTGACAACGGTTTCGTAAAATCGCAACGTAAAATAGACTTTAAAAAATGCAAAAAACAATCTGAAAGGTTTCCTTTAAGGTCAGTATAACGCTTCTGAGTGCTAAGTAAGTAATGGAACAATAAACCTGACAAGGAAAAGCTTATTAATTTTATTTGTCTTGAAACCATCCTCACAGCACGTTTTAAAGCATTCTCTCCAGACAAGTTAAATTCCGATGGCCCCATTCTGTGTTTTACCTTCATTACTTCACTCCAACCCGTAATTTGAATAACGCCCTTTTATTGGATGCGAGTAAAACTTCTTGCGGCTAATCAAAACCTCAGATACACTCTTCAACTAGCTGGCAGCAGGTCACGATTTCATTTGCCATTTGCTTTAATGTCAATGTCTGCTCTCACAGCACCGTCCCGGACTTTCGTTGAACAAAATCCTTCAGTAGGGGCCTTAAACAGTCCTTTGGGGGTATTTTAAGCACAACTTATCCATAGGTTGAAGGTAGAAATTTTTCACTACCATTACAAACAGATGATAGGGGCCACTTTGCACATAGTCCGGCGGATGTAAACTGACCAAAGCACGCCTAACTATCAGATCTCCATCCACCTTAATTGGTCCCATTCCACTTCTAAAATCATTTCCAGACAGTAACTCAACCACTGTCCTTTCATAAAAACTACAAAAATGCCCAGAAAAAAATCAAGGGAGCCAGTAAAAAAAAAATTAAAAACACACACAAAAATATCTGAAAATGTGACCTGTATCCTGCTGAGGAATAACGTAATAGCGGCTGTATACTATGGTGTTCTATTTGGGCCACGTCTACTTACGCAAACGCGGTACTCGACGTCGACCTCCGCGTCGCGCGTGGCAATGTTAAAAGATAGGCAGTGAACTCGACGTCGCGTTTTGTGACCTGTATCCAGCTGAGAAACAACGTAATAGCGGCTGTATACTATGGTGTTCTATTTGGGCCACGTCTACTTACGCAAACGCGGTACTCGACGTCGACCTCCGCGTCGCGCGTGGCAATGTTAAAAGATAGGCAGTGAACTCGACGTCGCGTTTTGTGACCTGTATCCAGCTGAGAAACAACGTAATAGCGGCTGTATACTATGGTGTTCTATTTGGGCCACGTCTACTTACGCAAACGCGGTACTCGACGTCGACCTCCGCGTCGCGCGTGGCAATGTTAAAAGATAGGCAGTGAACTCGACGTCGCGTTTTGTGACCTGTATCCAGCTGAGAAACAACGTAATAGCGGCTGTATACTATGGTGTTCTATTTGGGCCACGTCTACTTACGCAAACGCGGTACTCGACGTCGACCTCCGCGTCGCGCGTGGCAATGTTAAAAGATAGGCAGTGAACTCGACGTCGCGTTTTGTGACCTGTATCCAGCTGAGAAACAACGTAATAGCGGCTGTATACTATGGTGTTCTATTTGGGCCACGTCTACTTACGCAAACGCGGTACTCGACGTCGACCTCCGCGTCGCGCGTGGCAATGTTAAAAGATAGGCAGTGAACTCGACGTCGCGTTTTGTGACCTGTATCCAGCTGAGAAACAACGTAATAGCGGCTGTATACTATGGTGTTCTATTTGGGCCACGTCTACTTACGCAAACGCGGTACTCGACGTCGACCTCCGCGTCGCGCGTGGCAATGTTAAAAGATAGGCAGTGAACTCGACGTCGCGTTTTGTGACCTGTATCCAGCTGAGAAACAACGTAATAGCGGCTGTATACTATGGTGTTCTATTTGGGCCACGTCTACTTACGCAAACGCGGTACTCGACGTCGACCTCCGCGTCGCGCGTGGCAATGTTAAAAGATAGGCAGTGAACTCGACGTCGCGTTTTGTGACCTGTATCCAGCTGAGAAACAACGTAATAGCGGCTGTATACTATGGTGTTCTATTTGGGCCACGTCTACTTACGCAAACGCGGTACTCGACGTCGACCTCCGCGTCGCGCGTGGCAATGTTAAAAGATAGGCAGTGAACTCGACGTCGCGTTTTGTGACCTGTATCCAGCTGAGAAACAACGTAATAGCGGCTGTATACTATGGTGTTCTATTTGGGCCACGTCTACTTACGCAAACGCGGTACTCGACGTCGACCTCCGCGTCGCGCGTGGCAATGTTAAAAGATAGGCAGTGAACTCGACGTCGCGTTTTGTGACCTGTATCCAGCTGAGAAACAACGTAATAGCGGCTGTATACTATGGTGTTCTATTTGGGCCACGTCTACTTACGCAAACGCGGTACTCGACGTCGACCTCCGCGTCGCGCGTGGCAATGTTAAAAGATAGGCAGCGAACTCGACGTCGCGTTTTGTGACCTGTATCCAGCTGAGAAACAACGTAATAGCGGCTGTATACTATGGTGTTCTATTTGGGCCACGTCTACTTACGCAAACGCGGTACTCGACGTCGACCTCCGCGTCGCGCGTGGCAATGTTAAAAGATAGGCAGTGAACTCGACGTCGCGTTTTGTGACCTGTATCCAGCTGAGAAACAACGTAATAGCGCCTGTATACTCTGGTGTTTTATTTGGGCCACTTCTCCGTCGCGCGTCGACTTACGCAAACGCGACGCGACCTTCGCGTCGCGCGTCGAGTTTTAAAATGTTAAAAGATAGACAGTGAACTCGACGTCGCATTTTACAGCGTGACGTCGCGTTTTTCTTGCGCGACGTCGCGTTCCGCGTCGTGTTTGCAAACGCGACGCACGACACGACGCGGTACTCGACGTCGACCTCCGCGTCGCGCATCGTGTTTGGCAATGTTAAAAGATAGGCAGTGAACTCGACGTCGCGTTTTAGAGCACGACGTCGCGTTTTTTTTTTTTGCGCAACGTCGCGTTTCGCATCGCGCGTCGAGTTGTAAAGTTCAGGGTCCTGTTTCACAAAGCGGCGTAGATGTATTTTTTGCGTAACTTTCATACTATAACGTATCTCTACAGTATGGGTTGCTATGGCAGTTACGTGAAAACTTACGCTACGCCGCTTTGTGAAACAGGGTCCGGGGCTTAATGTCCTTTGCGTATGTGTGGGGACCATTCATTATTGTAGATTAACTATCAAACCGCCATTCGTACCTATTTAATGTGTGTTTATACACCAGAGTTCAATGTGATCGTAAGTCAACCTGTCTTTTCATTTTAAATTGAACAATATATCAATAATCATTATGACTCACCGTATGAATTTAGCTCAGTGAATAAATCTGACCGATGATATTTATATACTTCGCTTTTTGTGAACGAGAAGTGGCCCGAATAGAACACCATAGTATACACATTGCTCTTTCGTTTATCAAGTGATTATCTGTAAGGGTAGGAAAAACAACTCTTACATTCCCCCCAGTGGGAGCTGTTCGATTTATGAGACAAGTGTATTAGTCCGCTTTAGTAAGTAAAACAAGGAATGGGACATGGGCATTTTAACTTCGCTCAAGAAGACTTACCGGTCACTGCACACGCACAAAAGAATTTTAACCTTCTTTTATTTCGAGACCCTGGTAACTTAAAACAATCACTCTAACTGTTTTAAAATGTATATTGACTTATGAATCAAACTTTTCTGAAAACGCTCCATAGAATAAGATGTTATTGTTTCCTTCCGTTTAATATTTTAAGATAGATAAATGGCTCATTGGACCGAATGCCAAATCTAGAAATCGTTCAAATGAAGATGCGAAAAAAAGGATGTTTTTTCCGTCGACAATCCCTACCAACATATGTATTCTAACTACTAGCCTCATGCGATATTCACAACTAGATTAATTGCTAAAATAATTATTTTCACTTTTTGGTGAGAACATTTATTGTATAAAGCTATTTGTCAATCGTGCCGTTATTCAGCGAAGATGAACAAGTTTAATTAAAGTGGCATGAACTGCCAAAATGTTGATATTTTGACGTTAAAACAGAATGTTGAAATTATTGGCCATTTTTCTCTAGACGTATAATTCAGAGGCTTTTTAGTGCTTCTAGTTTCGAGAATGAACGATAAAGTATTGTTTTGAACTAACTTCTGCTTAGAATGAATGAATGGTCGTCCCGGGTATTTAAATTTTGTTTACTTTTCGGACACTATTTCGGTTCGTATAGGCCGTAGACTTAATGGATTTCCCTCATTCCAACGCTAATCGTTTAGTTTTTTCCATGGCCTTCAAAGCCGCTTACTGTCGTGACGATCAGAAATTATGGAAAAAAGTGTGAATTTTGGCAGCTCATGCCACTTTAAACATTTTTGACATTAAGTTTGATCTGGTTTTTTTTTAAAATAATTTACTTAGGAATGCATACATTTCAACCAACATTTCATTCAAGTCCAAAGGAAAGTGTAATGTCAAAGTTTATGATTTGTCTACAAATTAAAAATTAGCTAGTTCCATGGAATCTTCCTACTGCAACAAATATCATTATTCCAAAATGTGGTTCATGTCAATATCTCAAATAGAATGGATCTGTTCACGATGAGATTTTTTGGTGTGTGTGTGTGTGTGGGAGGGGGGGGGATACACAGGCACTTAAAGACTAATGAATCTTAACAGGTGCATAGTTTGTTAAGATATTAGATTGGCTAATTTATACTTTTTGCACACTGAAAATTCTTCAATGTTCTAAGACGGAGTGGGTTTCGGGCCCGCGACCCATCGATGGGAGGCTTGTGTCGGATTGATAAGACTAACGGGATAGGAGTAACGTATACCTGCTGACGGAGCCATCGATGGGAGGCTTGTGTCGGATTGATAGATTAACGCACCTGCCGATGGAGCCATCGATGGGAGGCTTGTGTCGGATTGATAAGACTAACGGGATAGGAGTAACGCACCTGCCGACAGATCCATCGATGGGAGGCTTGTGTCGGGTTGACAGACTAGCTGGAGTAACGCACCTACCGACGGAGCCATCGATGGGAGGCTTGTGTCGGATTGATAAGACTAACGGGAGTTACGCGTCTGCCGACGGAGCCATCGATGGGAGGCTTGTGTCGGGCTGATAGACTAGCTGGAGTAACGCACCTACCGACAGATCCATCGATGGGGGGCATGTGTCGGGTTGATAGACTAACGGGATAGGAGTAACGCAACTGCCGACAGATCCATCGATGGGAGGCTTGTGTCGGATTGATAAGACTAACGGGATAGGAGTAACGCAACTGCCGACAGATCCATCGATGGGAGGTTTGTGTCGGATTGATAAGACTAACGGGAGTTACGCACCTGCCGACGGAGCCATCGATGGGAGGCTTGTGTCGGATTGATAGACTAACGCACCTACCGACGGAGCCATCGATGGGAGGCTTGTGTCGGGTTGATAGACTAGCTGGAGTAACGCACCTACCGACGGAGCCATCGATGGGAGGCTTGTGTCGGATTGATAAGACTAACGGGATAGGAGTAACGCACCTGCCGACAGATCCATCGATGGGAGGCTTGTGTCGGGTTGATAGACTAGCTGGAGTAACGCACCTGCCGACGGAGCCATCGATGGGAGGTTTGTGTCGGATTGATAAACCTAACGGGAGTTACGCACCTGCTGACGGAGCCATGGATGGGAGGCTTGTGTCGGGTTGATAGACTAACGGGATAGGAGTAACGCAACTGCCGACAGATCCATCGATGGGAGGCATGTGTCGGGTTGATAGACTAACGGGATAGGAGTAACGCAACTGCCGACAGATCCATCGATGGGAGGCTTGTGTCGGGTTGATAGACTAACGGGATAGGAGTAACGCAAATGCCGACAGATCCATCGATAGGAGGCTTGTGTCGGATTGATAAGACTAACGGGATAGGAGTTACGCACCTGCCGACAGATCCATCGATGGGAGGCTTGTGTCGGGCTGATAGACTAGCTGGAGTAACGCACCTACCGACGGAGCCATCGATGGGAGGCTTGTGTCGGATTGATAAGACTAACGGGAGTTACGCAACTGCCGACGGAGCCATCGATGGGAGGGGCTTGAGGCGGGCTGATAGACTAGCTGGAGTAACGCACCTACCGACGGAGCCATCGATGGGAGGCTTGTGTCGGATTGATAAGACTAACGGGAGTTACGCACCTGCCGACGGAGCCATCGATGGGAGGCTTGTGTCGGGCTGATAGACTAGCTGGAGTAACGCACCTACCGACAGATCAATCGATGGGAGGCTTGTGTCGGATTGATAAGACTAACGGGTGTAACGCACCTACCGGCGGAGCCATGGAGACCCACTTTAAACTAGATAAAACTTTTAAATAAATAGTTTGGACTTCTCATTTCAGATTTCAACCAAGTTATATATATATCCATTAATCCCATCCACCTTTTAGATTTTAGTTCCAGCACACATTTGAAACATTCATCTTTTGATTTTACCCGTCAATTTGATCGAATTTCGCTGTAAATATGTTACCTGGCGTATTTCGAACTCGCCTCGTACAACGACAACGTGTCACGTGATTCGCAATTAGTCGGAGAATTGCCGCATAGGCTGAACAACTTAATGTCACCGGCGGAATCCTTGCATTACCTGACGGTGTGGGGGTTTTGACAAGTCTGTTCACCAGAGTGGGGCTACCTATATAACACGAAGATATTAATACACAGAGTCAGGTGTTTATAAATTTCGTGTTGATGAAACAATTCTCAGTAATCTTTAAATCTCCGGAGAATTGATTTCCGTCTGTTAGTAGAAGTGGCAAACGATTTATAAGTGCTTTTACAGCTTTTCCACAAAATCTCCTCAAGTCACGAATTGCCATGGGAAATTAGAACTTAGATTCCTGTTTTGGAAATGTTTTCTATTTTATCCATCATCACGGACTGTGGATGAAGGAAGGCTTCCTTTAAATTCCAATCTATAGGAACACAAATATGCTGTCATGATAAATTCATGTCGATGTATACATTAAGGTGAGCATTAAATATTTACGAAAATTGTGTCGTCATTCTTCATGCATAGAATAAGGAACAGTGATCGCTAAACCTCCTTTCGTGGCATAATTATACCTAGCGAATATCCGAGTCCGGGTTTATCCTCTACGGAGCCCGACACCGCTGCTATGAAGGTGAAGCAAAGTTGAGTGCGGTGTCCAAGATCGAACAGCCAAGAGCGGTGTCCAAGATCAATCAGCCAAGAGCGGTGTCCAAGATCAACCAGCCAAGAGCGGTGTCCAAGATCAACCAGCCAAGAGCGGTGTCCAAGATCAACCAGCCAAGAGCGGTGTCCAAGATCAACCAGCCAAGAGCGGTGTCCAAGATCAACCAGCCAAGAGCGGTGTCCAAGATCAACCAGCCAAGAGCGGTGTCCAAGATCAACCAGCCAAGAGCGGTGTCCAAGATCAACCAGCCAAGAGCGGTGTCCAAGATCAACCAGCCAAGAGCGGTGTCCAAGATCAACCAGCCAAGAGCGGTGTCCAAGATCAACCAGCCAAGAGCGGTGTCCAAGATCAACCAGCCAAGAGCGGTGTCCAAGATCAACCAGCCAAGAGCGGTGTCCAAGATCAACCAGCCAAGAGCGGTGTCCAAGATCAACCAGCCAAGAGCGGTGTCCAAGATCAACCAGCCAAGAGCGGTGTCCAAGATCAACCAGCCAAGAGCGGTGTCCAAGATCAACCAGCCAAGATCCTCAATCTAAATATTCTACATCATTCATATTTGAAACTAAAAAATAAATAACGAAAATATACTTCTGTTTGGCTGTAATATGTTATCATGAGGTGATAAGAGAGACATGTCAATCACAATGTTACATTTACTTTACAATATTCCATTTTGACTTTACCATAGCTTTCAAGGCACTTAGGGCTAGTTATCCTGGGAACAAATAACATTGGATAAAAGTAGGACTGCAAGCACTCTGCATCAATCATTGTAACATGTCGCCATGGTTGCGTTTGAGATAGAAATAAATTCACAAAGTTTACAAGTTATTATTGTGTTATTATTATTTGAGAAATAAATTCTGTTCGCCACAATATTGGATACGTTATTTCACTTATTTGCAATTCCATCTTATAGCTCGATATTTAGTTAGAGCATACGAGTATCTATATTTATGAACACTAAAACACACGGGCACAGGGAAAATCTTCTCGTCTAAAATAACCACGGAGACAAGTTTCTAATTCTGTTAAAAAGAGGTATATCATTTAGACCTTTATACCCCATCATAAATTGTTGTAATAAACTAAACCTATGATATTTCCTAAGGTTGACGACTGGCAGGAGCTTGGCCTTAATTAGTAGAATTTTCTGGAACATTTTGTAATACATTGACAATGCTTACACATCTTAAGCTATGGTAAGAATATCGTCAGACTATATATGATAGGGTCATGGGAAGACAGTGAAAATGTTGGTCCCAACCATTTTCCCTGAAAAACCTAGGTAGAAGACAGACAGGGGAGTACCTATGGATAAACAATCAGCCTCGGATAACCAGCAGGACTACAGAACCTCTGTGTAAATTCTTGTTAAATAGGAATGTAAATGGCCACTTACTCGACATGCTATCTGACCATCCACTGACCTGTAGTTTATTATCGTCGATCTGACACCAGCGTATTAATGGTTTGCAGCAGGTGGACTTGGGTATAAAGCCTGTTAATGCTGTTTTATCTGGGATGTTAAAACTCTCTATCTTGTTGATCCAACAACTAGCTTAGCAAGATGCAAAAGCATAGATACCCCGAATAAAGTAAGACGACGCATTGTCATCTTCAGGAGAAATGGTTAAAATACAGTAGATACAGTTTATATACACAATTTCCAGAGAAGACAGAGATTAGACCAGGGGTATATTATGCAATGGTTAATGTATAAAGAAAACATAACTATGTTACTATCAGTGACTAAAGCATGGATTAAAATATGGATTAAGATGAGATGTTAGGTGTCAATAGGTTTGACACCTCCCACAGTTAACATATCAATTGCTAGAATACACATGTAATGCGACGTTGTGGTATTTATACAATAATACAATAGTTTAATTTAATTTATCTAAAAAGTATGAGTTCACGAGAAGCTTTTACACCATAATTTAAACTTGGAATGTTTCTTCTGATAGCTAGGGATTCTTTAAATAGCAGTACATTCCAGTGTGGATCAGAATCAATAACTTTAGTGTTTGACAGGATAAATTTGCTAATTGGTATTTCAGGCTGATCTTCGAGTCTGTTATTTAAATTAGTTAGTGAATTTAAATATTTGAAGTTTTCACAGTCATTGGTATGGGTGTGAATTTCACTGTTTCCATTTGAATGTTCTTTCATACGTGTCAACAGACAACGTTCAGTTTTCCCTATATATGAGGCACTGCATCCAGGGCATGTAAACTGGTATACAACGTTACTTCTGGATTCAAGTGGGGGTGGGGTCTTTGGTGTTAACCAACATGTTGACTCTTGTAGTTTTCCATAAAGTAATAATGCATGCCGGGCCAGTCAGTTGACGTCGAATTTTCTGGAGATATCGGTGAACAAGTCGATCACCGTATTGGCCTATATATGGTAACCTGAGCCATATCTTGGGTCGATCGTCTTTAGGCTTTTCAAATTGTTTAATCAATTTCCCAAATCCGTAGCTGCGAAATTGATTAAACAATTTACTGATCATTGCAATAACAGAGTTGAAAAGCCTAAAGACGATCGACCCAAGATATGGCTCAGGTTACCATATATAGGCCAATACGGTGATCGACTTGTTCACCGATATCTCCAGAAAATTCGACGTCAACTGACTGGCCCGGCATGCATTATTACTTTATGGAAAACTACAAGAGTCAACATGTTGGTTAACACCAAAGACCCTACCCCAGTTGAATCCAGAAGTAACGTTGTATACCAGTTTACATGCCCTGGATGCAGTGCCTCATATATAGGGAAAACTGAACGTTGTCTGTTGACACGTATGAAAGAACATTCAAATGGAAACAGTGAAATTCACACCCATACCAATGACTGTGAAAACTTCAAATATTTAAATTCACTAACTAATTTAAATAACAGACCCGAAGATCAGCCTGAAATACCAATTAGCAAATTTATCCTGTCAAACACTAAAGTTATTGATTCTGATCCACACTGGAATGTACTGCTATTTAAAGAATGCCTAGCTATCAGAAGAAACATTCCAAGTTTAAATTATGGTGTAAAAGCTTCTCGTGAACTCATACTTTTTAGATAAATTAAATTAAACTATTGTATTATTGTATAAATACCACAACGTCACATTACATGTGTATTCTAGCAATTGATATGTTAACTGTGGGAGGTGTCAAACCTATTGACACCTAACATCTCATCTTAATCCATATTTTAATCCATGCTTTAGTCACTGATAGTAACATAGTTATGTTTTCTTTATACATTAACCATTGCATAATATACCCCTGGTCTAATCTCTGTCTTCTCTGGAAATTGTGTATATAAACTGTATCTACTGTATTTTAACCATTTCTCCTGAAGATGACAAATAAAATTTTGTCGAAATATTGAGAACGTCAACAATGCGTCGTCTTACTTTATTCGGAGTATCTATGCTTTTGCATCATTTAAAACTCTCTGTCCATGTACTGAGTATCCCTTCATTTTCTTATAAGGGCATGCATGGGGTAATTCCCTTTAAAACCCGGAAATAATGGGATATCTTTGTAACGATGTGCAATTGAGAAACCTTATAATGATACTAATCTCGAAAATCTACCTTAAAGTAGGGTCTTAAACTAACTTTCGCTCAAAATGACACAAGGTAAGGGGGAATCTTCTTGCCTAAAATAACCACAGAGACAAGTTTATAATCGTGTTAAAAAGGGGGATGTTATTTGCAGCTTTATAACCAATCATTGGTTGTTGTAATAAACAACACCCATGACAAATCTATATACATATATCACAGATAGAGCAGATAAGCATGACTGGTGAAATCTGGGAAATCTTCGATAAGCTCAGTTACAAGAAAACGAGATTGGAATGAAAAGTTAAACACTTCTAACATAAAACATGAGTCAACAGATCCACTTTGTCTTGATTTCTGTTTGATATCGATAGTTGTGTTAGATCTAACTCAGAAACAATCGATGAATACTAGAGTACCCCGTTGATATTAGTGCAACAGGCATAAATAGCTACAGTGATATAGGCAGTCGCATTAGAGTAAAGAATAGCTCTAGTAAAGTTATACATTTCTTTAAGTGGGTTTCGTACCTCAAAGTATTATCAGAAGTATACCAATGCAAAGAAAACATTCACATCCCAAGACACGTTTTGGTTATAGAAGCGTGTTCAGCCAATGAAACAAAATAGTATTATATCATTCTCTATTTCGCTCACTCTACGTTTTATACACGTGTATTTGTGACATGGTGTTTACTTTTACAAACGAAGCAGCGCATTCCTTATGCTATAGTACAGTGCTTCTAACACTCCGATACATGAGTCTAAATGCAAAAATCACAACAAGCAATGAGGAAACTAGTAATGGGATTTCTAAAACAGGTCTTACATAACTAGATGCTTAAAGAGCAATTTGAAGTACAGCATTCGATGTGAGTAAATTACAATACTGTCTGAATGAAACAGTTGGTATGTGCTGGAGAAACTCTTTCTTTGTTGATGTGTTTCCCGAATCACGTCTGCTTGAGAGTGTAGCGAATCTAATGAATTTCACTTGTTGACTGAATGAGGCAGGAATAGCTTTCAAACAGCCAAGTGATTACCGCTATTGTCCATGTTGAGGTTTATAGAATGAGGGGGTATTTAATTGAACGATACCAAGATTCGCGTTCCTATGGCTGGCCTCGTCGGTTGGTTACTGTACAATATATTTCATTTGTTTACAGTATTTGGGGAATTATTTTTTCTTGCAAAAATGGCAGAAATGTCTGCCTTATTCATTTAGCTAAACGGCCTCCTAATTTAGTGCGGGCGATAGGTGCCATACTATAGAACGCTGGTTTGATTCTAATGCCAAAAATAAGAAGAACAATGTTATATTCAGTTCCTATAAGATACAAGCAAATAAATTTGTCATTTCTAAAAGTCTACCATTTCATTATACAGTATAATAAATTTAATTTCAATCATGCCAAGGCCATGGAATAGCAAAAATATAATTAGCCCACTAAAATAAAGTAAAATGAAGTTCCGAAATATTGAGATAGCATAGGTCTTACGTTTTTACGCAAAACTAGCCAGCGGAACGCATGGATAATGATGTATAAAGGTTATGGAAAAAGTAAGCGTGTGAATATAGAAAATTAGCGATAAAAAGGCGGTTATCACTGGTTATACGCTAAACTTGTCGTGAGAAATCCACGAATACTTTCTGGTAATAATGTTTCGTGCCGATGATGTGATACAGTATTCAGGGTTAGTCGGACATATGTATATGCACCTTTCTGAAACATAACAAATCTATGGTGGCTGGTAGCGTCTTTTGAAAGTTTTCCACCAGCTCAAAAGTTTGCAACGTCTGGGTTTGACAAAATCGCGTGTTTTTAAAACATGACTTTGAGTTATCTGTCATATAAAGCTCGAAGGTAGGAACGTCTCCGTAAAAAAATAATAACCCCACCGTTCACAACTCAAAAGCATGAGGCGAACGACCGACGTTTCAATGTCGACATGGCTACCTTACCCTTTGCGTGTTTGTAACTTTCAACTTCTAAGTGAAATGATATCAATGGAAGACGCATCAAAAGGGCGACATTTTGACCTTTCTACTTTTTGAATGGCCAGCTTTCAAACCGGGAATCGTTAACCCCGACGTTTCAACCATTAACTGTATGCGGCGAATTGGCTCGTCTTATTGTCCATCTTGGATTGTAATGGCCTAACAACCTCCTTGTAGTTGTCCATCATTTAAAAAGTCGAATCGTAAAAACGTCTGTTTACAGAGACCTTTCACCTTCTGGTTTGAATTTTTTAGCGGAAATGGCAGTTTACAAGGGAAAAGCAGTTTACATGAAATCATGAATCATGTTCTTTCTATCTAGAGTTCCAACTTTCGAGAAAACATGTCACATTTATTGTTCCATTCATTTATTGTTACATCAAATCCCTCCAAAACCGACTTAGCTTTGGCCAAGAAAACCTCAGAATAGAAAGTTATCGTGAAACAATCTGTAAAATGAGGAGTGTCATAGGCTGTATCACCCACTAAACCTGGCAATGCAGCCAAATAAGTGAAATAATCTTGAGTGCGGCGTAAAACATCAATAAATCACGGAGTTGAAACAGAACGAGGTTAACTGATTCGCATAATGATTAAGGTTAGGTGTAAATGAAACCCGCTTATTGTTCACTCTTTGGTTGTTGCAAATGACGCTTTTCAAATAAACTGGTCTCTTTGGACTTCTATTTAAATTTCATTTCTTTAGTTATATTGATCATATCTGATCACCAAGGTTATTGCAGGCAACCTGTTCCATTATTTTATTGTTACACCAAATCCCTCCAGAACCGACTTAGCTTTGACCGAGAAAACCTCTGCATAGAAAGTTATCACGATAAACCTTGTGAAATGAAGATGGCGGGGGTCAGTGTGATAAACTGTATGACTCACAATGTGAATACAAAGATGAAATGTCTTTTTCGGAGACAACCGGACAATACCAGAGCAGATTTGTGCAGGGGGTGGTTAATGCACAGACTTGTCTGAAAAGCACATCTATTCATTCTAATGAATCTTCTGTGGACGAACGATAGATAGAGATCTCATATAGATACAGCGTATATTGACAATCATATTTCTGATTTCCCAAGATAGTCTATAATTCCAACAGTCTTATTATTTGTGTCATTGTCAACCAATACACTTAATGTCGCACACGTTCTTACAGCATCATTCATTAAAAATATAACTTCAATCTAACATGCGAAATATTTATATTTTTCATAAATTAAGATGGGTTGTTTGGTTTTTGGCGGCGTTGTCATAGGTACTAGATGGGAGACGAGGAAACCAAACTTGTCACAATCTACATGTACTTAAATGTAAGCCACATTATTTGGTCAATTATTGGAACTTGGCATAACATCGTTTATCTATATTACATCTGCTCGGTGTATTTTTGTCTTTCTCTTCAAACACTTTCCTCTATGGCGAATGGCCAGTTGCATTGTACCCCCCTTATCCATAAAAAGGAAACTAAAAGATTCTTGGTTGCTATGGAAACATTCATAGAAGAAATCTTTTAAAAAAATTACCAACCAGCACAAAGTCTTTTAAAAATGTGTCTTTTAAGAAATACAATATTTTTTTTATAATCAAATGCCCCCAAGCGGAGCTCCGATATCCAAGAACCTTGTTTATCGGCCAGTTATAGAATGGCCGAAGCAGTAATAAAGGTCTAGATGATATATCCCTTTTTAACACAATTAGAAACTTGTCTGCGTTGTTATTTTAGACAAGAAGATTTTCCCTGTGCCCGTGTGTTTTAGTGATCATAAATGTATAAGACGAAGAGGAAGAGTTGCTCCTGATCCAACTGCATGTATAACGTAATATAAATACAGAGAAAATGCAAGCTTGGCCGATTTGTTTGGTCATTTATTTTAAATGGAATTAAAGGGACTATCATACATTTCTCTGATAGATTCAATATGTGTTTGTGTTTCGCAGCTTACATGCATCTGTCATCTTTATTCCTTTTATAAACACATGTTTAAGTAAGCGTAAATCCATACTTCTATAATGTTTCTAAGCTACGAAAAGTAACATTGCTCCACTCAGGTGCCTTTATCCCACACAGAGTTGTCGACCTTGTTTAGCTCAACTATTCATTTATTCCGATTTTATTACTGGAGCAATGAGCAAAAGATATTTAATTTGTTCCTTTTAAATGTGTGAATATTTTCCGAAACATACCCTTTAGCCACTGATTGCAAACGTTATGTCATGAAAACAATATTCATTTCTTTTATTGCCTTTTTTTCTAGATAAAAAAAATCCACTATTAAAACACTTTGTCATAGTTTTTACGACAAACAGCATTATTATCAGTTTTAGGAATTATAATGTGTTGACGATGGTATCGTTATATTGATTGTTTATATAGTCTTTAATTCTTCATTTCTATTATGTTGAAATATAATGTCAGGAAAATATAAACAGTCTATATTATACTTTATATGGCTGTTTCTGAAACGGTCGTGTTTGGGATAAATAGTTTACCTGGATATCATGTACAACCCGAATCTATGGACTGTATAAAAATGAACCCATCCGGATACATGCATATCCGAGTTTGGTTTAACTCAATATTTGTACTACTTTGAATATGACGTAACCGTTAACGTCCAAGATGATATTAAGATACCCCAAAAGCCCCGGGTATTTTTTAAAGTAGTTGGTATCAATCATTGTCCTATCTGAGACTATATACATGCACTGATCTTGGAGACTGTTAACGCGGATTAGAGTAGGATGAGACGAGATTTAACGTAAACGGGTATCTTAGTCTCGCCTGACAACAAGACTTCAGTCCGATCGACTAGAGTGAAGAAAGGAAATGCCGGATATATAACGAAGACTTTAGAGAGACAGTCTGTGTTAACATCTGCCTGTGATAGTAACGATTGCGTGTGGAAGTCAGTTGGAAGAGCAGGCATCCATGGCCTTCGCCAGGTCGGTAAGTGCCAGTTCCCAATCAATCAGCACTTTTCATTTAACGCCAACTGTATTCCTGTTACCATAAAGTCAATAGTTAAAAATCAAAAGCTATCCAGTCTCCACTTAGGCCAATGTTACGATTCCTGGCACCAAAGTTCAAACCTGTACTTAATGTTTACAAATGTATCAGTTCTCACATTCGCCATTCATAGATATATATTAACTGCCATCAGCAGCCGAACTGAGTATTTGAATGAAATTACTGCTGATGTAAACGTGAAGGTGACGGACCAAATCCAAGAAAGTACATATCACGCCTTTAGTCCTTATTTAATCCGTCTGCATTTTCAAAATCACAAAAATATGGGTTTGTATTCCTTCTTTATTGTTTATGTTCAAAGCCATTTTAAAAATTACAATATTGAGAAAGGTTATGTAATATTTAAATTACTGACTCCTCTTTGCTTCAAATCGCTTTCACCTGCCGCAGGCTGACAAATTGTCAAATTTAACCATCAGAATAGTTATCCTTTTTAACGTTGACATTCCAGATATATTGGCACTTCCGTTCAAACAAAAGTTCGCTGAAAACTCGATTAACATGATTCACCTTCGGATAAAGTTATTTAAGCTGAATGAATGTATAATTCTTCATAAATAAATGGAAAAACTAAATCTTTCACGTTGCATAAAATGATATATTATTAATAACTAAGTCTGTATCTACGAACATCTACTCGTATTATATTAACAGTAAACATCCCATAACGACAGGGAATAGACAATCTATTCTTGTTTGCTTAACTTCTCAACCTATATGTACAATTATTGGTTTCAACCAGAATGTTCCAATTTGAACTTTTCAAAAGGTCCACTCGCCACCGTGACCTTTCTGACATTTGTTAAAGGGGGAGAGAACAAAAAAGCAGCATTCAATTGTTTCAAACGGGCTCCCATAGGCCATCCTATGTATGAATCTTGCACGTGGTTTACGTTGTTCAAATACACTAAAAATGAAGGTGCCAGACAAGCTCGTGTTCGATCGTCAGTGGAGCGCGCCATTGACATTTGGAAATTGACAGGAAGAAGTATTAGTAAATTACTTCCCTTGCGAGCTTATGGTTATAAACTCCAATGTCAATGGTAAGACGACCTTTTCTGAAAATTCTACAACGACACCCACAAGTCGCGTAGACACCAAATACAGCCTGTCACGTCTTCCCAAAAGGTTGATTTACAAGCCAGTATATATTTCTGTTCTTCAGTATTCTGTTTCTGTTATTAGACTGTTTGTCTTTCGTTATTAGCGCTTCGAAATTATCATAGGTTTAAACGGCAGACTTTCAGAGTTGATTAATTTCTCTTACGTTAATGCAGTGACTGGTGAGCTAGGCGTATGCTGATTGGCCGATCGGGGCTTCACAGTTAAGCTTTGCTGTGAAGATGATTGCCAAGTCAGACATTCTCTGATAACGATTGTTAAACTCTCTTATAGCACAGTTTGGCGAGGAAAAGGGTTTTGACAAGAGATATGGTTTTGGTACCGTTAGAAGGAAAATTTAGCGCACCGGTACTGTATTTTGTAAGTTCTTTCATTTCCCAATTTATACGGGTTTACTACAAGTAAAACCACGACAATTCAACACTGGGCACAATATGTTTGTCTAATTATGTTTAAAATGTATTAAGCCGTTGGATTGCCTTCATCCTTCTGTGTGTAGTTTACATTTTCAAATTTATCGGCAGGCCCTTTGTGTCACTCAAACCAGATCCTTCGAATGTATTTCTGCAGGCAAAGTCTGTAAAATAATAATGTACACCGACCAAATCATAACGATGTTTTGTGGCATACCCAGATTTTGAGTAAGTTTACGTTGCGGGTATGAAATAGACAAACAATGATGCCGCACTTATAAATTTCGGCGAAAATAAAAAAAATCCTCAATTCTTCTGTTGTTGGAATAAGTCTGCTGTTTTAGATGTAAACAGTATTCTGAATTTTGCGGCGATTGTGCCTTTAAAGGGGCATGAGCTGCCAAAATTCACACTTTTTCATAGTTTCTGATCGTCACGACAGTTTGAAGGCCATCGAAAAACTAAATGATTGGCGTTGGAATGAGGAAAATCTATACAGTATGTGGCGAACCGAAAACTCTTTCGAAAAGTAAACAAAATTTAAATAACCGGGACGACCATTCATTAATTCTCTGGCAAAGGTGGTTTCAAACAATACTTTATCGTACATTTTCGAGACTAGAAGCAATAAAAAGCTTCTGAATTATACGTCTTGAGAAAAATAGCCAATAATTTCAACGTTCTGTTTTAACTTTCAAAATATCAACATTTGGGCAGCTCGTGCCACTTTAAACAATTATCCGTTTTAAGGACCAAATGTAAAAATAATGGCAGCGAAAACGGTGTTCCAGCTTTCACAAAAAATGTACAAAATTGTGTCCTCAGAAATAACGAAAAGATGATGTCTTTTAACAATACAGTAAAGTTATTAGTCGTTGAAGTTGATTACTCGTTCGATTGGGTAGTGTTTATTGTCCGTTGTGCTGCAATTTATAAACATTGGGGGTAATTACGATACAGTTTGGTGCATTTCATTTTGATATTTACCAAACAAGCAAGACCAAACGAATTATACAACATGCCTGTATAATGAAATGCGGCGATAGCTTCATTAAGATCGACTGGAGGTGCTTTGTATCAGATGTTCGAGAATTTGCATTATGGTAATTAGAATTATTTTGCTTTCAATCTTAAGATAATTATAAATGAAGAGTATCAGCTTGTATTGGCATTAAGATGTACTTCATGGCATCAATAGCAAACGGAAACCCGACTTAATATTGATGTATCGATCCATTGTAACGTTCACTGTTTTTCTTGCCTTTTAACCTCCCACCATAGCAATGTTTGGTATACAGGAAGCTGATGAAAGCAATAATAGCATCTGTGTAGTAAGACTCTTCCGGTAATACCTGGAATCTAACTTTAATGTCAGTTTACTTCCAGTAAAATCCGATTTCATACATGCTACCATATATGATAAAGAATATGTAAGTCTGCTAAACTAATGAACCAGCTCCACAGAGCTATTAAATGTAATTGCATTAGAATGACAAAAAATATCAGTTTTCAAATATTTGAGTGAGGCTGGTAGCGCACCCCATGATTTCATATAACTTGTGAAAGGGAGATCAGTCATTGTAATCCCTGATTATGGCCGATACAACTGCATATATTTAGCGATTGTGTGAACTTTGAATGTGTAAAAACATTTTTCAAATTCTTTGCAAGCGAAATTTGCAGTAGAAATTGATATGGGCTCGCCTTATCGTGAGATTGTGAAGAGAAATGTCTCTCAAGATCCAGAGGCTATTGAGTTTGCAAGGTCCTGTGCTTTGCTGGTCAACAATCAAACAATTCAATGTGAACACGTGAGAACATTTTTGTTGTTCAATTCAGTCCTTAAGCGTTCTTAAGTGTATCAATATTCAAGTTTTCATGTCGCTAATGTCTATCTACATAGATTTTCTAATCCAGGTAGAGATTCCTGGTTGTTGCAAGTCAACGCTCAGATATCGTGATATCCGGCGACAGATTAAGGCCGTTTTCTTTGACGTTGCCAATTCATTTGAATTAGTTTGGTCCACAACGTCAGATATAAGCGTTATGTTAGATGGGAAAGATGGTTCGGTCACATGTGCATTGATAGCACCCAGCTCCCTATACTGGGGTAGATATACCCAATAATATGATGATGTACTTTTATCACGGTTCTACAGACGTACTTGGAATGACAATGAGAAATGTGGTCAATAACACAGTATTCGGGTCAGAATGAATTGAACCTGAAATAAGAGCTATACAATTGGCGTTATATAATGAACTTTCACCAGTGGGAAATAAGACAAATTTCATGATCTAAATCAGTAATATGATTAAGGAAACCCTCGATGAAATATTTATTTATTCCTTTATAATAAAGAAAGGTTGGTTTAGCGGCCAACACTGCCACGCCAGCAGACAAACATAATGTAGTTTGTGAGAGTGTTAATGGCATAGCTTTCATCGCTATATCTAGGGTACACCTTTGTGATTGATTGATTGATTGATGTTTTACGCCACACTCAATATCATTTCCCTTATATGGAGGCGTTGCCCTTCAGAAAATTTTCCATTTGTCTTTGAGCTGAGCCTCATTGTTGAAAGGCCTGAGATACTATCACTTTGCCGACTGAGTCTCTAAAGCCCCCTCTGCCTCTGTGAAAATGGCGACAAAACTATTAGGGTCCCTTCGGATATGGACTTTTCTTATTCCAACGTTAAATTTTAATTATCACCGGTGAACTAAAGAGAAAAAATGGGGTTAAGCTAAACAGTAGCATATTCATAATATTATTTACAATTTCAAAATATTACAAACCTGTTACATCAAAGTTTCCATTTTGTACAGTTGGTCTACATCATCTTCACTTACATATTTAGTGATTTTCACGTTATTATGAAAAACGTATGGTGCTACAAGTAGTTTTCATGGCTGAAAATCAGAACAGATGAGACATTAACTGCAGTCGTTGATGATACAAAATCCCGTTGTGAAGTCCAGAACAAGTGGTAAGAGTTCATATTTCTGTTACAGTACAATGCTATCTACGGATAAGAGCATATACTGCCATAGTATTGTATTATCTATTGAAGCACATTTTATAGTCATTTTTCTTTCAACAACATTTGTTTCAATCCGCCATTGTTGTGTACTTTGCTGATAATCTTAATTAAGGAACATAATTTACAAAATGTTATAAGTACAATGCAGCAGGAACAGAAAGTAGGATCCACAGAGATAGTGACTGGCAGGAGATAGGAATCAGAAATAGGGTTGGACAGAATACCATCCACAGAGATAGAGGTGGATAGGAGATAGCCATCAGAGATAGGGTTGGGTCGATTAGGATAGCATCCACAGAGTTAAGGGTGGATAGGATATAGTCATCAGAGATCGGATTGGAGAGAATACCATCCACAGAGATAGGAATCAGAGATAGGGTTGGGTCGGTTAGGATAGCATCCACAGAGTTAGGATATAGGCATCAGGGATCGGATTGGACAGAATACCATCCACAGAGATAGTGGTGGATAGGAGATAGGCATCAGAGATATGGGTGGATAGAATCCACCGATATAGGGATGGATAAGAGAAAGAATCAACAGATAAGAGTGGATAAAAGATATGATCCACATATAGGGATGGATATGAGATAGGATCCACATATATAGGGGATGGATAGGAGATAGGATCCACAAAGATAGGGTTGGATATATTATTGTACAATATTGGTTGCTAGAGATGAAATTATAAGTCGTATGAAGTATGCGACGTAATTAGTCTAAGACTGAACAAATATAGCTCATGAATCTTTAAGGAGATAAACAGACACCCTAGCGAAAACCTGACCGTGATGTATTCCTTCTATCTCCTTTCAATTATTCATCTGTGTTTATTCTCAGACTGAGTGGTCACCCGAGGTGTAAGCTCGTCAGCTATGGAGGTAAAAAATGCCTACAGCACTACTACATGTATCTCATGTAGAAAAGTTTGGTCACGTCAGTAATACACAGACACATACACAATCGTCGTAGGAACGAATCTGAATGTTTCAAGTCTAAAGTATTTTTTTCGTAACGTAAACTGACAAGAATATGTTTGTCATAAAATTATCCGCTTCCCATGCAGATGTGTATTTGTTATTTTATAAGTAACTATATCCTTGTTGAATAATCTGTAATATCGTTAATCTGTAATATCGTTAATATCTGAAAATCTTGTTTTACTAAATGGTTATCTCTTGAAGAAAACAACTATTATTGGTGTTTCATATGCATTCAGGGGCTATAGTTTATCAAATATTAACATACTTAATTTACACTCTTACATCTGGACTTTCTCTGACTTCGTCGTAATAAAATTTGAGCTGTCATTTTCTCTAAATGTCATTAACCGCTATCTTTATTTAGCTTTAGGCAACAGCCTCCCGTTAAATTCAACTGTATCGTGAATATTTTTATTTTTGCTTGCAGACATTTTATTAATTTCAATATCTAATAAATTCCTTTCCCTGATTTCTTGACGCCCACTTGTGTCCGAGAATCTGCGAGATATGATTGAGCTGCACTAATCCCTGACAAGATATAGTCTTATCAAACGTACTTAGGCGCCCTTCAGGCTGTAACTCGCCAATATCACATATCTATCTACAAGGACAATTATGAAAGGAATCTACGGAAAAGCCAGCGGCTCTCTTCGCTTGAGAAGAAGAAGCGCGTTTTAATATCAATTTCCCTTCGGTTATATAGCTGATAATGTGGAAGATAAAAATTTCCAGTTGTCAATGGTCGAGAATTAGTGGAATCCTGTTCTCATGTGCTTTTTAATTGGCTATACTATGTGACAAATGAAGCCTGTGATGTATCGAGTCGGTTGGTGTAAAGGAGAGTTGACCAAATATCTTCCCAGTGTAAATTGTGTTGAACTTTAGAATTCTAGAGTCTAAATTCATTACAACCAACCACCATAGCCCTATTACTGCTCATTTGTTTTGTAATGGTGCTGCTAATTTTCTTCTCAGTCTCTTAAGGGTCATAACTCGGAGATATTCGCCACCAAAAGCCTACCCAAGCATATGACGACACAGTTGTTATATCTAGGTCAATGGCAAGACATAAATGCTTTTCAATATTCTTTATTGGATAAGGGAAACACAAATATATGTATGACTAACAAAATAAATTGTCTGAAAATCATTTCACTGGCATAACGATGTAGTACTACCAACACTAACACGCTGGTTATCATTAGACAATTATACGCTTTCCAACCACTTGATAAAGCCTGTAGATGATACTCAAAGACAATTGTTCAATATTCTGGTTACAGTATCATTTTCTCTGTTAGGAATCAAACAGACATTATTAACAACAAAAATACAATTTCACCAAATAGATGGCGCTTTACGTTTTCACCTAGCGCAGGAATACATATGGCTGACCAATGGAGCAGCAGCATTGCAAATCGTCACAAATGATTGTTAGTTTTTGGGTCAATTTGAAGTGTTATTGAAAAATAACACGCAGTTCACCCAAACAATCGACATATTTTTTTCCAGCGTGTTTTACCAATAACTGCCCTTTAAGATAACTATTTCCTTATCTATATATGATTTGAAATTACGATTTCGCGTTTGCATCTTATACTTGAATAAAACGACATGTTTGTAAGAGTTGACAGTGAGTTCTACAGCGAGTTTATCGGCTGCAATGGAATGAGAAAAGTCTAATTGCACTAAACATCACACCAACTCTTAGCTCAATTCTAATATGACAGATACTGATCAGAACTAGCTAATTTGTAGCACACAATGAGCTCACTGATGCTTTTGTCAAACACTTAATAAAATAATAGATTGGTTAGGCGTGTTAGTCTATTATAAGCGACAGGAAAACATTGACATAAGTTCACATAACACCATTTCAGACTAACTTAGATTTACTACTCACTAACCTTTTGCAGGTTACAAGGTATATATAAACACAAGGACTGTAAGCATATAAGTAGGATCATGTGTTATTTTAGGCTATCTCCGATAGAGTAGACCAACTTCTCGATCAATTGAGATTTTCTTTATACTGTAGAAACACACGGCAACCATTTCTCCGGAATTGTCATGATATGATCATTTTGACTTAATCAAAGAAAGCTAAAGGGTGTTTCCTTTTAAACGCCTTTTGTAGATAAAAGAAAAAATAACGAAATCGAATTTTACCAGTTGCGAACAACCAATGTATTTGAAGCAGAGGATGATTGCGGGTTCCTTTTCTACAACAAACTTGTATTCAATGGTTGCAGGTTTATTTTCTAAATATATTTTTACTTCTAACCATGGAATGACAGCAGGTTTGTTTTCTAAAAATCTTTGTATTCTAATCATAAGATTAGTATAGGTTTATTTTCTAAAAACCCTTGTATTCATGGATTACCGGTTCATTTTCTAAGATAAATCCTTGTATTCTAGCCATGATATGATTGCCGGTTCATTTTGTAACAAATAACATAAACCTACACAGAAATACCTTACCTTAGCAAACAAAAGACTGTGATCAATATTGTTTTATTTCATTACACAAACAGAAATTGATTTTCCTCAGGTTGATATGTTGTTTGTTATAAACGTGTCCTACTGAAACAATTGCTTTTAATGATGTCGATCCGACTTTGGTTTGTTATTGTTTATCTATGCACCTCCCGATATTGTTTGAAACATACAGCGGGAATTCTTATTTGTCCACAGCATAATGATCGATATCTCTAATGATCCTGTAACCATAAACAGGTTTGTGATATCCCTTCAAACCATATCAGTTAAATATGAATGGAACAATAGCTTTCAAGTTTAAAGTACACTCACCGCAAAAATCAAGGATACTATTTGCAATTTAAATCAAAAAAGAAATAAGAGCAGAAGAAGTTAGAGACTTTCTGTTTTTGCCCCTATTTAAAAGTTTTGGCATCATTTTGTATTTTAATTTGAAATCTTGTTTCGTACCCGCACTGTAAAAGAAACTCCAGGCCTGGGCATGCGCCCTGATGATTTGAACGGTGTTAGCAATCTAACAGTGCAGTATAATTTTACGAACTTAATTTGAGAAATACAGGCGGAGGATCTGAGTTGAAAGACACACAAAGCCTGCCAACAAATGTTAGAGTGTAAACCACAGACAAAAAGTCTTGAATGAGGGTAATACAACACTGAAACTGGTAAGTTTCTGGCCGTTGATGTTGCAATTGTTTCACTATTTCACGTAAGTTGGTGTAAATTGGCTTCTAAATCAATTTCAGATAGGCTATAACTCCGATTGTGCCTTTAATGTTCCTGATTTTTAACGTATCGATATTAAATTGTTATCCAATTCTTCTAAAATATGCCACATTATTTCTTTTACGAATCCTAGTCAATGGCGAACAAAAAAACAAACAAAGGCTTTGGTAACATAAGAATTAGAATTAACAAGCAAAATTCAAATTAGATACCTTGTATTTTCGGGAGTCGTTAAAACCCTCCGTTGATTTTTTGTCTTTATTATTTTCATAAACATATATCTGATCGTAAAGTTCTTATGTTCAAGTTCATTATAACTTCCAGCAAAGCCAGAGGTAACCAAGTCTGGATAAGACTGAATTAATCTTGAAAGCGTTTTTTAATCTTATTTCACTTAATCATTCACCTAATTATAAAAAAACCGAAAACTGTCATATTTGAAGCACGATCCGATTTCTATAACCTTAAGCAACTTCGTGCAAATGAATTGTGACTAATGCCAAAAAAAGAAATCTCTGAGCGAAATAAATTCCCTTTTATACACTTTTTCCATGAATTTGTCCATTTATTCTTTTCAAAAACCAAACCTAGGGAGGATTAGGTGATTGGTTATTTAAAAATATTCTTGGTGATAAAATGATACTGTGAATCTTCTTTTCGTATTTATATAATGTTACTGCTGACGTCTTAGATGTACATGTAACATTATGGTAATGTCTCAATTATTTGTATTGCCTTGGCTCATCCTCAAGCTTAACTCCTTCAAAACCCTGATCACAGTCAGTCATTTTCTCCTAATCGAACAAATCCACGAAGCCTGTGTTCTCCAGAAATTAAATGTTTCTTCTAAAGCTAGAATGAATCGTCTGGAAAAGTCCGCGCTCAATAATCTAATTTACTCGACCGAGAAACTACCTCTGCTCCTTTCGTAGCCTAAGTGTTAGGAAATCACACTTTCGAGGCACGGGTTATTGGGTAGTTGCTACATCAATGACAACTTTCTACTTCCGATTAAAGTACACTGTAATGCTCCCTCGAGTGGCATCCTTACGGTTTCTACAGTAACACGGTTTCATGCACTTGAATCGAACCGCATGTGATCGTATATGTCTAAACTCTACAAATCGCCCCACGTGACTTTCTAATCTTAGCCTTGGTGGAGGGTGAATTGAGATCAGCCAAGGAGTAGATGTGTTGACACTAACCCCATCTATTGAGGGGTTTCGGCCAGTCTCCCTGGAATTCACCCTAGTCATTCCTCATCTTCAACTTTCTAGGGATCTCTTTGAGAAGAAAATATCAAGGGTTTCCGCTTTAGTAACTTTCAATAAGCTACATGTGGGGTTATAAGATTGCCATCCCGACTACGTTATCCAATAGAGTGGTAAAACCTATGTCCTAACATGACCAAGTGGCTGCCCAATGGTGAACGAATGGATAAGGCACATAACTTGAAACGAGAGGCAAGTTAGTTCTGATCGATTGTTGATTCAATGGAGAGAGTTATCAGTCCTGGGTAGGATCTTTAGCAGGAATCTGTGACCGTCGACAAGCCTCCGTTATGTTCTGCTTTAATATTTGTGGTTATCTTAATAAGTGGCGGTCACCTAACAAAGCTTATCACTTTAACAGTTTTTGTCTTTCGATTATTTCAGATGCTCTGATTGGGAATTTAACAGCTGGACTATCAAACACAGCTGTTACAATGCTTATCTAGTGTTTTTACAATATTGCTATATGTGTGAAGTTCTCCTGTGATACTCTGGATGGATGTTCAATATGACCAAGCTCATCGTGTCCCAGCATTAACTGTAGTTCTTGTACAACGAACAGACTTTTAACCATTTAAAATATGGAATGGGGATCTGCCATTGTCTCTATTCTTATTATCCTTTTCACAGAGATTTTTTGTAAGGGTGAGTACATTTTTCATTTAATTTAGTACATGCACTTCAGACCTAATACCAAAAACATAAGCAAAGTTGTTATGTGAAACAAATCTGTGGTAAACTTCTTACATAGATTGACCTTCACATGGACTATACCTCGTGTAATGTTAATGAGCGGCCTTTGATCATCTAATAGGGATATTGCAATAGTCATTGTGAATACATAACTCTTTTCTGATATCTGAGGTCACGAGATGTATAGTGTAACTGCATTCATACATGGCGCACTTGACAATGTGAATTAAATAGAATACGTGTCTTTTATTGATACTCACGACCTCTCTAAACTCTAGGTCGGGTGCATGTTATATCTCAGTGCAGCCTGGGATATCAATGGCGATTAAAACCCAGGCCTCAACGAAGCTGAGAGCGGGAGAGCATTTTAACAATAAGACTGTTAGCTTTATTTGCATACAAGTGGCGTCCGATTGATCGTCCTTGTAAGTTGGATGTGTAAGGGACATTCCTCCATATCTAAGACATGTACATATAATAATGGATGTTCACTGATCAATTTCACTTCTGATGTTTTATCCATACATAGTCTCAATTTGATATGTTTATTCTTCGGTTTATTTGATCTGTTGTTTTCTGCTGTGGAGTGTGTTTATTGACGTAGGACAGTGCTATTATAAGCCATCAACATTATTGTCCGTTCCTGTTGAGACGTTAGTTATCTTTGGGTTTCATTTGGAGATCATGTCAAAAACTTTATACTGATTTCTTTTTATTCCACCATTTATAATAAATGTACAATAATAGAAATTATTTGCCTGATTCAGATGTAAAATACTTAACTTTGAAACATACATTTGTTAAATTGTCGTGTAAACAAACAGTTTTGTGTGCATATATCACACTGAGTAAACTTTAAAGATTTATTTAATTATCACAGAATCCACTAGAAATTCTCAACGATTCTCTGTATAAAAACAATTTTAGATGTTTCTTCTGATGTTGTTTGGTGATCCACCTCGGGTTAAAGTTTATTCCATTAGCATGGCTGCCTATCGAGACTTGATGTGGGCATTATTTAAACTGAATCTTGGTGCACCATACCAGTCGGACAAAACCAATAAAGTCCATACAAGTCAGACATTTCTGATAATAATCCACATTTTTGAAGATGTTAGTTTTGATTTGCTTACAATATCTGCAGATATCCAATAATGGGCTTCAGTTCTGACGAGGTTCATCATTGAGGAAACACCATGATAAGAGCATAAAACATCTAATATTTCTATTTCAGAAATGAATGTGAAATATGGCGAGAATGATTACATAAAACCACAGGAGCGAGGCACAGTCAAGTGGATACCTTCCAATGAAATCGATGAGCAGATTCCCGAAGAGCAGAGACTTATGATGTATTTAACGCGAGGTTACGAGAAGGCAGTGAGACCTGTAAGAAATGCCTCTACTCCTGTCATAGTCAAGATGGGATTAACACTCACACAGATATTTGACCTGGTCAGTTCATTAGCCAAAACAATCTCCTAATTATACGTTATAGTCTACAAAACTGATAAGTTTTAAAGGTTTGCCTCGTAGCGATTATTGTAAATACTGTCAGAAATACGGCTTATATTAAACAATATCGATAATTGATGAAATACGGCATATAACAGTACCGATAATTGATGAAATACGGCATATAACAGTACCGATAATTGATGAAATACGGCATATAACAGTACCGATAATTGATGAAATACGGCATATAACAATAGCGATAATTGATGAAATACGACATATAACAGTATCGATAGTTGATGAAATACGACATATAACAGTACCGATAATTGATGAAATACGGCATATAACAATAGCGATAATTGATGAAATACGGCATATAACAACATCGATAGTTGATGAAATACGGCATATGATAATATCGAAAATTAATGAAATTCGGCATGTAACAATATCGATAATTGATGAAATACGGAAATACTACAATTAATGCCTGAGTTATACAATAATTGATGGGAAATGCTACAACCAATGCCAGAGTTATACAATAATTGGTGAGAAGTTATACAATCAATGCCTGAGTTATACAATAATTGATGGAAAATACTACAATCAATGCCTGATTTATACAATAATTGGTGAGAAATTATACAATCAATGCCTGATTTATACAATAATTGATGAGAAATGCTACAACCAATGCCTGAGTTATACAATAATTGATGGGAAATGCTACAACCAATGCCTGATTTAGACAATAATTGATGGGAAATGCTACAACCAATGCCTGAGATATACAATAATTGATGGGAAATGCTACAATCAATGTCTGAGTTATACAATATATGACAGGAAATTCTACAATCAATGCCTTAGTTGTACAATAATTGATGGGAAATACTACAATCAATGCCTGAGTTATACAATAATTGATGGGAAATACTACAACCAATGCCTTACTTAGACATTAAATAATAAAAATACTACAATCAATGTCTAAGTTAAGCAAAAATTGATGGGGAATTCTACAGTCAATGCCTGGGTTATACAATAATTGATGGGAAATTCTACAAGCAATGCCTGTGTTATACAATCATTGATGGGAAATGCTACAACCAATGCCAGAGTTATACAATAATTGATGAGAAATTTTACAATCAATACCTGAGTTGTACAATAATTGATGGGAAATGCTACAGCCAATGCCTGAGTTATACAATATTTGACTGGAAATGCTACAATCAGTGCCTAAGTTATACATTAACGTTATGGGAAATTATACAATTAATGGATATACATTAAAGTTATGGGAAATACTACAATCAATGTCTGAGTTACACATTAAATAATGAAAATACTACAATCAATGCCTGAGTTATACATTACAGTTATGGGAAATACTACAATCAATTTCTGAGTTACTCATTAAATCATGAAAAGACTACAACCAATGCCTGAGTTATACCTTAAAGAGGGAGATAACAAAAAACAGCATTTAATTGCATCGAACGGGGTCCCATAGGCCATCCTATCCATGTATGTGAGTCGTGCGAGTGGTATACGGCGTGAACATACACTGAACATGAATCTGCTAGTTCTTATGATAGAGTTTTGAAGGTGGTTTGTAATGGCCATCAAAATAGAGTTTCAAAAAACGTTGATAAACGGCTATGATAGCAATGATATAAAAAGGTGTAGTGTTTTATGCGACTCTTTGAACAATAAGGTCAAGAATTACTTATGGATAACAACTTCTTGGTCTATTGGGTGACGACGTTTCGATGTAGTTCTTACATCGTTATAAAAGTCATTGACTTTGATAACGATGTAAGAACTACATCGAAACGTCGTCACCCAATAGACCAAGAAGTTGTTATCCATAAGTAATTCTTGACCTTATTGTAACCTTCCAACTTCTAAATGCCATTGAAAGATTTGACTCTTTGAACAGCTAGAAAAAACATAAAAAAATAAAAACACACACGCTTTATCAAACTTATCGACAAACACAACTAAACGCATTTACGTTTACATGCACTTACAAAAGGTATTTTTGATGAAGCCCACCCAATGTCCTTATATTGTTGTGGAACTTGTCAGCATGCCATCCAAACAGAGAACTCCAATCATTTCTAGTCTCTGCAGGTACTACTCTCGACAAATATTACTTGTCATTTCAAGACTAAAAGTAATCTTGAGGTTCTGACATATTTCAACCTTCTGATCTGATAATTCCGTTCTTTCATGGTAACTTATTGGGGATGGACACGATTAGATCTCAATTTGAAAATTCTTTTAGAAGACTAATCCTTGATTAGATTGACAGGCAAGAAAAAATGGGATTGGACTGAGCCCCTGTCAGACTTCTGACTGCCATTCATTTTGGAAAGCTGAATGCACACACAAGAAACAATGGATGGGTTATCAGATATCCAAGACTTCCATCCATCACCATCTGTATTAGCAGATAGTAGTATTGACATATTCTCCAACCAGAGCCATCTGTTTCGATTAGTGAGTTTTGCCGTTAGCTCTTTTCTGTTCCCTAAGGTATACACATGTGAGTTAATCTCTGAATGCCATCTCAGTGACACGTGCTTTGTATTGAGTATACTTAATGACTGTTTTACAAGACTTTCAACTGTTGTGAATTTTTATCAAAAAAATTTGATTTGAATTTTACATTTCAATAAACGCCTTTTCTGTATACGACTAAAACCTCAACGGCGCATTCGGCTTTCAGAATTCAAACAAAATCGTCAAAGGTCTACTATTTATATCTTTTCGAAATCTGCAGGATACTATTTATTTATAAATATCCCATTAAACATCCTCCAGGAATGAAATATTCAGTCATCAATTTAATCCCCTAACAAAAGTCTGGAGATTAGAAACTTATTTATCTTTCATGTGGACAAACCAGCTCATGTCACTTATGTGTCAAAATACCGTTACTCGTTAGTCTTTGTGGAAGATCTGTTAAGGTTCACTGTTGTAGAAATAAAGTATACCAAATCAAAGCGTGGTGGAGCACCATGGATCGACAGCAGAGTTAATGGAACCCTCTGTAATAGAGCAAATTACTGTTGGTATTACGAACTAAAAAATAACTCTAACGTACACATAAAAAAGATACGAGCTAAATTTAGTGCGACTGGAATATATATTTATGAACAACAAAACACACGAGCACAGGGAAAATCTTCTTGTCTAAAATAACCTTGGAGACAATTTTCTAACTTTGTTAAAAAAGGGGTATATCATTTAGAATATGTAGTTAACAATATCAACTCAATGCATACTTACAAAAGCTGTGCTCATGTATTAACCAAAGCTTGGTTTACATAACTTCCAAACTATTTATAATAAAACAGACGTTATATTGTGTGTATTTCAGGAGGAAAAGAATCAAATACTGGTCACAAACGTCTGGCTGGATCAGGTCAGTTAACATCCTTATTTTTATAAAAACTAGCCCGCAGTTTGTTTGTTTTTTTGCTGTTTTATAATAAAGCACTTCAGTAAGGCACATATATTTCTATAAAATCACAGAGGGCCTCAGTCGGTTAGAGTGATATTCCCTCACTCCTACACAGACCTTCCATCGATGCGGCGGGGGTTCGAATTCATCTCAGACTTTTCACTCGATCGCCGTATGTGAAAGAGTTGCTAGGTACTCGCCGAAGGTCGGGGGTGATCTCCTGGCAATGGGCCTGGTCCCCCCACTAATCATGGCAACACCGCCATATAAGTGAAATAATTTTGAGTGCAACGTAAAACATCAAGCAATCTGTGAAATCACATAAAAAAATTAGCTTAAATATGTTTTGTCACCCACACCAAAAACTTAAAAAGTGTATTATCACGAACTTATACAAATATTATTATTATTATTATTAGGCTTCCAGCAAAAAGCTGGAAGCCTATTATTATTGTATTGATTGTTATTATTATTATTATTATTATTATTATTATTATTATTTTTCTTTTCCGCCAAATTTGTGTAACGCATAACTCTAAAACCGTAACAGCCACTATCGTGAAACTTGAACTACTGATGAGCATCGCCCTTCTTCATCTGATGTGAAAAATGTGGATGCGACCTTGACCTACTTTTCTCGTAACCTTGGAATAACCCAAAAATCAATTTATATTTGAAAAAGTTTCTTCTCTTAAACCGCTCAACCGATGCAGCTGATTTTTCATATACAGTTAGTACAGGTCACTGCCAAGAAAAGTTATAACTTTCGTGAATATCCGGGAAATTATTACTACATTTTTATTGGTCGAAAAATGTGATGTCATAATTTTTTTTTTATCTCAGAAAGTATCCATCCGATGAAGCCGAAACTCGACATAGACAAACTCAGAGAAGGTTTATACCACAAAATGACGTCTTACTGTGCGAATTTTATATCATGTGACCGTGACGTCATTTTGAATGTTAAAAATGTATAGACTTCTATCTTAACTATAATGAGAGATAGGACAACGGGAATTCCACCATTGACTTAACAGAGAGACTGCGCATGTTCAATACATTTACAAGTTTTTGATTGGACCAACACTTTGGCCGCCATTTTGAATTGTTACGAAAATCTATAAAACCCAATAACTTCCAAACAATGTAATCAATGAAGTTGAAACTTTGCAAGTATAAAGTCTATACACAGACATTAACACTGTACAAATTTCATCAATTTATATCAAGAACTTTTTTATTTTGATTGGTTAAAAATATCGTTTAATTAGAGTTGACGTAAAATGTTAACGGCTGAAAATATATTTATTGCAAACTAATGAAACTTTGAAAAATTAAAGCTGTACTAGAGCTTAACCTTGATGTAAATTTTCAATCATCTACTGCTAGTGGATTTTGAATAAAGTTAAAATGAGTTTTCCTTACTTTCGATTTCATGATAATAATATTAAAATTGTAAAATCGGTTCTACTTGTCCTATTCTATTCAAACAAGGATTTTTTCAAACTGCAACAATATTTCTAAATTGATTAAAACTATTCATGGATCAATTAACAACGTTTTAACCAAATTAAAAACAGTGGTACAGATATTAAGTTTAATCTACAAACAAAGAGATAAGGTTTTATAGTAACTCTGCCTTGATTATTTACTCTGTACACAAGACACCAGCTCTTATCAGCAGTGCGGTTCCCTTTGATGTGAGCTAAGCATCTACCGTCCAGACCATATACAAATAGGCATCTTCCCTCTGTTATCCAGACCGTTTACAAGTAGTGGTTATATTATATATAGAGCAGCAAGCGAGAATAGATTTATGAAATTCATACACACGTTCAGATATATTGTTTTTATAATTATAAAACAACAGCTTTCATCAAAAGTATTTAGCATTGTATTTAATTTTTTTCAGTTGATTAAAAATTGTTGTTGTAAACCAACTCAATCGCATTATTGAATTAACTCCAGTGGAATTACTGGAAGCCGCAGACCTGTACCGTGTACAGTTCTAGTTATTATTATTATTATTATTATTATTATTATTATTATTATTTTTCTTTTCCGCCAAATTTGTGTAACGCTAAACTCTTAAACCGTAACAGCCAGTATCGTGAAACTTGAACTACTGATGAGCATCGTCCTTCTTCATCTGATGTGAAAAATGTGGGTGCGACCTTGACCTACTTTTCGCGTAACCTTGGAATAACCCGAAAATCAATTTAAATTTGAAAAAGTTTCTTCTCCTAAACCGCTCAACCGATGCAGCTCATTTTTCGTATACAGTAAGTACATGTCACTGCCAATAAAAGTTCTGGCTTTCTTGGAATTCCGGGAAATTATTACAACATTTTCATTGGTCGAAAAATGTGATGTCATAAATTTTTTTTTATCTCAGAAAGTATCCATCCGATGTAGCCGAAACTTGACATAGACGAACTCAGAGAAGGTTTATACCACAAAATGACGTCTTACCGCGCGGATTTTAAGTCATGTGACCGTGACGTCATTTTGAATGTTAAAAATTTATAGACTCCTATCTTAACTATAATGAGAGATAGGACAACGGGCATTCCACCATTGACTTAACAGAGAGACTGCGCATGTTCAATACATTTACAAGTTTTCGATTGGACCAACACTTTGGCCGCCATTTTGAATTGTTACGAAAATCTATAAAACCCAATAACTTTCAAACTATGTAATCAATGAAGTTGAAATTGTGTAAGTATAAAGTGTATACACAGTCCTTAACACTGTACAAATTTTATTAATATATATTGAGAACTTTTTAAATTTTGATTGGTTGAAAATATCGTTTAATTAGAGTTGCCGTAAAATGTTAATAGCTGAAAATATATTTATTGCAAACTAATGAAACTTTGGAAAATTAGAGTAGTACTGGAGCTTAACCGTGATGTAAATTTTCACTTATCTACTGCAAGTGGATTTTGAATAAAGCTAGATTGATTTTTTCTTACTTTCGATTTCATAATAATAAGTTTAAAATTGTAAAATCGGTTCTACTTGTCCGATTGTAATCAAACAAGGATTTTTTCAAACTGCAATAATGTTTCTAAATTGATTCAAACTATTTATGACTCAATAAATAACGTTTTAACCAAATTAAAAACAGATATACAGATATTAACTTTAATCTGCAAACAAAAAGATAAGGTTTTATAGTAAATCTGCCTTGATTATTTACTGTGTAAACATACACCCCGCTCTATGCAGCAGTGTGGATCCATTTGATGTGAGCTTAGCATCTACTGTACAGACCATATACAGATAGGTATCTTGCCTCTTTTATCCAGACCGTTTACAAGTAGTGGTTGTATTATATATAGAGCAACGAGCAAGAATTGATTTGTAAAATTTATACACCCGTTCAGATATATTGTTTTTATAAAAATAAAACAGCTTCCATCAAATGTTTTTAGCATTTAACATTGTATTAAATTTTTTTCAGTTGATTTAAAATTGTTGTGAATCAACTCAATCGCACTGTTGAAATAACTCCAGCGGAACTACTGGAAGCCGCAGACCTGTACCGAGTACAGTTCTAGTTATTATTATTATTATTATTATTATTATTATTATAAAAAACACTCCATATAACGATTCATAACGTAGAAAGCACAGACAGACACAATATTTACTTTTATTTTGATGCCAGGAATGGACAGATGAATTTATGACATGGGAACCTTCGGAGTTCAATAACATTCAAATAATCCGTATACCATGTGAAAAACTGTGGCTACCAGATATTGTTCTCTATAACAAGTAAGTATTAATTATATGTGCGCACTTATTTATATTGAATTCACAAACATTTACTACATGTTGAACTTCTTATATTAGTCATAATGTTAACTTTAAGTCACTTCTTCGGTCTCTATTATATACTAGTTCTATAAGTCACTCGAGAGATAAAATCTTTTCCTCTTAACTGATATATATATTTATGAACACTAAAACACACGGGCACAGGGAAAATCTTCTTGTCTAAAATAACCACGGAGGCAAGTTTCTAATTGTGTTAAAAAGAGGTATATCATTTAGACCTTTATACCCCATCATAAATTGTTGTAATAAAGTAAACCTATGATATTTAATTAGGTTGACGACTGACAGGAGCTTGGCCTTAGTCAGTATAATTTTCTGGAACACTTTGTAATTACATTGACAATGCTTACGCATCTTAAAGGGGCATGAGCTGCCAAAATTCACAGTTTTTTCATAACTTCTGATCGTCACGGCAGTAAGAGGCTTTGAAGGCTATCGAAAAACTAAATGATTGGCGTTGGAATGAGAAAAACCCATACAGTATGTGGCCTGTATGAACCGAAAACGTGTTCAAAAGTAAACAAGATTTAAATAACCGGGACGACCATTCATTCATTCTAAGCCAAAGTTAGTTTAAAACAGTACTTTATCGTACATTTTCGAGACTTGAAGCATTAAAAAGCTTCTGAATTCTACCTCTTGAGAAAAATAGCCAATAATTTCAGCATTCTGTTTTAACGTCAAAATATCAACATTGTGGCAGCTCATGCCCCTTTAAGCTATAGTAAGAATATCGTCAGACTATATATTATGGGGTCATGGGAAAAGACAGTGAAAATCCCCCCACCCCACCCCACCCCCATACCCCTTTCCCAGAACTGATATATATATGTGCGTAAAACACCCTTATATGTTTTGTATCAATCTCTTTTTCGAAGATTAATTGAATGATAAAGGGTCCTCGGATACCAAAGAAGAGATATTGTTAAATTTATTTGTCTTTCTGTTCTGTTTTTCTCTTAAGCGCCGCTGAATACACGGATGGTCTGATGCCAGCTAATGCTATGGTCAAACATGATGGAAACGTGTTCTGGCCAGTGCCTACCAAATTACAGAGTTCTTGTAAAGTGGATGTGACGTATTTCCCGTTTGACGAACAAAGGTGTAAGCTAAAGTTTGGTTCTTGGACTTACGATGGTTTCCAGTTGGACATCACTAATAGATCAATGGAGGTAGATCTTTCTAATTATGTTCATAATGGGGAGTGGCAATTGGTAGATGTGGAGGTTCAGAGGAACGTGGTCTTCTACTCTTGTTGTCCGGAACCTTTCCCTGATGTTACATTCCACGTGGTCATCCAAAGACGCATTCTCTATTATATGTACAATGTGGTATTTCCTTGTATTATGATGTCCGCCTTGACTCTGTTGGTGTTTTGTCTTCCGCCGGACTCTGGTGAGAAGATTGCCCTGGGTATCACTGTTCTTCTAGCCTTTTCTGTGTTCATGCTGGCCATAGCAGAGAATTTACCTGAAACATCGGAATTTGTGCCTTTAATCAGTAAGTATCATTGGATTTATTTCTTTAAAGGCCCGCTTGCCGCCGTAGCCTGTTTAAATTTGCTAAGAAAACCAATTTACATGAGCTTACTACGACTAATACAACTAAACTTAAACATAGGACACATAAAACATGTCTAGTTAGCTTTAGAATGTAGAAATGGGGTGAAAAACAAACGAAGAATCGAAGCCTGATTACAACAACAACGATCAGTGTCGGTCAACTTTCGTGTTGGATTACCCTCATTTCAGGCCTTTTTATCTGTGGTTTACACTCAAACAATAATCAGCAGGCTTTTCCAGTCGCTGTTAACCGATCGTCAGTCTGTATTTCTCAGATAAATAGGCCTACGTAAAATTATACTGTGCCGTCAGTTCACTCACTCGACTGAAACATAAAATCGCCAATAGGGGGCAGTGTTGTTTGTTTACGTTACGGGCACCTAACAATTCAAATTTTCAAATTCAAATTAAAAATACAAAGTGTGGTCCAAACTTTTAAATTTTGGTAAAAAAAGAAAGTTCCTAACTTATATTGTCTGGGAAAAATACAGAAAACGGTCTTTCTTTTTTAATGTAAACAATAATCCTGATTTTCGCGGCAAATGTGCCTTTAATGTATACCACCAACATCCACTATACATAATCTTCCTACAAAACCGCAAGCCGTTGGCCTACCATGAACCCGCTAAAGGAACCAAGCGGCATCCTACTGTCGTTCGTACTGATTTATTGAATATCAGTGTGTGTCCTCCAAACTCTCTTTCATTTCCACTGTTAATCTCCTTACCTCCTGTTTAATGTTCCGTTAGGGCAACTACACTTTTAACAATGTAAGAATCGAACCCTTGGCAAAATATCTGGTTTCCATATTGTATCCAATATATCACATCTTAAGAAATAAGTTAAGAACTGGACAAATTATTCTGCTGGCTACAGAGAGGATGAACACAAATTTGACAACAAGGTTCGTTCTATAAAAACAGAACTAATTTAGTTTCTCTGTTTGAGGTCTTTACGGGTTATGTGAAATAAGATCAAAGCTAACAAGTATTTAGGAAAGGACTCCCAAATATTTCCCCAGAACTACAACATGGAACGATAGCTAGCAAATGTGACTATGTTGAGACGTAAAGGCACACTTGCCGCGAAAATTCAGAAAACTGTTTACATAAAAATAGTGGGCAAATTTCTGTATTTTTCCCAGACAGAAAAAATCAGGAACTTTCTATTTTTAGCAAAAAATGAAAGTTTTGGCATCATTAACTATTTAAATTTTGAAATTGTAAATTAGATTTATCACGTACCCGCAATGTAAACAAACCCCGAACCTGAACATGCGCACAAGCGCCCTAATGTTTTGAGTCGTGTGAGTGATCTAACGGCACAGTATAATTTTACGTACTTTATCTGAGACACACAGACTGACAATCGGGTAAGAGGGATACGAAAAGCCTGCCGATGATTTTTGAGTGTAAATCACTGATAAAAAGGCCTGAAATAAGGGTAATCCAAAACTTAAGTTAACCGACACTGACTGTTGTTGTTGTAATCAGACTTCGATTATTCGTTTGTTTTTCACCCCCATTTCTACATTCCATAAATAACTGGACATGTTTGATGGGTCCTATGTTTAATTGTAGTGGTGTTAGTTGTAGTAGGCTCGTGTAAATTGGTTTTCTTAACAAATGTTCATCAGGCTACGGCGGCAAGTGGGGCTTTAATGTAAAAATGATCACGTAGAAGATATACACCTGGCTTCTATTCAAAGATAAACACACGCAAATAAACATAATCAAACCATGACACCAGTTATCAATAATGCTGCATAGTTGAAACTCCAATTTTCAGCACAATTGAAATAAAAAAAATGTCTGTGGGGTTTTCACTAAATCACCGTATTTGGAAGAGTTACGAGGTACTCGCCACGGGTCGGGTTCCCTCGGGACAAAGAGTTCGGGTTTACCCCCGGCAATACCGCTATATAAGTGAAATGATCTTAAGTGCGGCGTAAACATTAATCATCCCTCCCCATCCCTCCCACAATAGCTATACTTCATCATTGAAAATGCTCAAGGAAGAATGATTTACTTGCTAGATTCCTATATTGATTATCTTTAACGGAGTTTTGCACTTTTTTCAACAATTGCCATAGAAGAAATCAACATTCCTTGGTCTGAAGGCTAGTATTTACCCCGATATTCCTTGGACTTCTTCCCCGTTTCAAGTCGAAATAAATTTACTCCAACTTTGCTAAACATGCTACTGAAACAAATTTACTTTCTATTTTGTCATCATTTTGAGAAAATCTTATAGATGTGTGATTAATTTTATCTGCAAACTGAACGTTAACCTATTCCAAACCCTTCTTAGTATAAAAGAAATTTATCGACAAAATTCAGTTGTGTTTAATTTTTATAATTGTATTGCCCAATTTGGAACAACCCTTATATTTGGTACTTATTCATGTTGTACGATAAAATAATTCCACTTGGCCCTGAAATAAAGTGACAGAGCACAATATTTGTACGTAGAAACTTATAACTGTCCAATTCTCAAATCAAAGGATGTACATGTGTATTCGAGAATAACTGCTCCTCGCATTTATATTCTGGGATTTTTTCTGAGGTTTCCTTGTGAAGGTAACGCATGTGGCGTTCAGCTGTACGGATGCTGAATTATCTTAATTAGCGAGCCAGTCGTTTTTATGTCTTCTCTCACACTGTTGTGAAACAAGGTTGATTGGGATCTTTCAGTGTATATACAGCGATGTGGTACTAACAGTCAACGTGTTTATGTGTACAGTAATTAGCAGTTAAAAGTTGCATAAGCTGCCAATATTCTGACATTTTTCATGAATACGCTGTTTCGAGTCCCTAAAAATCTTAAGGATTGACTTACATCGCACTCAAGATTATTTCCCTCACGGGTTAAGTGGGGGAGGAAACCGGGTCCATTGCCTGGAGGAAACTCCCGACCTTCGGCGAGTACCTGGCAACTCTCCCACATACGGCGATCTACGGATCTAGTGAACAATCCACCCGGACATTTTTCAATTTTGATTTAGTCTGAGCGGAACCGAGGCCCTGAGTGACATTGAGATAAAGATGTTTGTGAAGCCGTTAACCCGTTCGAACAGATGATGTGTTCTAATAAAAGACAAAATTCTGGGATGGAGGAATATATTTTTGGGAACAATTAGCTTACGAAATGTTTACTATATTTGCTAGCCCGTTTCACTTTTTTTTCTATCCAATAAAGCAGTTATTTTTGTAGGATATGGTCTAACGTTCCTCTCTCCAGATTAAAGACATTCTTTAAAAGATGTATTAAGTAAACTCAGTTCTTTAAAAGCATACATTGAATTTTGTTGGAAATACGCAATAGTTTTAATGGCATGCTGTTACCAATGGTTTAATCAGTGTAAAATCTGTTTGCCATGGAGATTGTGTCGGTTCACAGCAATTAATAACAGTTGAGATAGTTTTTATTGTACACATAATTACATTAGCTGAGGGTTAACCAGCTGGTATTGAACAATGTAGAGGTTTATTACTCAGTGTAGTTAGTCCTTAAGGCATCGTGTTCCGCTTATAAACTCTCTAAATGCTACTGGCATTTCTCGTCGTTGATTACTTTTACTTCACTTGTTCTAACGATCTCCTTAATTGATCTCTCATGACAAAAGTCCACCTTCAATTTAACGAGACACCAATATATTGTGCTTTCATACCAGATAAATCGGACGTTCCATAGAGTACATTTCCGAAAATGGCAGTTTGGTCGCCGGTTTATATATACAACAAACAGTGCTCTTTGTACCTTAACTCTCCTGTAATATCTCCCAGAGAAGATGTCTAATCAATCATAAGCCGATTGAAAACAAACTAACATCTAGTGAGTGTAATCAATTAGACCCGGAAAGTAGATTGTATTGCAGACCAAACACCCTGAGAACCAAGTCAAAGTTAAAACGCGCCCAAATTTGAACTGTTCTTTGTAGATTCTAATTATCACAATAAGACGGCGCTGCCGAAATTCACACTTTTTTTATAATTTCTGATCGTTACAAGAGTAAGAGGCTTTGAAGGCCATGGAAAAAACTAAATGAATGGAGCTGGAGTGAGGAAAATCCATACCGTATGTGGCCTGTACGAACGGAAAACGTGTTCGAAAAGTAAACAAAATTTAAATAACCGTGACGACCATTTATTATTCTAAGCCAAAGTTAGTTCAAAACAATACTTTATCGTACATTTTCGAGACTAGAAGCACTAAAAAGCTTCTGAGTTATATATCTTGAGAAAATAGCCAATAATTTCAACATTCTGTTTTAACGCCAAAATATCAACATTTTGGCAGCTCATGCCACTTTAAATAATTGACAAATATTAACAAAATATCCATGCATTCAATGGCTTGTATTAACAGAACAAATGCCCAAAGAGTAAACAAAACTGAGATAAACGGGGTGAATTTATACACTCTGTATGTGGTTTTTGACTGTTTTTATTTATGTCTTAGTTATGCTTTTTTGTACTGGTTTGTTCAAATGTTCATGTTCTGACTCAGGTTATGGTTTCATATTTTTCATATTTTATGACTCATGAGAGTTTTGTGACCGGTTTTTAAAACTTTCATTCTAAAGGGAAAATATAGACATTTTGACTGCAATAGCGAAAAATATAGATTTTTATGAAACAAGTACAAATTACAGAAAGGTCAGTTAAAGAAAAAGTGGCTATGATTTATCTTTTTATTAATATTTTTACACATTATACCTAAATGGGATGCGGGCAGCATTGAAAGTTTTACTGGTCCATCGTATTTGTTTATTTATAGTTCGGAATTCAGTTTATGCATGTGTGTTTTTGCTTAACCAATTGCATACATAACCTATGACATGTGGCATAATGGAAGGTTAACACTAGCCATGTGTAATTTAATGTAATAAGCATATCAAGTATGTGTCAAATTTTCAGGATGTGGATGAAGCTTTCACTTGTTTTAATGACAAAATCTGTGCTTTGTATGACAAATATTTTCCCATTACTACTTTAACTCCTCCAAAATGCCCTATTATAAAACCGTGGATTACACCAGCCTTATTGAAATCTGTGCACTACAAAAATAAGCTGTATCGGGATCAACTTAAATACAACCATCCAGCAGTAAAACAAAAATACCGTGCATATCGTAATAAACTCAATAAATTAATATCAAGCTCACGCAAATCATATTTCGAAAAACAATTTAACAAATTTAATAATGAGATCAAAGGAACTTGGAAAATACTAAATCAACTTCTACAACGTGGACAAAAATCTACCCTTCCAAACTCTTTCCTAATTAATGACAACCAAATAACTGACAAAAACCAAATAGCAAATAATTTCAACTCTTACTTTACAACAGTCGCTGAAAACTTACAAAAAAATATACCAAATTCTCCCATAGCAGCTACTGATTACTTACCTGATATAACCAATTCCGATTTTAACTTTTCAACTGTTACATCCTCTGACGTAAAATCAACTATAAATGATCTAAAATCCACTGCTGCAGGACTGGACGGTATTACTATATCTTCATTAAAACTTGTTTCACACCTCGTATCAAAACCACTTACCCATATCATTAATCTCTCTCTCACATCCGGCAGGTTCCTAAATTCTCTAAAAATTGCTAAAGTCACGCCTGTTTATAAAGCAGGTGAAGTTCAAGTCATGAATAACTATCGCCCAATATCTGTTCTCTCTTCATTCAGTAAAATCATCGAACGTCTCGTATGCAATATGATGTTAGGGCATCTCGAAACCTATGACTTAATTTCAACCCACCAATACGGCTTTAGGGCAAATCACTCTACACAATCAGCAGCATCTTCCTTATTCCACAGCTAAAGAAAATAATTTTTATAATATAATAACATTCCTAGATCTTTCAAAAGCCTTTGATACAGTTAACCATGACATTTTATCTCTCAAATTACAACACTATGGCTTTCTCTCTCCTTGGTTTCGTGACTATCTCTCCAACAGAAAACAAAAAGTAAATTATAAAGGCACACTTTCCTCCTTCTCCTCTGTTTCAACTGGTGTCCCCCAAGGCTCTATTCTCGGTCCCATCTTATTTTTAATATATATCAATGACATAACTACCTGCTCTTCACTTCTAAATTTTACATTGTTTGCCGATGACACCAGCGTTTCCTATTCATCAAATTGTATACATGACACTGTTAATATAATGAACCAAGAACTTAAAAATATTCAACTTTGGCTACAAACTAACCGACTTTCTTTAAATATTGCCAAATGTAAATACATGATTATCAGCCCGAATAAACAACCATCACCTGCCCACACTGACCTACTCATAAATAACACTGTTATCGAAAAAGTCAAAGAATTTAAATTTCTAGGTATAATTTTTAATGACAAACTGACATGGATATCTCATATAAACTATATTTCTAAAAAAATCTCACGTAATATCGGAATAATCAGGCACATTAGAAATAGTCTTAATAAACACACACTTATCATCCTTTATCATGCTTTAATATACCCTTATCTGACATATGCCAATTCTCTATGGGGAAATACCTATAAATCACACTTGAATTCTTTATATCTCTTACAAAAAAAGCTGTTCGCATCATAACTTACTCAAATAAAATTGCTTCTACTGCCCCAATTTTCCAACTATTAAAATTTTTAGATGTTTATAAACTAAATGTTTATACCACCATACTTATCGCCCACACATTTATTCACCACCAGTTCCGTCTACCTTATTCCCAGCGAATGCTTTTCTCTAGACAATCAGATATCCATCAGTATGCTACAAGATCTAGCAACTACAATTTATACAGGCCATTCTACAAAACAAATTTATCCCTTCATACACTAACAGTTAAATGCCCTCGAGTGTGGAACAACCTCCCAATAAAACTGAAAACATTAACCTCAACTTCACTCTTCAAATCTTCTCTTAAACAGTATCTACTGGCATCAATTTAAAAAGAAACGAATAAGAATAAGTGAATTATGTTTGTAAGGAAACTATATATTAGTATATTTTTTAACCTTTCGCCATCTTACTTTTGAATGTTAAATTTTCCCTTTATTAAATCTATGGGATATAACAAGTTCTTCAGGAGCTTTATTCCCGCCTTTTATGTTCAATATTATATTGTATTTGCACTTCTTAACTATGGTGAATAAAAATGAAATGAGTATCAGTCAATGGTGTAAAAGAGAACCCGACTGATGTGTATCTTTACGTTTGTCCATTCTTTAATAACCGCCGCAATATCTGAATTTCCATATTGCGTCTTTCCTATTAACGGAGTTCTTAAAGTGGCATGAGCTGCCAAAATTCACACTTTTTTCATAATTTCTGATCGTCACGACAGTAAGATGCTTTGGAGGCCATCAAAAAACCACCTGATTGGCGTTGGAATGAGGAAAATCCATACAGTCATACATACATCAGGATAGTTCTGTGAATCAAAAAAAGTTTTGAACATTTTGTGTAAGCGTAGAACCTTTATGGCTTTGTCTATAACAGTATAGCCATTTGAAGGCATATTGTCACCTTTTCAAAGTGAATCGATATTAGTAGTCTCGCGCGACATAAGCCTTCCACACACGGGTTTGGGGTTCGTATCCGACTCAATCCAAAGATAAATCGATTACTCCATTTATCATTACCAAAGATTTGATTACTCCAATTAATGTTTTACGCCGTACTTTAGTGACCGTTTGGCTGGACAACGCTCCTGGCCATTAACGGCTCGCTTTGCTGCCTCTGTTAGAAACAAAATGTCTACCAGTTGGTGTCAAATGTTCTATATCTTTTACAAATCTGACATCTGACAGTTCTTCTCAATAATTATTTACTATGAAAAAACATTTGAACAACGATTAAGAGCCATATAAAAATTGGGCTGTCGATATCAAAGGCACGCACGTCATCAACACGCTTTTCTTCGACTTGGACTAATGGAAATTGTGTTGTCTGTAATCTGACTATATCGCTTTACGGAAGCAACAATTGGAGCAAATTATTTTGGTCTATTACACAATATGGTAGTTATATTAAAGTATATAATATTTCCTCGTGTATCATAACTTGTTGCAGTTTTTGTCTATCTTTGTTATTGTCTCAATATACGTACCATGCTTTGAAGAGGAGCAATATGATCTTGTTTGATGTAAATGTCTGCATTGTTAAAGAAACTGATGTCATTTTAGCTAGTTTAGTGAATTTGAGAATTCCGTCTGTTTGTAGTTTTTTTATAGAGACTGAATCCCGGAATAAAATTAATGATCCCCTAGCAAGACGTTCTAAACCATCAATTCTCCTTATTGCCTTTTAGACTTTACTAAATGTCTAACTGCCATGTATTGCTGGGACTGCGATTGATTTGCTGCTTATCGCGCTCACCACAAGCTCACTCATTCAGATCTCCTTTTTTCTTGGGACGTTTTAGCCGCCATTGTTTTCTTGGAGTCCGATCGATTCTTTATTGTGTCACTCAGTTGCTACATAGTTTCCAAAATCAGTCATATTCGGGAGAAGAAAGTTGAAATCTTCCGAACTAATTGGGTCTGATGCTGGCTACATTGGTACAGAGATTATTAAATATAGCAATATTCTAATCATCCAGGATTTAAACAACACATATAGAGCAACACTCTTTTCAATCTTATTTCCTCCGAGCAAAGAGTCCGGTTTTCTCTAAACCTGGCAACGCCGCCATATAAAGGAAATAATCTTGAGTGCCACATGAAACATCAATTAATCAATCAATTTATATCGAATAACAGATAAGTACGCCAAAACTATATCCATGCCATTAATTTATACCTATGACAATTGACTGGTTTACCTATTCACGATAATCTATGTGGGTAAGAACGAAACTATTTTCAATAGCGACAAAATCGGATGTATTTCTAAAAGTTGCATGAGCTGCCAAATATAGGGAGAATGTCGTTGCAACTGAATTAGTTTATTGCTTGGGTGATTGTTGGAATCAAAAACATCTAGATGAACTCTTGATGAACCGTTTTGTGTGAACCATTTCTTATAGAATTGAGTTAGGTTCCATCTGCACCTTCTTTTAGAATAGTAGCTAGTCTTTTCTATCTACGTTTGTAATACAACACGTTTGTAATTGTATGGTAGAAAGTGCCACTTTGTTCTGAGGGTTTTTCTTCTTCTAATATACACGCTGAGTAACATGTCTTAGTTGATATAATCGTGACCTGTGCTCGCCCACCAGTCGTCTTTTGTGAATACTTAATCTCCGAAAGATTTGAGTCAGCTTTTGGGATCTGGTCCAAACGTGATGAATTGTAAGGCATGTAAGATTTCAAACGTCGCTCCAAATGATCAACGTAAATGTTTCTATCTGGGGTTTAGATCAACTCGTACTTCACTAAATAAGTCTTCAGAGATTGATATAGATTTGAAGAAACAGATCAGTCTATTCCTACTACGATTTATTTTTTGGGTTTCAATTTTTCTTTTTGGCTTTAAATTTATCATGAAATATATTATGGCATTATGACATGTATAAAACAAATGACATACCTCCCTAACACAACCTTTCTATGGTTATTTTAGGAAAGAAGATTTCCATATACTCCAGTGTTTAGTATTCCGAAATATGATAAAATAATCATATGAATATAAATTAATTCCTAACATCGATAAACACTCTGATTGGGGTTTCATGATATATTTTTGAACACTTAAACACACAGGCATAGGGAAAATCTTCTTGTCTAAAATAACCAATGAGACAAGTTTCTTATTGCGTTAAAAGGGGACATATCACTTAGACCTTTAAACATAATCATAAGTTGTTAAAATAATCCACAAGCGATTATATTTAATCGGTTTGACGACAGGCAGGATTTTGGCCTTTTATAATTTTCTGAAATGGTTAATTTGGCAACAAACCATCAGTATTTTTGATAAAGCTAACCTGTCAATTTGCTATGAGTTTTAGATAGTAATCAATTGGGGGCTTGGGTTTGTGTATTTTCGAAATAAAGAGGACCCTGTTTTTAGTATTAAGAAAATGCCAACATTTTCAGGCCTAATTTCCTTGTCAAGTTTTTGGTAATAAAGGGCTGTTTAGCTGCCGTTCTACTTCTCAATATAATCTTTTCTATACATACATATAATAACTATATAGCCGAGCAATTATCAGCAGGTTTTTTAACGATATATGTTTTGATTTCCCATTTAGCTTACTTAAGGCAAGACGTTCTGACTATGTAAAGCCCGGTATACACTGAGAGTTTTGCTGCGACCAGACTCGACGCGACTGCACCCGACTCGAGTCGGGTATAGTCGGCTTGAGTTGCGTCGCGTCGTAGACCGGTATACACTTCACACAACTGAAGTCATTGGGAGACATGACGTTTGGAACTCTCTAGCAGAAAAAGGTACAAAAAAGACGCTTGTTTGACGTCACGTGACTGTAGTAAAGTTTCTGATTGGCCTACGGATTCAGACTCTCTACGACGATCGTCGCAAGAGTGGATACACTGTCTGACCAGACCCGACTCAACCCGATTCTTGATCAAATATCTAGCACGTCCAGATCACTCCCGACCCGACGCAACTGAAGCCGACTGACACCGATTTGCGTCGTGAACTGGTATACACTACACTTTTTCTCTGCGACGCGACGCGATTTTCCAGTCGGGTCGGGTCGGGTCGCAGCAAAACTCTCAGTGTATACCGGGCTTTAGGTTATGTTGCTTTCTAAGATTATCCAAACCATCGAATTTCCTTTATACAGAGTCACGATTTACGTTTATATCTGAATCATACATGTGAGACATACATAATTTGATTATTTGGCGGCTTCATTCTGTTGAATGATGTGTGGCACCATACATGTAAAAAGGGGCGTGTAGCCGCTTTAAGACGTAAAAGAATATCGGTAGATATCACCTAGACCTATTATTCTGGAGAAGTCCATAACATGGACTAATTTATCAATGGAAAAGTCCCTATCAAATAATGATTTAGGGCAAGGCTCTAATGAAAGTCCTCTACCGACCATATCACCAGCAGTGAGTTTGTCAATGGATATATTAACATTATATTATTTTCCTATTTATTTTAAAGTGGCATGAGCTGCCAAAATGTTGATATTTTGAGGTTGAAACAGAATGTTGAAATTATTGGCTATTTTTCTCAAGACGTACGATTCAGAAGCTTTTTAGTGCTTCTAGTCTCGGAAATGTACGGTAGAGTATTGTTTTTAACTAACTTTAGCTTAGAATGAATGAATGGTCGTCCCGGTTATTTAAATTTTGTTTACTTTTCAAACACGTTTTCGGTTCGTACAGGCCACATACTGTGTAGAGTTTTCTCATTCCAACGCTAATCATTAAGTTTTTCGATGGCCTTCAAAGCCTCTTACTGTAGTGACGATCGGAAATTATGAAAAAAGTGTGAATTTTGGCAGCTCATGTTACTTTAAATGAAGTCTTTGAAGCCAGTGTGTATACATGCAATTTGCTGTATCTTCGGTCCAGTGAAATTTGTCCATTGCTACTTTAAAGTGGCATGAGCTGCCAAATTGTTGATATTTTGACGTTGAAACAGAATGTTGAAATTATCGGCTATTTTTCTTAAGACGTATTATTCAGAAGCTTTTGAGTGCTTCTAGTCTCGAGAATGTACGATAAAGTATATTGTTTTGAACTTACTTTGGCTTAGAATGAATGAATGGTCGTCCCGGTTATTTAAATTTTGTTTACTTTTCGAACACTACTCTGGTTCGTATAGGCCACATACTGCATGGGTTTTTCCTCATTCCAACGCCAATTATTTAGTTTTTCGATGGCCTTCAAAGCCTCTCACTGTCGTGACGATCAGAAATTATGAAAAAGTGTGAATTTTGGCAGCTGATGCCACTTTAAGCTTCACTGGCTGGTAATACAGAAGATGACTAAATCTCTACAGATGAGCGAGTTGGGAAAAGTCTTCCTAACCTGCCTGCTTGGAATTAACATTCAGAATGATCTCCATTGGACGCTTCAAACGGAAAGCGTAGTTAAGAAAGTTAAGTGTAAGCTATACTTACTCTCCAGAATTAAACAGTTCCTCCCAATACCAGCCAGAATTAAATTTTACAATGCTTTTATCTTGCCACATTTTGATTATTGTCTAACTGTTTGGGGAAATGGAAATGTGAGAGACATGTCACGCTTAGAATCTCTGTTAAAAAGATCCATGCGTCTGATCTTGGGTTACCAATCGGACACACCCTCGGCTGTTATGTTCAAGGAATTGAAATGGTATCCTCTTTGTTATCGTTTTAAATTCAATACAGTCGTATTAGTACACAAAATCAGATACGGTCTAGCCCCTCCCCATATGTCACAACTCCTTAGCCCATATCAATCTGAAAAGAGCCTTCGGTCAACTACTCAGAAGACTTATAAAATACCATTTGCTCGAACTGATCTTTTACGGAAATCATTCAGAGTTACAGGACCTAGTTTATATAACGATCTTCCTGAGTCAACACGAAAAATCATCACAATTCCAGGTTTTAAAAGGGCATGTCATAAATTCTATTTTCAAAAGTATTTAGACGGTATCAGTTCACCGTAACAAAAAAATTTCTTCTTTATTTTATTGTTCTTGCTTTTTCTTTTATTTTTAATACTTTGTTGTTTTTCTGTACATATTGTTAATATTATTATAGCCCTCGACCCTTACGAAAAGAGGCATATAACCTATAAGGCCATCGAGTTGAAATAAAGATTATTATTATTATTATTATTATTATTATTATAACCGCTGTCATCATATTGCGCATCAGATTTAACGAAATGTCTGGCTCGGTAGTTGTCTTGTCACTGATACTATTCAATATAATATTCAAGATAAGTTTCTCAGGTTTGGGATCTGTATATTTTTAATTAGAGTCCGAAAGGAATTGAAGTTGGTACCAGGAAAACATTCTACCTGCATATCAGGGTGGGGGTCAAGGTTAATTCTAGATAGATTAGAATCAATTATACTTTCTTTTTTACATTAGGAATGTGCCATTTAGACAGGGTTGCGAGTACCTCTCGGATGAGATATCACTGCATCTGAAGATCTCATAGGCTGACAAAATTGGAGAGAGGGAGCAGAGGTACTTGATCTAGGAGAGGGGCCCTAAGTAGAAACTGGGGAAGTTGGTGGAAGAAAGGGTAAAGAGGTACTAGGTCTAGGGGAGCGAGGCTGAGATGGTAGAAAAGAAGGGGCATAGATACTAGGTATAGGGAATAGTGTGTGTGTGGGGGGGGGGGGGGGGGGCAACGGCGAAGGGGAAACGGGAGATCGAGTTATAAGTCTAAGAATCAGTGTCTGCAGGGGGGGAGGGGGGACTAGATCACACATGTCGACGGACTGACGGACCGATGGGTTTGGGGAGAGGTTGGTGAGCTAATCTGAGTAGTGGCAGTAGAAGTGACCGAATAAGTGATGTAAAAAAAAAGAATAAAATTCTGAATGATCGAAAGTTGTAATTTACCTTTATAATTCTGCTTGCCCCATTTCAATGCATTAATGAAAGCACTGTCAAGGTTTAGGCCATTAAGGGACCTGGCTGAAGTCAATGTTGTTATATAATGCGTTATGGTTGTCATGTGTGTCTTTAAGGTTACTTTCGGATACAGAGTCCGGTTTTCTCCCCACTCAACTTGGCATTCCCACTGAATTGTCTCCATGGTTATTTTAGACATGAAGATTTTCCCTGTGCCCGTGTGTTTATCGTTCATACAGATATATAAAGTGAACTAGTATCATAAATGACATGAAACTCAACCAATCAATCGAAACCGTGATTACTACAGATTATTACTAGGTCTATACAAAGCTTAGAGGTTTTCTCGAGGCCTCCATGTCACGCCATCGATACTCAACATTTATATTCATTATTTCATTATAAGTGACTGAAGCTAAAGGATTCCACATCTTTTCGGAGAATTCAATTTAAATGGCCTCTAAACACGAACGACAATGCGACCTTTCTCGCTGTCGTTTTACAAAATATGAATTCCAGTCAATATTCAATGTGTTTGTAAAGTTGCCATTTTATTTGAAACCCCGGGAATTGAAATCCACCGTCTTCACAGTAAACGAACAGACGGAATCTTTCCATTCTCTCCGGGACTGGAAGCTTTCCAGATGGTTGGATGAGTAAGGTTTTAACCTAACCTCACTTTACTCTATCTCCATTATTCTAGAGTTAGCCTATTATTGGAGATGGTCCCCTTAAGGTCTGTAGATTGATACCCCCTTGTCGGAATTGTCATAAAGTTAGTCGGTGCCACAGACAGCATCCAGTTTGGGTATCAATTGATTTAATATAAGACCATCTCCTAAGACCAATTTACTATCTCTACCTTTTTTCATGATTTAGACGAGGTCGATAAATCAGTTGTTGTAATGGACCTGATCAAATCACAATCAAGATTTAATCTCACGGTTTCTGTCTATTCACACTGACTAATTTTTTATACAGACTTGGGAACTTTTTTGTCATTAAAGGATATGGACACGCTTTTCGTATATTTTGAAATCTAATAGATGTGATTTGCATATTTCAATCATGTATGTAGATGCTTATATTATACATGATTAATTTAACTATGAATATTTTTTTATTTCACAGGTATCTACTTGACGATTGTCATGTCCTTGACGTCATTGTCCGTTATCATGACAGTTTTTGTGTTAAACCTTCATCACAGAGGGCCCAGTAAACAGGCCGTTCCAATGTGGCTTAGGAGCATCTTTTTGGGAAGATTATCCCGATGGCTTTGTCTGTCTGGTGGAGAAAATACATACAAAGAATATTTAAAGAACGATACTGCACAGTTTTTAAGAAAGGTATCTCTCAAAATGACTATTGAAAATATGGCGCAGGAACTGAAAGACGATCTTGAAAATGGAATGACAGATACATTGTTAGAATCTAGCGGAATACCTTACAACGATAGACAAGACAATCGACAGAGTACAAACCTACCAAATGATCACTATCGAAAAACAAACAATAGATCACAGAGAAGTCTCTCTAAAACAAATGATGAAATTCTTCGTGCTCTAAAGCGCCTAATAGATAAACACGATAGAGAAGACCAAGAGTATGAAATAATACAAGAATGGCGACGAGTGGCCCAAGTGGTAGACCGTATTCTATTTTGGATATTTTTAACCGGTACTTTAGTCTCCACACTGACTGTTCTGGTGATTGCCCCCTTAACGAGATCATTTTAACTTGTCCGGATCTTTTCCATGCAAAGTCCTGGCCACTCACATTGATTGATGCGTACTGTGGAATTGAAAATGTTGACCTGCCATTCTGCTTTGCTCTCTCATCCTTAGCCGATCAGTGGATGGTGTCTCGCCAAGTCCCCGGTCGACATTAGACCTGCAGGAGTTTTTTTTATACTTCTCGGCTTGAATCGGCTACCTCTAGAAGACATGACTGATCAGACCAGAGCAATTGTCCAGTACCAAATGGGAGGAAAATTATCACAAAGCCTTAGGAGTGAAAAGGACCTTAGAATGGATGTTGTTAATAACTAAAACCTAATAAGTTGGATGCTATAGACCAATTTACTGTCTGCCGATTTAACCGAGATATAACCAATCAGGCACAAGGCGCTCTGACGACTCCCCCCAAAATAATATAAGAAGAAATTTTTTAACAATTAATTATTTGGACAATATGAGTTGACCAGTAGTTAACCACTAGACAACACCAATGCTGTATAAATACATGTACATCAAATCATCCATCCATTTTATACACAAAGATTTAAACTGAGCACACTTTAGTTTGGCACGTAGATTAGAAAAAAAATGGACATTGAAACATACAAATATTATTTCCGAACATTTGACTACATAAATCAGGTTGAGAATCAGAAATGATTCAGTGTTAATCGATAACGTATTGGTTTTGGTGAAATTGTAAGACACTTTTGATCTATATTGTTATATGAAGTCCTAAGCAAATACTGTTCCAATAGACACAATTTACAGTGTGCGCTGTTCATTTTGACCTTTAGGTATTGACGGAAAAGAACAGTGTTTTGGATTAGTCAGAATATGCTTTTATAATTTAAGACAATCTTGCATTGATATGCCGTCAAAGTAATTTCTCAAGCCAGGCGTAAGTTGCGTCGGTCGTAAATCATTGTTGTATAGGAACTTACGACCTAGTGGCAACTGGGCTGTGTTGTAAGCCAATGCGCACCTTTAAGCCAGCTTTGTAACACTGGAGTCAGGACGTTATCAGTCATTCCATCACAGCATAACATTTTAACGGGTCTCTCAAAATTAATTCATTGCATGCCGAGAAGTTAATTTTAGAACTAAGTAAATAAACTTTTTATTCCCTGAATTTAACTTTCTTTAACCAAATATGAGGTCAGCTGGGTGGCCGATTGTTCGTTTGGTTGATTGATGGATTTATTCGTCCATGTATTGTTGGATTAATAGATCTGTCTCAATGCTAATACCTTGGTTGATTGATGGCTGATTGGTTAAATGACTGTTTCCTTGCTTAACTAATTTTATTTTATTGTTAACGTCGTTTACTAATGATAAGTGACTGTTTCAAAAAATGTCAGCATTTATTACGCTATTCTCAAACTCAAACCATTAATCACAAAAAAGCTTTCAAAGTTAAACACCATCTTGAACCCAAAACAGAACACAAATTCCACCAAAAAACACGCTCTATTATGCAAATGTATTCGTTTTTGGATTCATTTTATATATGTTTCAATAGTTCTGTTCGATCTATACATCTTTGTACGATATTCTCAAAGATTTGTGTATGTACGAAAACTTTTATGTAGGGAACTTTTAATTCACTGTCATGAAGTAAGTAATGAAACGTTTTATTGACCAATCTGATATCTAAATAGAAAATGACGGATGGTTGGCTTTTTATCGACATATCCCAGAATGCAGCTTCCTCAATATATATATCTGTCAAAACACGTTATATAAACATTGGGACATTGTATTTAAAACTATACGAGAAATTAAATACATGTCGGAAATATACCACATATATTTACAAGAAAATAATACAACGTTGATATTTGTAAACTTAGCTACCATAACGGACCGATCAATTACAGAAAGATTACTCGGACAAATCGATGTTACAAAAAGTTTTTCATTTGACTTATTCTAGAGAAAATCTGCAGATGCTACACATGCCATATATGCATTATAAACAAAGGAATCGGAATAAACAGGATGTGTGAAAAACCACTGAAGAGAGTATTAAGCTGGTTAGGTCATATGTTTGTGAGGAAGAAAGGAGGATTACCAGACAAAGAATGGCTAAATAAAGCTGACATGTACTTTGGGAATTAAAGCCTATGGCATATTCTGCTTAATTAAAACGACTTCAATATGAGCCGATTTGAAAGTCAGAAAGCTTAGTAAAATCAATTTCAGCTGTATTCTCTAGGAGGGAATCTTATGTGATATTAATATATTACGGTCACGAATGACCTAATACGATGGAGCCGATTTTCATTTAAACACCATTTCCCACCTAATTAATTCTCTCCTAATCTCTTACCAAGGTTATTTTCGTACAAAGAACTACAATGACCGTATTTCCTACTCAACTGAAATACACCAAATAATTTTAATTGTTTCGAATTTGTTAGTTTCCATTGTTAAAGGCACACTTGCCGCCGTAGCCTGTTTAAATTTGCTAAGAAAACCAATTTACATGAGCTTACTACGACTAATACCACTAAACTTAAACATAGGACACATAAAACATGTCTAGTTAGCTTTAGACTGAAAAAAATGGGATGAAAAACAAACGAAGAATCGAAGCCTGATTGCAACAACAACGATCAGTGTCGGTCAACTTTCGTGTTGGTTTACCCTCCTTTCAGGCCTTTGTGTCTGTGGTTTACACTCAAACAATAATTAGCAGGCTTTTCCAGTCGCTGTTAACCGATCGTCAGTCTGTTATTCTCAGATAAATAGGCCTACGTAAAATTACACTGTGCCGTTAGTTCACTCACTCGACTGAAACATAAAACCGCCAATAGGGGGCAGATCGGTTTGTTTACGTTCCGGGTACGTAACAATTCAAATTTTCAAATTCAAATTAAAAATACAAAGTGACGTCCAAACTTTTAAATTTTGGTAAAAATAGAAAGTTCCTAACTTATATTGTCTGGGAAAAATACAGAATACGGTCTTTCTTTTTTAATGTAAACAATATTCCTGATTTTCGCGGCAAGTGTGCCTTTAACATTGTTCTCGATCTTCATGAGAAGAGATATTTACCTATGTGGACATTTAGATATAGATAAAGATCATATATCTTTAAATGGACACTGGGGACTGCGGATGAACAACTTATGATAAACTGATTATAGGTTATAGTTTGATCTGAATCTCATTTTGCTCTAGATGATAATTAAAATGGCATGAGCTGCCAAAATTCACACTTTTTTCCTAATTTCTGATCTGGTCACGACAGTAAGAGGCTTTGAAGGCCATCGGAAAACTAAATGATTGATGTTGGAATGAGAGAAATCCATAAAGTTTACGGCCTAAACGAACCGAAATAGTGTCCGAAAAGTAAACAAAATTTAAATAACCGGGACGACCATTCATTTATTGTTCATTCTTGAGATTAGAAACGCTAAGAAGGTTCTGAATTATACGTCTTGAGAAAAATAGCCAATAAGTTCAACATTCTATTTTAACATCAAAATATCAGCAGTTTGGTAGCTCATGCCACTTTAAAGTGAACTGATCTGCCAAATTATCTTTCATTTAAAACAATCTTTTGAAATTATCAGCTTTTTCTCGCGAAGTACTAATAAGTAGCTTTGTAGTGCTGCTAGTCCCGATTTTGTACGTAAGGTAGCGTTTTGAACTGACAAAGGCATAAAATGATTGCTATCTACATGTATCTTGATTAGAATACCACCCCAGGCTGTACGTTTTAAAGTCAATTATTTAGTTTTGCTATACAATAAAAAAAAACGCACGTCAGACTGCTGTGTAGGCCTTGCCTTGTGCCTTTAAATAGCTCTTAAACGCAAGAGAATGCTTATACTCGATGGCAAGACTCAGATAAAAGTATAAATATATATATTTACCAAAACGTCGGAGAAACTCAGAATTGTCTACGACAAAGCGCGGCCAACTATTTATCTAGTGTTAGACTTAAACATTTCAACAATCTAAGTCATTCGGTTAAAGACCATTTCGAAATCATGCCCATTGAAAAAATCCCTGTTCTCACTTCCGCTGCAGATACCAAGCACAAACGTTTAAAAACGGAAAGTGTTTGGATTCAAGCGTTACAAACTATTTATCCTTTGGTATGATGTCATGAAAAAACTATAATGCCATTTGCATTTCAATATAACAAGGCCAGCATCGTTATGGCCAAGATTATAGTAGAAGAATACAAACTACTTCAAAATACTAATGATAAAATATTAAGACATCACCACGTCGTCAGTTGTTTTTAACAACACGAGCTTTCGACACTTGTGTTGGTGTCTTCGTCAAGTGTAACCGAAAGATGTCGAAAGCTCGTGTTAAAAACAACTGACGACGTGGTGATGTCTTAATTTTGTATCATTAGTATGGAACCCACGTTTAAAGTGAGTTTCAAACATTTCTAACATCAAAATAGAATGGCTCGGCCTCTGACCCAAAGGCCAGTCATTGCTTATAAAAAGAACAAGTGTTTGAAAGATATACTGGTCAGGGCTAAACGTTCTTGTCTGTCCTCTACGTATGTTTTTCTGGCGGGAATCAAAATTTTCAATTTTTTTTCCAATGATTCTATGGGGTTCGATCTCAGTCTACCGATGTCCTTGTCATAGCTGAAGATGCGTAAGCATTAGCAATGCATAACAAGTGTTCCAGAAAATTCTACTGACTAAGGCCAAACTCCTGCCCCTCCTCTCAGTTTATTACAAAAATTTATGATTGGGTATAAAGGTGTAAATAATATACCTCTTTTTAACACAAATAGAAACTTGTCTCGATGGTTATTTTAGACAAGAAGATTTTCCCTGTGCCCGTGCGTTTTAGTGTTAATGAATATATATTTAAAAAGTTACACATTCTTTTGAACCTAGCACCCCTATCAATTTTTAGATATAGATTCGTCCATGGGGCGACCATGCAGCTTTAACGTAGGGGTTACATTTTGTAAATTTTAAATAGAAAATAAAGTAAACTACTAAAATTAAGTTTTTCTTTACCTTAAAGTTAATGTGTTAGAATAGAAATAATGGATTGATTATCTACATAAACGCTGTGACAACTGCAAGAAAAAAGGATGTGTCCACATTTTTGGACACTTCCCTTTTTCTTGCAATTATCTCGGCGTATGCGCAGAAAATCAATCCATTATTTCTTAAATATTTAACAAAGGTGAGAATTTTGACAGCTTCTGATAGTTTTAAGTGCAAATGCAGGGTAAATTCAACAAAATGAATTTTCACAATAGATACACATCCGTACATTCCAGTTTAGTCCTTTAACACTTGTGCCATATTAGATTAGTCAGCTTTGATAAGTGTTAAGATGGATGACCGGGGTCCGTTTATAGCGTTACGTTTATATCAATACAATACATAACTATATTAAATGGTCCTGTATACACCTTTTCGGATAAAGAATTGAAGCTTGCGCAGAAGCCTTTATGTATGGCAAAATGACGCTACATTGATGTTTTGAGTCAACATGACGTTGAAATGGTGTTCATTTTGTGTACTCGGTGCGATAGAGGCTTGTCACAGCACCTGCAACAGAGAAACGACGTCAATGGCATACAATTAGAACAACGTCATGATAAACTTATTCGGAGTCGAAAGGGCTTTCAAATCTGATTGACATGCAACTGTATTTTGAAGAGGTTTGCATTCTGTTGAATTCACAATTTTTACAGACTATAGAGGGGAAGGTTTGTGATCAGACGTTCAACGGTTGGTGCAAAGTGAACCTTATCAACTGCAATTGAGATCGATTGGGTCGTTTATGTCCAAGGACTGACTCTGGTGAAAGGCTGATAATTATACTCTCTTGTAAAGATTTTCTCCTCCCTCCATGGTCTATGTTGCGGACGAACATTGATATTTGGTTGTAAGAAAGAAAAGCTATAACGACTAGACCCATCAAATTAAGAATGTGATGGCTACGTTTAGTAGTTTTCCCAAGGTCGGCTTCAATCAAGGAGTGCCATTGACATTTCATCTTGATTTATTAGCTGATTTTGTCCCTTCAGTCGGGAGGAACCTTACCGGAGCTTATTAGTAAAACTGTATATTTCATACCTGCAAGTTTAGCACACTTTTCCAACTCGTGCCAACCGTACAAACGGTTTTGATAGGAAACTATAAAACGATATCAGAAGTAGACACTGGCAACCAGACAAACATGATTCATTCATGAGAATTTTGAAACTATACACAAAGAAAAAGTTAAGCACCCCCTCCCGACCTAAAAAGTCTGCACCGATCGATAAAATCATTGGTGAAGAGAGATTGTTGGCAAACTGATGTTGCAGAAACGATTGCGATCATAAAGGGGCTACATTCTGGCGATAAGAAATCACCATTAATGGCAATAAGCTATACAATTTATTCAGGATATCGTTAGCCAAATCAAAAGTGTTTTTTAACAAAATAAAAAGATGCTTGTAAGTACGAATCTTCAGAGTCCATCTGGCTTCACAGGGCGAACATATTGAAGTAAAAATGTCACGTTGAGTGTCACAAATATCCAACTTGTCTGAAATTGGAAATCTTCATGTTGGGATCGTCAAGAAACGATTCCATGTTGTACTTAGGTGGGAGAACTGAACTGATTATGTGACAAAACACATCATAAAATTCAAGAAGGCGTTTGATCGCATTTATCATATCACTTTAATATTCCTAACTTAAACATGGCTAGAAATACCGTTATTTATAATCACTATAATGGACATTAGCAGCTAGTGAAGACGACTCATATACCTTATAGCAGTGGCCAGCTCCATGGGAATCAAGCTGACAGGAAGCATCGCCATCTTGTCCTTTCGTCTCATCATTGTACCTCTTTGGGAAATTGACTTTCTGTTTTATTTGCGTGTATAGTGTCTGCCTTAATTCCAACATGCAGGTATAGTGTGATGTCAGAATTGTTATATTTTTCTTATAGCTTTTTGAAAGGTTACCAAAATATGGAAGCGATAGTCCTTAGCAATGGTTTCTAGCGCGTTTAAAGGAGATCTCGCGAGCTTACGAGTGACATGTCTGCTGTGGGTTTTATGTCTTAATTTACGACGTATGACACATCCAATTTATCTTATTTCGATGTATAAACTTTGTTCAGCTCCATAACATCGAAACTATGCGAAAAACTAGTCCCCTTGTGCACGTAGTGCGCTTACTAAAAGGCCGAACGACGTTACTTTTTTCCAAATATTTAAAAACAAGCGCCTTTACACGAAGTATATGACGCCAGGCACAGCTATACTCTTGGTTACTCCTAGTGTATAATCTGTTGTCTGCTTACAAACGGAATTGGTTAAAGAATCTAAAAATGCGCATACCTTTTTAAAAAGTAATACTATCAGTTTGTGTTTCACTGTTTTACTTTGGTAAACAGCACACATCATTGCACATTTTAAAACAAAAGGAATCCCTTCTATTGTACATTTCCTATCAAAAAGTTTAAATAATTTCCTTTGGTTTAATAAAGAGTTCTAGGTTATATCATCGTTTCAGAAGTAATAACTAATCTATTATTAAGTCATATTACGGGAAACGCTGCTCTCGTATAGATATTGGGGCTTCTTTTCCGACGTTTTCCTGTTGAGGTGACGCGTTTGGTGTCATTTCTACGGATGCTGATTTAGGTCCGGCGTTTTTATGTCTTCGTTTGAGCTATTGTGAGACAAAGCCGCTTTACGTGGCTGAATTCATACAGAAATGTGGTACCAATGAACTGACAGTTGAAGTAAATGTGTGGCCATTGTGTTCACAATGTTTAAAATATTCATTTTAACTGAAATAATATTTTATAGCAGAATATTTTCCACTATAGATTAAAGAATATAACAATATTCAATCACTGAATTCTTATGTTTTTGTCGTGGACATTTGGTCGTTTCCTAGCAATTAATAAACATCGTGCTGGTTATATTGTAAAGTCTTCTATTCTTTACATTTAAGCTTTAGCCATATATTATACAATATTAGCTCAAGAGGTTTATGGATTGCAACTTATGTTTATTTGTAAAGCGACGTTTCGGTCCAGATTCTAGTACCGTTATCGACCATAATCATTATGCTTGAAAACGGTACTAGAATCTGGACCGAAACGTCGCTTTACAAATAAACAGAAGTTGCAATCCATAAACCTCTTGAGTTAATATTGTTACCTCAACTTCTAAATGCCTCTTAAAGAATCCATATATTATAGTCGAATATTTATAGAGGAATGTTTTCCATTTTAGATAAAAAAATACAACGATCTTCAATGACCTTCGACGACAGAATTTTTTTTTCAAGACATAATCATAGGTTTTTGTTGAAATACGAAATTGCTTTCAATGGCATGATTAGGGATTACGTAATACTGTATCTAATAATTACTGTTAAGCCTTGTTTGTTGTGGAGATTTTGTCGGTTCACAGTGATTAATAACCTTCTTAATTACAACGGTTTATGTTTAAACAGCTGCTATTGGACAATGTGACAGTTATTACAGAATGGTACTTTTCTTACAAGCTTGTGATTTTATACCACATATTCTGCTTGCTCTCCAAGAAGTGAATGACACTCCTCGTCAATGCTTCATTGTAACTTGCTCAAATGATCTCCTACTCTGTTTTGTCAGCAACTGGTTCTAAAAAAAACGCTAAATTATCCACTCCATATCCTTATTTGTTTTTTCTGTTTTCAAAAATTTCTTATAATACTGATCATTACTAACGATTACATTGCAATGTTGTACATGTATACGAAGGAACCTGCTATAAATGTAATTAGGCTACAGGTTGTTTTATACGTTTTGTGACTGTCTTATCTGTAGTCTTTAAAATACGATTAGAAATGAAGCTATATTGCAATGAGTATTAAGTGTCTCGTTATTTAAAGCATTTACATACAATATATATAATACATAGGAATACCACAGTGTTTACATAGCTAGTCGTTTAAGATATGGGTTTGTCCAAAACAGTAATAATTCCATTCTTAAAGGACGACAATATTTTCAATATCTAGTGTAATTGTAAATTGTCAGAATTCAAGACTTTTCTCAAACAGTATAGATAGGATGGTCACTTCTATAAAAAAAAATACGTTGTTGAAAAGAAAAAAGCCGAACTTTATCGGACTCCTTCTTAATAGTCAAATTATCTAAATGTAGCGTGGATACAAATGAACGGTTTCAGTTTTGACACTGAACCATCGTATCGGGGCCGATAGCGTCCTTTTAATTCTTTGACATGACTTTTCCAACAACTTTAAAGGCCGAAACGTCGCGGTTCAACCAAACCGCGATCTTCTGAATTATCCGTCAGTTGAAAAAAACGAAAGGTAGTTGTTTTAATGTTACGGTTAAACAAGAAACCCTACAGTTAACAACTCGAAGGCAAGGGGCGAAAAAGCGATAGAAACCGCGATGTTTCGACCTTGACTTTTATACCTTTTGCCTCGCGTGTTTGTTACTTTTTAAAAAGGGTGCCTTTTACCTTTACATTTCGAGTTTTTATAGGCCTATGGCCGATCTATAAACCGGAGGTCGAAAAGTTGCGGTTAACCGCAACAATTCAACTTTTTGAGTAGTCCTCCATTTAAAAACAAAAGGTACCACGGGGTTCCAGTTTGAGCGTTTATTGGCGGGAAAGGCACAACAAATAGTTTATGTCATCACTGGTGGAGTAAGGTGTGTTTTTACTTTTACTCTTGTTATATTCACACGAAGCCATCGGCCTAGCTTGGCTACCGACATTTAATTAATATTCTTTATATAATCTACCACAACATCTTAACCGTCAGCAACTAAACCTTAATTGAGCAAACGGATTCCCCCTTACCAGCATAATACTAATGAAATAAATAATAATGGTACTTTTATAGCCGATGAGTTGAATGTTGAATAATAAAATTAGTAGCTTACAAATTTGCACCCCTGAATATCGCGTATACTCGTAATGATGATTTTACAAATCTATCAAAAATCAGCAATAAATCGTGGGAATAAACTGCATATTTCTATATTTAGTAAATGTATACGTAAATGTATACGTTTTTTCTGGATTTTCTTTCATTTTAAGCAATCTATCTGTTGTTTATAAATAATGACTTGACTGAATGTTGTCTGAAATAAAGTCAATATTTTTGTAACGTGTTGTTTCATTTTCATAAATTTGAATTCAACATTGGTTTGTCTGACTAATAACCATTGCTCTATATATCATATACTTTCTAAAGTTAACGATGGTTTTGTTTGATAATGTTAAAAGTTTTAAGGGAATTCAAACGTTTTACAAGACAAAGGACGCTTGTGTTGTTCTGTTACCGAATACTGTTAATGCATAAAGTTAACCTTGAAAAATATTAAAGATATAAACTTGATCTTTTTGTTTATGAAAATAAACAAATGCCCATGGTGGAATATCTCTACATATACTTCGGAGACTACAGTGTATGTAGAAAGGGTTTTATACATTTGCTTTCATCTCTTCCGTTGATATATTTTGCCCATGTAATAATCTATATAACTAAGTATAATGTGATAATGCTTTTGACAATACTTCATATCATTGCCGTCCCTGCCCAAACCTAATAGGAAAATCTGATGAGCACTATCGAAAAACAAACAACAAACCAAAGTGATATCTCCCCAAACAATTATACATGCTCTTCAACTCACGGCGTGATAAGAGAAGTCAAATAATATGAAATACTACAAAAATAGTGACGAGTTGCCTAAGCGGTGGACCATATTCTCTGTTGGATATTGTTTTTAGTCTCCACACTCACTGTTCTGACGATTGTTCCCTTGACGCGATAATTTTAACTTGTCTAGATCTCTTGGTCTTGCATTGATTCAAAAGTACAGTGTAATTTGAAATGTTGACCTGCCAACCACTTCGTTCTCTCATCCTTTTCCAACCACCGGATGGTGTCCAACAAAGACGGCTGCCGACATTTTATAAGTTTGTATGTACGGCCTGGCTTGAACCATCCGCCTACACAAGGCATGACAGATCGGATTGAAGCAATCCCCGCCAGAATTGGGCGAATTCTTGTTAAGTCTTTAAAGTCAAGAGGGACTGCGTTTGAATGGATGCTGTTGAAAAAACTAGAACTTAATGAGTTGATGGTATGGTCACAGCTATCGGCTGTCAATTCATCGGGATGCAATCGTTAAAGTGGTTTCCAAGTAGAAAAGGCCAAGGTTCTCTGAGGATTGGATAAAAAAACAAAACCAATATGATAGGAGGAAATGCTTAGAAATAAAACAGTTGAACGTCTTCTTTTGACCAGCAGAGAACTAATCGAAGACTGCAATATGTAAAGTACAGACCAATCCCTACTTTAGTGCACGAGATTCCCACAGAGAAATTTCAGTGGCCGTTTATTGGTTTTGCGCCTCACACCATAAACAGAATGATAAGTTGAATAATAAAGTCTACAACTGTAACTACTTGACTGACTTTTGATGACGTATTTACATAGGTAGAAATTAAAGGCACATACGACACGAACATGGAGAAGATTTTTTGTGGCTTTTTTCCCAATTGTAGGAAAAGTTAAAGAAATTCATGCTTCTTCCAAAATTCAAAGTTTTGACATCATTTTGTAGAAATTTGATTTAACCGTAAGGGCGGAAAATGGCTTGAAGCAGAAGTACTGTCTTTTAAAACAATATACCAACCAGAAAAATACAGATGACGGTTTTCGGTTGAAGGTCACAACAAATCCTTTCCAAAAATTTGAGGCTACAAATTCTGGAATCCAGAATCTTCGCCGAAATTGCTTTATATAGGAAATCCACAAATATAAATAAGGCTACTAACCACTAGCCCTACAGTCCAAATTATCCGTCATAGTTTCCCTGGGTCCCAAGTAGTTCAGGACATCTCCCTCGTAGATATCAATTTTCCTGAACAACTTCCAAAAATATTGTGAAACAATGAGTATGATTTATTTATTGATTGGCATGGAGTTGCCTGGTTTAATATGACCAACGGGATATCTCCCAAAAAAATTATACATGCTCTTAAACGCACGGCGTGATAAGAGTAGTCAAATAGTATGAAATACTACAAAAATGGTGACGAGTTGCCTAAGCGGTGGACCATATTCTCTGTTTGATATTGTTATAAGTCTCCACACTGACTGTTCTGACGATTGTTCCCTTGACCCGATAATTTTAACTTGTATAGATCTCCTTCATGCAAAGCCCTGGGGGGTATTTCATAAACAGGTTTAGACGGCTAAACTGGTCTAGCCGACTAGAATAGCAATGCTTTAACATTACTGCTTAGTCGACTATCTGGCCGTAGTCGGCTATATGTGGTTTATGAAATACCCCCCAGGTCTTGCATTTTAACGCTCGCACGGCTTCTGTATCTGATTATACAGTCGATCTAAACTTAAACAACTTTATAGATGTTGTTGATAATGACACGGATGAGCTTAAAACGCTATATGATCGTCATTCATTGGATAATAAAATCAACCCCAATGGAACAAAACTTATTAACCTTTGTAAGATGACTGGATTAAGGATTGTTAATGGTAGATGTTTAGGTGATAAGAATGGGTTGTTTACATTTTATAGTGAACGGGGATGCAGTACAATCGATTACCTTATCACATTTCCTAAATGTTTTGATATTCTTAATGAATTTTACGTGGGTGATTTGTTGGAATTTTCTGATCACGCGCCTCTTATATTTGCCATTGATAAAGCTAATGATGTGAAAACAACGAATATTACAGAAACTCTAAATACATGTACTACCAAAATATTATGGGATAACTCAAAAAATGACAAATTCGTTGAGGCTCTCAACAATAGTTTGGCTGATCTAGAATCTTGTGTTGTGAAACTAAATGACCATGATTGTTGTGTAGATACTGTTGTTACTGAATCAACTAATATTTTATACGACTGTGCTGTTAAGATATATGGTAGACAGTTTAAATCTAGCTCTAGCCGAGTCACAAATAATGATAGCTCACACCCTGACTGGTTTAATAGAATGTGTTTAGAAACTAAGGCCCGTTACAGATATGAAAGAAACCAATTTAGAAAAAATAAAACGGATGTGCAGAGAGTTATAATGGCTCGATCCGAATATAACAAAAGTAAGAGGAAAGCAAGAGCTGAGTGGGTAGGGAAGAGAAGAATTGAATTGAGAGATAAAGCTAAGACTTCGCCGAAACAATTTTGGAAAATGGTAAACAAAATAGTTAATAACAAAAGCAATGTAGATCATAATTTATCGTCTGAACAATTTATGCAACACTTTAAAAATGTAGTTCCTAGTACAAACGACACCACTGGCCCACCGCCAATCACTACCCCAGTACCAACACCTGAAAGCCTTAATCAGTCTATTGAGGAAAAGGAGGTATTAGATGCTATTAATTCCTTAAAACGTAATAAGTCTAGTGGCCTAGATAATATATGCAGTGAAATTTTCATAGAAGGAAAACACTTACTGGCACCAATAATAACCAAGATATTTAACTTTTTGTATTCTACATCGTCTTATCCTATAGAATGGACGAAGGGTATTATTGTTCCAGTACATAAGAAGGGGGGTAAAAATGACGTAAACAACTATAGGGGCATTACGTTGATTAGTGTGTTTGCTAAATTATATTCATGTGTATTAAACAATCGCCTAACTAGATGGGCTGAAAATAATGACATTTTAAGTGAATTTCAGTATGGATTTCGTAAGGGTAAAAGTACAGTGGATTGTGTGTTTGCTTTATATAATATCATAAGTCTGTCTATTTTAGATAAGAGCAAATTGTTTTGTGCATTTGTTGACCTAGAGAAAGCATTTGATACAGTGGATAGAGTGGCTCTGTGGGAGAAACTCACAATGTATGGTTGTGAAAATCAGTTAATACAAGCTATAAAATCTATTTATTCATCAGTTAAATCTTGTGTTAGGGTAAATGGTGATTATTCGGAATTCTTTGATTTAGAGGTCGGTTTAAAACAAGGAGAACCATTATCACCTATAATTTTTGCATTGTTTATAAACGACGTATACGATGACGTAATCAACGGATACGTAAGTGATTATACGCTAAATGCATATCAGCTATTTTTATTGTTATTTGCAGACGATACGGTTTTATTTTCACGTTCTGAATCTGGCTTACAAAAGTTAATCAATCAGTTTGAGCAGTATTGTGATAAATGGAAGTTACGTGTCAATGCACTAAAAACAAAAATTGTTGTGTTTGGTGCAACTAAGTATAAAGGTAACTTTAATTGGGCATATAAGAGACAAAGCATTAATGTTGTTGAATGTTTCCCATATCTTGGTATAGGCCTTAAATATAATTTAAATATGAACGATGCCATGAAAATATTGATAGAAAAGGCCAATAAGTCTGTATTTAAGTTAAAAAAATGTTTTTATCTTATTGACATTGACATAAGAACAAAATTATACATTCTTGATACAATGGTCAAACCAATTCTCATGTATGGATGTGAAGTTTGGGGCTTTGGGAACCTAGGTTGCCTAGAATCTGTGTATCTCCAGTACTGTAAATATGCACTTGGACTACCCAAAAATGCCCCACATATTTTTGTCTATGGTGAACTAAATAGAATGAGTCTGCAAGTGGAATGTAAGAATCGCATTATAAACTTTTGGAGTAAACTTGTGTGTAATAAAACGTCTCTTCCGTATAAGTTATACAAGGCTCAGTGTGACCATAGAGGTCGAAGTAGAACTTACAATTGGAGTAGAGGTATTAGAAAATTAATGGAAGGTTACGGCTTTTACTTTTTATATCTAAATGAAAACCCAAGCTTGAGAAATACGCTTGCTCTGAAACAAACTGTGTTGACAATTTTGTTCAATGGTGGGAAATGAGTATTGTTGAGTCATCGCGATATGATTCCTATAGACTCATTAAAACTAGCTTTTATTTTGACGGAAGCTTCAATGTTTGTGACCATACCCAAAATAAAGATGCCATTATATTGTCACGATTTCGATGTGGGTACCATGGCCTAAATATAGAAACTGGGCGCTATAACAATATACCAAAGGAAGAACGTGTGTGTACGTTATGTAATCTAGGACTAATTGAAAATGAATATCATTTTTTATTATGTTGTCCAACGTATTGTTATTTAAGAAAGAGGTATTTTAAAAAGTATCTTTATACTTGGCCAAATGTACATAAATTACGCATTTTGTTAAATCCAAACAGCAATGTCAAACTTAGAAATGTTTCTAGCTTTATTGAAAAGGCGTTGGTTCTCAGGAATGAGATGAGTCGTAATATTATTACGTAATATCAGAATAACATTCTGATAAAATGCTATGTTTTACAGATACTTTTCTTTTTTGTAATATGTATAACCCACTGATGATTAATGTTATCTTATTATGCATATCTGTAAATTTCTTTTGAGGAGAGAGGCCAGTAGGCCTGTTCCTGCAATAAAGTCTATATATAGCATCAGAAGTCTATGAATGTGGAAGTGTGAAGCGTTCCATTACATAGTGTTGAGGGCATTGGCGCCGTTTGACCCAGAGGTCACCATACACAGAGCCCTCTCTCGGTTAGTCAGAAAGCGTGGCTTTTCTTCACTTTCTCATATGAACTATTATGGGATGCATAAGAAAAAAACATGGCGAACATTTTATTTATGATAACAGTACTTGATGGAGCAAAAGTTAAAGTTTCCGAAGAACTTCATAAAGTTGAAAATGAGACAAGAAGACTTGTTTGGAACGATTTGAGTCCAAATGGAGATATCAGAGTCGCATGTTCGGTAAAGCTTTTATAAAAACCAATGCATTCTCCGAACTGCGGTTACTGGAATTGCCGATAGATGCAGTAAGTGGAGAATGAATTTATTTTCTGATTTGAAATTGCGCAACCGTTGACAATTTCAAAATCTACCGCGCATAAACGTCACATAGTGTAGTATAAGCAGGCTGAAAGCGCCAGTGCCCTGAATATGGGGTAATGCGACATTTCACACTTCCCTGTTCATAGACTTCTGATAGCATTGATTGAAGAGTACAGTGTAATTTGAAATGTTGACCTGCCAACCACTTCGTTCTCTCATCCTTTCCCAACCACCGGATGGTGTCCAACAAAGACGGCTGCCGACATTTTATAAGTTTGTATGTACGGCCTGGCTTGAACCATCCGCCTACACAAGGCATGACAGATCGGATTGAAGCAATCCCCGCCAGAATTGGGCAAATTCTTGTTAAGTCTTTAAAGTCAAGAGGGACTGCGTTTGAATGGATGCTGTTGAAAAAACTAGAACTTAATGAGTTGATGGTATGGTCACAGCTATCGGCTGTCAATTCATCGGGATGCAATCGTTAAAGTGGTTTCCAAGTAGAAAAGGCCAAGGTTCTCTGAGGATTGGATAAAAAAACAAAACCAATATGATAGGAGGAAATGCTTAGAAATAAAACAGTTGAACGTCTTCTTTTGACCAGCAGAGAACTAATCGAAGACTGCAATATGTAAAGTACAGACCAATCCCTACTTTAGTGCACGAGATTCCCACAGAGAAATTTCAGTGGCCGTTTATTGGTTTTGCGCCTCACACCATAAACAGAATGATAAGTTGAATAATAAAGTCTACAACTGTAACTACTTGACTGACTTTTGATGACGTATTTACATAGGTAGAAATTAAAGGCACATACGACACGAACATGGAGAAGATTTTTTGTGGCTTTTTTCCCAATTGTAGGAAAAGTTAAAGAAATTCATGCTTCTTCCAAAATTCAAAGTTTTGACATCATTTTATGGACATTTGATTTAACCGTAAGAGCGGAAAATGGCCTGAAACAGAAATACTGTCTTTTAAATCAGACCAACCAGAAAAATACAGATGACGGTTTTCGGTTGAAGGTCACAACAAATCCTTTCCATAAATTTGAGGCTACAAATTAAAAATAAAAACACACCGAAATTACTTTATATAGGAAATCCACAAATATAAATAAGGTTACTAACCACTAGCCCTACAGTCCAAATTATCCGTCATAGTTTCCCTGGGTCCCAAGTAGTTCAGGACATCTCCCTCGTAGATAACAATTTTCCTGAATAACTTCCAAAAATACTGTGAAACAATGAGTATGATTTATTGATTGATTGGCATCGAATTGCCTGGTTTATTTGCATGGAAACCGACCATCGAACAGCGTACTTCAAGGATTTCCTATTGTTTTTTCCGCTATACGTAAACTGTGTGAGTTATCTGACTAATGTGTTCTATTCCGGGCTGTTAGAAATTAGCTTTGTAAGTAATTCTGGATTTATGTTGATTGTTCACTGCTTGTGTAATATTTGCTACGAATATATTCCTCTGGTTTTTTTTTTCAACATATAAATCTAAATTTGAAAATAAAATCTGCTGATATTTTATTATTTCTTCATTACCATTTATTTTCCGATAGCCTCCAAATCCGTTGAAAATCTTGATACATTAATTACTAACAATCTGCCGTCTTCAGTGTGACCAATATCGACGGTGCGAATGTACAGGTTGATTTGTTAATACGTTAAAGAAGTTCTGGGCACGAAGCGATGTAGCTCAAACCAATCCGCGTACATTAACCATCTTATATGGCTTCACTTTGAGTGAGAGGTTAAATCGGGTTTGCAAAGATTGGTTTCTCTGTGTTTAGATTGAGTCTATAAATGATAATCTGCACTTCTAATGGCTATGTATTCTCTTAGAGAGGATCTATTAAGATCACTAAAAACCTAATCGGACATAGTCTATTTTCTCACGGCTAATTAATTCTACCCTAAGCTCTTCTTCAACAAAATTGTCATGTATACTAGTATATGGAAAATGTCTGAATAAACTCGTCACTATACTGGATGATCCAAATTTCCCTTAGTATACATTCTGAAAAACCTTTACATCACATTAGGTAGTTATGTAAATTAGCTTGGAACAGCACATTAACACAGCTGCGGCCATTCATACATTAATATGTTTTAGATGAATATACGGTTTTTATCTTCCATACTTTAAAAATCTCAGTATTAGTCGTTGTCTATTAAACGACTCCAATAATACTAAGGCTTCAGCGGGTGATCAGTTTTGTTGGCTTTGGTAAATGAATTCAAATCACGTGCTTTGTCTTTAAAAAAGGGTCATTTAGACCATTATACCCAGTCATAGGTTGTTGTAGTAAACCAAAACCCATGATATTTCATTAGATTGAAGACAGACATGAGTTTGGCCTTAGTCAGTAAATCTTTTTCTGAAATACTTGAATTGTCATTTTTGTGTCTCTTATTTTTACTTTATTACTCGGTTTATGTTATGTCACAATTAATAACAAACCATTTCCTGTACATTTTATATTTTTTTGTACTTTTCTTATCGAATGAATAAAAAAACATCTGATTTAATGAATGGTATAGGGTATGTTATAACATAGGAAGTAACCAATAACCAATTTAATAGTACAAGTATTCCTGTACGGAAAGCTGTCCTACTCGGGCTTCTTTTCAGACGTTTTCCTGTAGACGTGACATATTTGCTATCGTTTGTACGGATGCCGAATTATCTCCGTTAACAAGTAAGGCGTTTTTATGTCTGCCCTCACACTGTTGTCAAACACGATCCTTTGAGTTCTTCAAACTGATACATTAAAACAGTACTTTCTAACTACGTGTATGTGTGCTCTTCGTTGTGTTAAAATTGTTGTATGCTATCTATTCAAGCTTTAAGAATGTATTGCAGTGGTATATTGCACAAGAACGACTTTCACTTTCGAATATAGAAGCCAAGAAGAAATCTTTTTAAGAGATAACTGTTTCGATAGAGTAAAATTTTCAAAGCCATGGTTGTTAGAACGTTACTGTCGAGAATGTAAATGAGAAATAAGTAAAGCTGTTACCAATAGTTTAACTAGTGTGAAACTTATTTATCGAGGAGATTGCTTCAGTGCACGGTAATTAATACCGGCCGTGATAGTTTTACTGTAGGCATAATTACATTAAAGCTGAGATTTACACAGCTGTTGGACAACGTGGAGGTTATTTTTAAATGCTGTTAATCCTATAGGCATGTGATTTTATCCTCAAAGTTCCACTTATAAATTCTCCTAAGGCTACGGGTGTTTTTCATCACTGATTGCTTTTATTTCACTTGCCCTTTTGTTCCAACGATCTCTTGACACAAAGCCCATAAAGTCGCTGAAGCATTTTGTTCTCCCAATACTAAACGAGACATCAATATAACACCTCGTGTTTCCATAGCAGCCAAACAGGAAGTTCTACAGAGTACATTTCCGACGATGGCGGTTTGGTCGCCGGTTTACATATACAACAAACAGTGCTCTTTGTGCCTTAACTCTCCTAAAATATCTCTGAGAGAAGACGTCCAATCAATCAGTAGACGTTTGAGAACTAACGTTGATTGAAAATGAACCTAGTTAATGCCTTGTATTGTAATAAGGCTAACCGAATACTTAACGGATTTATGAACAATGCGTAAAGCTGGTTTCTGTTTGTAAAAGGACTAAGTGTTTATTTGAAAAAAATAAGTTGCAACAAAATAATCTTCGCGTTAGTTTTTTGGTAGCAAAAAAAGGAGTGAAGAAAAATATGTATATTTTCCGTAACTACTCTAAAAACCTCGGTGTAATACACGACCTTCGATGCCCTAAAAAGGTAGGGATACAGCAGAGATCGTGTATTACGTCACCACTCTGGGGGTACATCCACAAATGAGGTCTTCTTACCTTACCTTCCGTAGCCACCGTAGGGCGGTAGATGTAGCATTGCATTTTGATTGTACTGCACCGAAAATTTCATTTACTTTTTGGTCAGACTTGTAATGAACATGTTCTACAATATGCTTAAGGCAAATTGGAAAATATTACTCAAGAATATTCATAAAATCTTTTAATTTCTAGCGTTGCAATTGCCACACCTTATATTCCATTCCGGATATGGTGCATGCCCAAGTTCAAAAACTATATTTGAACTATTATTTACAAAATCATTTGAAGGTAGGCTTTTTGTGTCCCTCAAACTAAATCCTTCATCTGAACATCTCCGGGAAATAATTCTACTGTTAGCTTGTTCAGGCGGTATCAATTATTAGGTCAGTTATGGGCATGGCCAGACACGCAGTTTATTTACATTGCGGGTGCCTAACCTATCAAATTTCCAATCTGAAATTATAAGTACAAAGTGATCCAAACTTTAGAGCCCGGAATTCCACCCCCCCCCACCCCCCGAGGTAACCTCACAACACCGTCATATAAGCGAAATACACCAGATGGAGGTATTTCAGTTTTGAGACTGCCCTATGATTTTCGTATATTATTGGTAATGCGTTCTGTTTATGACGTGTGGTACTCTTAACAATAATACTGGTGATATGTGATAGTGCCGGTTTAACATATACCTTAAGTTAATGTCGATCACGTGTGTGTTCATATATTAAGACCACCGCGTGGGAGTAGATCTGTTAACTAAGGTTATACACTTCCTGATATCTATCTGGGCGTTAAGCTGTCCTTCAACAACAGACTCAATATTTGGTTTTCCATTGCCATGTCTTACCATTTCTTATTGAGTTCTAAGCTAACCCTATATGTAAAGGGTAAAACACAAGCCTTCAAATACATCTTGAGCCTTCAATATGTTTTACTGTTACCGAGTTACAATTGTTATAAATAGCACTCCGATATTCTTAATGTGTCCAGGCATTTCAGTGAAAACAGGCTTTGATTTGATCGTCTTCTATACATAATACATCTTCGTGGATCTCATACTGTATGACTTGTGATTCAGGAATAGCATTTGATCCACATTTATTCTCCGTGTAAAAACCTCCGAGCTGTAAATGTCAAAGACACACAGGTCCAGAAAGCCTCTAAACAAGTTTATAACAATTTCGATGATATTACTTATGTACTGTCGTCTTTTTCTGCCAACTTAAGCTATAAATATTTGACATAGCCAAATGAAATCTAAGAATACCTGACATATATAACGCTACATATCAAAGTCAAACTGAAATTCATCGAAAACAGCCGTTTCAGGATTTTATTGAGCATGTAGAAGAAGTCTAAATTAACCTAGAAGCGATTGACGTAATAAATCAATAAAACATATATAACAGCACCATATGGCTTCCTTTTTTTAAAGACACACTCGCCGCGAAAATCCAGAATACATAAATAAAAAACAGTGGGCGGTTTTCTGTTTTTAAACCCAGACAGAAGAAGTTAGTAACTTTTATCAAAAGTTGAAAGTTTTGTCATAATTTAGTATCTTTCATTTAAAATTGAAAATTAGATTTACCATGTACCTGCAATGTAAACAAACCCCTAACCTGTGCATGCGCACAAGCACCCTATTGTTTTGAACCGTGTGGGCGATCTAACGGCACAGTGTAATTTTACTTACTTTAACTGAGAAATACAGACTTATGATTGGGTAAGAGTGACTCGAAAAGTGACTCGATGAATTCAATTGTGTAAACCACATAAAAAAGGCCTGACATGAGGGTAATCCAACAATGAAGTTGACCGACACTGGTCGTTGTTGTTGTAATCGAGCTTGGATTCTTCGTTTGTTTTCCTCTCCCATTTATACATTCTAAACCTAACTGACCTATTTTATGTGTCCTAGGTTAATTTTTAGTGGTTTTAGTTGTAGTAAGCTCGTGTAAATTGGTTTTCTTAACAAATGTCAAACAGGCTACGGCGGCAAGTGGGCCTTTAATTAACTTTTTCCACAGTTTGATCATGAAAGTTGTTCTTTTTTTCTTAGTCTACGTTTCATAGCTTTGGGTTTATTTTAGTTAACACTAATGTCCAACTGTTTAGAGAGAATTGGTAAAACAAACCTTTATTTTAATATTCGTTGGCGTTGTGGCAAGTATATCTTTGGACCAAGCAAGCGTAAAAACTTTAATTTTCTAAAATAGTTCAGACATGCCTTGCCTGAATGTTGGTTTAACTTGTTTTAGTCGAATTCAATTTGCGGTCTTTATACAGACTGAATCCCCGTAGAATTAATTGTCCTATAACAAGACTTTCAATACCATCAATTCACCTTATTGCCTTTTAGGCTTTACTAAATGTCTAACTGTCTTGTATTGCTGGGACTGCGATTAATTTGCTGCTCATTGAGCTCAGTCATTAAAATCACCCTTTTTCTGGAGACTGTTTTCCGCCATTTTTCTTTTGTGTCGGTCGATTATATGTTTATGTCACTTTAATTTGACAATTTCTACTACAAGTCTAATTTGGGGAACAATGTTGAAATCCTTTTGGCAAATGGAACACGAATTCTGAAAGGCTATGACGACGAGTGTGTCTTTAAGCTTTTGGAGGATCGTTTTGTTCCTCATTTGCATTAATAGTTTTCCTGTTTTCGATTTAGTTAAAATAATAAATAGCATGAAACTGTAGAGTAAATGAACGGTTATTTGCATAGCTTTCCATGCAGACTACGTGGGTTTTTACGATTTTTTAATAAAGTGTCCTTTTTTCTAGTCAACTTACCTCAGAAGGATGGCGACGTGGGTTTTAATCTTTGAATTAATCTTTGTGTAAAGTCTTTATACGTCACAAGTGGATTACATAGATATTTTACACAAAGCTCGTATCTCAATTTATACCACTTACAGCAGATTCGTGATCCCTTGCGGCGTGATAAACCGATTGAGTACGCCTCCACATCCAACATCATTGTTAGTTACCTTACTTTCAGTCGAAAACCTTTGTCCGGTTGGATTTTCGGTGAATACTCTTAGGTTTATATTGAGAATTTGCTGATCATTTGTGGGTATTTTTGTCGTAGGGTATCTTGTTTGATTTTTTTCCTTAATTTTTTTGCAAATTTTATGAATAATACTTTATGCCCTTTCTTCATCATAACATTGTAACCAGAAGATCATCGAGGAGTGAGGTTTGGCTAACAAAAGAGTTTATAATGCTCTCATACTTTTCAAATCCCCATAATGTTTTACTTTCTCAACAATTCTTCTTATCCGAATTGTTTATGAATCAGCGTCACACTTATTTCCAAGTGTTCTGGTAAAATAAAAACATTATCTTTTGCAATTCCCATTGGTGAAAAACTAGAATATTAAAATCCGACTAAAAGATGGACCTCGTACGCCTTTACAAAAGATAGCGCAGGAATCATCACATGACAGCTTAGATAACATTTTAGAAGAGATAAAATTAATATAACATTTTTTATATCTCACTATGCGAGAATATTTACTTGGAATTAAAAGAAACACAAAACAAGTCAAGAAAATGGAAAGTCAGATTCTCCCATTTTTTGACGAAATGTGTCTTTAATGTTAGATATAACTAACGAAATTCCTAGTTAAGTGTTTAAGAGTAATAAAAAAGGGTAAATTCGAACAAACACCAGGTGGAATTTCATGATGTTGTCGAATGATTGTAAGTCACATGGTAAATTGACTCAGCTGGCGTAAATTTCCGCATAGGGCTAAACACGGACTGGTTGTGACTAGGGCTTAAGTTCCTAGAGTTGTAATCCATAAGTAATTCTTCACCTTATTGTTTTAACACTGATTTATGTCCGACGTAACTTACGCCAGCTTCCTGGGGTGAACTCCCCAACCTTGATTCATATATAAACAACATTGGTATTAAATTCCAATGCCGTTGTCTAGTGTATTATGTTACATTCCAGACAGATTAATATTTTTATCTTCTCAGTAGTAAGCAGTACGTGAATCTTCGTATTGCATTAATTACTCGTGGCCGTTAGCAGTAAGTGCTGTATCTTTTCTTGGAAACAGGTGGGTCCTAGTTAAAGGTATGAGTTTACATTCATCGAGTGACCACTTTACATATTTGTTCTGTTAGTAAGTATTTATATATATTTATGAACACTAAAACACACGGTCACAGGGAAAATCTTCTTGTCTAAAATAACCACGGAGACAAGTTTCTAATTGTGTTAAAAAGAGGTATATCATTTAGATCTTTATACCCCATCATAAATTGTTGTAATAAAGTAAACCTATGATATTTCATTAGGTTGACGACTGCCAGGAGCTTGGCCTTAGTCAGTAGAATTTTCTGGAACACTTTGTATTACATTGACAATGCTTACGCATCTTAAGCTATGGTAAGAATATCGTCAGACTATATATTATGGGGTCATGGGAAAAGACAGTGAAAATCCCCCCCCCCCCCCCCATACCCACAAAACCTAGGTAGAAGGCAGACAGGGGAGTTTAGCCCTGACCAGTATGTCTTTCAAACTCTTGTTCTTTTTATAAGCAATGACTGGCCTTTGGGTCAGAGGTCGAGCAAGTTTACTTTGAAGTAGTTTGTATTCTTCTACTATAATCTTGGCTATAGCGATGCTAGCTTTGTTATACTGAAACACAAATGGTATTATAGTTTTTTCACGACATCTTCCGGGGTCCAAGTTCAAACCCAAAGGATAAATAGTTTGTAATGTTTGAATCCAAAAACGTTCCCTTTCCAAACGTTTGTGCTTGGTATCTGCAGCGGAAGTGAGAAAATGGCTTTTCTCAATAGGCATGATTTCAAAATGGTCCTTGACCGAATGACCTTGAGTATTGAAATGTTGTGCCACGGGTACATCATGTTTAAGTCTTATACTAGATAAATGGTTGGCTGCTCTTTGTCGTAGAGAATTCTGAGTTTCTCCATGTTTTGAAATATTAAATTCACTTACACTTGATAAAGATACCGGGTCTAGAAAGCCCGTGTTGTTCACAAAAACCAACTTCGTGGTGATGCCTTAATTATTCTCATCAGATTATAAGTGTGTGGTCTTGTATTCTATTTTGGTCTTGTATTCTATGTATTATGATAGTCGATCAAATAGACTAACAAATAGTTTTGGACATACATATTATCCGAAGTGATTGCGACAAGGATTGTGACTGCCTCTTTAACACTTGAAGAAAATACAGATACTATTTCTAGTTGATACAGCAAATCATCAGTCTTATGCATGGTGGCTGATTTGTGTCCTAAATTTAAATTCTCGCGAGAATGCGAGAATAATAAGATCTCGATGCGAGAACACGAAAACTAGTCAAAACTGCTCGTTTTGTGCCATTCATTCTCGCAGTGAAAACTCGAAATAATTCTAAATCTCGCGTTCTCGCGGCGAGTTTATAGTGGCACAAATAAACCAATGGCAGAAAAAGCGCGCTATTGGCTTATTTCTTGTTTTCGCGGTGTGATTTCTAATTTATTTCTTGTTTTCGCATGTTCGCGGCGAGATTTAAAAGATTATTTCGGGTTCTTGCGGCGAAATCTTGAAAACAAGAAATGGCACAAAAAGCGCTTTTGCTAATTTTCGTGTTTGCGCATTCTCTCGGAGAAATTATATTTTATTCGTGTTATCGCAGTCTCGCGACGAGATTTTAGTTTTATTTCGCAGCGAAAACGCGAGAAATGGCACAAATCAGTCACCATACTTTTATGAAGAAAACGAATGTACAACAATGTTTGTGCTCACTTCTTCAATGTAGAAAATACAGACACTACTTGAATACTGATACAGCATATTTCTTAATGACCATCTCAATTTTATGTGAAGACTACTCGATCTTATCGTAAGTAGAAAGACTGAAATTAAACATGCGGCATACGGTCAGTGAGGATTTAATGGACTAAATAGTGGTGTAAATGCACACCGAAGATCAACCATTCAATCAGAAAATACGTTACTTATTTGTTGGATAACATTTCAGGTCGTTTTGCTTTTAAAGTACATTTATGGTTTTCTCCAAACCAAATTTCCTCGTTTGTGAAAATGATAGGTAAATTTTACTTAACTAATCCGATATGCACCTTTCATTTTAAACCTAATAATGTAAAAATATGTCGAACATGAATTTTGGGAGGAAAATGTATCTAGCGTCTTCCAACTGAGAAACATACATAAAAGGCGTTTTTTTTTTAATGTACATCGCTTTCTGCCTTTTCACGACGTGTGCCAATAAGAAAAGTAAAAATTGCATTGAATACATGACCATAAAATTGAAAGACGATTTGGAAAAAGGAGAGGCGACTCATTCTTAGAATCCAGCGAGATGTCTTAGAATTATAGACACGGCCAAGAAAACCAAGAATATGAAATTCAAGAATGGCGACGAGTGGTCCAAATGGTAGGCCGCATTTTTTAAATAGATATTTTCAACTGGCATATCCTGGTGATTGTCTCCTTAGCGAGACCATATAAACTTGTCCCGATTTTCTTCTTACTAAGCCCTGGCCTCTCACATTGATTGATGCGTACAGTGGAATTGAAAATGTTCACCTGCCATCCGGCATTGCTCCCCACTTTACCAATCAGAGGATGCGGCCTCGTCAAGACGCCAATCGACATAAGATTTCCATGTGGTTTTTAATACGCATTGTATCGGCTACATCCAGAAGACACGACCGACCGAACACACGATTGCCCAGCCAAAATATGGAAAACCATTTTTTTAGTCGAGAGGGTCTTTAAATGAATACTGCTAAAACTGTGAATAGATTCTTTGGCATCATCAACTGACTGCCCATTCAGTGCATGTACATTCTTTTAAACAGTTTCCGAGTAGAGAAGACGTAAAACCGTTGTATAAGATGCGATCCATTCATGTGAATAACTCCATATGCCATAGATATTGCTTGGGTTTCCTGGTCACACAAAATAACACATTCCATGACAGATAACATTATCTGCAAAAGCTTGTTAGCTGTATGCTTACTTGCTGTGCGGCTGTTCTTGATTTTGAGTGTAGTTGATAATTGAGTTCGTGTTTGGTTATGCGCTAAGTTGAGTTCGTGTTTGGTTATGTGCTGCACAAGTTAGGTTATGAGGTTCATATTGTGTTTAACTGGTTACTTGTTTTGAGCGGTCGTGTTAGTGTTCTTCACTTGAGACAAATTAGTAATTAAGGGTGTTGGTATGTTAACTTTTGTTGATATTTTAAATTTATATTTTTTCAATTGGTTGACATTCAGTTTGGTTAGATGTATAGCTGGCTGGCAGGGTTCTTCTTTGGTTAGATGATTGATGTGGTTGGCTGGTTGAGTTCTCCTTTGGTTAGAAGATTGATGTTTGCTGGCTGGCATGTCTCGTCTTTGGCTAGATGAGTGTTGTGGTTGACTGACAAAGTTCGTCTTTGGTTAGAAGTTTGATGTGATTGACTGGTTGAGTTCGTCTTTGGTTAGATCATTGATGTGCTTGGCTCGTTGGGTTCGTCTTTGGTTAGATGATTGATGCGGTTGGCTGATTGAGTTCGTTTTTGGTTAGATGATTGATGTTGGTAGGGTTCATCTTTGGTTAGATCATTGGTGTCGATGGCAGGCATGTTTCGTCTTTGGCTAGATCATTGGTGTGGTTGACTGGTTGAGTTCTCCTTTGGCTAGATGATTGGTGTGATTGGCTGGTTGAGTTGGCCTTTGGCTAGATGATTGGTGTGGTTGACTGGTTGAGTTCTCCTTTGGCTAGATGATTGGTGTGATTGACTGGTTGAGTTGGCCTTTGGTTAGATGATTGGTGTGGTTGACTGGTTGAGTTCTCCTTTGGCTAGATGATTGGTGTGGTTGACTGGTTGAGTTCTCCTTTGGCTAGATGATTGGTGTAATTGGCTGGTTGAGTTGGCCTTTGGTTAGATGAGTGATGTAGTTGGCTGATTGTTATTTCAGATGTTAGAAGCAGGACCATCTGTGCAAGGCCGTCAGATACTTTGTTCCCTCTCACGTGTGCCAGGCAGACTTCCGACCCAGCTGAGAGCATACTAGACACGTATTGTAAAATATCCCAAATAATAGGTTTAGATTTATGTCATACGTAATCTTTAACCGACAACAAAGCAATTAAGAAGTCACACAAACTTACTGATTTCATTGGCCGAAATTGATTGAGGAATTCCAAAGGTTAAATGTTTGGTAAAAATGGACAGGTTGTCAGAAAGCCGATAGCTTTTTTAAACGTTCATCTTCGGGACACAAAATGCTGTAGAGCATCCCGCCGACTCTTTATCACGCGAAGTATCAGTATAGACAAGTAGGTAATCTCTCCAATACTGCTGGACATAGTCCTGAAAACACAACCTAGATAGGTCAGGTGGGTCAGATTTGCTCACATGGTTACTGACTTCAAAGTAAACAAATTGAGACTTTGACAGCTAGGGAGCCAAAGGTGGGGCGAATTTATTTTGTACATTGGCATTCACTGAAAGGTTTTGAGTTGCAGCTGCTGTGTAGAGTGACAAAATATGATGGTTGTAATAAAACAGAAGCAGGGTTAAAGTGATTGGCAATTGGATGGATCTGATGGTGACTTATCCGGCTTATTAACATGTACACCTATCGCCTTACACCAAGCTTTTGGCAGGGTAGTTGATGGCCATATCTTATTGTAAAACATAAGTAACGTCTGCTTACTTATGGAAATCTGTCCACTAAAGCATCAGCTTTATCTTCATTAGAAACACAACAGTTATTATTCTACAAGGCATAGAACTCTATACGAACGTTCCAAGTACTGTTTGAACTTTGCTCCAGACAGCTTTAAGCGATGTTCTTGAGTTAATGGTCGAGCAAAAGTTACCCCAATATAGTTTTCGATTGAATTTGATTACCCGTTGAGCCTTGGCTTTCTTCTTTCTATAGTCTAAGATATCAACAAACAGCCATGTTCTACGGGCTTTATTTGTAGCTCTTTTCCTCTCTCTTAATTACAATAGAATAGGCTGTATCGGTGCTATATTACAAGTACATATTATTTAGTCAGTAAACTCATCCACATCGTTGGATATTAAACGATCAGTTCACAGCATAGTCTGTTCGATCTACTTTTCATCTTTGTGGGCTAAAAGGAACATTGCAATGAGTCCAGTTAAATTTAACCTGAACAGGGAATTGATCACTTCCAGACGACCAATCAACATTTGAGGAGATTCCTGCATGGGCCACACACAGCCAAGTTCAAACAGGACAGCCTACCTCTAGACAATTTCAATCGGCATCGAGAACAATCATCTAACATGACCAAATCATTATCATCAACAGTTGTCCCATTATGATCGACTTTACTCACTACCTAAACAGAATTATGAGCGTTAAAATCACCACATAAGATTACTGGCCCGTTGACCGACCAGGGGCTCGTTCTACTAAGCTGGCGTAAGTTGCGCCAGTCGCAAATGCGTGTTAAGTTATAGGAACGTGCGCATGGTCGCAAGTCTGGAGGCGCAAGTCTGTGTTGTAAACCTATGCGTAACTTTGCGCCAGCTTAGTAGAACGAGCCCCAGAGGAGTAAAGATGAATGAGCATAAATTAGTCAGTTACAGGTATTGTAAAAAAAGCCTATATTTACAGGACGCCCCAACCCCCAAGAAATCCCCACACATTGACATTCAAATGAGCTCCCTGTAGTAAGGAACTGTAGCTGGAAGCCTCCCTTATAAATGCCAATAGATCTCGACCAATTCCCATCCGCAAGTTCTTACAGGCAATTTGAACTAGTAAGGCTCCTTGAGGAAGGTTTCTTGCAATCATAGTACAACTGATGTGGACACATATTTTATAAATTCTTGACCATGCGCGTAAACACTCTAAACGCGGTGAAGAATTAGGAAAACCATAAAGAAAATTATACATGAGAGAATTTGCTAAACATTGTATCATGTTTTCTCAACTGTAAGCATAACAAACTACTATTCAGTTACAAAGGCCACTAAGTTAACTACTTCATCAATAACAGAGGTCTGGGTGGCGTTATCACATTCAGTTTAAACTTTGACAGATACTTTTTCAACAGACGACACAGGAGAAATATTACAAGCATGATTTAGGTAAGGACTAGGCGGGATGTAAATACTGTTAGCCTGCTAGGAGGGGGTAATATTATCAGACAAAAATACGATTTAAGGGAATTCAGACGTTTTCGGTACTAGAAATGATTGAACGGGCCACCACGGTAGGTGGCGGAATGATTACCATTGCAATTGCAGCACAATTTTGCAAATTTACTCTTACAGTCCACATATACATTGTTATTGTTATTTGGGGCACCGACGCTGGGACCACCCCATCAAAGGGCTGGAAATGTGGAAAACTTGGTAAGCAATAGCAACATTAGTGGGTAGAGAACATCAATCAAACGCTATCGCGCTCTACATTATCATCAGCTAAGGCTCCTATGATTCAATCTGTTTCGTCGTCCACAGAAATTCCCGACATTACACCTTAACAGAGCTGATCTATGAAAACTTGATGCAAGACGACACGAAAATATGGTATATAGCTGTAGTACTGGAGGATGTCAAAGTTCGCTGCGGGACAACAAAATTGTCTAAGATCAGCTTAAGAACACTCTGTATGATTATTATCCACAATCAAATCACACCAGCCTGACAAAAATGAACCATGTAAACTTGAGTGTGTAGCTCAGCGAGGCACCCTTAATTCCGACTGTTACTGTTCATATTTCCAGAGCACTAGGCCCTGTTTTACGAAGCTGGCGTTATTTAGGTCGGGAGTAAATCAGTGTTAAAACTATAGTAGCTTGCGCCTTGCACGCGATCGATCTATGTTGTAGGCCCATGCGCAAATTTACGCCAGCTTTGGGAGACAGGCCCTGGCCGCAATCTATCGTGCCACGTCACAATTTGAGATGTGCTGAGTCAGGCGTAAGTCCGATACAGACTAATAAACTTTACTCCAAACCTCGAGGACTATACAGATTTTCTTAAGACTGGTTGTCCTTTTTTGTTCTTTTTTTAACCGATACCTCTTTGCATCTCATACGCCCCGAAATCGTCTGTGCTGATCAAGAAATGGTTAGCTTCCCATGCCTCTGTTAATATTTAACACTGGCCTGTTGGACAAATAAACCATGTCAATGAATGGAAGCTTTGATCCAGGCGTCCTTTGTTTCAAGTGGCATGAGCTGCCAAATTTTTGATTTTTTTTCATAAATTCTGACAAGAGAGATTTGAAGTACCTTGGAAATCTAAAGAATTGACGTTAAAATAACATATTTTTAGATAAAGCCAGTAAGCCAAATAATATGTGCGCAAATAACACACAAAATTTCAATAACCGGGATGTATAAATACATTTTGGGTAGGTTGGGGTGTATAAAAACTACCGAAAGGAACACCTGCATGATCGGTATCAACGGGAAACTCTTAGTTTGTACATTTTGATGAAAATAACGAACAATTAGCTTATTCTGTTTCAACAAATGGTGTTGGTAGCTCATACAACTTTTTAGGAAAACCAACCAAGTAACACGATATGCTGCTAATGACACCCACGTTCAAGAAAAGATACAAAGAAAACATTTTGCTGCAGTACTGTATTTAATAAACATGTTATGTTTAACAACTTTTTGCTGAGATATATCTCTTGCAGAATCCTGGAATTGAAAATGTTTAACATCAGCTAAAGTCAACAATCAAAATGTTGCCCTCATATAAAGCTAATGAATTCATCACTTTTTAGACAGTAACTAAAGGTCTCTGACCAGAAGATGATTACTTGATTACAGTTGTTCAATTGGAGATCGATTGGGTCGTTTTTAGCCAAGGACTGAATCCGGTGAAAGGTTGACTGAAGGCCGATAATTATACTCCTTTGTAAAGATTTTCTTCTCTCTCCGTGGTATATGTTGCGGGTGATCATCGATAGTTGGTTGTAAGAAAGAAAAAAGCTATAGCGACAAGACCCAGCAAATTAGAAATGTGATAGCCAATTTCAAAAGTTTTCCCAAGGTCGACTTATATCAAAGAGTGTCATTGACGTTTGAACTTTACACAGTACTTCATTTTGTTCTTTCAGTCCTGTGTCCTCACAAGAGTGAGCAGTCTTAAGTAAAAACTGTATCCAATATCAAATGGTTAATCGATGCATTGACTTCAACACGGTCCGTATAAACGTTCTTGGTAATAATTACACAATATTCCGAAGGGCACTTAGAAAGTCAGACAGGAAGCAAAGCTGATTGAGTTCTGAGAACTAAATTTGGTGTAAGTCTGCATGGATCATGAATGTTTCATCTTAAAGTCGACATCAAACGTGAAATCTTCTATTTAGGCAAAGAATATACCAGTCTGTTTCAAGAATAATATTCTGGAAAAAAGTCATTTAGTTGCATCATCAGAAATTATCTAGTTTCATCATCAGAAGTCATCTAGTTTCATCATCAGACATCATCTAGTTGCATCATCAGAAGTCATCTGGTTTCGTCACCAGAAGTCATCTAGTTACATCATCAGAAGTCATCTAGTTTCGTCACCAGAAGTCATCTAGTTACATCATCAGAAGTCATCTAGTTACATCATCAGAAGTCATCTAGTTTCGTCACCAGAAGTCATCTAGTTTCGTCACCAGAAGTCATCTAGTTTCGTCACCAGAAGTCATCTAGTTTCGTCACCAGAAGTCATCTAGTTACATCATCAGAAGTCATCTAGTTTCGTCACCAGAAGTCATCTAGTTACATCATCAGAAGTCATCTAGTTTCGTCACCAGAAGTCATCTAGTTACATCATCAGAAGTCATCTAGTTACATCATCAGAAGTCATCTAGTTTCGTCACCAGAAGTCATCTAGTTACATCATCAGAAGTCATCTAGTTACATCATCAGAAGTCATCTAGTTACATCATCAGAAGTCATTTAGTTGCATCATCAGAAGTCATCTAGTGTCATCATCAGAAGTCATCTAGTTTCGTCACCAGAAGTCATCTAGTTTCGTCACCAGAAGTCATCTAGTTACATCATCAGAAGTCATCTGGTTTCATCATCAGAAGTCATCTAGTAAACAACATCAGAAGTCACTAATTGCATCATCAGAAGTCATTTAGTTGCATCATCAGAAGTCATCTAGTTTCATTATCAGAGGTCATCTAGTTTCATCATCAGGCGTCATCTAGTTTCATCATCAGAGGTCATCTAGTGTCATCATCAGAGGTCATCTAGTGTCATCATCAGAAGTCAGCTGGTTTCATCATCGGAAGTCATCTGGTTTCATCATCGGAAGTCATCTGGTTTCATCATCGGAAGTCATCTGGTTTCATCAACAGAAGTCATCTGGTTTCATCAACAGAAGTCATCTAGTGAACATCACCAAAAGTCATCTGACAGCAATCCAGAGCTGCTAACGTAGATAATCATTCACAATACATGTCCACTGAATTGTATTGTCTATATGGCGTCGAAGGTTCAGTGGATGTGGAAACGGGGCTCTTTCGAAGCCCCCTTACCTTCAATGAGTAACTTCAAACCACCCAAAATACTAAAACGAAATTGAAATTAAATCGAAAGTAACAAAGAGAAAAAGAGATATGCCAACACCATGGGTATAATTCATATTTCTTTTACCAGTAATGGTCTTCTTTATTCTAAGCAAGATTGTAGCATTTTACTTTTGAAATTGTTTATGTTTTTAGCCCGCCATCATTCTGATGGAAGGCTATTCAAATCGCTTATCCGTGGTCCGTGGTCCGTCCGTTAACTTTTTGCTTGTTACCTTCATTTCAAAAAAACTACCAGTCCAATCTTAATCAAACTTAATATACATCATCACCCTATGGTCTAGTTGTGCACCGTAAATTTTCAATATGGCCACCAGGGGGCGATATTGTTTTTTTTTGTTACCTTTATTCCAAGAAAACTACTAGTCCGATTTTCACCAAACTTGGCTCACATTATCTCCATATAGTCTACGTTGTGCACCGTACATTTTCATCTCATTTGCATATTCAATATGGCCGCTAGGGGGGGGGGGGGTATTATTTTTCTTTGTTACCTTTATTCCAAGAAAACTACCAGTCCAATCTTAATCAAACTTAACATACATCATCACCCTATCGTCTTTTTGTGCACCTTACATTTTCATCTCATTTGCATATTCAATATGACCGCCAAGTGGCGATATAGTTTTTATGTTCTCTATTCCTAGAAAACTATCAGTCCGATATTCACTAAACTTGGCTCACATTATCTCCCTATAGTCTAGTTGTGTATCGTACATTTTCATCTTATTTACATATTCAATATGGCCGCCAGGGGTGATATATATATTTTTTGTTACCTTTATTCCAAGAAAACTACCAGTCTGATATTCACCAAACTTGGGTCACGATATCTTCTTATAGCTTTGTTATGTATTGTAGATTTTCATCTCATTTGCATATTCAATACAGCCGCCAAGGGGCGATGTTGTTTTTTTTGTTACCTTTATTGCAATAAAACAGTCAGTCCATTCTTAATCAAACTCAACATGCATCATCACTCTATGGTCTAGTTGTACATCGTACATTTTCATCTAATTTGCATATTCAATATGGCCGCCAGGAGGCGATGTTGATTTTCTTTGTTACCTTTATTCCAATAAAACTTTCGCCTGTTACCTTTATTCCAAGGGGCGATGTTCTTTTTCTTTACCTTTATTCCGATAAAACTTTGGTTGTTACCTTTATTCCAAGAAAACTATCAGTCCAATCTTAATCAAACTCAACATACATCACCACCCTATGGTCTAGTTGTTCACCTTACATTTTCATCTCATTTGCATATTCGATATGGCTGCCAGTTATCTCCCTATAGCCCTGTTGTGTGCTGTACATTTTCGTCTCATTTGCATATTCAATATGGCCGCCAGGGGCGATGTTGTTTTTCTTTGTTACCTTTATTCCAAGAAAACTACCTAACATTAATCAAACTCAACATACATTATCACCCTATGGTCTAGTTATGCACCGTCCATTTTCATCTCATTTTCATATTCAATATGGCCGCCAGGAGGGCGATATTGCTTTTGTTTTTGTTTCATTTATTCCAAGAAAACTACTGGTCTGATTTTGACCAAACTTGACCCACATTATCTCCCTATGATCTAGTTGTGCACCTCCCACACTTAAACTGACAACGCCGCCATATAAGTTAAATAATCTTGAGCGCGGCGTAAAACACCAAACAATCAACCAATCAACTATATCCAGTTATTGCTGTAAAAATCTTTAATATGAATAGATGAACGCGGGCGTTAAGATCCCTTTAAAGGATCTCTTGTTTCTTAAATATTTCAAAATAACGAAGTTGTAAATGCCGAAACAACTTAATTCAGATTCGTGATCCCTTACGGTGTAACATCCAACAGGCACTAAGAAGTTGAGGTAACAATTTTAACTCAAGAGGTTTATGGATTACAAATAAAAATAAAATAAACAGAAGTTGTAATCCATAAACTTATTGAGTTAATATCCAACAGCAATGTTTATAATCCTACCTTAAGCTGGAAACGTTTGTCTAATTGGAAATCCAAATAATGCGCCCACGAGTTATATTCAGGTTTGTTAAATATTAAATGTCCCTTTTTGTCATATCATAGGAGTACTAAGTTGTCTAGAATTTATAAACCGAGTTACCCTACTTGTATTGGATTGTCCAAAGCATTTTCATAATTTTATCTTTGAGCTACTCTCCCTGTATTTTACTTTTCCAAACTATGTTCAGATTTTTATCTCCAAGTGACTCTATCTGTGTTTTCATTGTCCAAAGTATTTCAGATTATTATTGTCTTTGAAGTACTCTACTTTCTTTTTTTGGGGGGGGGGGGATTTCGACTCAAAAGTATTTTCAGAATGTGATCTTAAATTAGCCTACTTTATTTACTTCATTGGTATTATCCAAGGAAAATGTATGGATGTATATGTTTGTTATCAACAGCCAACTTCGTACAAGGTATTCCGAAAAGCACATTCACATGTTAGTCTCATTGGGTTTGTCAGCTTTAAGGATTTGTTACATAGCTACGGGACATAAAAAACAGCAGAATTACCTAAAAAATTTGTAAATTTCTCAAAAGTGAAATACTACAATCCACACCAAAGGTCCATCCACGTGAAATCTAAATTATCTAAACAGTTACGTTGGGGGATCTTATTGTCTGTATTCAATCACTTTTATAGGGTCAACGATTTTTGGGATTGTCGACTTTTATGATTCCACTTTTTGTTACCGCTGCCATTGTGTGTACCTAAACATTTATAAAGAGGCTGTGAAATAGACGATATGTCGATATACTGTATGTAAGTGATCCCACTTGAGACAGTCTTCTCTTTTTTTTTCTTTAGTTGGTTTGGTTGGTGCTTACAGTTATAGATTGATTGATTGTTTGGTGTTTTACGCCGCGCTGAAGATTATTTCACTTACATGGCGGCGTTGCCAGTTTTATTGTGGGAGGAAACCGGGCTCTATGCCCGGAGGAAACCCAAGACCTTCCGTTGGTAACTGGCAACCATCCCACATAGGTCGTTCGAGCGAAAACCCAGGCAGAAAATTTTCCATTTTTTTTTTTGGACTGAGTGGGATTCGAAACCGCGACCCATTGGTGGAAGGCTGTTTGGATTGAGCGTCCAACGCTCTTCCTACTGAGCCACGGAGGCCCCGTACAGTTATAGAGACTATGCGCACCAGAGCTTAACATGGCGCTGTTAGTCAAGAGATTGGGTAAAAAGATTGACAGCCTTCTCAATAATTTCTTGCTTTTATTTATTATGCCAAAATAGATTATGAAAATCGATATATATTGGATGTTGCCAGGCCATACTGTTAGCTATGTAGGTGTGATTTATTTTTCCGACCATAGGGCTTGATTGGAGATATTTTCTTTTTTCTCTTCAACAAATTAGTTTTTCCCCCATATCTGCTTTTTTGTGATACCATATATAACCCTTGATTGAAATAAGCATTTGCTGTTCTCGTCTACCGGTGGTCTTTTTGTATACAGTTTGTAGAACGTGACGATATGAAAGCTCTGTAAGAAATCAAATATAGCTGTGACAGATCACTAGTGATAAACTAAATGAATCTCAAGACCACAAGGTAAATCCAGCAATGAACATCTACAATATTTTCTGGTAATGTTGAGTTTTTGTTAGACTTATCGCGTAGTGTACAGTCCTACCATAGCATCTGTAAGACTGTTGAATTTCGCAGTCAACATTAATATTCATTATTTCGTTATAGCTCTTGATTGGAGCTAACGAAGTCAGCATCTCTCCGGAGACAGCCATTTTAATGGCGTGTAAACACGGACAGCTATGCAGCTTTTCTTCGTCTTTTAAGGGATGTAAAATCAGATTCCCGTAAATATTTAATGAGTTTGTACAGTTGCTATTTTATTTGAAAGTCATACCTTATGGCTCCCGGGAATTGAAATTCGCCTAAGCTTACCGACTTTTCTTCACAGTAAACGAACAGACGGAATCTTTCAATTCTCTCCGGGACTGGAAGCTTTCCAGATGGTTGGATGAGTAAGGTTTTAACCTAACCTCACTTTACTCCATCTCCATTATTCTAGAGTTAGCCTATTATTGGAGATGGTCCCCTTAAGGTCTGTAGATTGATACCCTCTTGTCGGAATTGTCATAAAGTTAGTCGGTGCCACAGACAGCATCCAGTTGGGTATCAATTGATTTACTAAAGACCATCTCCTAAGACCAATTTACTATCTCTACCTTTTTCATGATTTAGACGAGGTCGATGAATCAGGTGTTGTAATGACCTGATCAAATCACAATCCAGATTTAATCTCACGCTTTCTGTCTACACAGCCAAGCTGGATAGAAGAAAGTTCTTGACCTTATCTCTTGAGTATTTGGGATGGGTCTGTACTTAGACAGTGTTGCAAAGATGTGCTTCATTTAACTTCTGTTTCTCCGTTTTATCATGTTATGCAACTTGGTTAAACACGAGATTGATGAAATGTATCATATAGTTATTTCACGGACCAGGGCTTAATAAGATAGTGATTATCTCTGTTGTTTTGTCAAATGTAGGCCTATCTCTCAGTTCGTTGTCTAAGTGTTCCTATGGCGTGTGGGTGGATCTTTATTGACCATACTTCATTTCATCAGACAGCATACATCACTCAATATATGACAAGCGTATCACCTTAAAAAGAATGTAACTATATCTAATGTTTATATGTTTGTTTGTTCGATCAATATATATATTGGACGATAACCATCTAATGAGCCTGTTTGTGGTAAATCGTCATCGAAGCGTCAGTATCGTTCGTGCGTTCTAATATGGATAGAAGTATATTGTGGGGAAAGACTGTACCGATGGCTTTGTCTCTCTGGTGAAGAAAATGCAGACCGATATTGGACATTTCTTAAGAAATGCTTCTAGCAAAATTACAATTCAAAACATAGCCCACTATTGGATTTGGGGGATAGTGTTGGAGTCTAAATGGACGTCTTTTATCGTTAGACTAGACGAGTACGAACCTAACAAATGATCACTATAGAAAAACATTTTCCCTGTGCCCGCAATTGATTGATCGATTGGGGCTTAACGTCGCACTCAACAGCTAAGGTTATATGGCGACAAAAGTATCAACCGACCAAAAGATCTTACCCACCCCCATCCCACCTAAATTTTAATATTAAAACCTTCACAGACCATATGAGCGTCAGGAAGGCTAATGCATTTGGCAAACTTAATATACCTCCATGTTAGGTAGGCGAAAATGTCTATGGCAAAAACCACACTGCCCCCAGCCCGAGGGTCCTGTGCCCGTGTGTTTTAGCGTTTAAAAACAAAGCAAATGACGAATTTCTACGTGCTGTAAAGCGCCTGGTAGATATCCACGAACGCTGTGGTGGCGAGCGGCCCAAATGGTAGACCGTATTCTCGTTTGGGTGTCTTTTGTCGGCTTTTTGTTCTCGCTGATTGTTCTAGCGATTTCCCTTTAAATGAGATTAGGCCCCTGCTTGAACTTATCCAGGTCTTCTTATTCCTCGTTGCTCTCCAATCCGATCAGTGGATGGCGTCTTGACAAGACCCCCATTGATGTTAGAGTTTGTTTGAACAACTTGCCTTGAATATGCCGTTTTTGGAAGACATGACAGGTCGTTTCAGGGCAATTGCCAAGCAGAAAAAAGCAGAGAAAATGTCGTAAAGCTACGGCAGTCTGAGAAGTGCTGCTTTTGAATTCCTTCTTTTAAAGAATATGGTCGCATCTATTTGATGTGAATCCAGCCAGGGTACAATCTGTAATGTGGTTTCTATGTAAACAATGCAGAGGCTCTGTGAGGATTGTGCAAAAACAGAAAATCCGGAACAAGATTCTTATTCCAAGAGATTTCTACAATTACCCAATATTTCAATTAAAAGATAGAGACACAAAGCGGACTTATAAACTCTTCCTTATTTATCGAGGGTGTATTGGTGTTGCTGGAGTTGAAGCACTATTTGATCAATATTATTAAATGTACACATGTAGCCTCAAACAAATAGTGTTCCGGTGAACACAATTTACAATATTGTTTAGTAAATCATGACTGTAGGTTACTCCTGAAAGCTACATTAAGCAAAATTACTTCTAATTTCACACAGTCTGATATTTACCTCCTGATAAAAGCTGACCTCAGTAACGGGGTTAACAATATGGCTTAAATGAATTATATATAGAATTTGTATTTTAATTTAATAAAGCTGACATGAAGAGTTGGATGCTATTCCTCTGTGTTGTTGAATTAGACGGTCACGTAACAATGTTTGGAGAGAAGCAATGTCCGAAGAGTAAGACTGTTTGAAGAGAAGTAATGTTTGAAGAAAAGCAACGTTTGACGAGTAACATTGTTTGAAGAAAAGCAATGTGTGAAGTGCTTGGCTGACATTGTATTTGGATGACTGTTAGAGTTTATCGTTAGTTGCCCAGCTGTTATTGTATTTGGATGACTGTTAGAGTTTATCGTTGGTTGCCCAGCTGGCATTGTATTTGGATGACTGTAAGAGTTTATCGTTGGGTGCCCAACTGACATTGTATTTGGATGACTGTAAGAGTTTATCGTTGGTTGTCCACCTGACATTGTATTTGGATGACTGTAAGAGTTTATCGTTGGTTGTCCACCTGACATTATATTTGGATGACTGTAAGAGTTTATCGTTGGTTGTCCACCTGACATTGTATTTGGATGACTGTAAGAGTTTATCGTTGGTTTCCCAGCTGGCATTGTATTTGGATGACTGTAAGAGTTTATCGTTGGTTGTCCACCTGACATTGTATTTGGATGACTGTAAGAGTTTATCGTTGGGTGCCCAACTGACATTGTATTTGGATGACTGTTAGAGTTTATCGTTGGTTACCCAGCTGACACTGTATTTGGATGACTGTAAGAGTTTATCGTTTGGTGCCCAGTTGTTATTGTATTTGGATGACTGTTAGAGTTTATCGTTGGTTGCCCAGCTGGTATTGTATTTGGATGACTGTACGAGTTTATCGTTGGTTTCCCAGCTGTTATTGTATTTGGATGACTGTTAGAGTTTATCGTTGGTTGACCAGTTGTTATTGTATTTGGATGACTGTAAGAGTTTATCGTTGGTTTCCCAGCTGTTATTGTATTTGGATGACTGTTAGAGTTTATCGTTGGTTGACCAGTTGTTATTGTATTTGGATGACTGTAAGAGTTTATCGTTGGTTGCCCAGCTGACATTGTATTTGAATGACTGTTAGAGTTTATTGTTGGTTGACCAGCTGTTATTGTACATGTATTTGGATGACTGTAAGAGTTTACCGTTGGTTGCCCAGCTGTTATTGTATTTGGGTGACTGTTAGAGTTTATTGTTGGTTTCCCAGCTGCTATTGTATTTGGATGACTGCAAAAGTTTATCGCTGGTTGCCCAGCTGTTATTGTATTTTGATGACTATAAAAGTGTATCGTTGTTGCCCAGCTGTTATTGTATTTGGATGACTTTTAGAGTTTATCGTTGGTTACTTTATTTTTCACTGTTTTGATCTAATTGTCTGTCTACACTTTTCTATGCAATTTCCAACCCATTAAACGTTACATCTGACTCAGATATCTCGCGAAAATGTGGCAATGGTTCGTCTATTCAATAGAGAACTCCTTGGTGGAATTAGAACATATAAGTCGATTGATTGAGATAAGTAGTGCAAATGTATAGTTCATTGAGAGACGTGTATCTCTCAGACACAGCATTATCATTATAGAGTTTGTTGGTAAAACGGAACTTTGCTGTATATATGTTTCTCTGATGGTACACCGGAAGTCGTTCTCACAACAGGGAGATACAATTATCTATGAGTATCGGGTGGACGTAACAGGGTCTCTATGGGACCTCAGACCGTTTTCCTACAAAATTATTCCAATCGATGTAATTTTATCCCATTATTTACTCATTAAAACAGGGCGAAATTGTTGGTAGATCAATAAATTAAAAAAAAACATTTTTGTTACTTATGCCTTGTCAAACATGAAGATAAGTGCCACTAGATTTGTTTTCGTACATGCACGATCTATGTTGATAGTCAGTGTTTAAGCTGATCTGAAAGATAAGAAAAGATAATTTACAAATGATGGATTGTCTAAAATCATTAAATCTGCCATGTATTGAGGAAGATATCATCCAATATATCCACAGGCCTAATACATTTAGTCTGACCATGTGATGACGACATCAATATGAACGGAAGGTCAGAACCATTCAGATGCCTTTATAGTCAACGGATTTTGGCTCCAGTCCCTGGGGTATCTAATGTGGTATAATTGTACACTAAGGTCCCGAATCATCCAATCGGATGTCGTCTATTTTATTTTCAAGTCCATTACACGACTAATTATTTCCGAATCTCTTGCGGGGTTATTTCGTTCATATAATGGTCATAAACTTATTTCCCCACTCTACTGACAGTTTTTGCACGTGGAATCTATATGTAGATGGACTGGCCATACATTGAATCTGCAAACCTCTTATCTATAACCAGATAGGAGTGTTTCAGTCAAACGGTATTCGTCTGATATTCTATAAATCTAATCGGCTATTTAGAGCATTCAAGGGTTTTTCAGTTGAGCAATTCTGTTGGAATGACTAATATCATCTGATCCACTGGGAGGATGTTTAAAATCTTTTGGATTCAGAGTCTGCGCAATGTGCATATCAGCTTGTTGGCGATGCAATCTTCCCCTATTCTCTAATTTTGCAGGGATGTTAATTATTCGGTGCTGTTTTCCCACTGGAGGGGAGGTGCCCATTCTCACATTGCTTGCTTTCCTTTCCTGCCCTCTCGAAAGTTAACAATCCTCACAATCTAAACAGCTTTCTACCATAGATTCATAAAGTTTTCAAACAAGAAGTGAAAGTTTGTTGTCAGAAAATAAATGCGCTATTGGAGGTCGATTGGGTCGTTTTTCGCCAAGGACTGAATCTGGTGAAAAGTTTACTAAAGTCCGATAATTTTACTCCGTTGTAAAGATTTTCTTCTCTCTCCATGGTCTATGTTGCGGGCGATCATTGATATTTGGTTGTAAGAAGGAAACGATATAGCGACAAGACCCAGTAAATTAGAAATGTGATAGCCAATTTCAGAAGTTTTCCTTTGGTCGACATCAATCAAAAAGTGGCATTGACATTTGAACTAGCCTTAATACCACATTTTGTCCGTTCAGTGAGAAGGTACTTTTCGGGGTGTTATTAAACCCAGTTGAAAAGGGCATGTTGCTGCTAAAATTTGAACTTTCCGGTTAACAAGAGAATGTGACATTAAATTATAATCGAAAACTCAATGATTGGCGCTCATATGAACAACAATATCAGTAGAGCCTTTACTCTGTGCTAACAGAGGACATATCATAATCCGGACGTTGATTCATCCATTTCTTGTTACTTTTAAACACTGCAAGTAAATCTCGGAGAGTAGAATCAATGGGAAGATCCTTATTGGCACTTCTTAAAATATTAAAAGCGAACAATTTACTAATTCTGTTTTAAGGAAATTTGCCAGCTTTTGCCACCTTGATATCAATTAGTAAATCTATGTATGTACATGTGATCAAGCTTATGTATACAGGTTTTCACCCAAACAGCATACATATGCAAGTTCGTATGTGCAAGTTCGGAAGAACACTGAGAAAGTCAGACAGGAAGCAAAAAAGTTGTCGATTCTCATAATAAGAATTGATGTCCTCACCTCCAGAGAACTCATTTTTTGTTACCAAACGCTATATATTCTGTGGATAGCAGATGACATGGAATATTCTCAACCTAATAGGCAACAACCAATACAACGGATGTTTTTACATGACTGGCTCTAACAGTTTTCCTCACAGTCGCATTGTCTATCTATTCCATAAATACATATCCAGTAGGTATCGGTACAATCCATGTTTTGGAAAAAGGTAAATAGACCTAAATCGTATTCTTTAGTAGGTCGTTTAAATGGTTTGGTACTTTTAATCACTTACCTGGTAAATATAAAATACATAACATAGTATAAATAACTACAGGAAACCTTTGCATTCAATAGGGTCCCGAGCTTCAGATTTAAACTCAATCAAAACGTATATAAAATCCACTGAACTTTTGTATAGTAACTGCAGACAACACTTAGGTTGATCCTATTTTAGTCTTCGGTTTTTGTTACTTTGTGGTAAACCCCAGTTTGTAGAAATCTCCGTTGATTTTCGAATTGTCGGCATGTTGAAATTAAATCGCAGACTTATAGTCGTCTCTCCTAGCAGCCTTTTTGTAATTGTGGAAGCGGTGATCAAATCTACATGTATATGGAATCAATGCACAATTTCCCTACTTCCACTTTTTGGTAGGAAAGAAGGGCTTGAGTGTTTTAGTGTATATATTATTCTTTTTTCCTTGCGCCCCTGCAATTTATTTTATGGGCATATTATACCTTTATTGAAAGGAAACTGTCTCAATTTTAGACTCAAAACAATTTTTGATTATGAGAACAGGTTAGGTGGATGTAGATCTGAAAGTTGGGTGGGCTTCGGTATGCTTACGTAAGTCAGAATACATGTAAAATGACCCCGGTCATGTTTTTATGTGTCGCTAAAAATTTGTCTCTTTTGCTATGTAATAGAAGGTGCGGGGAGTCAAAACATGAACATTAACGCAAATGGGAATGCAATTCTGTACTATCTCCATATGTTGGCATTTAGACATTGAAAACTGTTCTCTTTTGGCTGTGTAAGCTAGACTGCTTCCAAGCGGGTTGATTGTAAATTTTGTACTCGGCCCCAATGAAGGGGTTTATAGACGTGGCTCTATACTGCCTTCGCAAAGAACCATCGCAGCACACATATGCCTCTATGTTATTACAGATTACTTCATACTGATTTGATAATTAGCCCATACCAACCATTTTAACTCGGTGGGGACGCGGTATACTATTATTGATAGTGTGATAGACACACACACAAGCATTTCTGACATTTGATGGAGAAATTACTAGAGCTACGAGTAAAACTACTAAAATTTAACTAGGGGCACATTATGCACGTCCAGTTATGTTTAAAATGCCTAAAGGAGGGTGTGAAACGAAGCCTAGAAGATCCATCCGAAACCGCGTAACTTTAGCGGTTGATGACACGCAGATCTTGTACATGTAGTTTGCAGTTTACAGTAGGCTATCAAATTTATCGAAAGGCTTTTCAGTGTTCCTCAAAACAACTCGTTGATCTTTCTTTCTCAGAATAGGTCTTAAAAATGCGTCATCTCGTTAAGACCATTCGAATCGTTAAGCAGCTTGTATGCATGATTAGGCTCGAGATTTGTTTACATTGTAGTTAGCTGACAAAGGAAATTTTCAATTTTAAATTAAAAAATGATACTAAAACTTATATTTGTGAGTGACGGGGCGATAAGTCGTAGTGTTGATGGCCGAGTTCTACCCAAGTTAGATTTATTGTTTAGGTTGGTTGATACTCGAAGTCGTGGAAGATTTTTCGAATACTAGTTCTAACGATCAATGTACAGATTTGTTGTACGAGTCTGACGTGATAGAAAACTGTACCATATGAAGTTAACTCTGTGGTATAGGGGAGACAACTTTGCAATCTCAATCGTGGGTTGATCTGCACTCTGAAACTTCGGGGATTTACGTGCGTGAAATACCCTCTGATAGACTGCAGGTCATTTTGAATATGGCGACCAAATAGGTAGCCGTGAAGCGTACAAATCCCAAATCCCCTTGAGGGCCCCACAAAAGTGTTCCCGTGACAATGTAAGGGGCTGAAACACTCGCTTTGTTAACTCCAGCCTCGATCAGTTATATAATTGAAGTATTTGAAGTTTCCTGATATGTACCGAAACTGCGTCTGTCTACAACATGTGGTTTACCGGGCTAAATAAACTATATTAACAAATATCTTTCTAAATGATATTAGCATTTAAAAAATTTATAATTATTTTTATTTTTTGTTTTCGTCGGTAGTAAAACATTTTGATATTTACTTTCGACGCCATTTTTATTCAGCCCAAAAATACGGTGATTTGCCGTATAAAAAGCGCAGACTGCCCGAGGCCAATCTCATTCTCGCGAGATCCCCTGCTACTACGACGGACCTCTCAGGCCGTTCCAAGCCATTTTACCCAAAATTTGGGTAATCAAACTTACTTCCAAAATTGATTTGTACGTGATCTTTACCTGATTCTATATGTTGGCTTGTATTTCGTTTTTGGTACACGCCCTTAAGTTTTGAATTATCGTTGAGGAAATACAGGGACTATATTTTTACCCTCCGCGATTGTGAACAGGCCAGCCTACAACATGCTATTTTGTATGTCTACGTCATGTGATTGTTGTGAGAGTATTTCGCCGCAGCACTGGCAAAAGGGGATTCCCCTTAGCAGACTAAGGCAAATGGCTTGGAACGGCCTGAGAGGTCCGTCGCGTTCACGTAGTTGCAGGGGATCTCGCGAGAATGAGATTGTGCCCGAGGCGTGTCAAAGCCGACCGGTAGCGAGCGAAGATAGCCGAAGGGAGTTCCGACTGGTTGATCTGGTCGGGTACCCAGTCGGAACACCTTTCGGCTATCTTCGCTAGCTACCGGTCGCCTTTGACACGCCTCGGACAGCCTGCGCTTTTTAAACACCGTATATTGGGGCTGAACACAAAGACGGAAAAATTTTTTTGTAAATTAATCAAACGCTGAAATCATCTAGAAAGAAATTTTTTATATATGTTATTTCTGGGATGAATATGAAAGGGATATGAAACGCCTTTGTTTTTGCAGTCAGTCGACTGGCAGTTGTTTGACTCTCTATTGTTCTCGTCCGACGCCCCGTGATGGCATTCTGATCCGCTTAGAGAATAGCCGAAAGCCGTGTTGTGTAGTCCGATTCATTCCGAACCATACCGGTGTCGTTGATATATGGGCTGCGCATGCCTATTTATAAGCTAGCAACACTGTCAGAATATTCAAAATGGCGATTGTTTTCTGTTGCTAGCTTACAAACGGGCATACGCAGCCCATATATCGACGACATCGGTATGGTTCAGAATGATTCGGAATACACAACACGGCTTTCGGCTATTCTCGGAGCGGATCGGAATGCCGTCACGGGGCGTCGGACGAGAACAATAGAGAGTCAAACAACTGCCAGTCGACTGACTGCAAAACCAAAGGCGTTTCATATCCCTTTCATATTCATCCCAGGTTATTTAGCCCGGTAAACCACATGTGGTGTAACGCAGTTTCGGTACTTTCAGGAATCCTCCAATGCTTCAATTATCAAACTGATCGAGACGGAAAATTAACAAACAGAGTATTTCAGTCCCTTACATTATCATGTGGACTCTTTTGGAGGGCCCTCAAGAGGATGTGGAGATTGTACGTTTCACGGCTACCATTTTGGTCGCCGCATTCAATATGACCTGCAGTCTATCAGAGGGTATTCCACACACGTAAATGCCCAAAGTTGCCAGACTGGTCTGGTACCCTGCCCTTAAACACGTACAGGATAGCTCGTTATTAGGATAACTACAACTAGCTATCCTGTACGAGTTTAGGGAGAGGGTACCAGACTAGGGTTGATCTAGTCTGGTACCCTGCCCCTAAACTCGTACAAGATAGCTCGTTATTAGGGTCAGGCAACACCCGCCGCCATTACACTTTATTCAAGATGGCGGCCCCCATGTTTACACATGTGACAGACAATCTTACGTCGACTGGATTTCAGTAAAATATGTAAGTTTTCCACATACAGAAGCTTTTCTAATGTGATAATGTCATTTAGGGTATCCTACTGCAGCTTTATATTCGTTTTAATTAGGATGACAAGCCATTTTTACTTATTTTGCACGCTTTTATTAATATTTTGACATTGCCTAAATTCGGACGTTTTTAGCTATAAATGGGGTCTAGGGGCTTGGGAATTTGTGGCATCGCTGTGAAAATGACTTTAATAGCAGCCTGAGCCTTTGATCTATTGGGAAACATGTCATTGAAGTGGATGCCACAATTATTTACACAAAAATTTCCGGGTATAAAAAGACCTCCACCTATCTTTTCTAGCAAAACTCTGTAGTCAGTGGGCTATGGTACTGGCAGTTGATGGCATATTTCAGAAAACATTTCTAAATGTAGCCTGGACCTCTGGGCTATTACATAAACTATGATTGAAGGGGATGCCACAAGTATTTGTGTACATTTTTCGGGGTAACTATGGCTTACATAGCATTTCTTGCATTAACAAACAACTAAGGGGTCCAGGGGTATGGTATTTGGTGGCATCTTGTTAAAACAACTTTTAGCGGAGCCGGGGGTTTATCATCTAATAGTGAAGATATAAATGAAGTGGATGCCACAATTATTTGCGCAAGTTTTCAGCCCGGGATTTAATGCGTTTTAGCATTTACACATAGCTAAGGGGGCCAGGGGCAATGGCATCTTCCTAAAAACACCTTTGAAAATAAACACGGCCTATGCTTATAGATAAATTATATATTTAAAGTGGATGCCACAACTATTAGAACAAATTTTCTAGGAGTAAAATTGCTAACTCGTCTTTACTAGCATAGGCATTTAGTTAAGGGTAACCAGGGCTCGGCAAATATGGCCATCGTTATAAAAACAAGTTTGAAGGCAACCTGTGTCTATAAACAGAATTAACAGATGATAAAAATATAACTGAATGCCACTTTAATTTCTACAAATTCTGTGGGGTTGAAAGGGCTATGCCTTCTTTCATAATTGTTTTAAAATATGATTCTATGGCTGAAAAGAAGCCCATATTTTCTGCTGGTATCTTTCAACACTCCAGCATAAACTTGTAATCAAATAAATCTAAATTTGATTAAAAAAACTCAGTCTAAAAATTGAGCTTATTTTGTTATAATCTATAGCTCATTTGTGAATTTTCTGAAGAAGGAAGATTGAGATGGTCAGATGTCCAGTTCTATCAGCATTATCTTCATTTATTGTGGTAATTTTAACAAACATGTTTTCTATTTACAGTGCCAGTCATATGCTGCTAATTTCAGTAGTGCCATGTCCCTGTGAATGTTTAATATTTAACATATGCATTTCATTGACATGGTATTATTGATTCCTATTTACGCCCACCAGTTGATGCTCTGTTTAATCCAGTCTTAAACTCTAGATGAAGCTGCATTCAAGCCAGGTCCCATTTGGTGCATGAGCGTTATTTCAAGTTTGCATACTCCAAATCATTTCAATGAAAAACTAAAACTGGGGAAATTGTGTTTATTTTTACTGCCTAGTGTCTTATACCCTATATGCCTCAAATTTCTTTGGAAATTGGAAGGATTAAAGGTTATTTCATTTACTTTATTTTTTTATACATCTTGACTATTCGAAGAAGTTTACATTTGTCACAAATCTGCAGACAAGCATGCATTTTAGTGACTGCACTTCCATGCCTGCATTGTACAGTAGGCAGTGTATAGTTCGCCAGATATGAAATGAAATTTTAGGTTGTCACTGTTAGCGATAACCTAATATCTACAACACAATAATACCAGTTAAGATTTTTAATAACTTTATTGATTAACTCATAATAAAGATGAATGGTTATAGAAAAAATGTTGTTACCTACAATGCTTATGATTGATCTGATGTTACATGTACAGAACTTAAAGGGTATAAATTATATGACAAATGTGGATACACCCACAGGTTATTAATATATGTATTCTTATCTAATAAATATGCCCCCTCCCCATCTGAAGGCCTTTGGTATGTTTATAATTGAATTCATTTACACAATCTTCCAAAACTGATCTTCAGATCAAAAGCACAGATCATCACTCTGAAAACAGACAGGATTGAGTTTGTGTCCACCAATGACTTGTTGAGTTAAGATGAATTCTTAACTCACATCCAGACATATAAATTGATATAGTAGGCCTATCTTTCCACTGACTGTCACTCCGATTCACAAATAAGCTCCCATATACCGAATGATCTTCCTGAAAAAGAAAATGATTAAATTTTGGTTATGGCAGTAATATTACTCGGATTTACTCCTATAAAAAATTGGTCTAATAATTGTGGCATCCAATTTAAACATATAATTTATCTATAGGCAAGGTCGTGTTCATTTTCAAAGGTGTTTTTAGGAAGATGCCACCAAATGCCATGCCCCTGCCCCCTTAGCTATGTGTAAATGCTAAAATGGATAAAATGCGTTAAATCCCGGGCTGAAAATTTGTGCAAATAATTGTGGCATCCACTTCATTTATATATTCACTAGTAGATGATATACCCCCGGCTCCGCTAAAAGTTGTTTTAACAAGATGCCACCAAATACCATACCCCTGGACCCCTTAGTTGTTTGTAAATGCAAGAAATGCTATGCAAGCCATAGTTACCCAAAAAAATGTACACAAATACTTGTGGCATCCCCTTCAATCATAGTTTATGTAATAGCCCAGAGGTCCAGGCTACATTTAGAAATGTTTTCTGAAATATGCCATCAACTGCCAGTACCATAGCCCACTGACTACAGAGTTTTGCTAGAAAAGATAGGTGGAGGTCTTTTTATACCCGGAAATTTTTGTGTAAATAATTGTGGCATCCACTTCAATGACATGTTTCCCAATAGATCAAAGGCTTAGGCTGCTATTGAAGTCATTTTCACAGCGATGCCACAAATTCCCAAGCCCCTAGACCCCATTTATAGCTAAAAACGTCCGAATTTAGGCAATGTCAAAATATTAATAAAAGCGTGCAAAATAAGTAAAAATGGCTTGTCATCCTAATTAAAACGAATATAAAGCTGCAGTCGAATACCCTAAATGACATTATCACATTAGAAAAGCTTCTGTATGTGGAAAACTTACATATTTTACTGAAATCCAGTCGACGTAAGATTGTCTGTCACATGTGTAAACATGGGGGCCGCCATCTTGAATAAAGTGTAATGGCGGCGGGTGTTGCCTGACCCTAATAACGAGCTATCTTGTACGAGTTTAGGGGCAGGGTACCAGACTAGGGTTGATCACACAGTTGTCCCCTTATTCTCACGAGATCCATTTCAGACTGGCCGCGGTCAGCCTGGTTCTGTATGCCTTTACAAGCCTCAAGGTACGAACTACAGCTGCATCAAACCAAACATTCTAATTATCGGGGACTCTTTTGGAGGGCCCTCAAGAGGATGTGGAGATTGTACGTTTCACGGCTACCATTTCGCCGCATTCAAAATTAGTTTGCAACGTCCCAATATAAGTTTCGCGACGTCATTGACCTGGCTCAAGCCTAATACTCTTTCGAGAACAGCTCATCCCATTTCACAACAGCTGATTATACTCAGTTTTAAGTTTATTCTTGGCATCTAAACAATAAAGAAAATATTTGAAAAAAAAAACATTTTAATTCGTGTTTTTTTAACCTGCTTATTTAAAGTGGCATGAGCTGCCAACATTCACACATTTTTCATAATTTCTGATCGTCACAACAGTAAGGGGCGTTGTGAGCCATCGAAAAACTAAATGATTGGCGTTGGAATGAGGAAAATCCATACAGTATGTGGCCTGCAGAACCGAAAACGTGTTCGAAAAGTAAACAAAATTTAAATAACCGGGACGACCATTCATTCATTCTAAGCCAAAGTTAGTTCAAAACAATACTTTATCGTACATTCTCGACATTAGAAGCACTAAAAAGTTTCTGAATTATACGTCTTGAGAAAAATAGCCAATAATTTCAACATTCTGTTTTAACGTCAAAATATTCACATTTTGGCAGCTCATGCCACTTTAAGGAGTTTGTAAACTTGTATAAATCGAATTTAAAAGGATCCGTTAGACAATTGGTCTTTTAACGGCCCTCTCAATACTGTTCAAATTTCAGCCGTTCACTATAGTCTGCTTGTAAGAAATAAACTTAACAAAGCAGGGAATACTAACCGTTTGTGATTTGTGACAGGATTATTCAAATAAGTTGGTTGTCCATGTTGAATAAATCAACAATGGGCCAGATGGAGCTATTTACATTTATCCCATTGACTATATTACAGATTGTTACTCACATCCAGCCTGTTTCAATAGAAGGGTATTATCATTTGTAGCTATCTAATTCTCCATAATAGGCCTCCATATCGGATGTAATTCAGCCTTCAAATATCGACTCTGTGAACTCTCTTGTCGTCAGCTAACCTTGGCTTCATCAGCAAGAAAATCAATATGGGAAAATATTCCGATCGCTATAGTAGAGGGAAGACCTACCAAATCGTTGCTGACAATACACGATCTAAGATCGCGTAAAGCAGGACAACATTAAGTCGTAGCACGCTTCACTTCAACCATCTTGGATACATTATGGGCCGATAGACCAACAGAACTAAACGAGACTCCAAATCTATTAGCAATTCCTTGCCGCCATGTTGTTGGCGAGACTGATGTAAACATACCTAACTGATATACCATTTCCTTAACCCTGTGATTCGGAACTTGTATTTCACTTACGCCATTTTACTGTGGAGATGGGGTCCAGACCGATACGAATAGAAACTGGCCTATCAATATGTGGACAAGTAAAGCTATATTCATTGATTGTTATTGCAATGGTGTATTTCGCCCGTCTTTCACAAGGTAGGTTAGGTCTTCTTATCTTTACCAACATACATGAAACTCAGTCCACTTAGCTATATTGGAGACTGTAGTGAATATCAATAATACCACAGTGCTCAATCTGACAAAAGTCGAGATGTGTTAGTCAGATTGCGCCGTGCCGATCACAGTAGTTTTGTATGGATAAAGCCTGACATTGAATGGATCTCAAACACGTCAAGTTCATTTAAATCTATATTGATTTCCCCGCATGAAGACCGGGTTTGATCCGATAGATCCTACATAATTTATTACAGAATATCATTCCACTGAACTCAAACCAATGGCCATAGATCTTTTTAAATTTAATATTACTCATAGAAAATCTTTCAACCCAAGCAACCTGTCACTGAGTGAAACAATCACCCTCCAGCAGTTTCGCATCTTCCCATTTCAATCTTGAATATCTTCTTTCTATTATTTCCGTTTTGCTTTTCTTTTTTTACGAAGAGAGTACACGTGTTTTATTAAGTGTGGGTTTTTTCTATCACTTTGAATCGATTTCAATTATATCAAGAAATTAATATAGGCCTATAGGCCTACCTGTAAATAAGTGTTGAGATCAACTTGATATAACTTTCTTTCTCTTGACTACAGGTGAACCTTTTACAGAGAGTTGGTTCGGCCTGGACACCACTGGTGTTCCTGGCAATAACACATGGGATGGACTAGGAGATCTATTAGGTGTCGGTGGTTTAACCTGGGAGGATTGGGATAACCCGGAGAAAGCACTGGTACAGGATTTACTGCAGGCATATACTTACATAACAAGACCAGTTCAAAATGCCAGCTCTGTTGTCACTGTCCGATTTGGAGTTTGTCTTAATCAACTGCTTGATTTGGTAAGGTTGTTGCCCTCTTCTATTGAGATAATTTGATAGGTATAAAAGACACTTTATACATTTATTCTGATTTCAGTTGACTAAATAGTTGTATTTTTAAAATACCTCTTCTTTACCAATTGTTCTAATGGTTGAAATAGCTTCCTAAATATGGTAGAAAATGAGGTGTGTATTTTCGTCAAGTGACCAGGTCCCCTCACACTGCATTACACCTACATGTATAGCGTTCCATGTGTTGGGAAACAGCCAAATATTAGCCGACCGCAAAATCCCATAACCTACGTTTTATGAAAGCTACTGGTGCGAAATATTTTAATTTGGCGTGAAACAAACTCATGCGTACAACAAGAGAGATATGCGCAGAATTGTGCAACCGCCCTCACATCTAAAATTAGGTTTTTTTAATGTAGACTTTTTTTAACACCTTATTTATTTCTGTTTAACCTGTTTTCCATGCGATCAGGATGAGAGGAATCAAATTCTATCTACAGCTTTATGGATCTACGAGGTAAGCTCACGTTACTTTATCTTCTTACATGTAGAGTTTAGTTACATGGTGCAAATAGAGGTACCAGTAAATGAACACAAAACAAAAAGGTGTAGGCCTACACTAAAACACATGCTTGCCACAAGATAAATGCCGGATACATTGCCGGTATGCGAACATTGCCAACCAACGCCGACGTGTAATTTTGACCTGATACGGGATAGAAATTACAGCGATTTCCATCATAGATGTTAAATATAATAAAAAAACGTTAATGTTTGGAATAATAAGCTTAGAACTTCATTGTTCTTAAGGTTCTCCACATTGCATTCCACCAGGCTAGTTCCTAAGATAATATGTATTTATAAAGTTGCCTAAGCTTCCAAAATCCGGGCTATTTTCATAAATTCCGATTCTCAAAAGTAGTTTAGCGTTTAAAATACCTTGAAAAACGAAAGGATTAACGTTAAAATAAAACTTATTGGTAAAGCCAATTACCGGTGAGAACCGATAAAGTGTGCAAAATCAAATAGCTGGATTTTATGAGTACATTTCTGTTGATTAGAAGACTATGTAAATGTCTATCTGTAAGATTTGTATTAAAGAAAACTCTTATTTTGTAAATTTCTTATTTTGTAAATCTATAATTTTTATCTTTATTTGGTAACTCATGAGAAAGAACCTTGCATGGTTGATTGCTTGATGTTTTACGCCGTACTGAAGATTATTTCACTGATATGGCAACGTTGCCAGGTTTAATGGGGGAGGAAACCTGGCAACTCTCCCACTCTAACCGACTGAGTCACCAAGGCCCCGAAAGGTTCTTGGCAAGCTGGATAATAAGGGGAGACTAATCTACATTTGCACATTTTCTTCTAAACGGGGTTATATTCAAATCGATTTACAAAGAGTACATGGTTTACAGATTCAAATGTAATTCGCCCTAAAAACGTTTTTCGTCATTATATATACTTTGCAGGCTTATCTATCTGCCATTTATGTGCATGTTACCTATAAACCAACCAGTCTTCCTCTGTATAGATGATATACCTCATGTTAACAGGAATGGTTTGACGAGAGTCTACAATGGGATCCTGCCGACTATAACAATCTCTCACGGGTAATTATACCCCCTGATAGGATTTGGGTACCAGATATCTACATCTTCAACACGTAAGTCGGTTCTATTCCTCTGAAGAAAATAAGATGTAAACCTCACCCTGATACAAATTATTCCACTGTAATTTATCAACGAATCAAAATATTTAATTCGAACTCTTCTTAAACCGCATGCAGAAAACAAAGAATTTACGTCTGAAACAACGGGAAAACAAAAATATTCTAAAATTAGTCAAACGCTGAATTGAGCCATGATATTACTTTGCTATCAATTATTTAGCATTATATAAATCGCATGAAAATGGTGACTATTTGGATACATGTCGAATTATTCAAATACATTCAATTATATATGATTTGAGCTAAATGTAAATAAATCAGTATTTCGATTTTTATTAACCAGCTGGTACAGTTTTATCGGGGTCTCAAGTGGAAATAAAAGTTTTCCTTTCGTGGGTACTGTTTAAGTCGATAAGCAAATCACATACGAAATGGTCAACAACATGTCCGAGTGTATTTCATGTATACGCAAACCATTAAGAGTGACCCGGGTGCACAATATCTTTAATTAGAGTAATCCACTTTCCATAAAGCAGTTAATTGTATGGTCTAATATTGTATTTAGACATTTATCTCTACCAGAAAGTTTGTTTATTTGTCTGCAGAGCAAGCGGCCACGAAGATGGATTTGTAAACGTGACTCCCAGTAAAGTGATTGCCGAGTATACCGGGAAACTACGCTGGAACGTTCCATTGATGGTGAAAAGCTCTTGCTCAGTAGACGTTCGATATTTTCCATATGACCAACAGCGATGCTCGGTTAGATTTGGGTCTTGGATTTACGATGCTCAGCAAATGGATTTGGTTGCAGTATCTAGTAAACCAGACCTAGCCACATATGTAACGAACAGCGAGTTTGAGCTGATGGAAACCAGTTTGATACGTCGATTGTTGGATGGATCCCAGTGCCCCGGAGAGAGACCACAGCCCCTTGTTAGTCTCAACCTTACATTCAAAAGACGATCCAAATATTATGATTACATTGTGGTGACTCCTACACTTTTACTATGTCTCTTGACTCTTGTATCTTATCTTTTACCATCTCATCGGGGAGAAAAGGTCTCTATAGGACTGACAGTAGTGCTAACTCTCTACTTCCTACAACTGTTAATTGCGGAGAACATTCCAGTGTCTAACACACCTCCACTTCTAGGTAAGAGTTTCTTGCAAACATACAGCTATTTCCCCACCATTTATGTAAAGAAAATTCCTCATACCTATTGATGTCATGTGAAGAAAAACTAAATTGATTAGTGATTTCATATGCTCATCTTAACGACAAATTCCCAAACAGTTGCATGTTTTTCTTATCATGTTTCAGGTTTGCTGTTATTTGCTGTAATGTCAATGAATGGGATATCTCTAATCGTGGCCACGCTGGTAATGAACTTAAAGAAACAGGGAGATGAACGCATATGTACACGAGTCCCAGCTTGGATCCTGTGTATATGTCGAGGAGTTACATGTCTTTGTAAAAGCCCTTTGGCAAATCCCATCGATTCCATACGCTTCAGAAGTCGTAGACAACGACCCCCTGTTCGACGTCGTCAACTGAACCCTCGCAGTGCTAGAGAAACTATGGAATCGTCTAACGGACATAGCGTCTCAAAACGGCTTCAAGAGACAAGTGTCCCGGAAGGTAATGGTAAAGTAGACTTTGAAACCTCTTCAGCAACAGAAAAAGAACACATGCTCACAGAAAACGGAACAGATTCTCAAAAGCCAATCGCAGATCAGTTTGGAATATTTCGAAAAGAAAATGGTGAGATTGTGAATACTGAGGAGGAAAGGTTGAATAATGATGGAACAAATAAAGCGGCTGTTTTCCGAAGACGCTGCTTAACCCGAAAACCTACACTTCGTTACCCTTACAGACGGCCACATGTCCGTCAATGGAGGGACACAGTTCCATATGAAGTCCGTCAACAATGGTACTTTGTGGCAGATGTTGTAGATCGTTGTGCATTTGTTGTGTCTCTCATCGCTATGGTGATCATGCTTACAACAATGATGTGTATTCTGCCGCAATTAAGTTACCCTGAACACAAAGATCCTATTGATGGACCTGTACAAGTAACAAATTGAACTCGTGTTACAGAAGTATAGTGGCGTTTTGAAGCTCATTTAACGAGAACAACTCCTGCAGTCACCACTAAGCGTTAACAGAGATCTCATACTGTCTTTGTCTACCTGAGTGATACTTCACATTGCAATCTACCGTGGATACTATGTTTATACAAATATAAACTTTGTCTTCCATTAAAAAGTGACATCAATTCATCTAAATGACCAAATATGTAAGTAGTGTAAATAAATATCTTAAATCTTTTTTTTTATACTCTGAGAACGATTTTGGAAAGAATTGTCAAAACCAAAAGGAAGAAACATTACTTTGTCGTCGTCTAATTTATTGGTTGTTGTTTTACACCATATTTAAACTTATATCAGCTATCTCTGCTTCTGGATCCGATCCTGACAAGCAATAAATTCAAACTTGAAAAAAGAGAGATGTATGACTGACTATCAGAACGATAACACTAAAGAGTTTGCTATTGTTAGAACTCTACAAACCCAAATTATCTGGGAGATGTCTCTCATCAAATTGAGGCACTCTTTACTAATTGCAGGCTAATGGGATTTACAGTACTATACACAAACTTAAAGAAAAAAATTAAGCACCCACTTGGAAAGACTGCACCGACCGATACAACCATTGGTGTAGGGAGATTGTTGGCCAACTGATGTTGCAGAAACGATTGTGATCATAAAGGGCAACATTCTTGCGATAAGAAATCATCATTATTGGCAATAAGCTGTAGAATGTATTCGGGATATCGTTAGCCAAATCAAAAGTGTATTTTAACAAAATAAAAGGATGCGTGTAACTATGAAACTTCAGAGTCTATCTGGCTTCACGGAGCGAACATATTGAAGTTAAAATGTCACGTTAAGTTTGTAGAATACATCCCTAGAGCACAAGGTCAATAGCGCGTATAGCCTCCATTAGCTCCCAACCTGCGTTTCATCCCTCCATTGAGACGATGTATCTGTTGAAAGGGTAACTGTCACCAATACCGATGTAATGCGGCTTCCAAGTCCTGCAGATTTTGTACAGGAGGCTCTAGGGCTTGAATGTTTCTGCCCATCCTATCCCAAATGTGTTCTAAAGGATTCAAATCCGCGCAGTTACCCCTTCAACAGACCCAACAATTAAAAAACTCAGGAATCCAATTGGTTCAAATCTTAGATTTTATTTGTATTCGATTGACATATATTTTGTGCAATGTGATGTAATGGACACCACGTCACTAGTAATGTGTGTATCCGGAAGTCCGACCGGAAGTGGTGCGGTATGAGCTCGTGGTCGTACCGGAGTTGCCGTTACATAGAGCTTTTACAGCATTGTTGTCATAACAATCAGCACAAAAAGCAATTCGAAAACCACGTCGTGTTGTCTTCCAGTCAGATTGGAACCTGATAGGAAAGCCACCAGAGAAGGAATCTGAAAAGAAACATCCATATCTTAATTTGTATTATGGTCGTTAAAAAAACTTTAATTAAACATATGCCTTCGGAGCTTCTTTCTGAGGCTATGACATAAAGATGAATGTAAAGTAACTAATGTAAGTAGAAGTATAGCTAACAGGTTAACTATATAACTTACAGCTGTAATAAGAGCCAGTTTTCTTTCCACAAACTTGTCCGGAGTTTCCGAACTTCACACTATCGGCACAACCCCCAAATACAGATGACTCTACGTCCATGTCACATACATACAGCCTCATTGTGTATGAACCGGAGATTTGTGGGATGACCCTGTACGTACAGTCCATGCTATTGTCGTAGTCATAAGGATAGTAGGGGCTTGTTACAACACCACGGTTATAGTAAAATGTGCCACCGCATTGAGAACTACCACGAGCTGGAATAAAAAATATGTAAATATGCTGGTAAAGTGTGTTTGGTTTATGCGGAATAAGCTACAAAAATAGCCCTGTTACACAAAGCGTGTACGTACATAAAGAGCTTCACAAAGCGTCGTGGCGTAAGTTTTTACGTAGAGAAACCAGCTCCAGTTACAAAGCGGGAATTTATGGACCCGATTATCATCTCGTGTTTGTTGTTGTGGTATGCATCCAATTCGTCAAACAGACGAGCTGCCATACATTTATATAAACAACTCTTTGAACCTCGCCAGGCACTTTGCACTTTATGCCTGTATAAATTTTCAAAATTAGGGTGTAGGAGCGGTGCTCTTTTTATCTTACCGCTAACAAAAAAACTAGTAGGCCTATACAGGGCTACACTCGTAAGGAAGGAATAGGAAAGTGAAGACTTTACTCAGATGAATAATACTTATTTTTTTCAAAATAACTTTGTATTATTTTTGGCGATTTGTGCATTAAAACGTTCTAATCAAATAGATGTTATTGAATATCAATTTATGGCGTCAGATCACTGTAAATATAAAGCCCTGGCTAACCTTATATTAACACACCCTTTGCTCTAATTGTCAAATTTCTTTTACACATTTACAGTTCCGCATTCCTTTAAATTCATCATCAACAAAGGCACTTGAATGTCTACTTATAAACAGAATTATGTTACCACAGCAACATGATATCAAATGACTTTCCTTCGGTAGAAATAACCCGACATCTCAATTTCGACTAAAATAATTCATTTCACGTTAGAAAAAAATAGCTATTGTAGATAAAGTTTACCTTCCTTACAAAAACTATTTTGAAACCAATTATAACGAGTAAACTTTCGTTTAATGAAAATAATGGGTTTTCTAACCTTGGCGAACTTCTTCCTCTCGCTTAGCGGGCTGGAAAATAAAAATGGAAATTTAATTAAGGCGTGTTTAATTAAAAGTTTGAAACCAAACTGATAATATAATGAGAGAAATGTGATTTAGTATGGCTTTTTATTGAATGTTATCCATTGTAGATCTTAGAATACTTTACTATTCCACTATTTATACTAATATATCGTATATCACAAACGGGTTGAAACGGAATTTTTATGATTCGGAGAGACGAACGGAATGCATTTTTCGGATCTCTTTTTCAATAAATACGGTAATCAAATGCATTGAAAATATTATATTGGACTTCTTGCAGACAAAAATCGAATCATCTTCATTTCTACCCAGAAGCTCTAATAAATCGTTTGTTTCCCCTGCCTCACTCACTAACCTGCATGGTGGCATGGATTCGTGCATGATAAATGCTGCTCGACTAGACATCTTTGACGACCATCGAGAGACGAAGGAATGTGGCTAAAACGAAGACTGTCTACTGTTACAGTGGTTGCAATTATAAAACATGAGGTGTAAATAACTTACCTCAGCCAGACATAGAGCGGAGATCCCACAGACGAGGATAACTGTGAATTGAAACATGGTGACTTGCTGTGTAGATACAAGGTGCTGTGTAGATACAAGGTAGCACTGATGAACAATCATCCGCATCACCACAATTTATACTTATCCAAAAAACACTTCTTTACACAGGTGAATCCTCTTACAATTTTCCCTTGACAAATCCACTTTTTTCACCTGGATTGTTTTGACATTTTAGACAGGAAGATGAATCCTGTTTGAGTGAATTCCATTGATTTTCTGTAATCAGGTTTGAAGATACACTACTTTTACTTTACTTTGTGAACAAAATATAATTCTATATAAGCCTGTTCCAATATGCTGTCAGATAAAACAAGTATAACACCCAAACAAAGAACATCTGCCCTTAAAGTTCAAGGAAGATTGACACTTATAAGCAGATTGATTTAAATTCTTCGCCAGCTTGATTAAAAATTACGAAATGAGAGCTTCCGCTAAAACCAATCTCGAAAACATACTTTGAGGTAGTTTTTGTAAGCAACAAAACCATAGAATGCACATCCCAGCCATGTGATTTTTGTCCACACATATTCTGTCCATATAAGCTGCTTTTCAGATAGTTTTTATTTCAACATCATTTGTTTTGTTTTTCAAGGTAGTTCAAAGGCTCTATTTCTGTTGACAACCTGAATTTATGGAAAAAGTCCGAATTTTGGCAGTTCATGCCACTTGAAATAACGATTGTGTGCCGGTATTCATAAAGTGAAATGCTAAATTAACCATTTAAACGAATGGAACTGTAATGTATCTGATATAACGAGGTTATTCGTGCTTACGGTATGATTCTTAAAGGCCCATTTGCCGCGAAAATCAGGAATATTGTTTACATTAAAAAAAAACGACCGTTTTCTGTATTTTTTCCGGACAATATAAGTTAGGAACTTTCTATTTTTATCAAAATTTAAAAGTTTGGACGTCATTTTGTATTTTTAATTTGAATTTGAAAATTTGAATTGTTAGGTGCCCGTAATGTCAACAAACTTCGAACCGGGTCGTGTGCAAAAGTGCCGTAATGGTTTGAGTCGTGTGGGCGATCTAACGACAAAGTATAATTTTACGAACTTTATCTAAGAAATACATACTAACGATCGCGTAAGAGGGACTATAAAAGCCTGCCGAGTGCAAACCACAGACAAAAACGCTTGGGTGAAGGTAATCCAACACTTAAGTTAACAAACACTGATCGGTGTTGTTGTTGTAATCGAGCTTCGATTCATCGTTTGTTTTTCACCCTCATTTATACATTCTAAACCGAATTGGACATGCTTTATGTGTGCTATGTTTAATTTTAGTGGTTTTAGCTGTAATAAGTTCATGCAAATTGGTTTTCTTAACAAATGTCAAACAGGCTACGGCGGCAAGTGTGTCTTTAAGAAACAACGTTTGAAGACAACTTTTAGATTGCTGTACAGGTAACAAGTTAAACAATTGCTGTGTTTTTTTAACTTTTACTTGACTTATATTTGTATCCATATGCAATATACCATAGAACTAAAACATATACAATACCTGTGTCCATATTCAATAGCTGTGTCCATATACAATAGCTGTGTCCATATACAATACCTGTGTCCATATACAATACCTGTGTCCATATACAATACCTGTGTACATATACAATACCTGTGTTCATATACAATACCTGTGTCCATATACAATACCTGTGTACATATACAATACCTGTGTCCATATACAATACCTGTGTCCATATACAATACATATGTCCATATACAATACTTGTGTTCATATACAATACCTGTGTCCATATACAATACATATGTCCATATACAATACCTGTGTCCATATACAATACATATGTCCATATACTATACCTGTGTCCATATACAATACCTGTGTCCATATACAATACATATGTCCATATACAATACCTGTGTCCATATACAATACCTGTGTTCATGTACAACACCTGTGTCGATATACAATACCTGTGTCCATATACAATACATATGTCCATATACTATACCTGTGTCCATATACAATACATATGTCCATATACAATACCTGTGTTCATGTACAATACCTGTGTCCATATACAATACATATGTCCATATACAATACCTGTGTCCATATACAATACCTGTGTCCATATACTATACCTGTGTCCATATACAATACCTGTGTCCATATACAATACCTGTGTCCATATACAATACCTGTGTCCATATACAATACATATGTCCATATACAATACCTGTGTCCATATACAATACCTGTGTCCATATACAATACCTGTGTCCATATACAATACCTGTGTCCATATACAATACCTGTGTCCATATACAATACCTGTGTCCATATACAATACCTGTGTCCATATACAATACCTGTGTCCATATACAATACCTGTGTCCATATACAATACCTGTGTCCATATACAATACCTGTGTCCATATACAATACCTGTGTCCATATACAATACATGTGTACATATACAATATCTGTGTCCATATACAATACATGTGTACATATACAATACCTGTGTCCATATACAATACATGTGTACATATACAATACCTGTGTCCATATACAATACATGTGTCCATATGCAATACCTGTGTCCATATACAATACCTGTGTCCATATACAATACCTGTGTCCATATACAATACCTGTGTCCATATACAATATCTGTGTCCATATACAATACATGTGTCCATATACAATACCTGTGTCCATATACAATACCTGTGTCCATATACAATACCTGTGTTCATATACAATATCTGTGTCCATATACAATACATGTGTCCATATACAATACCTGTGTCCATATACAATACCTGTGTCCATATACAATATCTGTGTCCATATACAATATCTGTGTCCATATACAATATCTGTGTCCATATACAATACCTGTGTCCATATACAATACCTGTGTCCATATACAATACCTGTGTCCATATACAATACCTGTGTCCATATACAATACCTGTGTACATATACAATACCTGTGTCCATATACAATACCTGTGTTCATATACAATATTCCCCAACACAGACACAATTTATATTATCCCTTCCGAATGATTGTTTGTTGTCAGATTTGGTCGGGGGAGGAAACCTGGAGAAAACCCCCAACGCACAGCTCGTACCTGGCAACTGTTCCGCATACGGCGATCGATTGAAAAATCCAATCAGAAATTTTCCAATTTTTATTTGGTCTGAGTGGGATTTGAAGCCACACCGCATCACTACCGGTTCGCTTTCGAGTCTGTGTGTTTTGCAATAAATATGACTTACCTTTGCGAAATAAGCAAGAACATCTGAGAGAATCTAAGGACCCCTAGAAGGTTGTTGATAATCCATCCCATGTAACATGGCCCTCCAATTGTATATAGCTTGAGCACAATCTACCATGTTTTATTGCAGCCATTTCATTTTTACCTGTTTTCTTTTAATGTTTGGTGAAATAAATGATTCAAAGGATATTGTAACACTCTACGAGGAAAATACGTGTCTTGTGTAAAACGAGAGCCCATCGATCAGATATCGCTTACTTTCTATGTTGGATAACTCTGTTCTACTATCGGTATAGGCTTTTCTGGGGTCCTTCAAACCTAATCCTCCGTCTGTGTTACCAGATTATGTAACCTCTGCCTTTGGAAGATTTAACTGAGTTTCAAACCATTTAAGGGTGCTAGACATTGCGGGTACCTCACAAATCATTGCGGGTACTTCACAAATCATTGCGGGTACTTTACAAATCATTGCGGGTACCTCACAAATCATTGCGGGTACTTCACAAATCATTGCGGGTACTTCACAAATCATTCCGGGTATCTTACAAATTATTGCGGGTACCTGACAAATCACTGCGGGTATCTCACAAATCATTGCGGGCACCTGACAAATCATTGCGGATACCTGACAAATCACTGCGGGTACTTCACAATTATTGCGGGTACTTCACAAATCATTGCGGGTATCTCACAAATCATTGCGGGCACCTGACAAATCACTGCGGGTATCTCACAAATCATTGCGGGCACCTGAGAAATCACTGCGGGTATCTCACAAATCATTGCTGTTAACTCACAAATCAAATTTTAAATAAAATGATGTCAATAGTTCAATTCCCTAATGGCGTCATAGAAGGGATAGAATAGCGCATAGGAATTAATCTGCACAGACAAAATAAGCGCTTAACAAAGCGGCCACTTCAAACAATACCCCTTCTACATACCATAACTTTTTCGATTGACGTAATTAAGCTTTCTAACTATATGTTTGAATTTTGACAGTCAATGCGTACTTTTGGCGCAATCTCTTCTCTCTACTTATCTTCCCATACAATTTGAAGTTAGAGTAAGAGATAAAATGAGAGTTTATCCTTCTTCGAAATAACTCCACTTTCAGGAAGAAACTGGGTTGTATGTGAGTTCAGTGGCTCTAAATAGTTATATATCCTACACTGATCGTCATCCCTTAGACAGCGGTACATGTAAATAAATTGACACAACTAAAACCTTTTCAATTGAACTATATCGACCGAGTCATATATTTGCAAAGAAGAGATATACACAAATTAAATGGTTGCTAAACAATGACATTCATTTAATAAAATGATCCAGTTTATAGACTGATCTTCCATTTGTATCAATTAAAGAGTCTAATCAACTTAGTACTTAACGCTGAATGGTTTCAATGACAAAGTTAAATAGTGTTAGAATGATAACCAATGTAATGTCTGCCGGATATGTATCCGGTATTTGCTTTCTGTTAGGAACGGATGACACAGATAAACGCGACTTGTGAGCCATCATGGTAATGGACATTCTCAATAGTAAAGTCAACACTCCGTTATCACAAAATTTTATCTCGAATCACATCAATTTAGGAATGATAAGTAAAAGCATCGCAGACCGAGTGTTAGTGCGTCAGTAGATTGGAAGTTGTTAGTGTGTCGGGTACTTGTTGGGTCGTGCCAATTCCACCAGATTCTCTAAGATGTTGGAGAGGATTGAAATAGAGAGATTGGGTGTCCATATAGCACTGGCTCTTAGTGCCTGTGTAACAAACAGTGCCTTTATTATAACTGTTGGGCGTAAACGGCGTCTTCGAAACACAACCAACCTGATTCTTCTTTCTATGGCTGTAGCTGATTTATTTGTCGGCATTTTTGTTACACCTTTGTTGGGGATATTCACAAAGCTCGATATCTTGGTGGAAAATGCGTATATGTGTGCATGCATACATTCCGTTTTACTTTACTTTATAATTGTATCCTTACATCACATTGTCCTGGTTGCTATTGAACGTTATCTCAGTTTTATTTATCCTTTGCGGTATCCTGTCATCTTTACTTACTCTGTTCTCAGAAAGAGCATTGCAGCCTGTTGGATTGTGCCTCTTGCGATCACCATTTCGCCTGCACTGGGATGGTATAATCACTTCCCTCCTGCCACAACGTTCAGTAACTTAACTTGGACGCAAGACAGTAACTCCAGTCGGCCAATGTACAGTAGATGCCAAGTGGAACACATTACGTCATGCAGCTATACTTTTCTGGTTTCTGGAGTAGTTGTGGTGGTTTTTGTGTTAATGACATACTTTCATCTGAGAATCTTCGTTGTTGCCTGCAGACACGTTCGTAAGCATTACGAGAGAACCAATCAATCTAAACATGTATCCACCTGGAAATCTTTTAAGAAGGAGACACGTACTTTCTTCATGGTGATGTTTGTTGTGGATTATTTCCTCATTTCTTGGAGTCCAGTTGGTGCCTTAGTGTTCATGGGTTGTGTAGTTGACCCAGCTTCCATTCCAAAGTGGATGTCCAAAGTGTTCCCACTGTTAGCTATGACTAATTCAGCACTGAATCCTATTGTTTATGGCTTAGCAAAGAGGGACATTCGGAAATATATATTTAACAAACTTTGTGGAGAAAAGAAGAAAACACACGTATACCGTCTGGCTAGTTCCGGATACACCAGAAGGAATAAGTCTGTATCTTCCAATAGCTCTGATAAAGAAGCACAAAGTACAGAAATTGGTGCGACCTGTGAGAATCAGAATTGTGGGATGGAATGAAAATCAAAAGACGGACACTAACCATTAACGATCGAATCTTGACGTCTTTAGTTTGTAGAAAACTATTATGTTATTGCAAACTATGCTGTCATGTACATAACCCGTTTTTGAGATAGAATTTTGAGAAATTGCTTACTTAAGGACAACTGTATTTAAAGACAACTTGGGAGATCTCCTTATGCCGATGTATTTTATAAGAAACAAATTAAAATTTAAGCTCAATGGGATTTTGCAGCTCACCAACAAAATGTAATATACTAATAAAATGTCACCATAACCTATTAGTGATTATGTTATTTTACTCACGTGATGTTCTTCTTTAGCTATGGTCTTGGCCATATACGGAGCTGTCAAAAATCATGGTTGACTGATCAGATTACACTTCTTAGTGGTAATCAAAGTTATATCTCGAAAAGTCAGTTGGCAACCAGGTATTTATATTACAATGTTAATATATTGTCCCTCTCAATGGGAAGGGCATAGATTTACCTTCAAAACGGTACCAGATATGCTATGGTGATTTTTCAGTCCTGGGGCGGATTTCACTCAATCCAAGGTCTTCGCGTATGACTCAAGAAAATTACTCAAAGTACCTGTGTCTGTTAATGGCGTACATCATTCATACGAATGGATGCGCCAATAAGCTAAAACAACCAACCAACCTGTGTCTGTTATGGACCAAAAGCACCATTCAGTAAATCGCCCTCTAAATTCAGTCTAACATTCTCAATTCAGAAACAATATCTACGAAACAGTCATTTTGTCCAAATCAGGCACGGGTTGGTTTAGCTAAATTACTCATGACCACAATTATTACCGTTTTGACACGACGAAAGCACACCACAGTGTAAATCAAACTATGTTATACCAAATCACAAGCTGGTAGTCTATTCTCGGTTTTTGATAGCAGTGTTCTAGATCTCACTCCAAGCTTCAATATGAATTTTACAAAGTCATTTTACAGATAAAAATTCTAAAAAGTTCTGTTGATTTGGTTCATGCCAGATTTATCGGTAGACTACGTGTTTTTGGTTCCAGCTCCTGTGGCGTTCTGCGGGGCCGTTGGTTTCAACAAGTAGCTGTGATATTGACAATTATTCATATGTTAATTTTACGGGCCAGCAAAATAATGGCTCGTTAGTAAAAGGATTGATATTCGAATATGCAATCAAACGTTTCCAAATTACCTTATTAAATACAGAATTTTGTAAGCAAGTAATGTCTGGACATTTTCATGACCTTCTTAATAGCGCAATTACTTATAAAATACACAGCCAGAAAACTGCGGCAGTCCCAAATGAAAACCAATGCTACATTATGTAATCTAAATCATTCGAAACAGCCCTTGACGGTATAGTTATTCCATCGGGGTCTAGATTTGAGTCGGTTAAGAGGAACATGTTCACACAAACGTAGATAAACTGGAGTATATTCGTATGGTCAATATCGCCTATATAACCGCTATCTATTGTAACAGAGAATACAGAGTAGACAATGACAGAAGCAGTAAAGTGACAAATTATAATTGGTCTTTTCTTCAAGGATATTGCATATAAGAATCAGAAAGTATCACTCCACAGAAAGTCGTTTGGTCCGAAACTATGAACAACCAAATGACGTAAGTAACCGTACGTAGACCATCAAGCAGATCATCCAAGACCTCGCACTAATGTAATAAAGTGCCATAATGTAATAACTTTTCTAAAACGGATTTTTTCTTTAAAATTCCACCAGATATTATCGAGGCGTGATGAAGGTACTGAGAAAAATGATATGCCATTTGTTTGTGATTTTAACATTTTTTTTCCAAAATGACGGTTGTTACATTAGAGGTCGAATCTCCGTTTTCACTTACTTGCCTTTAAAACGTGCTCTAATGTAAGAGCTATTTTAAAACGGATATTTTCTTTAAACATTATTACATTAGGACACGCTTTGAAGGCAAAACTATGTTTAAAACGGAGATTTGACAACTAATTTTGAGAAAAATGTTAAAGTCATTTGTCTCAATACATTCATCACGCCTCGATAATATCCAGTGGAATTTATAAGAAAACTTGTTTTAGTGAAGTTATTAAATGAGGGCATTTTATTACATTAGCAATTGTTTCAAGGCTAATAAGACGTCGCCTATTTTCTTCCAGTTCCACCGAGAAACGTCTCTGGCTCTGCCATCGTCCGCTCAGCAGAGAAACAGTTAGAAATCTCGCAGGGCTTCGGGGTTGATGGTTCGAAGATCGATCGAGCGTCCTATACTCAAATACAACCACATACGACTACATCTGAATTGATGTACACACATAGGGATGGACCTTGGGATCTTACAGAAAAAGACCACTGGTCCGACGTGAGCAGATTCCTTCTGCATGCTGTGGATGACCCTATAGCGTTTGGAGGCCTACTTAAACAGCTTATGCAGCAATAAACCTCATGCCAACTGAAACATATAGTAACATATAGTAGTTAACATTTATGGCTTGGAGATGTTTCTCATTGGATTTCGTAACCATACATATTAATCTACATCTAGCGAGTGCTGGTTCCATTGGTCATTCCATATTTTGATAATCATCCATAAAGAGTAACTGGATGATAACGCTCGGCCCTACGTTCAAGAGATGTGTCCCAGTTTATCCCCAACAATGCTTTCAACGAGTCCGGATCTGAATACACTGGAAAACATGTGGGGCGCGGGATTCCACAAAATTTACATGAGCAATATAAATGGCGTCTTGTGAGGGGTATGAGAAAGTGCCTGCAAGCTATGATTTGATCGTCTCCGTATGTGACTTTTATCCTCTCGTTGCAACATCAAAATTTGAGATTTCACCATACATATTTTGTTTTCGTTTTTCTTGAATTTTCATGCAAATGTCCAGCACACGTTTCTCACGTGAAGGAAGGTCTTGGTGTTCCTCATGTTCGTTCCTCAATCTTTTTTAAACTACCGGTATTGCATTTAGATGCATATAAGATGATTTGAGAGATCAACGTCCTCGTAGTTTGGTATGTGAGATGAACGTTGTCAATCAATTTACACAAAATACAACACAACAGAATGTTAAAATTATTGGCTATTTTTCTCAAGACGGATAATTCAGAAGCTCTTTAGTGCTTCGAGTCTTGAAAATGTACGATAAAGTATTGTTTTGAACTAATTTTTGCTTAGAATGAATGAATGGTCGTCCCGGTTATTTAAATTTTGTTTACTTTTCGGACACGTTTTCGGTTCGTACAGGCCACATGCGACTGTATGGATTTTCCTCATTCCAACACCAATCATTTAGTTTTTCGATGTCCTTCAAAGCCTCTTACTGTCGTGACGATCAGAAACTATGAAAAAAGTGTGAATTTTGGTAGTTCATGTTATTTTAAATTTTTCTCATGGATTTTTTTCATTTTTCACAATGTCAAAACGCAACAAAAGGACAAACAACGACTTCTTCCAAGCTAGGAGATCGAAAAAGATTTTTTCAGTGATACTTGAATGGTGGAGCTAAAACAAAGTTCTAGTTTTCCGGCTTATGCTAAACAAGGACTCAAACCCAGCTCGCATAAGTCTGTATCGCCAGTAAGCATGGTCACTGCTCACTGAAGCAGCAGATGGGAGGCCCATTGGCCGAGTGGATAAAGCAAACCATTATCAGTTCTTCCTTACCATACATGCATTGACTAAGCGGTTCCTGACATTAGTGTATTCCCAACGACCAGCCATTTCTCTACACTGAGATTTCTGTCTCAATGTACACATTCTTTACAAATGATTTGTCCGACATTCTTAAAACAGAACACGTAATTTATTCTATCATTTGACATTGGTCTCGTTTTGAATTTTGCACACCGCTGATGACACCTTACCAGACTGTATGTCGGGGAAAGTCTTTACGCAGTAACCCAAACTTCCAGTGGAGATAGCCGCACACATTTGTCTCATCCTGTTACTTACTTTGCCGGTCAGGCAGATACACTGGTGAATGAATACAATAACAAGTAATGAACTGATAAAAACTTATCTGGGGATCCCGAACCTTGAAGTTGCCCGGCCGCCACTTCAAAAACCTCTTGTTAGAAATGACCTTCTTGGAGCAATAGTGCACAGTTTGTATTATATCTCAGTTTTCCGTTTCTCCATCAGCGCAAATTGAATAGCGATGGAGGTTGTGGTGTAATTCGGTGTAACCATTTTTTAGCTATCAAGTGATGGGTTTTTGGGCTGAATAAAAAATGCCAATGCCTCGGAGATTCTGGTGCCAAGGCGGTCCCCGGGCCACCGCTTCTTGTACTGGGATCGAGTGCCGAGACATCTGAATGTAATTATAAAAACAAGGGAGCAAATAGTCATTTTTGTTTCCAGAAAATTCCCAGAAAGCGTCTCCGGCCGTCTAGCGCCTCAGAGCTTGAGGGGCCTAGGCGGCCCCTGGGCCCTCGCCTGTTGGGCTGTGATAGTTGCCCCCCCCCCCCCCCCCCCACAAATGAAATTATGATCGGCTGTCCCTGTTGGCAATTACAAAAAGACAGTGACCCCTAAACACAAATCACCAATGGCTTGGTTAGCAGGGAAAGGCTAGAATATTCTGGAGTGGCGTCACAATCTCCAGACTTAAACCCAATTGAAAATCGATGTTGCAGCACACAGAGCCCAAAACAAATGAGCTGAAGGCTGTCATAAGAAGGAAGTGCTGTCAGAAACTTGTGGTTGACTATACTTCCCACCTGAGGCCGGTCATTGAGGTAAAGGGATGACACAACTGAATGGGGGTTGAATAATTTTGCAACATGCTTTTCAAATAATTGTTCTATTTTAGATAGACGGAATACATTTAGATCCTCTGATCAATTGTTGTAATTGGTTGTTATGTGGTTAATTTTACTGAAAGATTATTTTTAAAAATGTCAAGGGCTGAAGAATTTTGCACGCAACTGTATTTTTTTATGTTTTCCCATGCTAAATGTTATAAGGACGGCTATCCACCACCATGGCTGATATTTGATTGTTGTTCATGATAAACAAGTCATCAGAAAATGCTGTATCCCCCCGGCCACGCATACAATTTATTAATGTTATATTAAGTGGAAATAGTCTAAGAACAGACAAAAGTTCATTTACAAACAGGATATCCCCATCCTCACTTGATAGCAATTATCCTCACCAAGTATTAACAATATTCAATGCAATCTGTAGGAGGAAATGCATTGAGAAACCAATATCGGGTGGAACTCAGAAAAAAACAACAGGCACAGCATTCCAGAAGGTAACAATTTACTCTGAAAATAATGAAACCACCACAATCAAAATAAAAGTTGCACATCCTCGCATGATATCCAGCATGTTCACCAAGTTTCGAAAATTTCCGTAAAAACCGTGGGAGGAGATGCGATGACAAGCATCCATTGTCTATGTCTTCCTATATTGTTGGAGAAGGGCAGTAACTCTGAAAATAATGAAACAACGCAGCCGAAATGGGGGGTGCGTTTCCTTGATTGATATCCAGCATGTCCACCAAGTTTTTTAAAAAATTTAATAAAAACCGTGGAAGGAGATGTGATGACAAGCAATAATGTCCATGTCTTTCTATACAGTCAGAAAAGAGCAGTAATTCTAAAAATAATGAAACCAGCAAAACCAAAATAAGAGGTGCATATTTATGCATGATATCTATCATGTCTAGAAAGTTTTTTTTTAATCTGATACTGTGGGAGGAGATACGATCACAAGCATCCATTGTCTGTATCCTCCGATACTGTCTAAAACGGGAGTGACTCTGAAAATAATGTAACCAGCACAACCAAGATGAGAGGTGCTTATCCTCGCATGATATCCAGCATGTCCATCAAGTTTCGAAAAAATTTGATAAAAATCGTGGGAGGAGATGCAATGACAAGCACTAATTGTCTAAGTCTTCTTATGCTGTCGGAAAAGGGCAGTAACTCAGAAAATAATTCAACCAGCGCAACCAAAATAGGAGGTGCACATCCTTGCATGATATCTATCATGTCCACCAAGTTTCGAAAAAATTTGATTAAAACCATAAGAGGAGATGACAAGAAATTATTACCGACAGACGGACAGACAAGCTGCTCGCTATATCCCCCCGCATTATATGCCGTGGGGATAAAAATGAATATAAACTACATGTATTCAGTGGAAAAAAGTTGAACAAATAACAAACATGATATTTTTTTTAAAATTTATTTCAGGTTGAAAATATTTTGAATAAATTGAAAAAATAGCCATAACAAAAATTTTAAAACTAGCCAAATCACAAAGTACAATTATCTGTTTACAGTTTTTATCGCATGGTAAACAAAACGTTGTACTACATTGTAACAATGGGCAATTATTTGCATTGAAGGGTTTTTTACTATTCCTGCAAATATTATGAGGAACCATAAGTTGTCCAATTTTAGCTAATGCACATGGAAATAGAATAATCAAATTATTTATCAATTCCTCAAGAAGTAAAAGCAAACGTTTTCTGTTGATTCACAGCATGTTTCGCTGTATAGGTCTCATGTCCAAGTGATATTTGTTTCTATGTCCATCATGAATGTAGTTTTTAATGAGCTTTTCTTTCCTCCTCCAATGTCTGCCAGGCACAATGTCTGCAGGAGATATAACAATCTTATGTTAATCTGTTAATTAAAGTATAGGTCAGAGCAAAACCTGTACGTTCCACTGTTATCTGTTAGCAGAAGTGAAGTAAACTGGCAGTGCTATAACTAAGACAAGCAGTACAATAACAATCACTGTTACAACTGTCCATTTTATAGCTTGTTTTCTCCGTTCCTGTTCAGCAGTTTTCAAAACCATGGCAGCGTATCCTGTAACATCTGAAGTCTGTGTGTCTACACTGGTGTCTCCTGGTGATTCCTGTCAAGAGAACATAAATCTATTACAACTGTCTCATTATGTTATTAAGGTATATTTTGAGTTCGTTTCACAAACTGTTTCAGTAATCATCCAGCTGTAAACGGGTTTCTTTTCAGTTAAAAACCACAGTCCATCAACTGCATGTTTATTAATTTAGGATCAAGCTTTATCTATCATGGGGGATATAATAGGTAAAAGCCCCTATGTATACAATGCAAACAAAGGGAGACAATCAGGTATGAGTGAAGCAGTGTACAGGAAGTGAACAGTGTTCTTGTTATTTTTAGGATTACACTTTCTTGCAAAATGGCAGAAATTCTTGCACCGATTTTTGGGTGACGCCCAACGTGGGAATCAAACCAGAGTCCCAAAGTATGGTACATATTGCGAGCACTAAATGCCTGCCTTATCCATTCAGCAAACCAGCCTCCTCTAAAAAGTGTAATCTAAAAAATAACGAGAATTGCTTTGATGCTCTATATACTACTAGTTAATACTAAAAGTATATTCATGTGAAAGCCTAATTCTACCCCTCCTGTATGTGCGTGCCGTGTGCAAATATACATGTTAAGTAGAGATGACTTTTCAAACGACATCGAGTCTGTAGTGCATCACCGTTGCACGTGACCAAAGCTTATCGTTGATTGGTTAAAAGTTCCCAATCTGTCCGTCACTTTTTCCTCATTTTTCTCAATTATCGGGGTAGAATCGACTTTAATACCTTCGTCTTGGTGTTTATTGCGTAACCCGATACCGCTGGACGTTGGTTCGCACCTCGTCAAACCCCTCGAATGCTGCGCATTCTCGTGGTTTGACTCGGTACGAACCAACGTTCAGCGGTATCGGGTTACGCAACAAACACCGCTACGGCGGTATTAAACCCTTAAACATAATGGTGTTTTTTAGTAATTGTTTCTGATGTTATGTATGTTTGCTGTTTTTTTTTTTTTTTTTTTTTTTGCCCAACCCAGGCAGGTGTTGAATAAATACAGTTTGAATTTTACTCACTTTCTAAAAGGCACTAACTAATTAAACTCATACATGAATTGAAACCTATCAGCAAGGTCAATGAGCCAACTTCAGGAATAAGATGTATTTAAAATCCATGTTATATTATTCCATAATATTCTAGTGCTGTTCTGTACCTTTATTATGTAGGACAGTGGCGTAGGAAGCAGGGGGGTGCCCATTAAAACACTTTAATGGATACAACGTATACGGTGTTATTTGTATTGACTTAAACTAATACCAATCCAGACAACCTACTGAGCATTTGTCTATCTAATCGCAATTGTTTGTAAAGCGTTTATCCAAGTATTTTACGTTTCGACTTTTCGGCATGCCCTGAAAAAAAGAAGTCAGAAAATAGGGTTTCTCTAAATTAGTATGTGGCAACAATCGCACATGTGAATTTACTATTGGTTCCTTGTGAAGGAAAACCGTAAATGTCAAACTATAAACCAGCCAACCATCAGGTCAATTTTATTTCCTGGAAAACCCTTAGAACGCATCTCCGGGCTTCTAGGTTTCTGGAGCTTGCGGGGCCGAGGCGGCCCCTGGACCCTCGCCTTTTGGGATGAGATTGTGGCCCCCCCACTTTCAATATTGCTCCTACGCCCCTGTAGTAGATGACATGTAAGAGAGTGTGATTTACATCTTACCTCATTCTCTGGTGGCAGTGTGCGTGGGACTGGGGGTGGGGCAGTACTGGGTGGTACAGGTATGGCAGGATGATTACCTATCTCTCCATTTCCCCCATCTGACAAATACTTCATCATGTAGGAAGGGATGTTCAACCCAACAAGCTAACAAGGAAAAATATGATACTTATTGTGAATATGATTGTTTAGAGATACCGAAGATGTGGAAACATTGTTAGATAATTGGCCCTGAAAACAGCTAGACAATACATGTTTAAAGGGACATGAGCTGCAAAATATAAATGAAGCTCATGCCAACAACTCTCACTACAACTGGTTGGTCAGAACTGTGTATTTCTGCACGTTCCCAAAGACAAATATGGTAAATGGAGTACCAGTATTCTAACACATCTATGCTTAAGAGATAGCACAAAGTTGGTGTATAGACTACCATATATGCAGAGAATATTTTCAAAGTGACGTCAAAGGCTCAGACACTGAATGATGTCATCATTATAAAACTTTGGTGACGTGATGGAACATGGCGTCATTGGATAACTTAACCACCTACAGGCAAGTACAAGTAGGATGTCAGGGTGTTGTGCATTCCTTGTTTGTTGACTTTAAAACAAACTCTTGGGCATAGGATAAGGCTAATAAATGATGGCAAAATGTGAAAGCAAAATTGCATCAGCTAAAAGTATAAATATCACGTGATCAGGCGTGCTCGCAGAAAAAACAATGGAAACGCATTTAAGAAAGCTGTTTGATTGATTATTGATTGTTTGGTGTTTTACGCCGCGCTCAAGATTATTTCACTTATATGGCGGCGCTGCCAGGTAAGAAAGCCGTTTGAAGCTAGCTTCTATCATTTTGGAGATATACATTTAGATTCAGCCTAATATTGCTAAATTCAATTTCTGGGGTATTTGGGAATTTTGTTAAACCAAGCAGAGACCACTTGAATCTTTGCTCGCTTCTCTTGTTGATCCAAAATCTTATGTTTTGGAAACAAGTTTCAACCTGATAAATGGCAGCATATGTTTTTTTTTTAATTTATGAAAAATTGTATGTATGCTAAATTGTATGTACAAAATCAAAGATCAATTGATTAATTTTTTACGCCGCACTCAAGATATTTAGAAAATTGTATTCATAAGCTGATTCTGAATATAAAGTGGCAATTTGTTCATAAATTTTGGGGTTCACAATACAAGGGTTTGAAGTTAATCAAATACATAAATGAAAGACATAGAACTAAAAAATATTCAAAAATTATTTGAAAAATAAACAAAATGTAAATAACCAATATGAACCCATTTACAGCTAATCACTAGATGGCTATCACCAGATATCTTTCAATCTCATTTTTTTTTAAAAATCTGTGAATATCAACATATTGTTTTGGAAAAAAATAATGTTTTCGAAACTCACTTGTAACACTTCAATGTATACATTATTAACCTCTTTAAAAAGACAAAAAAACCTCCCTTGCATCATCCATCGTATTTTTGCCTCGACCAAACCCAAATTTGAAAAAAAAAAAAACCTTTTCTCACTTTCTTTAATAATCTTATCTGAATTTAAACCAAAGAAAGCTAATTATACCATAGAATGATCCGAAAACAGGTTATAATAAATAATACATATTGTTACGGTACTTCCGCTAATAACTTCCCTATTTTTTTAACACGGTTCTCACTGGACACACCAGCCAGGCTGTCAGATATCAAACCAGGGGTCGGTTGCACAAAGGTGTATTCAGTTTAAGTCTGACTTATCTGGGCAACGACGTCACAATCAAATTACTTTGTGACGCAACTGTATTTACTTAAGCTTAATACAGCTTTGTGCAACCGGCCCCAGTACCATAAGGAGCGAGTGAAAATCACACAGCAAAAGAGTTCAAATTTGACGAAGACAACCCCAACGTCCAAAATAAAATGGTTTACAATAGAGATAATAATGTGTCAAAGGATGATTGTGAACGTACAAGGATGGGTTTTAAAGTTCGACATTCTACAGGATTATGACAGCCAGATGGCACATCTGAATTAGCATTACATGTATGTATATCCTTTCAAATTAAGAAAACATGAATCGCAGAACAATAGAGCCGATTTGATTGGCTTTCCAATGTAATCTATTGTATGAAATACTATTTCACGTGCCTCTTTAGCAGTACATTTGGTTCTACATGCACATATCAGATTTCATAATGCTTTTGTTGCCAGCTACAAATTTTGTACAACAAATAAATAGCATAAAAACAGGCCTTAACTACATGTACAGTACACGACATATTTTCTAATTTCAAAAATACTTGTACAGAGAACACCTACTGAACTTAATATTATGGAGACAAGTTCAAAAAAATATTCATATATCTATTTTGTATTAAAAGAGGGGCAAGTTATGACTAGACTTTTAAACCTACCACAAAATTCAAACCTATCCTAAAAGGAATATGTTGCTGGTAGTATTCTAAAATGAAAAACAAGACCGAATTTAATTGGCAGTTCCTGCAAATCCAATGATTCAGTCTCTGTGATAAGCACAACATAAAGGACATGTTGTTTAAATATAGATCCAATCAGAAATTTTCTTTGCAAAAATAAATTTGTTGACTCACCTGAGAATTGACCTGTGGAATTGTGTGATTATTGTTCACATTTTTCACCAGATCACCAGTAAAGCCTGGATTTACTGTTCCATAAGCCTCCAATGAGAGGTCTCTATAAACCTGACTGAGGTCTATTCGTTCTTTAACATAACGCTTAGTCTTATTTTCATTGTCAATAGTATCGTCAGCAAACTTGACAGATTTGGGATGATGTTTGGAGAAGTCTTTAACATCGTCTATGATTGTTCCAGATGGATTGGATGATGATAATAATGTGTCAAAGGATGATTGTGAACGTACAAGGATTGGTTTTAAAGTTCGACATTCTACAGGATTATGACAGCCAGATGGCACATTTGAATTAGGTAATGGTGGCCGAGGATGGTGTGTTAATTCATGGGGATTAAAGGGGTCTGGTGGTTCTGGCCATTCAAACTCCTCATCAACACAGTCTAATTTAGTATGGTCTGCAGATTTTCTATCAATTATCAAAACATCCTTTAGTAAACCATCCTCCCCACCATCTGGATCGTCATCACGAGCAGGGAGTGTTGAAGTACTGGGCCTATAAGGAGATTCATTAGTTCTATAGTCAGAAAGATCTGAGGAACGATGACTTGAAGTTTGATCTGCATCTCGATAAATTCCGTCAATGTTCACTTTTATATCTGTAGGAGATGTTTGAAGACTATTTGATTTTGAATAAACTGTCACATCACTAGTTGGTATAACACTACTGGATGAAACACTGACGATCTCATGGCCTGCAATCTTCACTACAGTGTGAACTGTCCCAGTCTCCTTCTCTGATGTACTGCCAGGTGGAGACCGCAGATCATAAACATTCAGCCGTATAGATGGATCTTTTCTCCGCCGACCATTTCTTCCAAGAGATTCTGTACGCCGTACATCTTCATCAGAATGACCCTCTAGGAATAGAGGGTTGATCTTTACTCCTGTTAGCCTTCGTCCGGTTATGTTCCCACCAAATATAGCCTGGAAATACAATCATAACATTCAAATTAAAAACTAAATACAACTCCAATGTAGAACAAATTGATAATTGGACCACCAGGGTGCGGTCCCCTTACACAAACAAGATTTTGACCAATGTATCAGAGGTTTGTTAAGTCCACTTAGACCTATCAATGATCTGACTAACAGTACTGGTTGTCTAAAGTAGAATGGTGGCCATATTTTGCCAGAAGGATCAGGTTTTCTTGCAGGATCCCCCCCCCCCCCCCCCAGTTTTCTACAATTAGGCAGGTAATCGTCAATGAACTCGTTTTAATTACATAAAATACAAACCAAATAGTGGCCTGAAATTATCAGCGGTCTTGTAAACAAAAAATCAACCACATTAGAGAGTAAATAAATAGATTACGAAGTAAACAATTTCAGTCCAGATCAGAGGAAGATATTATAACAACACTTGTATCCATGCTGATAGGATTTGAGGAGTAGAGAAAAAGGAAACCAAAGACAGGACAATCTAGTTAACCATATGTTTGGATATTTCCTTACTCTACTTTAACAGTCCCCATTTTCTTTTTAGCATCTATTGGCCAAATCCATACAGTCAGAGCCACAGTACCAATAAAAAGTACATGTATATTTGTCTTTTGTTCAAAGAACCTGCAAAAAACATGCAAATCTTGGCTGAATAAAATGAAAAACAGTATTCAAATGGCAGATTTTTTCCAGTGATGACCTAACATCCATAAGGTCAATGAACATAATGAGGCATTCCAGAGCAAAACCATTTTCGTATTAAAACCCTTAACTGGGAAAAGCAATATCATTTAGTAATGATCCTTTTTTAGGGGACCTTGGTGGCTCAGTTGGTTAGAGTGATAGTCCCTCAGTCAGATACAAGCCTTCCACCGATGTGGCGCATTTTCATGATCCCCATATGTTGAAAATTTGCCAGGTACTCGCTGAAGATCAAGAGCCCGGTTTCCTGTCATGCTAAATCTGGCAACGTATATAAGTGAAATAATCTTGAGTGCAGCGTAAACCATCAATCAATCAATCCTTTTAACTGACCTTGATTGATAGATGTCTCAAGATTATTTAACTTATATCTATTGAAGGAAACCTAAGCCTACTTGCACAAAGCGCTCTTCAAGAAGTACATGTACCTGGCAACTCTTCAAAGGGCCAGTCTAGTAAAAAAAGTTGGACCCACTCAGAGATTTTTCAATTTTCCCTTGGACTGAGTAATATTTGAATCCACAGCCCATCAATGAAAGGCTTGTGTCCGACTAAGAGACAATCCCTCTGATGACTGAGGAATCTCAGATGACAATGAAGTGAAACAGTCTTAAGATACTAATGCATTATATAAGACAGGAGTACCTGAGGAAGAGTTTGATAATTCCGATATGCCATAGGTTACAGGCGTCAGTGGAGATAAGTAAAATCACCTGTTCGCTACCCCAATATTCCATAGATAAGTGGTGGTAAAATAACCAGTCAGATGGTCACTGTTCTATCAATTATTGATGTAAAACAAGTTTGGCAAAGACACCAGTTTGGTTAATTCATCAATTTGGTACCCCAATATTCCATAGATTAAAGTCTGATACAAATTTGGTTAATTCACCAATTCCATAGATAACTGTTGTGATACAAATTTGGTTAATTCACCAATTCCATAGATAACTGTTGTGATACAAATTTGGTTAATTCACCAATTCCATAGATAACGGGTGTGATACAAATTTGGTTGATTCACCAATTCCACAGATAACTGGTGTGATTCAAATTTGGTTGATTCACCAATTCCATAGATAACTGTTGTGATACAAATTTGGTTAATTCACCAATTCCACAGATAACTGGTGTGATTCAAATTTGGTTGATTCACCAATTCCATAGATAACGGGTGTGATACAAATTTGGTTGATTCACCAATTCCATAGATCTTAACTGTTGTGATACAAATTTGGTTAATTCACCAATTCCACAGATAACTGGTGTGATTCAAATTTGGTTAATTCACCAATTCCACAGATAACTGGTGTGATATGAATTTAGCAAAGCCTGTAGCCAGTCATTTTAAAAGTTATAGATGTGACATAAGTTTGGTTAATGAACAGACAACATGTTTGGTCTTCCAATATTTCAAACAGGGACGAAAAGCAAGTTTTGTGAAGTCAACAATTTGCAGCTTTGACAACCAATATATATAAGGGACACATCAGTAAATTGACACTCCATATATAACTGACTTGAAACAGATCACCAAAAATCACAAGTTTAATGAGCTAATATTCCATAAATCACGGCCTGGAAACAAGTTTGGTAAGTCCTTAATTTTTCCAAAGACACTGACATGTAACAATTAGGTATAATCACCAGTTTTGAGATACAGTATCCTATTTATTACTCGCAGTGACCAAGTTTGGTAATGTCCCCAATTAGGTGCTCTAAATTCAGTAAATCGCTGGTATAAAACAAGTTTTGTAAAGTCTCCAGTTGGGTGTTCCAATATTCCATAATTCAAGTTTGGTACATGAAATACCAAATGATACAAAATATATATGATATGATCATGCCACTCTTGTTGAGTTGTCAGACTGCTGTCAAATAACATTAGATGTATGAACATCACATAATGCTTGTCTGGTCTGAGGCCTGCTTTACACACAAAGGCAGCGAGAGAGTAATGTCAGGTATGCCCAGATCAGCCCTTTGAGAAACATCCTTCCAAGTCATCAATCTGTGTTTAAGACCAGTCAAAGCCTTGCGTACACAGTGACAGGCTAGAGAGTTGACAGGCAGGAGATATGACTGAGAGGGCCTACTGCCCTGCTGATCTTCATCTTGTATACAACTTCCGCCCTCTTCTCACTGGAGCCAAATACAAAACTATCCTTATAAACACAATCAGCTATTACGCACAACATTCAGATTGGTTAATAAGTTTGCGAAGGATACAACCATCAAAGCATCTCTTGATTATAGAGAAAACCTTTACATTAAGTATAACAACTCCTTTAAATAAGCACAATAAGACAGTGTAAGGCTGGAGACAAATCAAAAATGCTCAGCTTTATTATTGTCCTCAGGTAAAAACAGACACATTTCCCACTGGACATTAGGATTTACAAAGGTAAAGAATCTGACTAATCCTTCAGTCAAAATAAACACCCAAACCAGGAAGGTGAAAATAGAGGTTGTTTTGTTGGAATTGTTGACCAGGTCAGAAGAAACGGAACTGCCAAATGACCTTCACCTATTGGCTTGCACACCTGTTAAGTGATATGAATGAGTGTAAAGGATTATCTACTTAACAACTGACTTGGTCACGTACAAGTGTTATCCTATTTCTTAAGAGCTTCCATAATGGCCAAACACCAGACATTCATTCTTCTACACACCACATTTAGTATTAGACTATCAGATCACTTACTATATGACTGTGTGCATGATTAGGAATCCATAGATTGATTGATTGATTGTTTGGTGTTTTACGCCGCAATCAAGATTATTTCACTTATATGGCGACGTTGCCAGTTTTATTGTGGGAGGAAACCGGGCTCTATGCCCGGAGGAAACCCAAGACCCTCCTGTGGTAAGAGAGAATAAATTTTAATTAAAGCTGATAATCAGGCAGGATTGACTTTAACTGATCATATTAAAGAGCTTTAATAAGGAGAATGGCCATTGTCTTGTCCCTAAACCTTTGATTATTCAAAGCCATGCTTCACTCTAGTAAAAAAACAAGAAAACACTAATACTAATATGTTAGAAACAATATTATTTTATGTAAGTCAATAAAAATATATATAACTCCTGATAGGTCTCACAAACATATTTGGGCGTTATGTGAAGATTCAATAATCACAGATAAAACAACAGCGTAGCAGTTGATCTTAATTAGGACTAATAATGAGAAACCGCAATCGATTATTGGCACTTTCGCCCCCTAAACTCTTATCTTTCTTGATTTTGTGCATCTTCGGAAACCGCGATGAAAACTTATAACACTCAGTTTTACCAGTGGGCCAACCAGAGGGAAAAGCTTCATTTCTAATTTGATAAGCATGTGAACTTTAATTGGGATTCATGAGAATTTGACCAATCATAATTCACGTATTAAACTTAAACATGTCAGTAATGAACAAAACAAAGCTGGACGACTTGTTAATTGTATGAGCAAAAGCCCTGCTAGAGCAAACAATTTCTGAACTTTTAAAAGGCTGAGGAGAGTATATTGTTGTTTTTTTTACCTCACCCCAATTAAGATTGTCTATGGAAAGTGGTCTGATATGCGAGAGTCAAGTAAACATTTCAGGCTGCTATCTATTGATGAGTCCTTGTCAGCCAGCAAGGATACCCTATAGCTAAACTATGCCTATAGCAAAGCATTGGTCAGTCAGTGAGAAGGCGTTCCTGGTCAAACGACAAAATTCCGTTGAGTTTTCCCAGGGGTAAATGTGAACTTATTGCAATTTTAACCCAGGTGTCCGAGGATGGAATTTGTGTGACTGCTGATTTCAATCGTAATATTAAAAAAAAGATTTAAACAATATCAGTAAAAAGTACATGTAATGGACAGGCAAATTTCTTTATACCATTGGATGAATGATGAGTCATACCTACAGCACTATTATACAGTACGTCTATTCTTCAAATACATGTAACTTGTCATTTTATTTTCTACATTGTTATATTGACAGGGGAATGTATGAAGAGAATAGAATAGCCTTAGGAATTGCTGACTGAAGGTCATCAGCTGTTATATTTGATTTAATCTAGTTATTATATATCAAGAATACCTTACATGTATATTCACAAGCAAAAATGTATATACATATAAGTGTGCCTTAAAATACGTGTTTCTTGGTATCAACAAAAAACTTTCTAAACTGGACTTTAACAAAGATTTGACACCTTATTAAATTTATTGCTTTTACAGAACAAAAAGACAACAGATTTTGACTGTTTTGTCAATTCAAAATGTGAGATGAAAAAGAGAGATCATTTCACTTATATGGCAGCCTTGCCAGGTTAAGTGGGGGAAGGAAACTAAGCTGTTTGCCCACAGGAAACCCTGATCGACTTTCGGCAAGTATCTGGCAACTCTTCCACATACGGCGATAGAGTGAAACATCCAATAAGAAATTTTTCAATTTTTATTTAATTTCAGTGGGATTCGAAATCCCGGCGCATCGATGGAAGGCCTGTGTGGGGTGTCCACATCTTTTGAACATCCTGCTGTCAAAATTGAACACCCTATAAATTTGCTATTTCACCCACTCCAGTTGCTGGGTGAATGTATGTTGCCTATTCTATCCAGAAGACTTTAGTGAGAATTAAACCGGTTAAACAGTAGAAATTTACTTCAGATCTGTATGAACTAATTATAGATTCTCTTAGATCTTTCTATTGATTAAAGGTAAACCAGGGAGAATCCATTAAATGATTTCCCCCTAAGGCATCATTTTCCCCAGACCTCATTACCTACTGTTATTATCTATAATATTGACACAAGGCCGAGCAATATAGGAGGAGGCTGCCTTCATCCTACAACACTTAATATTTCATTGGAGATACATATACACTGGCATTAATATAGCCTACCAGTAAAATCTACATTAAAAGTTTAATATTTTACAAATATGACAGGAATACATAACATGGTGCAACTATTCTTCCTCCTGCCTTTAGCCTTAAGCACAAATTGGTATTTTTCGACAACAGTTCTCAAGCAGTGAGTAAGATGGAATAATTAAAAACTTCTGTAATGAAAACACAGACCCTAATTAAAATCTTGTTTTAGAAGATATTATTCAAAATGATCCGTGTTCCAGAAATATTATGATTTCAACATCTGAATGTAGCTAAAATATATATACTGTACGACTGTATCACAATAAATAAATATTTGTTTACAGTTGCCTTTCTATGGGATACTTTTAACATTTTTAATCTGCATCTGAACGAGTTATATTTATTTTGGTTACAGAGAATACACCTGTCTTACAAAGCTGACATAAACATGTAAGACGTACAAATGTAAATCAGTGCTAAAAAAGGTAGTCCCATGTTGTAGGCATATGTGCATCTTTATGTCAGCAGTGCCAAAGTATTACTGCTTTAATACTGCTTACCTTAAAAATAAAATGCTTGCTTTGTATTTCAAAACTATATTCAGCCAATGGTAAAAATAAAACATGTGAAAATGTTCAATTATGTATAATAGAAAGTCTTTGTTGGATAAACAAGTCCTGCTATATTACTGAGAGATATTTCAATTGACATCCAAAAAGACTTTGTTCAATGTTAAGCTTCTGTGGTGTCACTAAAACCAGTAACAGTACAAGACAGAATAAAGTTGTTACATTACATATTGTTACAATAATACTTACACTGATTTGTTTTCCAGCTGAGACAAAATACAAGGCTCCATTATTAGACATGAAGACAGACTATCCGTATGTATCCGTCAATCCAATCATCTACAGAATACAGACTATCCGTGTGTACCAGTCAATCTAATGTGTTTAAATCATCTACAGAATACAGACTATTCGTATGTACCAGTCAATCCAATGTGTTTAAATCATCTACGGAATACAGACTATCCGTGCGTACCAGTCAATCCAATGTGTTTAAATCATCTACAGAATACAGACTATCCGTGCGTACCAGTCAATCCAATGTGTTTAAATCATCTACGGAATACAGACTATCCGTGCGTACCAGTCAATCCAATGTGTTTAAATCATCTACAGAATACAGACTATCTGTGTATACCAGTCAATCCAATGTGTTTAAATCATCTGCAGAATACAGACTATCTGTGTGTACCAGTCAATCCAATGTGTTTAAATCATCTACAGAATACAGACTACCCATGTGTACCAGTCAATCCAATGTGTTTAAATCATCTACAGAATACAGACTATCCATGTGTACCAGTCAATCCAATGTGTTTAAATCATCTACAGAATACAGACTATCCATGTGTACCAGTCAATCCAATGTGTTTAAATCATCTACAGAATACAGACTATCCGTGTGTATCATTCAATCCAATGTGTTTAAATCATCTACAGAATACAGACTATCCATGTGTACCAGTCAATCCAATGTGTTAAAATCATCTACAGAATACAGACTATCCGTGTGTACCAGTCAATCCAATGTGTTTAAATCATCTACAGAATAGACTATCCGTGTGTACCAGTCAACCCAATGTGTTTAAATCATCTACAGAATAGACTATCCGTGTGTACCAGTCAATCCAATGTGTTTAAATCATCTACAGAATAGACTATCCGTGTGTACCAGTCAATCCAATGTGTTTAAATCATCTACAGAATACCACTCATCATGCCAATAAACCATTATAATATGATTCTTGAATTAGCTATTCCCATGAAACCAAAGAAGACAAACACATGCAAGTCATTCAAGCCTGTCTGTTCATTAAACATTATTCCCAAGGTAGAATCTCCAAGGTATTGAACATCCAATGGCACACATATGCCAGGAAAGTGTCTTCAAGTTTCCACAAAATAATATTCTAAGTTATTCAGGTATAACATAAAACTGAAGACAGGTGCATGTAGAACAAACTAATTCATGATGTGAGCTTAAGTTAAATCCCATCATTTGTGAATGATAGAAGACAGGAGGGAGATTTTACCTGTAAAAAGTCAGATCTAATCTGAGGCATGTGTCTTCAGACAACACTGACACACTCAGGGGGTTTCATACCCACCACAATCATCAAGGACAGCTTATTATCTTCAATATCAGCAGAATGAAAAAAATACATCGACAACCTTATCAGATTTTATTGGATCAGTATATGGTTATCAACTGAATGTTTTCTTTTTTTCTGCTAGGTTCATTTAATTTGCTGCAACATGGAGCAGCATGCTCTTCTGAGGACATTTCACACCCTGAATTAGCCTAAGGATATTCATGACAAGCTTCAATACACACAGTTAATCTACTATTATTACACTGCAAGCTTTTATTTACGCTGAACTAACTCAAACACACTATTTGATGTCAGCATTTAACTATCTAATTGAAATTACAAATGATGGAGAATGGCTAGATCTAGCTCAGCCTGGGGCTACATACATTATTAGGACAACTATGCAGACGTTTCAGCTAGAAATAATAAAACTCATCAAGCTTCAGAACTGATAATTTGTAGTAATTATTCTCCCCAAAACTGGATTATAAGAACAAAAATATCTTATGATCATAAAATAAAACCCCCTTTAGTGTAGTGTAGAAATGTCAGGATAGAATGTTCTTGACAATGAAAATATATACAATGCACAAACAAGAAAAAATTTATTTTTCATCCCCAAATTCAGATTGAGAGATGATGTAGATGGCAAACTATTTAAGGGAAAATAATTATGAAAATAAAAACTAATAAGATATTAAATGTAGAAATGAATAAGGAGAGTTCACCCACTTACATTTACAAATTTTGACTTTAATTTTTGGATTAAAACCTCATTTATTATTTATCAACAAAATCTAATTAACATAATTAAATTAACTGCTTGTAAATCAGATGTTTGGATAACGCTGGAATACATTAGCCTCCCACTGAGAGGTTAACTTAGGTCAACTACCAGGAAACTATGTAACAGCCCTGTGAAATATTCAGCAAAAAACGAAGAAGAAAAAGTTATCCATTATTCAACAAAGATTACAGCCACCCATCTATTGGCATCTACCCATCCAACTTGATACTCCATGTAATGCAAGTTATTACCTGGATACTACTGGTAAATATGTATCTAAATGGTTGGGCTATATCACCAGATGGATCAAGTTCATATTAGCCCTAGTGCCATGCAATACAATATATTAGCCGATTTCAAGGCATATTGGTAGAATTCAAGCTGTATTGGCCCAGTTCAACTGAAAAGTGTTTATAGATAATGGCATCAAAAGAACTCTGAACCAGGGTAAATGGGTTTACTCACAAAATATTTCAACAGTGACACTGGCGTGCAACCCAGATGCAGCCCAGAGAAAATAACATTTACATGGAATGTTGATAACACATCTTGTAGTTTAATTCCCGGAAATAACTTGCGAAGTAAACTAATAAAGATATTATGAATCAAGAGTTGTCACATTGCTGTGGCCAATACAGCCATCATCAGGCCAATAATGAGGCAATAATCTTACTTATTAATTGACTGTGCCAGTTATAACTCAAATATGACCTTTGTGGTCGGGTAATTTCAGCAGATGAATCAAGTTCGTATTAGCCGTAGGACTGTATTGGCCGAGTTCAAGTCATATTGGTCTGAGTTCAATTCATATTGGCCAAGTTAAGTCATATTGGCCAAGTTCAAGTCATATTGGCTGAGTTCAAGTCATATTGGCCGAGTTCACAGAGTTTGACAGAAGCAGACGACAGATGTTGATATCAAAATGTCTACACCAGAGCTTGTTGCACAAGGTCTTATTGACAGGGTATTAGAGTTGGAAGAAAAAACTACTGTAAGTGAATCTGATTGCCGTTTTAGGACAGTGAAAGAGGAAGAAACACAGAGAGCAAAACAAGGTCGGACGTTAATTTGTTTAAGACATGGATGAAATGTTCAGAGGGTGACCTGCGGCTTCCTGAAAACAAACCTCCTGTTCCAACTTGACAGCTTGCATGGAAATAACTTCTATTAATAAAAATATTATGAATCAAACATTTTCGTATTGCCTTGGTATTGGCCTTCGGGTTGTTGTATTGGCCCTCAACCTGCCGCCTCCAGCGAATACGGCCACCTTCAGGCCAATACCAAGACAATACAAAAACACTTGATTAATAACATATAGAATGTGAGATGTGAAATTGTTCACAAGAATGTTGGAAACTGTCAAATTGGAAGTTATAGAAAAGTTATGTTTGTTTTCAACTGCTTACAACGACATAGAACATCTCAGGATCCAAAATATATGGTGAAAACTTCCTTTTTAATTCATACAATAAAACTGTTGGGTTAAATAGTTTATTCTTTGCTTACTTGATGAGAAATTTGCACTGCATTTTTTCACCTGCATGATGAATCTTATCATCAAATTTAAACTTTATAATATTCTTGTCTCACATACAAAATCAAAATAAATAAAGACACAGTCAAGAGTTCAGTTAAATGAGGTTTGTAGACAATGGCTCCATAAGGCTATTGAGTTACAATGTATACATTTGAACTGTGATGATGCAATGGGTAAGTTACCTTGGTGTTAACACACTGTGTTGCTTCATTTTGTATTCGTTACTATTATCATGATTATTTTGTAATATTATTATTTAACACATTATGAATATAGATGGCCAGTGACGTACATCGTAAGCATATAAATTGTCCTTCATGGGGTGACCACACATCATCCTGAATAAATCATATATATTATTGCAGAGAATAATATAGGCTAATACAAAATACACACATTCCAAAAAAGTCATCAGTTGTTTAAAATGTAAGAAGAAAAAAAATTCAGATAAATTAGGCTCCTTGTTTAGCATTATCATTGTATGAGTCGTTATCTGGATACACAACAAAATGTATTAATAGTCCTTGCAATTGTCTGTAGTAATAAAAACTGTTTTCTCCCCTTTTTCAATTTTCCCTCAAGCTATATTTGGAAAAAGTGCATCATATAAGATCTGTCTTTTCACCTTCGAGGTTAACTTGTCGACATTAATAGGTTGAAGCTTCATTTCATAGAAATAGAATTATAAGGATTTAAAGGAAATAAAGAAATTGAAGTCACAACAAATTATTATTACAGCACTAGGGATAGATTTCATCACTGTCATTCATAGCAATTTAAAGGGCATTCATTGGCTGAAGAGAGAGTGTCCATGTAATTGTATACAAGGATGTGACCACGTCACACAGTTAGAGCTATTAACCATTAACTGAAGACTACTAGCTCTTATTTTCTATTAGATTATCATTTGTCATTGTTTCATGACATTTAAGCCTGAGTTAATTCACAAAATACAAAGCTTGCAACAGAACCAAATGTGGCTTTCTCTTAATGATTTACCAAGCAAGACCTATACTCTGTATACTCTGTCAAAATCAACCCTACTGGTGGACTCAGGTCTTCTTTTGGATTGTTGAATGCAAAAGGAATAAACTTAACTTTGTCATTCCTGATACTTCTAGTGCACCCATTGTCACTGAATGTATCCTGCATGTCACGCAGAAAACTGTTATCAAAATGTTGAGATTGTCTCATCTAAAATACACATCAAATGTATACCCTGAAACAGTGTCAGTTTTGCATGTAGCTTTTCTTGGTCAGTAATTTGATTGAGACAGTTGTTGATATTTCCAAAGCCATGTCTTAATCCTTTACACAAATCTGCACATTAAACATTATTGGATTTAGCGTTTGAAAAGATTTTTACATGTTTACAAATTTGGTTAAATTTTTGTACACATTTTTGACTGGACCAAGTCACAATATTTCACCTTAATTCCATCTGATTTGCTCAATTCTTTAAAAAAGTTAAGTTTCATCTTTAAATCTATATGCACTTACTACTGTTTAATAGACCAACATTTTAAATATAAAATTGTCTATGTCTGATAAAGCCTTTACATGTACTATTACACAAAAATGTGGACTACTAGAATGCATATTTGTTGATTACATTTTTTTTATATTGTCTTATACATGTAAGCATTAAATTTTATTCATTACTTTTAGCATTATCATACATGTAGTTGTGATACTATAATGGCATCAGACCACGTTGGTGAGTGGCTCATTATGTTCAGCACTCCATAAACAGCTTTCAGATTGTAGGGTTGAACCCCAAGGTTTAAAGTGAGATGAATGTTGCCTGAGTGGGTTTTCATCAGTATAAACTGTGTGGGTTAGTTGTATTAGGGAACAGCAGAAGGTCAAGAATTACCTTCAGGAAAATAACCATCATGAAGGTGGTACTGCTCACAAATAAATACACTGACCATCAACAATAAATCCATCAGGCTAGGCAGGTGAGTTAGATAGGACCAGAAGTGAATGAGGAAGTAATTAAGATTGTGTATGACACACATTAGTATGGAAGTGTTGCTGATATTTCTATAATAATGTGTAATTATATCAGTTGGCTTACCTTTGACGTCATTCCCAGAAATAATACACAGGTAATTGACAGAACTTCGCTCCCAAACTACCCTATTTATGTATTATATATATAACTTCCATCAGCTCATTTCCTTACCATCATGAGAAACAACAATATTTACCTACACTAACAAACCTAAAAGCTTCTTAATGAGTTAGCTGAAAGCTTGAGTGAATGTTACAATACAGTTGGGTAGTTAAAATGCAGTCAACTAGAACCAGGCTACATGTATGTACCACGAGAGGCATACAGAAAGCTAGATCAAAATATACAAACATTTTGTAGCAAATCAAATCATTTAAAACTGAAACTAATTACAAACTAGCAGCCCAAGGTATTTGTATAGCACTAGAAAGTTGTTGTTTTTTTTTTGAATGAGCGAAATAGTAGCCAGAATAAACTAATATGAAATCAAACTGAATAAAAGTATTTAAAATATGCTGAATCGCTGAGGCATTTCATAATCTAATTTCATAATTCCAATACAAGCCCAACACAAATCAAACGAAATGTCTTTTCGGAAAAAAAGGTGGATTAAAGTCAACACCTTTATCAGTTTGTATTTTAATATAACAGTAAGAGAAAGTAAACAAAAGCCATTCGAAGATGGCATGTCCCAATATATACAATTCAAGTTTCAAAGTGATATGACACAACATTCTTAATTTATGGAGCTGAAACCAAATTCATAAAATGAGAATAAGGTAAATTGGCTACGACACATTGGGACCAAGATAAACTGGCTGTGGAACCAGGTGTAACATTTTTCAAATCTAAAAAAAGCAATGCCATCTGTCTTTTTCATGAGCTCAATGTACCAAGATTCAAGTTTCAAAGCGTTCTCAAGCTATTGAGCGAACAACACATTATACAATGAAAACAAGGTCAACTGGCTGTGAAACCTGTCATAATTTCTCAGAATCCTGAAAAGCAATCCCATCAGTGTCCTTTCGGTGAGCTCAACATATTACCCAAGTTTAATAGTGAGACTAGAAGAAGGCATGCAGTTCCTGGTAAAGAACGGTTCACAAATCCTTTCTAAGCGTTGGGAAAGTGAAACTCCTATTAATAATTAATAAATATCCAAAGACACATACTGTAAGAAAGAAAAACAACTCTTGAAGGTGAGAATCTTATTGAGAAAGTCAATTTACAATTCTATAGAATTCATGTCATGTATGATCGGATTTTCATCTTTATTTTATAACCCAATTTTTTTTTAAAGGCGGATAAACAAAAAACAGCATGCAATTGTATTGAACGGGCCCATTCATGTGTGTGAATCTTGCACGTGGTTTACCACACTGAAAATAAATCTGCCAGACAAGCTTGTGTTCGATCATCAGTGAAGCGCGCCATTGGATTCTTAAAATTGACAGGAATAAGTATTATTAAATTACTTCCCTTGGGAGCTTATCATATCTCGTATGATTATGACCTCCACTGTCAGAGATAAGTCTACCTTTTCTGAAAATTGTACAAGACCCCCACAAGTCGCGTAGACACCAAATGCAGCCTGTCACATCTTCCCAAGCGGTTAATTTACAAGCTAGTATATATTAGAGTGTTTGCCTTTCGTTATTAGCGCCTCGAAATGATCAAAATTAACCTAGGTTTGACTTTCAGAGTTGACAAATTTCTCTTACGCTGGTGCAGTGAATGGTGAGCTATGCGTATGCTGATTGGCTGATTGGGACACACAGCTAAGCTTTGCTGTGAAGATGGCTGCCGAGTTAGACGTTCTCTGATAACGATTGTTAACATTCTTATAGCACAGTTTGGCGAAGAAAAATCTTAGAGATATGGTTTTGGTATCGTTAAAAAGGAAAATTTAGCGCCCCTATATTGTATTTACTAAGTTCTTTCATTTCCTTCTCCTTTAAACAACATCAGCAAAGCTGTTTATTCAAATTTGAATATTTAAATATTGTACTATATATAGCAGAGTATTTTCAAGGTGAAGTGCAACATTAATCGGTATTGTTTTTATTTATGAAGCAAGAAATAAAGGATGGATGACACAAACCAAGCCTTTAGAAATGAATATGTTGTAGAGTTTTTCTGTAACAATAGAATGTTTAATCTAGATGCTGATACAGTGACAAAGAAAAACAATGTGAATAAACATGCTTGTTGACATTATGTCATGTAAACAGACAGTGATACATCATGACAGATTTACTGGAGGTAAAGCTGACATTATGTCATGTAAACAGACAGTGATACATCATGACAGATCTACTGCAGGTAAAGCAGCCACTCAGTTACACATAATCTCAACATGTTACGCAGTACACTTCAACACACCTCTGAACAAATTCACAAATCAAAGAAACGGTAATGCTGTCACAAATCAGAATATAGAAAATCCCTTTATCTGATTCTTAGAAGAGTGAGGAAGCCTTACTACAGCTTTGTAATTTAGGAAAGATCTGATATAGTCTGTTGGTCAGGCTTCGAAAAAACACTCAGCAGTTTATCATTTTTCCACATGTGATCACTCAAAACATACAATTGCATTACAACTGTTTTATTCAGTATTAAAGTTATAAATACGGTAAAACATGTATGATGTGAATTGACAGTCTTTAACTTCAAACTTTTTCAGAATTTAAACAGTTCATCTGAAATTTTACCAGTCTTGGACTGACGGACAGGTGACAATTTCAAACCCTGTGCTAAAACACATATTTGAGACTCTTAAGTTATAACGTGCATGCCCTCTTGTTTCTGTAATACAGAGGATATTGATACTAAACATGTGGTGTGGGAAGAAGACTTCCAGGGTGTATGTGTTGAAATTAAAATTCTCTTTAGTCCTATTATAAATGTTTTACTCCATTGCCATGCTGGTGGCTTCTATTTTGAATATGATGTAAATGATGTAACTAGTAACCTGTCAGCTTACTGTTGGTTATACACTGTATGATATCGAGATTTAAAAAAAAATGAAAAAGCTATGTATAATAATCAACACTAACAGGTTGATGAGTCATTATACTTTGTGACAATGAGATTAAGTTTTAAAACAATACTGATAGGGAAGGAAGGAAGTATCAATAAGTGTCAAACCGCAGTATGTTAAACCTCTTTCTTCCTAATTAATCACATCAACTACCTGGTCCAGGGGACAGTCACAATTCAGAATTTGAACATATATCCTTATACATAATTGACACACCTAAATGAAGTCATTAGTGTACTTGTGACCTTATCAGGTCAACTGTGTTTAGGTTTATTAAGTCCCCTGGAAAGCCACACCCCCTCCCCCAACTCCTTCAATACATCTTTCCTGCACTGGTTAGACGTTTGAGTAATGTTAATTATTCAAACTCCGAAATATTATTTTTACAATTTCAAACGTTGCTTTAAGAAGGATATTTTTTTTTTTTTTGCTTCGCAGCAGACTAGGCTGCGAGAGATATTTAAACGATACTACAACGCATCTACATGAAAGGACAAGGCTTGCTTATCTAAGTGCTTTAAGACGGATATGCTTATTGCTTAGATCACCACAAAGGTATCACACTTCCATCCAAAAAAAGTAACTGTCCTTAGTGTTTTCATTTCATTATGGGTTAAAAGGGATGGCAGGAACAGATAATATAATCATTTTTTTAATAAGATACACATTTGATTACATCTGAAAGCTACTTGAACTTTTATAATAACAAAAGATAATGGTAATCAGGTGTGTCATCTTGTATGTTATACAAGGTGAGAGGAGACTTACCGGGGGAGGTCTACCTATATCCTCATATGATAGGTGGAAGTGGAGAACTGCAGCAGTGTTCACTACACACACTGTCTCCGACATTCTATCAGTAATCTCTACATGGTGTCCTTAGTTAACCACAGTTATGCTCAATACATAAATGATTATTCTAGCAAAACAGAAACGATGCCAAAACCTATTTTGTTTTATGCAGTGATAGCCAAGTAATGTCCAATTGAAAAAAGAAAACAAGTTTCAATCAACAGGTCTTCTTACTGAAGTCTGCCACCCAGTTAAGCCAATAAATTCTTCCCCTTAACTGTGGTGATGAGAGAAGCAACACCTTAAGCATTCAAAGTGAGGCCTTTGTCGAAGTAATCCATAGATTTGGGTGACAATGCCAGGTTTTTTCCAACAGGTGTATTAGCCAAGAGGGGTCAGGTAAACAGTGTCCTGGCAACCCAACATCAAAGCCCTCTAATCCTAATACACACTGAGCAACAAAATCAAAGTTTCTTTCTAGATCAATCCATATCAAACAGCATATTGTCACTGGTTTAAAGTCATCTTTTACAATACTGTTAAAGGAAGGTATATTTATCTCACATAACATTAGGGTTCTTACAATGATGACCTTCACATCATCTTGTTTGATCAAGTATGTAGATCATCATAATTTTGCAAAGTATTCACTCAGTCTCAACTCTGGACACATAGGGTAAAAAACAAATTGACCAGCTAAAAAACATCATCAAGTAATCAACCAAACAATATATACCAGTTATAATCATATACAAGTAATTGAATGATCTTCATGAATTGATTTGCCAATCTAATTATGAACAGATATACAAACCATGAAGCAGAACATTTACAGATAAAAATGTTAGCAGATTAATTTCATGGTGGGTAAAAAATAAATGAATTCATGTATTAATAACTAATACTATTATCAGAGGTTTGGTAGGCTTAACATAGATCTTCTATAGCTGTGTGCATCATTATGGGCATGGAAATACTTCATTAAAAGCAGATTAGACGAGAAATATTTGCAGCCATTTTTTTATCCAGAAATCCAGAAAACATTATGATATGAATCTTTTGTATCCTACAGGTGACCAATGCTATATGGGGGAGGGGGGGGGGGGGGGGGCTTTCCTAGCCAACATTACTAAGGTAATAGTTGTCTATACATAAAACAATTCTGGAATAGTTTCCTGATCATTTATTTCACTGGGCAGTCAGTCATGTATGACTTACACCAACATATTGATCCATATTATTTGCTCACTTTAAACTATTGACAGTCAAAATTGAAAATGTTATGATCAATACTAATCATAAAGCAATTAATTCTCAGTTTATTTCAACCTAAATCATTAAATATTAACTACATGTAATACAATAAAGAAGATGAGAGAAACAAGTGGGGCAACATGTACCTATATAGAATCCAATAAGGATCAAATGCTTCTTTATAATCTTTCTTGCAGAGGAAATAAAAAAATGAGGTACTGTAGTTACCTGAACATCAATATCGGAGCCTCTTCTGACCAGGCCTATTGTCTCTACGTCTAATGGCATATTCACTGGCATAATTCTGCTACAACACTTCAATTCACCATACTCCAGCAACTCAACACAAACAACTGCGTCCAGAGATCATCTCTGTCTGAAAATATAAGTATGATATTACCAAAACATAATCAATGTTTCTAGTTGTCTCTGTTCTATCATAGAGCAGAATTACTGCCAGTCTGTAAACAAACACACCAGTGTACTTAGAAGGACAATTAATTACAAACATGAATAATTATCTCATATATACATGTATGTCCTCATTTTCTCTGATGCATGTAAGTATCAAGATATAATGAGAACAAAAATACATTTTTTGATGTAGCACTTATAATATTGATTTATGGGTTGGTGTTTACTGCCACTTCCAAAAATCTATCATTTATATGGCAGCATTGTTTGGTTTATTAGGGGGGAGTAAACAGGTCTTAATGTCTGCAGGATATCCCTTACTTTTTTCCTGGTACATGTACCTGGTAACCAGTTTAGATAGGGCCATGAACTATAACTATTTGGAAAAAGGGTTTCAAACTCTAGACTAAGGGTTTCCCAAAAAGTTAGTGGTACCCCCCCCCCCCCCACCCCCCCATCATAGGTACAGTCATCATCAGTTTGCCATATTACTTCGTGTTTTAGATCATGATCAAAATAATTTGATTAAATATAATTCGGTAGTCAGTCTCTAGACAGAACTTCTTTCTAATAATCTAGAATCTGGTTTAGAGCACACACCTTATTGCCAAATAAAGTGTCAACAGCTCTATGGAGTAAGGCACTGAGGCCAATAATGGAATATACATCATTATTTATTCTGAATATGATGGAGGTAAAACCTGCCAGTTTCGTTCATTATTTAAATACAAACTTATATTTTTTAGTATACTGTTGCCATAGCTTGCAAAAAGTTACCTTGTCATAAAATCCTTTAAGATCTGACATGAAGTAAATATACAAAAAAAGATCTTGCAGTCATGCATATTTTCATTAAAAAAATATACATGTACGCATGCAAGTCAAGTCAACTGATTTTCTTAAATTAAATACTCAACATCTTCAGTTATTCTTAAAAATATTATGACTGTCAATGGATAATTTAGTCTGAACTCTGGTAAATCAATGCCATAGATTGCATAAGATCAGCATCTGATGATGGTGGACTCAAAGAGAACAATATGTGAAGTTGAATACCATTGATATGATCAGCATCTGATGATGGTGGACTCAAAGAGAACAATAGATGTGAAGTTGAATACCATTGATATGATCAGCATCTGATGATGGTGGACTCAAAGAGAACAATATGTGAAGTTGAATACCATTGATATGATCAGCATCTGATGATGGTGGACTCAAAGAGAACAATAGATGTGAAGTTGAATACCATTGGTAACATCAGCATCTGATGACGGTGGACTCAAAGAGAACACTAGATGTGAAGTTGAATACCATTGATAAGATCAACATCTGATGATGGCGGACTCAAAGAGAACAATAGATGTGAAGTTGAATACCATTGGTAACATCAGCATCTGATGATGGTGGACTCAAAGAGAACAATATGTGAAGTTGAATACCATTAATATGATCAGCATCTGATGATGGTGGACTCAAAGAGAACAATATGTTAAGTTGAATACCATTGATATGATCAGCATCTGAAGATGGTGGACTCAAAGAGAACAATAGATGTGAAGTTGAATACCATTGGTAACATCAGCATCTGATGATGGTGGACTCAAAGAGAACAATATGTGAAGTTGAATACCATTGATAAGATCAGCATCTGATGATGTTGGACTCAAAGAGAACAATAGATGTGAAGTTGAATACCATTGATAAGATCAGCATCTGATGATGGTGGACTCAAAGAGAACAATAGATGTGAAGTTGAATACCATTGATAAGATCAGCATCTGATGATGATAGACTCAAAGAGAACAATAGATGTGAACTTGAATACCATTGGTAACATCAGCATCTGATGATGGTGCACTCAAAGAGAACAATAGATGTGAAGTTAAATACCATTATTAAGATCAGCATCTGATGATGGTGGACTCAAAGAGAACAATAGATGTGAAGTTGAATACCATTGATAAGATCAGCATCTGATGATGGTGGACTCAAAGAGAACAATAGATGTAAAGTTGAATACCATTGATAAGATCAACATCTGGTGATGGTGGACTCAAAGAGAACAATAGATGTGAAGTTGAATACCATTGATAAGATCAGCATCTGATGATGGTAGACTCAAAGAGAACAATAGATGTAAAGTTGAATACCATTGATAAGATCAGCATCTGACGATGGTGGACTCAAAGAGAACAATAGATGTGAAGTTGAATACCATTGATAAGATCAGCATCTGATGATGGTAGACTCAAAGAGAACAATAGATGTGAAGTTGAATACCATTGATAAGATCAGCATCTGATGATGGTAGACTCAAAGAGAACAATAGATGTAAAGTTGAATACCATTGATAAGATCAGCATCTGATGATGGTGGACTCAAAAAGAACAATAGATGTGAAGTTGAATACCATTGATAAGATCAACATCTGATGATGGTGGACTCAAAGAGAACAATAGATGTGAAGTTGAATACCATTGATAAGATCAGCATCTGATGATGGTAGACTCAAAGAGAACAATAGATGTGAAGTTGAATAACATTGGTAACATCAGCATCTGATGATGGTGGACTCAAAGAGAACAATAGATGTGAAGTTGAATACCATTGATAAGATCAGCATCTGACGATGGTGGACTCAAAGAGAACAATAGATGTGAAGTTGAATACCATTGATAAGATCAGCATCTGATGATGGTAGACTCAAAGAGAACAATAGATGTAAAGTTGAATACCATTGATAAGATCAGCATCTGATGATGGTGGACTCAAAGAGAACAATAGATGTGAAGTTGAATACCATTGATAAGATCAACATCTGATGATGGTAGACTCAAAGAGAACAATAGATGTGAAGTTGAATACCATTGATAAGATCAGCATCTGGTGATGGTGGACTCAAAGAGAACAATAGATGTAAAGTTGAATACCATTGATAAGATCAACATCTGGTGATGGTGGACTCAAAGAGAACAATAGATGTGAAGTTGAATACCATTGGTAACATCAGCATCTGATGATGGTGCACTCAAAGAGAACAATAGATGTGCAATTGAATACCATTGGTAAGATCAACATCTGATGATGGTGGACTTAAAGAGAACAATAGATGTGAAGTTGAATACCAATGATAAGATCAGCATCTGATGATGATAGACTCAAAGAGAACAATAGATGTGAAGTTGAATACCATTGGTAAGATCAGCATCTGATAATGGTAGACTCAAAGAGAACAATAGGTGTGAAGTTGAATACCATTGATAAGATCAGCATCTGATGATGATAGACTCAAAGAGAACCATAGATGTGAAGTTGAATACCATTGATAAGATCAGCATCTGATAATGGTGCACTCAAAGAGAACAATAGATGTGAAGTTGAATACCATTGATAAGATCAGCATCTGATGATGGTGGACTCAAAGAGAACAATAGATGTGAAGTTGAATACCATTGATAAGATCAGCATCTGATGATGATAGACTCAAAGAGAACCATAGATGTGAAGTTGAATACCATTGGTAACATCAACATCTGATGATGGTGGACTCAAAGAGAACAATATATGTGAAGTTGAATACCATTGATAAGATCAGCATCTGATGATGATAGACTCAAAGAGAACCATAGATGTGAAGTTGAATACCATTGGTAACATCAACATCTGATGATGGTAGACTCAAAGAGAACAATAGATGTGAAGTTGAATACCATTGATAAGATCAGCATCTGATGATGATAGACTCAAAGAGAACAATAGATGTGAAGTTGAATACTATTGGTAACATCAGCATCTGATGATGGTGGACTCAAAGAGAACAATAGATGTGAAGTTGAATACCATTGATAAGATCAACATCTGATGATGGTGCACTCAAAGAGAACAGTAGATGTGAAGTTGAATACCATTGATAACATCAGCATCTGATGATGGTAGACTCAAAGAGAACAGTAGATGTGAAGTTGAATACTATTGGTAACATCAGCATCTGATGATGGTGGACTCAAAGAGAACAGTAGATGTGAAGTTGAATACCATTGATAACATCAGCATCTGATGATGGTAGACTCAAAGAGAACAGTAGATGTGAAGTTTAATACTATTGGTAACATCAGCATCTGATGAAGGTGGACTAAAAGAGAACAGTAGATGTGAAGTTGAATACCATTGATAAGATCAACATCTGATGATGGTGGACTCAAAGAGAACAATAGATGTGAAGTTGAATACCATTGATAACATCAGCATCTGATGATGGTGGACTCAAAGAGAACAGTAGATGTGAAGTTGAATACCATTGATAAGATCAGCATCTGATGATGGTGGACTCAAAGAGAACAATAGATGTGAAGTTGAATACCATTGATAACATCAGCATCTGATGATGGTGGACTCAAAGAGAACAATAGATGTGAAGTTGAATACCATTGGTAAGATCAACATCTGATAATGGTGCACTCAAAGAGAACAATAGATGTGAAGTTGAATACCATTGATAAGATCAGCATCTGATGATGGTGGACTCAAAGAGAACAATAGATGTAAAGTTGAATACCATTGATAAGATCAACATCTGGTGATGGTGGACTCAAAGAGAACAATAGATGTGAAGTTGAATACCATTGATAAGATCAGCATCTGATGATGGTAGACTCAAAGAGAACAATAGATGTAAAGTTGAATACCATTGATAAGATCAGCATCTGACGATGGTGGACTCAAAGAGAACAATAGATGTGAAGTTGAATACCATTGATAAGATCAGCATCTGATGATGGTAGACTCAAAGAGAACAATAGATGTGAAGTTGAATACCATTGATAAGATCAGCATCTGATAATGGTGCACTCAAAGAGAACAATAGATGTGAAGTTGAATACCATTGATAAGATCAGCATCTGATGATGGTAGACTCAAAGAGAACAATAGATGTGAAGTTGAATACCATTGATAAGATCAACATCTGATGATGGTGCACTCAAAGAGAACAATAGATGTGAAGTTGAATACCATTGATAAGATCAGCATCTGATGATGGTAGACTCAAAGAGAACAATAGATGTGAAGTTGAATACCATTGATAAGATCAACATCTGATGATGGTAGACTCAAAGAGAACAATAGATGTGAAGTTGAATACCATTGATAAGATCAGCATCTGATGATGGTGCACTCAAAGAGAACAATAGATGTGAAGTTGAATACCATTGATAAGATCAACATCTGATAATGGTAGACTCAAAGAGAACAGTAGATGTGAAGTTGAATACCATTGATAAGATAAGCATCTGATGATGGTGCACTCAAAGAGAACAATAGATGTGAAGTTGAATACCATTGATAAGATCAACATCTGATGATGGTGGACTCAAAGAGAACAATAGATGTGAAGTTGGATACCATTGATAAGATCAACATCCGATAATGGTGGACTCAAAGAGAACAATAGATGTGAAGTTGAATACCATTGGTAACATCAGCATCTGATGATGGTGCACTCAAAGAGAACAATAGATGTGAAGTTGAATACCATTGGTAACATCAGCATCTGATGATGGTGCACTCAAAGAGAACAATAGATGTGAAGTTGAATACCATTATTAAGATCAGCATCTGATGATGGTAGACTCAAAGAGAACAATAGATGTGAAGTTGAATACCATTGATAAGATCAACATCTGATGATGGTGGACTCAAAGAGAACAATAGATGTGAAGTTGAATACCATTGATAAGATCAACATCTGATGATGGTGGACTCAAAGAGAACAATAGATGTGAAGTTGAATACCATTGATAAGATCAGCATCTGATGATGGTGGACTCAAAGAGAACAATAGACGTGAAGTTGAATACCATTGATAAGATCAACATCTGATGATGGTGCACTCAAAGAGAACAATAGATGTGAAGTTGAATACCATTGATAAGATCAGCATCTGATGATGGTAGACTCAAAGAGAACAATAGATGTGAAGTTGAATACCATTGATAAGATCAACATCTGATGATGGTGCACTCAAAGAGAACAGTAGATGTGAAGTTGAATACCATTGGTAAGATCAGCATCTGATGATGGTAGACTCAAAGAGAACAATAGATGTGAAGTTGAATACCATTGATAAGATCAGCATCTGATGATGGTGCACTCAAAGAGAACAATAGATGTGAAGTTGAATACCATTGATAAGATCAGCATCTGATGATGGTAGACTCAAAGAGAACAATAGATGTGAAGTTGAATACCATTGATAAGATCAACATCTGATGATGGTAGACTCAAAGAGAACAATAGATGTGAAGTTGAATACCATTGATAAGATCAGCATCTGATGATGGTGCACTCAAAGAGAACAATAGATGTGAAATTGAATACCATTGATAAGATCAACATCTGATGATGGTAGACTCAAAGAGAACAGTAGATGTGAAGTTGAATACCATTGATAAGATCAGCATCTGATGATGGTGCACTCAAAGAGAACAATAGATGTGAAGTTGAATACCATTGATAAGATCAACATCTGATGATGGTGGACTCAAAGAGAACAATAGATGTGAAGTTGGATACCATTGATAAGATCAACATCCGATAATGGTGGACTCAAAGAGAACAATAGATGTGAAGTTGAATACCATTGGTAACATCAGCATCTGATGATGGTGCACTCAAAGAGAACAATAGATGTGAAGTTGAATACCATTGGTAACATCAGCATCTGATGATGGTGCACTCAAAGAGAACAATAGATGTGAAGTTGAATACCATTATTAAGATCAGCATCTGATGATGGTAGACTCAAAGAGAACAATAGATGTGAAGTTGAATACCATTGATAAGATCAACATCTGATGATGGTGGACTCAAAGAGAACAATAGATGTGAAGTTGAATACCATTGATAAGATCAACATCTGATGATGGTGGACTCAAAGAGAACAATAGATGTGAAGTTGAATACCATTGATAAGATCAGCATCTGATGATGGTGGACTCAAAGAGAACAATAGACGTGAAGTTGAATACCATTGATAAGATCAACATCTGATGATGGTGCACTCAAAGAGAACAATAGATGTGAAGTTGAATACCATTGATAAGATCAGCATCTGATGATGGTAGACTCAAAGAGAACAATAGATGTGAAGTTGAATACCATTGATAAGATCAACATCTGATGATGGTGCACTCAAAGAGAACAGTAGATGTGAAGTTGAATACCATTGGTAAGATCAGCATCTGATGATGGTAGACTCAAAGAGAACAATAGATGTGAAGTTGAATACCATTGATAAGATCAGCATCTGATGATGGTGCACTCAAAGAGAACAATAGATGTGAAGTTGAATACCATTGATAAGATCAACATCTGATGATGGTGCACTCAAAGAGAACAATAGATGTGAAGTTGAATACCATTGATAAGATCAGCATCTGATGATGGTGGACTCAAAGAGAACAATAGATGTGAAGTTGAATACCATTGATAAGATCAGCATCCGATGATGGTAGACTCAAAGAAGACAATAGATGTAAAGTTGAATAACATTGATAAGATCAACATCTGATGATGGTAGACTCAAAGAGAACAATAGATGTGAAGTTGAATACCATTGATAAGATCAACATCTGATGACGGTGGACTCAAAGAGAACAATAGATGTGAAGTTAAATACCATTGATAAGATCAGCATCTGATGATGGTGCACTCAAAGAGAACAATAGATGTGAAGTTGAATACCATTGATAAGATCAGCATCTGATGATGGTGGACTCAAAGAGAACAATAGATGTGAAGTTGAATACCATTGGTAAGATCAGCATCTGATGATGGTAGACTCAAAGAGAACAATAGATGTGAAGTTGAATACCATTGATAAGATCAGCATCTGATGATGGTGCACTCAAAGAGAACAATAGATGTGAAGTTGAATGCCATTGATAAGATCAACATCTGATGATGGTGCACTCAAAGAGAACAATAGATGTGAAGTTGAATACCATTGATAAGATCAGCATCTGATGATGGTGGACTCAAAGAGAACAATAGATGTGAAGTTGAATACCATTGATAAGATCAACATCTGATGATGGTAGACTCAAAGAGAACAATAGATGTGAAGTTGAATACCATTGATATCATCAGCATCTGATGATGGTGGACTCAAAGAGAACAATAGATGTGAAGTTGAATACCATTGATAAGATCAACATCTGATGACGGTGGACTCAAAGAGAACAATAGATGTGAAGTTGAATACCATTGATAAGATCAACATCTGGTGATGGTGGACTCAGAGAGAACAGTAGATGTGAAGTTGAATACCATTGATAAGATCAACATCTGATGATGGTGGACTCAAAGAGAACAATAGATGTGAAGTTGAATACCATTGATAAGATCAGCATCTGATGATGGTAGACTCAAAGAGAACAATAGATGTGAAGTTGAATACCATTAGTAACATCAACATCTGATGATGGTGGACTCAAAGAGAACAATAGATGTGAAGTTGAACACCATTGGTAACATCAGCATCTGATAATGGTGCACTCAAAGAGAACAATAGATGTGAAGTTGAATACCATTATTAAGATCAGCATCTGATGATGGTAGACTCAAAGAGAACAATAGATGTGAAGTTGAATACCATTGATAAGATCAACATCTGATGATGGTAGACTCAAACAGGACAATAGATGTGAAGTTGAATACCATTGATAAGATCAGCATCTGATGATGGTGGACTCAAAGAGAACAATAGATGTGAAGTTGAATACCATTGATAAGATCAACATCTGATGATGGTAGACTCAAAGAGAACAGTAGATGTGAAGTTGAATACCATTGATAAGATCAGCATCTGATGATGGTGCACTCAAAGAGAACAATAGATGTGAAGTTGAATACCATTGATAAGATCAACATCTGATGATGGTGGACTCAAAGAGAACAATATATGTGAAGTTGGATACCATTGATAAGATCAACATCCGATAATGGTGGACTCAAAAAGAACAATAGATGTGAAGTTGAATACCATTGGTAACATCAGCATCTGATGATGGTGCACTCAAAGAGAACAATAGATGTGAAGTTGAATACCATTGGTAACATCAGCATCTGATGATGGTGCACTCAAAGAGAACAATAGATGTGAAGTTGAATACCATTATTAAGATCAGCATCTGATGATGGTAGACTCAAAGAGAACAATAGATGTGAAGTTGAATACCATTGATAAGATCAACATCTGATGATGGTGGACTCAAAGAGAACAATAGATGTGAAGTTGAATACCATTGATAAGATCAACATCTGATGATGGTGGACTCAAAGAGAACAATAGATGTGAAGTTTAATACCATTGATAAGATCAGCATCTGATGATGGTGGACTCAAAGAGAACAATAGACGTGAAGTTGAATACCATTGATAAGATCAACATCTGATGATGGTGCACTCAAAGAGAACAATAGATGTGAAGTTGAATACCATTGATAAGATCAGCATCTGATGATGGTAGACTCAAAGAGAACAATAGATGTGAAGTTGAATACCATTGATAAGATCAACATCTGATGATGGTGCACTCAAAGAGAACAATAGATGTGAAGTTGAATACCATTGATAAGATCAGCATCTGATGATGGTGCACTCAAAGAGAACAATAGATGTGAAGTTGAATACCATTGATTAGATCAGCATCTGATGATGGTGGACTCAAAGAGAACAATAGATGTGAAGTTGAATACCATTGGTAAGATCAGCATCTGATGATGGTAGACTCAAAGAGAACAATAGATGTGAAGTTGAATACCATTGATAAGATCAGCATCTGATGATGGTGGACTCAAAGAGAACAATAGATGTGAAGTTGAATACCATTGATAAGATCAGCATCCGATGATGGTAGACTCAAAGAGAACAATAGATGTAAAGTTGAATACCATTGATAAGATCAACATCTGATGATGGTAGACTCAAAGAGAACAATAGATGTGAAGTTGAATACCATTGATAAGATCAACATCTGATGACGGTGGACTCAAAGAGAACAATAGATGTGAAGTTAAATACCATTGATAAGATCAACATCTGGTGATGGTGGACTCAAAGAGAACAATAGATGTGAAGTTGAATACCATTGATAAGATCAGCATCTGATGATGGTGCACTCAAAGAGAACAATAGATGTGAAGTTGAATACCATTGATAAGATCAGCATCTGATGATGGTGGACTCAAAGAGAACAATAGATGTGAAGTTGAATACCATTGGTAAGATCAGCATCTGATGATGGTAGACTCAAAGAGAACAATAGATGTGAAGTTGAATACCATTGATAAGATCAGCATCTGATGATGGTGCACTCAAAGAGAACAATAGATGTGAAGTTGAATGCCATTGATAAGATCAACATCTGATGATGGTGCACTCAAAGAGAACAATAGATGTGAAGTTGAATACCATTGATAAGATCAGCATCTGATGATGGTGGACTCAAAGAGAACAATAGATGTGAAGTTGAATACCATTGATAAGATCAGCATCTGATGATGGTAGACTCAAAGAGAACAATAGATGTAAAGTTGAATACCATTGATAAGATCAACATCTGATGATGGTAGACTCAAAGAGAACAATAGATGTGAAGTTGAATACCATTGATAACATCAGCATCTGATGATGGTGGACTCAAAGAGAACAATAGATGTGAAGTTGAATACCATTGATAAGATCAACATCTGATGACGGTGGACTCAAAGAGAACAATAGATGTGAAGTTGAATACCATTGATAAGATCAACATCTGGTGATGGTGGACTCAGAGAGAACAGTAGATGTGAAGTTGAATACCATTGATAAGATCAGCATCTGATGATGGTAGACTCAAAGAGAACAATAGATGTGAAGTTGAATACCATTGGTAACATCAACATCTGATGATGGTGGACTCAAAGAGAACAATAGATGTGAAGTTGAACACCATTGGTAACATCAGCATCTGATAATGGTGCACTCAAAGAGAACAATAGATGTGAAGTTGAATACCATTATTAAGATCAGCATCTGATGATGGTAGACTCAAAGAGAACAATAGATGTGAAGTTGAATACCATTGATAAGATCAACATCTGATGATGGTAGACTCAAACAGGACAATAGATGTGAAGTTGAATACCATTGATAAGATCAGCATCTGATGACGGTGGACTCAAAGAGAACAATAGATGTGAAGTTGAATACCATTGATAAGATCAGCATCTGATGATGGTGGACTCAAAGAGAACAATAGATGTGAAGTTGAATACCATTGATAAGATCAACATCTGATGATGGTGCACTCAAAGAGAACAATAGATGTGAAGTTGAATACCATTGATAAGATCAGCATCTGACGATGGTGGACTCAAAGAGAACAATAGATGTGAAGTTGAATACCATTGGTAACATCAGCATCTGATGATGGTAGACTCAAAGAGAACAGTAGATGTGAAGTTGAATACCATTGGTAAAATCAGCACTGATGGTGGTGGACTCAAAGAGAACAATAGATGTGAAGTTGAATACCATTGGTAAGATCAGCATCTGATGATGGTAGACTCAAAGAGAACGATAGATGTGAAGTTGAATACCATTGATAAGATCAACATCTGATGATGGTGCACTCAAAGAGAACAATAGATGTGAAGTTGAATACCATTGATAAGATCAACATCTGATGATGGTGCACTCAAAGAGAACAATAGATGTGAAGTTGAATACCATTGATAAGATCAGCATCTGACGATGGTGGACTCAAAGAGAACAATAGATGTGAAGTTGAATACCATTGGTAACATCAGCATCTGATGATGGTAGACTCAAAGAGAACAATAGATGTGAAGTTGAATACCATTGGTAACATCAGCATCTGATGATGGTAGACTCAAAGAGAACAGTAGATGTGAAGTTGAATACCATTGGTAACATCAGCATCTGATGATGGTGGACTCAAAGAGAACAATAGATGTGAAGTTGAATACCATTGATAAGATCAGCATCCGATGATGGTAGACTCAAAGAGAACAATAGATGTAAAGTTGAATACCATTGATAAGATCAACATCTGATGATGGTAGACTCAAAGAGAACAATAGATGTGAAGTTGAATACCATTGATAAGATCAACATCTGATGACGGTGCACTCAAAGAGAACAATAGATGTGAAGTTGAATACCATTGGTAACATCAGCATCTGATGATGGTGCACTCAAAGAGAACAATAGATGTGAAGTTGAATACCATTATTAAGATCAGCATCTGATGATGGTAGACTCAAAGAGAACAATAGATGTGAAGTTGAATACCATTGATAAGATCAACATCTGATGATGGTGCACTCAAAGAGAACAGTAGATGTGAAGTTGAATACCATTGGTAAGATCAGCATCTGATGATGGTAGACTCAAAGAGAACAATAGATGTGAAGTTGAATACCATTGATAAGATCAGCATCTGATGATGGTGCACTCAAAGAGAACAATAGATGTGAAGTTGAATACCATTGATAAGATCAACATCTGATGATGGTGCACTCAAAGAGAACAATAGATGTGAAGTTGAATACCATTGATAAGATCAGCATCTGATGATGGTGGACTCAAAGAGAACAATAGATGTGAAGTTGAATACCATTGATAAGATCAGCATCCGATGATGGTAGACTCAAAGAAGACAATAGATGTAAAGTTGAATACCATTGATAAGATCAACATCTCATGATGGTAGACTCAAAGAGAACAATAGATGTGAAGTTGAATACCATTGATAAGATCAACATCTGATGACGGTGGACTCAAAGAGAACAATAGATGTGAAGTTAAATACCATTGATAAGATCAGCATCTGATGATGGTGCACTCAAAGAGAACAATAGATGTGAAGTTGAATACCATTGATAAGATCAGCATCTGATGATGGTGGACTCAAAGAGAACAATAGATGTGAAGTTGAATACCATTGGTAAGATCAGCATCTGATGATGGTAGACTCAAAGAGAACAATAGATGTGAAGTTGAATACCATTGATAAGATCAGCATCTGATGATGGTGCACTCAAAGAGAACAATAGATGTGAAGTTGAATGCCATTGATAAGATCAACATCTGATGATGGTGCACTCAAAGAGAACAATAGATGTGAAGTTGAATACCATTGATAAGATCAGCATCTGATGATGGTGGACTCAAAGAGAACAATAGATGTGAAGTTGAATACCATTGATAAGATCAACATCTGATGATGGTAGACTCAAAGAGAACAATAGATGTGAAGTTGAATACCATTGATAACATCAGCATCTGATGATGGTGGACTCAAAGAGAACAATAGATGTGAAGTTGAATACCATTGATAAGATCAACATCTGATGACGGTGGACTCAAAGAGAACAATAGATGTGAAGTTAAATACCATTGATAAGATCAACATCTGGTGATGGTGGACTCAAAGAGAACAATAGATGTGAAGTTGAATACCATTGATAAGATCAGCATCTGATGATGGTGCACTCAAAGAGAACAATAGATGTGAAGTTGAATACCATTGATAAGATCAGCATCTGATGATGGTGGACTCAAAGAGAACAATAGATGTGAAGTTGAATACCATTGGTAAGATCAGCATCTGATGATGGTAGACTCAAAGAGAACAATAGATGTGAAGTTGAATACCATTGATAAGATCAGCATCTGATGATGGTGCACTCAAAGAGAACAATAGATGTGAAGTTGAATGCCATTGATAAGATCAACATCTGATGATGGTGCACTCAAAGAGAACAATAGATGTGAAGTTGAATACCATTGATAAGATCAGCATCTGATGATGGTGCACTCAAAGAGAACAATAGATGTGAAGTTGAATACCATTGATAAGATCAACATCTGATGATGGTAGACTCAAACAGGACAATAGATGTGAAGTTGAATACCATTGATAAGATCAGCATCTGATGATGGTGGACTCAAAGAGAACAATAGATGTGAAGTTGAATACCATTGATAAGATCAACATCTGATGATGGTAGACTCAAAGAGAACAGTAGATGTGAAGTTGAATACCATTGATAAGATCAGCATCTGATGATGGTGCACTCAAAGAGAACAATAGATGTGAAGTTGAATACCATTGATAAGATCAACATCTGATGATGGTGGACTCAAAGAGAACAATATATGTGAAGTTGGATACCATTGATAAGATCAACATCCGATAATGGTGGACTCAAAAAGAACAATAGATGTGAAGTTGAATACCATTGGTAACATCAGCATCTGATGATGGTGCACTCAAAGAGAACAATAGATGTGAAGTTGAATACCATTGGTAACATCAGCATCTGATGATGGTGCACTCAAAGAGAACAATAGATGTGAAGTTGAATACCATTATTAAGATCAGCATCTGATGATGGTAGACTCAAAGAGAACAATAGATGTGAAGTTGAATACCATTGATAAGATCAACATCTGATGATGGTGGACTCAAAGAGAACAATAGATGTGAAGTTGAATACCATTGATAAGATCAACATCTGATGATGGTGGACTCAAAGAGAACAATAGATGTGAAGTTGAATACCATTGATAAGATCAGCATCTGATGATGGTGGACTCAAAGAGAACAATAGACGTGAAGTTGAATACCATTGATAAGATCAACATCTGATGATGGTGCACTCAAAGAGAACAATAGATGTGAAGTTGAATACCATTGATAAGATCAGCATCTGATGATGGTAGACTCAAAGAGAACAATAGATGTGAAGTTGAATACCATTGATAAGATCAACATCTGATGATGGTGCACTCAAAGAGAACAATAGATGTGAAGTTGAATACCATTGATAAGATCAGCATCTGATGATGGTGGACTCAAAGAGAACAATAGATGTGAAGTTGAATACCATTGATAAGATCAGCATCTGATGATGGTGCACTCAAAGAGAACAATAGATGTGAAGTTGAATGCCATTGATAAGATCAACATCTGATGATGGTGCACTCAAAGAGAACAATAGATGTGAAGTTGAATACCATTGATAAGATCAGCATCTGATGATGGTGGACTCAAAGAGAACAATAGATGTGAAGTTGAATACCATTGATAAGATCAACATCTGATGATGGTAGACTCAAAGAGAACAATAGATGTGAAGTTGAATACCATTGATAACATCAGCATCTGATGATGGTGGACTCAAAGAGAACAATAGATGTGAAGTTGAATACCATTGATAAGATCAACATCTGATGACGGTGGACTCAAAGAGAACAATAGATGTGAAGTTGAATACCATTGATAAGATCAACATCTGGTGATGGTGGACTCAGAGAGAACAGTAGATGTGAAGTTGAATACCATTGATAAGATCAACATCTGATGATGGTGGACTCAAAGAGAACAATAGATGTGAAGTTGAATACCATTGATAAGATCAGCATCTGATGATGGTAGACTCAAAGAGAACAATAGATGTGAAGTTGAATACCATTAGTAACATCAACATCTGATGATGGTGGACTCAAAGAGAACAATAGATGTGAAGTTGAACACCATTGGTAACATCAGCATCTGATAATGGTGCACTCAAAGAGAACAATAGATGTGAAGTTGAATACCATTATTAAGATCAGCATCTGATGATGGTAGACTCAAAGAGAACAATAGATGTGAAGTTGAATACCATTGATAAGATCAACATCTGATGATGGTAGACTCAAACAGGACAATAGATGTGAAGTTGAATACCATTGATAAGATCAGCATCTGATGATGGTGGACTCAAAGAGAACAATAGATGTGAAGTTGAATACCATTGATAAGATCAACATCTGATGATGGTAGACTCAAAGAGAACAGTAGATGTGAAGTTGAATACCATTGATAAGATCAGCATCTGATGATGGTAGACTCAAAGAGAACAATAGATGTGAAGTTGAATACCATTGATAAGATCAACATCTGATGATGGTGCACTCAAAGAGAACAATAGATGTGAAGTTGAATACCATTGATAAGATCAGCATCTGATGATGGTGGACTCAAAGAGAACAATAGATGTGAAGTTGAATACCATTGATAAGATCAGCATCTGATGATGGTGCACTCAAAGAGAACAATAGATGTGAAGTTGAATGCCATTGATAAGATCAACATCTGATGATGGTGCACTCAAAGAGAACAATAGATGTGAAGTTGAATACCATTGATAAGATCAGCATCTGATGATGGTGGACTCAAAGAGAACAATAGATGTGAAGTTGAATACCATTGATAAGATCAACATCTGATGATGGTAGACTCAAAGAGAACAATAGATGTGAAGTTGAATACCATTGATAACATCAGCATCTGATGATGGTGGACTCAAAGAGAACAATAGATGTGAAGTTGAATACCATTGATAAGATCAACATCTGATGACGGTGGACTCAAAGAGAACAATAGATGTGAAGTTGAATACCATTGATAAGATCAACATCTGGTGATGGTGGACTCAGAGAGAACAGTAGATGTGAAGTTGAATACCATTGATAAGATCAACATCTGATGATGGTGGACTCAAAGAGAACAATAGATGTGAAGTTGAATACCATTGATAAGATCAGCATCTGATGATGGTAGACTCAAAGAGAACAATAGATGTGAAGTTGAATACCATTAGTAACATCAACATCTGATGATGGTGGACTCAAAGAGAACAATAGATGTGAAGTTGAACACCATTGGTAACATCAGCATCTGATAATGGTGCACTCAAAGAGAACAATAGATGTGAAGTTGAATACCATTATTAAGATCAGCATCTGATGATGGTAGACTCAAAGAGAACAATAGATGTGAAGTTGAATACCATTGATAAGATCAACATCTGATGATGGTAGACTCAAACAGGACAATAGATGTGAAGTTGAATACCATTGATAAGATCAGCATCTGATGATGGTGGACTCAAAGAGAACAATAGATGTGAAGTTGAATACCATTGATAAGATCAACATCTGATGATGGTAGACTCAAAGAGAACAGTAGATGTGAAGTTGAATACCATTGATAAGATCAGCATCTGATGATGGTGCACTCAAAGAGAACAATAGATGTGAAGTTGAATACCATTGATAAGATCAACATCTGATGATGGTGGACTCAAAGAGAACAATATATGTGAAGTTGGATACCATTGATAAGATCAACATCCGATAATGGTGGACTCAAAAAGAACAATAGATGTGAAGTTGAATACCATTGGTAACATCAGCATCTGATGATGGTGCACTCAAAGAGAACAATAGATGTGAAGTTGAATACCATTGGTAACATCAGCATCTGATGATGGTGCACTCAAAGAGAACAATAGATGTGAAGTTGAATACCATTATTAAGATCAGCATCTGATGATGGTAGACTCAAAGAGAACAATAGATGTGAAGTTGAATACCATTGATAAGATCAACATCTGATGATGGTGGACTCAAAGAGAACAATAGATGTGAAGTTGAATACCATTGATAAGATCAACATCTGATGATGGTGGACTCAAAGAGAACAATAGATGTGAAGTTGAATACCATTGATAAGATCAGCATCTGATGATGGTGGACTCAAAGAGAACAATAGACGTGAAGTTGAATACCATTGATAAGATCAACATCTGATGATGGTGCACTCAAAGAGAACAATAGATGTGAAGTTGAATACCATTGATAAGATCAGCATCTGATGATGGTAGACTCAAAGAGAACAATAGATGTGAAGTTGAATACCATTGATAAGATCAACATCTGATGATGGTGCACTCAAAGAGAACAATAGATGTGAAGTTGAATACCATTGATAAGATCAGCATCTGATGATGGTGCACTCAAAGAGAACAATAGATGTGAAGTTGAATACCATTGATTAGATCAGCATCTGATGATGGTGGACTCAAAGAGAACAATAGATGTGAAGTTGAATACCATTGGTAAGATCAGCATCTGATGATGGTAGACTCAAAGAGAACAATAGATGTGAAGTTGAATACCATTGATAAGATCAGCATCTGATGATGGTGCACTCAAAGAGAACAATAGATGTGAAGTTGAATACCATTGATAAGATCAACATCTGATGATGGTGCACTCAAAGAGAACAATAGATGTGAAGTTGAATACCATTGATAAGATCAGCATCTGATGATGGTGGACTCAAAGAGAACAATAGATGTGAAGTTGAATACCATTGATAAGATCAGCATCCGATGATGGTAGACTCAAAGAGAACAATAGATGTAAAGTTGAATACCATTGATAAGATCAACATCTGATGATGGTAGACTCAAAGAGAACAATAGATGTGAAGTTGAATACCATTGATAAGATCAACATCTGATGACGGTGGACTCAAAGAGAACAATAGATGTGAAGTTAAATACCATTGATAAGATCAACATCTGGTGATGGTGGACTCAAAGAGAACAATAGATGTGAAGTTGAATACCATTGATAAGATCAGCATCTGATGATGGTGCACTCAAAGAGAACAATAGATGTGAAGTTGAACACCATTGGTAACATCAGCATCTGATAATGGTGCACTCAAAGAGAACAATAGATGTGAAGTTGAATACCATTATTAAGATCAGCATCTGATGATGGTAGACTCAAAGAGAACAATAGATGTGAAGTTGAATACCATTGATAAGATCAACATCTGATGATGGTAGACTCAAACAGGACAATAGATGTGAAGTTGAATGCCATTGATAAGATCAACATCTGATGATGGTGCACTCAAAGAGAACAATAGATGTGAAGTTGAATACCATTGATAAGATCAGCATCTGATGATGGTGGACTCAAAGAGAACAATAGATGTGAAGTTGAATACCATTGATAAGATCAGCATCTGATGATGGTAGACTCAAAGAGAACAATAGATGTAAAGTTGAATACCATTGATAAGATCAACATCTGATGATGGTAGACTCAAAGAGAACAATAGATGTGAAGTTGAATACCATTGATAACATCAGCATCTGATGATGGTGGACTCAAAGAGAACAATAGATGTGAAGTTGAATACCATTGATAAGATCAACATCTGATGACGGTGGACTCAAAGAGAACAATAGATGTGAAGTTGAATACCATTGATAAGATCAACATCTGGTGATGGTGGACTCAGAGAGAACAGTAGATGTGAAGTTGAATACCATTGATAAGATCAGCATCTGATGATGGTAGACTCAAAGAGAACAATAGATGTGAAGTTGAATACCATTGGTAACATCAACATCTGATGATGGTGGACTCAAAGAGAACAATAGATGTGAAGTTGAACACCATTGGTAACATCAGCATCTGATAATGGTGCACTCAAAGAGAACAATAGATGTGAAGTTGAATACCATTATTAAGATCAGCATCTGATGATGGTAGACTCAAAGAGAACAATAGATGTGAAGTTGAATACCATTGATAAGATCAACATCTGATGATGGTAGACTCAAACAGGACAATAGATGTGAAGTTGAATACCATTGATAAGATCAGCATCTGATGACGGTGGACTCAAAGAGAACAATAGATGTGAAGTTGAATACCATTGATAAGATCAGCATCTGATGATGGTGGACTCAAAGAGAACAATAGATGTGAAGTTGAATACCATTGATAAGATCAACATCTGATGATGGTGCACTCAAAGAGAACAATAGATGTGAAGTTGAATACCATTGATAAGATCAGCATCTGACGATGGTGGACTCAAAGAGAACAATAGATGTGAAGTTGAATACCATTGGTAACATCAGCATCTGATGATGGTAGACTCAAAGAGAACAGTAGATGTGAAGTTGAATACCATTGGTAAAATCAGCACTGATGGTGGTGGACTCAAAGAGAACAATAGATGTGAAGTTGAATACCATTGATAAGATCAGCATCTGATGATGGTAGACTCAAAGAGAACAATAGATGTGAAGTTGAATACCATTGATAAGATCAACATCTGATGATGGTGCACTCAAAGAGAACAATAGATGTGAAGTTGAATACCATTGATAAGATCAACATCTGATGATGGTGCACTCAAAGAGAACAATAGATGTGAAGTTGAATACCATTGATAAGATCAGCATCTGACGATGGTGGACTCAAAGAGAACAATAGATGTGAAGTTGAATACCATTGGTAACATCAGCATCTGATGATGGTAGACTCAAAGAGAACAATAGATGTGAAGTTGAATACCATTGGTAACATCAGCATCTGATGATGGTAGACTCAAAGAGAACAGTAGATGTGAAGTTGAATACCATTGGTAACATCAGCATCTGATGATGGTGGACTCAAAGAGAACAATAGATGTGAAGTTGAATACCATTGATAAGATCAGCATCCGATGATGGTAGACTCAAAGAGAACAATAGATGTAAAGTTGAATACCATTGATAAGATCAACATCTGATGATGGTAGACTCAAAGAGAACAATAGATGTGATGTTGAATACCATTGATAAGATCAACATCTGATGACGGTGGACTCAAAGAGAACAATAGATGTGAAGTTGAATACCATTGATAAGATCAACATCTGGTGATGGTGGACTCAAAGAGAACAATAGATGTGAAGTTGAATACCATTGATAAGATCAGCATCTGATGATGGTGCACTCAAAGAGAACAATAGATGTGAAGTTGAATACCATTGATAAGATCAGCATCTGATGATGGTGGACTCAAAGAGAACAATAGATGTGAAGTTGAATACCATTGGTAAGATCAGCATCTGATGATGGTAGACTCAAAGAGAACAATAGATGTGAAGTTCAATACCATTGGTAAGATCAGCATCTGATGATGGTAGACTCAAAGAGAACAATAGATGTGAAGTTGAATACCATTGATAAGATCAGCATCTGATGATGGTGCACTCAAAGAGAACAATAGATGTGAAGTTGAATGCCATTGATAAGATCAACATCTGATGATGGTGCACTCAAAGAGAACAATAGATGTGAAGTTGAATACCATTGATAAGATCAGCATCTGATGATGGTAGACTCAAAGAGAACAATAGATGTAAAGTTGAATACCATTGATAAGATCAACATCTGATGATGGTAGACTCAAAGAGAACAATAGATGTGAAGTTGAATACCATTGATAACATCAGCATCTGATGATGGTGGACTCAAAGAGAACAATAGATGTGAAGTTGAATACCATTGATAAGATCAACATCTGATGACGGTGGACTCAAAGAGAACAATAGATGTGAAGTTGAATACCATTGATAAGATCAGCATCTGATGATGGTAGACTCAAAGAGAACAATAGATGTGAAGTTGAATACCATTGGTAACATCAACATCTGATGATGGTGGACTCAAAGAGAACAATAAATGTGAAGTTGAACACCATTGGCAACATCAGCATCTGATAATGGTGCACTCAAAGAGAACAATAGATGTGAAGTTGAATACCATTATTAAGATCAGCATCTGATGATGGTAGACTCAAAGAGAACAATAGATGTGAAGTTGAATACCATTGATAAGATCATCATCTGATGATGGTAGACTCAAACAGGACAATAGATGTGAAGTTGAATACCATTGATAAGATCAGCATCTGATGATGGTGGACTCAAAGAGAACAATAGATGTGAAGTTGAATACCATTGATAAGATCAGCATCTGATGATGGAGGACTCAAAGAGAACAATAGATGTGAAGTTGAATACCATTGATAAGATCAACATCTGATGATGGTGCACTCAAAGAGAACAATAGATGTGAAGTTGAATACCATTGATACGATCAGCATCTGACGATGGTGGACTCAAAGAGAACAATAGATGTGAAGTTGAATACCATTGGTAACATCAGCATCTGATGATGGTAGACTCAAAGAGAACAGTAGATGTGAAGTTGAATACCATTGGTAAAATCAGCACTGATGGTGGTGGACTCAAAGAGAACAGTAGATGTGAAGTTGAATACCATTGGTAACATCAGCATCTGATGATGGTGGACTCAAAGAGAACAATAGATGTGAAGTTGAATACCATTGATAAGATCAGCATCTGATGATGGTGGACTCAAAGAGAACAATAGATGTGAAGTTGAATACCATTGATAAGATCAGCATCTGATGATGGTAGACTCAAAGAGAACAATAGATGTAAAGTTGAATACCATTGATAAGATCAACATCTGATGATGGTAGACTCAAAGAGAACAATAGATGTGAAGTTGAATACCATTGATAACATCAGCATCTGATGATGGTGGACTCAAAGAGAACAATAGATGTGAAGTTGAATACCATTGATAAGATCAGCATCTGATGATGGTGCACTCAAAGAGAACAATAGATGTGAAGTTGAATACCATTGATAAGATCAACATCTGGTGATGGTGGACTCAGAGAGAACAATAGATGTGAAGTTGAATACCATTGGTAAGATCAGCATCTGATGATGGTAGACTCAAAGAGAACAATAGATGTGAAGTTGAATACCATTGATAAGATCAGCATCTGATGATGGTAGACTCAAAGAGAACAATAGATGTGAAGTTGAATACCATTGGTAACATCAACATCTGATGATGGTGGACTCAAAGAGAACAATAGATGTGAAGTTGAACACCATTGCTAACATCAGCATCTGATAAAGGTGCACTCAAAGAGAACAATAGATGTGAAGTTGAATACCATTATTAAGATCAGCATCTGATGATGGTAGACTCAAAGAGAACAATAGATGTAAAGTTGAATACCATTGATAAGATCAACATCTGATGATGGTAGACTCAAAGAGAACAATAGATGTGAAGTTGAATACCATTGATAACATCAGCATCTGATGATGGTGGACTCAAAGAGAACAATAGATGTGAAGTTGAACACCATTGGTAACATCAGCATCTGATAATGGTGCACTCAAAGAGAACAATAGATGTGAAGTTGAATACCATTATTAAGATCAGCATCTGATGATGGTAGACTCAAAGAGAACAATAGATGTGAAGTTGAATACCATTGATAAGATCAACATCTGATGATGGTAGACTCAAACAGGACAATAGATGTGAAGTTGAATACCATTGATAAGATCAGCATCTGATGATGGTGGACTCAAAGAGAACAATAGATGTGAAGTTGAATACCATTGATAAGATCAGCATCTGATGATGGTGGACTCAAAGAGAACAATAGATGTGAAGTTGAATACCATTGATAAGATCAACATCTGATGATGGTGCACTCAAAGAGAACAATAGATGTGAAGTTGAATACCATTGATAAGATCAGCATCTGACGATGGTGGACTCAAAGAGAACAATAGATGTGAAGTTGAATACCATTGGTAACATCAGCATCTGATGATGGTAGACTCAAAGAGAACAGTAGATGTGAAGTTGAATACCATTGGTAAAATCAGCACTGATGGTGGTGGACTCAAAGAGAACAGTAGATGTGAAGTTGAATACCATTGGTAACATCAGCATCTGATGATGGTGGACTCAAAGAGAACAGTAGATGTGAAGTTTTTTTTTTTTTTTTTTTTTTTTTTTGCTTCGCAGCAAACTAGGCTGCGAGAGATATTTAAACGATACTACAACGCATCTACATGAAAGGACAAGGCTTGCTTATCTAAGTGCAACTAAAACGATGCAACCGGAAGATGGATTACTGGTATCTCTACCGGATGGACGAAGAACACATTTATACTTATTCTTTTACACTCAGATATTAAAAAAAAACCCAGTATGTCCTGCACACGTTCCACATTACAGTTTTAAAATCAAATTCCCAGCCCGAAGCTCGGCAAGGATGTGACCTTTACACCAAGCGGTTTCAAACACATTTATTTTCCCGATGCGTTTAAAATGTTTAAAACGGCACATAATATGTAATGTTAAGTCTCTGCGCCAATGAAACTGCAGAGCTTTCCTATGGTCGAAGGGTTCGTCATGGGCCGCAACATAATTGCGATGCCGCCGGATAGTGCCCACAGCTAAAACAATGCACTCCCATATGACCTGCCTCCTTACTTTGGAGTCCTGTGGCAGTTCTCCCCACAAAAACCGAAACTGTGATAGAGCTACTTTTGTGTCCCCGACCAAGGAAAGAAGATTTCCAACATAACTCCACAGTTTTTTTGTCTCTGCACAGTGCAGAAACAGATGTTGGAAAGTCTCCCTATCCGATTTACACATCGGGCAAGTGTCGTCATCAGTGACGCCGGCTCGGACCAGATTCGGCCCCAACCACAAAACCCTATGCCAATAACCCACAACAATAGATGTGAAGTTGAATACCATTGATAAGATCAGCATCTGATGATGGTAGACTCAAAGAGAACAATAGATGTGAAGTTGAATACCATTGGTAAAATCAGCACTGATGGTGGTGGACTCAAAGAGAACAATAGATGTGAAGTTGAATACCATTGATAAGATCAGCATCTGATGATGGTGCACTCAAAGAGAACAATAGATGTGAAGTTGAATACCATTGATAAGATCAGCATCTGATGATGGTGGACTCAAAGAGAACAATAGATGTGAAGTTGAATACCATTGATAAGATCAGCATCTGATGATGGTAGACTCAAAGAGAACAATAGATGTAAAGTTGAATACCATTGATAAGATCAACATCTGATGATGGTAGACTCAAAGAGAACAATAGATGTGAAGTTGAATACCATTGATAACATCAGCATCTGATGATGGTGGACTCAAAGAGAACAATAGATGTGAAGTTGAATACCATTGATAAGATCAGCATCTGATGATGGTGCACTCAAAGAGAACAATAGATGTGAAGTTGAATACCATTGATAAGATCAACATCTGGTGATGGTGGACTCAGAGAGAACAATAGATGTGAAGTTGAATACCATTGGTAAGATCAGCATCTGATGATGGTAGACTCAAAGAGAACAATAGATGTGAAGTTGAATACCATTGATAAGATCAGCATCTGATGATGGTAGACTCAAAGAGAACAATAGATGTGAAGTTGAATACCATTGGTAACATCAACATCTGATGATGGTGGACTAAAAGAGAACAATAGATGTGAAGTTGAACACCATTGCTAACATCAGCATCTGATAATGGTGCACTCAAAGAGAACAATAGATGTGAAGTTGAATACCATTATTAAGATCAGCATCTGATGATGGTAGACTCAAAGAGAACAATAGATGTAAAGTTGAATACCATTGATAAGATCAACATCTGATGATGGTAGACTCAAAGAGAACAATAGATGTGAAGTTGAATACCATTGATAACATCAGCATCTGATGATGGTGGACTCAAAGAGAACAATAGATGTGAAGTTGAACACCATTGGTAACATCAGCATCTGATAATGGTGCACTCAAAGAGAACAATAGATGTGAAGTTGAACACCATTGGTAACATCAGCATCTGATAATGGTGCACTCAAAGAGAACAATAGATGTGAAGTTGAATACCATTATTAAGATCAGCATCTGATGATGGTAGACTCAAAGAGAACAATAGATGTGAAGTTGAATACCATTGATAAGATCAACATCTGATGATGGTAGACTCAAACAGGACAATAGATGTGAAGTTGAATACCATTGATAAGATCAGCATCTGATGATGGTGGACTCAAAGAGAACAATAGATGTGAAGTTGAATACCATTGATAAGATCAGCATCTGATGATGGTGGACTCAAAGAGAACAATAGATGTGAAGTTGAATACCATTGATAAGATCAACATCTGATGATGGTGCACTCAAAGAGAACAATAGATGTGAAGTTGAATACCATTGATAAGATCAGCATCTGACGATGGTGGACTCAAAGAGAACAATAGATGTGAAGTTGAATACCATTGGTAACATCAGCATCTGATGATGGTAGACTCAAAGAGAACAGTAGATGTGAAGTTGAATACCATTGGTAAAATCAGCACTGATGGTGGTGGACTCAAAGAGAACAGTAGATGTGAAGTTGAATACCATTGGTAACATCAGCATCTGATGATGGTGGACTCAAAGAGAACAGTAGATGTGAAGTTTTTTTTTTTTTTTTTTTTTTTTTTGCTTCGCAGCAAACTAGGCTGCGAGAGATATTTAAACGATACTACAACGCATCTACATGAAAGGACAAGGCTTGCTTATCTAAGTGCAACTAAAACGATGCAACCGGAAGATGGATTACTGGTATCTCTACCGGATGGACGAAGAACACATTTATACTTATTCTTTTACACTCAGATATTAAAAATAAACCCAGTATGTCCTGCACACGTTCCACATTACAGTTTTAAAATCAAATTCCCAGCCCGAAGCTCGGCAAGGATGTGACCTTTACACCAAGCGGTTTCAAACACATTTATTTTCCCGATGCGTTTAAAATGTTTAAAACGGCACATAATATGTAATGTTAAGTCTCTGCGCCAATGAAACTGCAGAGCTTTCCTATGGTCGAAGGGTTCGTCATGGGCCGCAACATAATTGCGATGCCGCCGGATAGTGCCCACAGCTAAAACAATGCACTCCCATATGACCTGCCTCCTTACTTTGGAGTCCTGTGGCAGTTCTCCCCACAAAAACCGAAACTGTGATAGAGCTACTTTTGTGTCCCCGACCAAGGAAAGAAGATCTATGCAAGGGCTAACTGTCATGGCAACATATACCTTTAACAGTATGTTACGATTAAGCGCAAAGTTACGTCGATGTTGAGAAACAGCCCCCAGGATGGTTAACTTGAATGTAATATATCAGAGTTTGAATTAACCATCGGGCTGTTTCTCAACACACTTGCGCCACACGTACATGATAATCTATGCAAGGGCTAACTGTCATGGCAACATATACCTTTAACAGTATGTTACGATTAAGCGCAAAGTTACGTCGATGTTGAGAAACAGCCCCCAAGATGGTTAACCTGAATGTAATACATGTATATCAGAGTTTGAATTAACAACCAGGGTGGTTAACCTAAAGGTAATAGTTTGAATCAACAAAAAATAACAACATGCATTTGTATCTAATGGGGTCCCATATACATGTAGCATCATATTCATGTGTGTGAATCTTGCATGTGGATTACAGTGTGAAAATAAACTGAAAATGAATCTGTCAGACTAACTCTTGCTCAATCACCAGTGCTCTCTGCCAAAATACAAGTAGAACTTGACAGGAAAAAGTATTAGTGAACTTTGAAAATTTACTGCACCTGTACTTTAATAATTCCATTCCTTTCCCTCTTCTTTAATACCGTGTTTAAGAATTTAGAAAGGAGAGGGTTGGAAAGAAGGTTGTTGTGTGTTGATGTCTTTTAGACTGCAGGATGGTCCTGAAAAACTGGTTCCCTCATCAAAAATTACTTACATAGTACACAAATTGAACTCAAGGGAATCCCCGATATTTTAGTACATGAACATATAAATTGTGGATCATATGTGTCACATAAAGGCAAATAAATGCCTCTGAGCCAATGGCCAGTCATTGCTTATAAAAAGAACAACAGTTTGAAAGATCTATTAGTCCGCACTAAATTCCCATGTCTATTCTCTACCTGGGAACCAAATTACATATTTTCCCATTATCATATTTTGTTTAATTTCAGTTTAACCGACTGGCATAGCTGAAGGTCCGTATAATTTTGTATTTCAGAAAAAAAATTACTGACTTAAGCCAAACTTCTGTCTGTCTTCAACCTAATGAAATACCATGGGTTTTGGTTTATTACAACAACCTATTACTTGGAGTGAGTGAGTGATTGGGGTTTTACGTCCTCCTATTACTTGGTATAAAGGTTTAAATGACATACCCTATTTTAACACAACTAGAAACATGTCTCCATGGTTATTTTAGTCAAGAAGATTTTCCCTGTGCCCATGTGTTTTAGTGTCTATAAATACATATAGTTTGTCCATAAATGTGCAAAGGTGATGGACATAGAAATTACATAACTTGCCCCAATAACATGCTTCTCCAATCAATGACAATACATTCATGAATTATACATATTTACATGTATAAACACACGAGCAGCCACAGAAAAAATCTTCTTGTCTAATATAACCATGGAGACAAGTTTGTGTTAAAAAGAGTTATGCTTAGACCTTTATACCCAATTATAAGTTGTTGTAAAAAGCTAAAACCCATGATATTTCATTAGGTTGACGACAGACAGGAGTTTGGGTTTAGTCAGTAGAATGTTCTGGAACACTGAAATATATTGACAATGTCTGTACGCATCTGACGTGTCTAGCCATAAATACAACAAAGAAACAAATCATGTATTAAAACTTAAAATAAAAGACTTAAAGGGCATGCACATGACACAAACAAAAACAGAAACTTAAAATCTTGAAATGAAGCTAATGAGTTTGTAACTCCCAGTACCTGCCTGGTTTTCCGGTAGTAGAGGTCCCATGGTGTTGTGATGAGGAGAGATATAGTCTTCCAATCTATCCACCTATGGATAATGATCCAATACTACATGTATAACATCAGAAATCAGATCAAACCTGTGCTGTTTCCTGGGGCTCTGGTCACGCCCAAACTGCCTGCTTATCATTCCCATCATGTCAATATCCACAAACATGGTAGTACCTGCATATAAACAGACAAATAGTGCAACGTGAATCAATAAGTAATAGAAGAAAATCACCAGGAAACCCAGTCCTGTCAATCACATGTAAGGGGTTCTGTTAAACATGAGTGTATGGTTAACAAATGAAAACATGCATGGTTGAAGAGTGTTGATATTTTTCAATGTAAATTAATTGATTGATTGATGTTTTATGCTGCACATCTCATATTTAACTAAATACTGTATAAAAACAGTGCAAATTCCTGCTATTGCTGCAGTTTTTCCTAAACATGAATGTCTTTCTGTTTTACAAACAAACTACATGTATTATCGTTAATTTAGTTCTTCATATCCCATTGGAAATATTCGCATAATAATGTAATGTGTGTTGATTATAAAAGAGTAAATGGCCTCTACCAATATATTGTGGAAGCCGCTCTTGGGGAGTAACCAGATTGTGGATCAACAAACATTTATCAGGATGAAATATCTTTGTGAAGTTTTGATATCTGGAATATGTCCTAATAGCAAAAGTGATTCACATTTTTATATCAATGAGAATATAATTCAGGGACACATGGAGTTCTGCAATCTGTCAGCAGAGACAAGTTATTTTTGTCTTTTTCAGAATTAGAAGAGCAAGGAGAAATTATGTCACTGGCATGGTGTATTGCTTATAACAAAAGTTGTAAGTGTGGACAAGATGGGAATTATTCTACAATGTTCATTGAGAAGGAACTCATACATGTATTGTTTTCCGACAATTACATGTACATGTAGGTTGAAAAATTCGGCATGGATCAAACTTCGTTAACTTTCTTGTATGTTGCTTACGATAAAAAGTGCTTGGAAGAGTAAAGGGTTTTGATAAATTACTTAAAAGAACCCATAGGAAGTTAAATTTATCCAAAGGATGTCCAAAAGATCTTTCAAAGTCTGACAAAGTTTGATATGGGGAGTTAACTCATTACATAGTGATAGTTCATATATTCAACTTATGCTGTACATCCGTAGCCGTGTAAACTCTAACCTTGTCGAAATTGCAACATGACAGAACAAAAATATGTTATTTAAAGTGGCATGAGGTGCCAAACATCAGACTTTTTTCATAATTAATGATTGTCCCGACAGTAAGAGACTTTGAAGGCCATCGAAAAACTAAATGATTTGCGTTGGAATGAGGAAAATATATACAGTATGTGGCCTATACGAACCGAAATAGTGTTCAAAAGTAAACAAAATTTAAATAACCAGGACGACCATTCATTCATTCTAAGCCAAAGTTAGTTCAAAATAATACTTTATCCTACATTCTCGAGACTTAAAGCACTAAAAAGCTTCTGAATTGTAGGCCTACGTCTTGAGAAAAATAGCCAATAATTTCAACATTCTGTTTTAATCTCAACATTTTGGCAGCTCATGCCACTTTAATTAATTATAGCTATTAGGTCTGTTTTTATCCTCCTTTGGGTCAACCAATTTCAACCAATCAGTAGCTACAATGGTCCATGTGACATTCCTATGATCACATGACTTCGGCATGGCAAGCGAAACTGGAAAGATGGAGAAATAGCAAAATTGAGAAATTTATTACAGAATATGAGAAATTACCGTGTCTAACTGTCTATATAACACCAAATTAGTCGCCAACAGAGACCGGTTCTTATCAGTTAATAAATCTTTTAAAACTAAACTTTAGATGGTCTACCATTTCAGACAAAAACAGTTAAAATTATTAAATGGGACTTACAAAGTTACATATATATGTTAGTCGCACACATGTGTCTTATCCTGTTTGACATAGATGTTCATTGTTGGTCTTTCACTTTTTGAAAATATCATGGTGTTTGGTTCACTTCTACAATGCTTGGTGTTTGGTGTTTTACACCGCATTCAAGATTAGGCCTATTTCACTTATATGGCGGCATTGCCAGTTTTATTGTGGGAGGAAAAAATGCAGGCTCCAAGCCCGGAGGAATCCCACGAATTTCCGGTAGTAACTGGCAACCACCCCAAATAGGTCGATTAGATGGAAATTAATTTTTAACTTTAGTTCAGATTTATCCTGAACGTTACAATATTTTGACATCTATCCTAAGAGAAATATTAAATATATAGATCTACTGAATGGCAATTTAAAATAACACAGATAATTACCAGATGCCAGGTCTTTCTGATGCTGATATCGGTCTGCGCATTATCGTATCCTGTTTTGATATGATTGGATCAACCTCACTTAAAGTGGCATGAGCTGCCAAAATTCACATTTTTTCATAATTTCCACGAGAGGCAGAAAATATCAAACATGCCTCACCACCTCGAGAGGCGAAAATCTCACCAAAAGTTACGCGCACACGGGGGAAACAGCTTAGCTCTCAGCCATGCGTGGCCGGCAGCTCAGCCGGCGCCTCTCATGTACGCTAGGCTTAAATGATTGGCGTTGAAATGAGGAAAATCCATACAGTATGTGGCCTGTTAGAAACGAAAAAGTGTTCCAAAAGTAAACAAAATTTAAATAACAGAGACGACCATTCATTCATTCTAAGCCAAAGTTGGTTCAAAACAATACTTTTCCGTACATTCTCGCGACTAGAAGCACTAAAAAGCTTCTGAATTATACGTCTTGAGAAAAATAGCCAATAATTTCAACATTCCGTTTCAACGTCAAAATATCAACATTTTGGCAGCTCATACCACTTTAATAACTTAATAACTCATTCTGATGAAGTTATGCAGCTTAGAGGGGTCTGAAGATCTCAGCTCTTTCATGAGGCTATAGAAAGCCCCTTTTGGATAACCATGGTTTTATCCATATCCTTGACTTTCTTGCTCGTCGGTGTCGTCTTTTCCATACAATCATATTTGAAATCAAACTCGCAGTCGCCACAACAGATAAAACCTTCTTCGCAGCCATTTTTAGGAAGATTGGAGACAATTTTTACTATTTCCCCTCTTTTTTCATCATGCAACAGCGTACAACAGCGCGCAACAAAAGTTTAACCTTGCATTACATAGTGAAATGTAAAAGTTCATATATTCAACTTATGCTATACATCCGTAGCCGTGTAAACTATAACCTTATCGAAATTGCAACATGGCAGAACAAAAATATGTTATTTAATTAATTATAGCTATTAGGTCTGTTTTTATCCTCCTTTGGGTCAGTTTTTATGCTGTTATTGTTGATTATATATGTTTGGGTCAAATCATTCTTTTGGGTAAGGTATTGTACTAAACTCTCCTTTAGGTAAGTTTTAGTGTACCTACTTTTGCTAGATGCAGTTTTCTCCTTCCTTGGAGAAAGGCTTACCCAAAGGAAGGCATTTCACTATGTAACTCCCCATATCAATCTTTTTCAGACTTTGAAAGCATAAGCTACTAAAGCATATCGTAACATAGTCTATCAATGAAATAGATTAATTAAACCCAAAATAAACAAGGTGAGTCACTAGCAGCTCCCTCGCCAACAAAACATTTTGAATGTTGTTGATGCAGAAGTTGGTGCTTATGCAAACAGAATGGTGCAGGCTAGAAATAAATGTGTATCAGCAAACTCAGATGAAAGCGTGTGGGTGTGAAGGGTTTTCATTCATGTGAAGAGATGCAACAGTCATGTGAATCCAGCTGTGCAATAAAAGGATTGGAATTAGATTCTAGAACATCAACAAAAGAATTTGTAAATACATGTATGGATTGATTGATTGATGTTTTATGTCGCACTCAATAGTAGGCCCTATTTCACTTTTTAGTTGACTATGTCTGATTTGAACCTGCAACCTATAAATGGAAGGTCTGTGTTGGACTGTCACTTTGACACCGATGCTCTTGTAATTTTGAGGGCCACTCGACTGTGTAAACTGGATAACATGTGCTTGCTGTATTAGAAAATCGTTCAAATAAAAGTACAGTAGATAGCTCAACTGATCATACATGTATATTTACACTTACTTCAATGTCAATAGACCATATATAGAATCAATTACAATGTGAGAAAGAGACATGTAACATAATTGTCAGTGTATGGAAGAAATGCTTCAGAGTTACAAATAGCAAGAGGAATTGCCGAAATGATGTGTGAATGAAGTCTCAAGTTCTGCCCAGTTGATGAATTGGTAGGAGAATAACCTGACAAGACGAAAATCTTTACTCTTTGCAGTTGTGTAAACTGTCGTGTTGCGTCAGGTTAAAGTCTCCAACCAAGATAATGATAATGATGATAGAGGAAGCTTCCTCTAAAATAAAAGGGCTGAGTATAATGCTTAGCATCCTTTCATGTTCACATGCACACTTCAAGTTTTGAGTTCAATGACTCTGTGGCCTACAAATATACATGTAGGTCCGGCATGCCCAAAAATTAGGATCTACAGCTGTATAGAACTCAATGACCTCTGTGACCAACAATATGGGCTTAACATGCCCGAAAATCAAACTTAACGATGGTGTCTTTAGTGGTATCCAGACATTTCGGCCTGGGACATTTCGGCCTGGGACATTTCGGTACAGTACATTTCGGCCTGGGACAGTTCGGCCTGGGACATTTCGGTCCAAAGTGAAAAAGGGGACATTTCGGCCTACCTTGGTTTTAATTATATTTGATTAAAGATGTTCTCATTTCGGTGCAAATATAGAATAGGTCCGATTCTATAGTCTGTCCCCACAATTGTCTGCAGTACATGCCAAGGCTTTGCGCATATACTAAAGGTTGAAAGCTTTGAAATTCATACCCTTTTGTAATTACCTGTAGTTAAAAAACCAGAAAACACGATAATAGAGTATTGTACTAGAAACAATGGAAACAATTTTGCAAATTTGCGCATCAATTTAAATTATTAAAACAATTTTCATTTATTTGAGTAAAAAGATATACCCTCACAAGTTGGACAATCTGGTATTTGTTTAAAACCTAAATTTCAGTGGGGCTGACATCAGAATGGTTAACATAAAGTTTTGGAATCGACTTCTTGGTGTATAAATAACTAACATCAGGTGTTTACAGAGAGAAACCCATAACTTAAACGCTTAACAATTTTAAAACTTAAGTTTCTGATAGACTGTCTAATTAGTTGAGGTAATACAGTATATAAAAAATGTATTCATTAGAATTATTTCTAATTTTCGCAGAGAGCCTTTAGTTTCTACAGCAGACAAAATTTTACTATTTCTCTGACTAATACCTGTAACATATGTATCATGAAAGTTGGAAAGATTGTCCAGAAGCCCACTAGTATCACTGTTATAGCTGAAAAATGCCTGAATATGGAGAAAGAAATGAGAAAATATACAATTAAATAGAATAAAAACCAAGGTGGGCCGAAATGTCCCCTTTATCACTTTTGGCCGAAATGTCCCAAGCCGAAATGTCCCAGGCCGAAATGTACCGTACCGAAATGTCCCAGGCCGAAATGTCCTAGGCCCAAATGTCCCGGATCCGTCTTTAGTATACACATGTACACCACAAATGAAAGGGCTGAGTATCCTATTCTTTCATGTTCACAGATACACAGGATTAAATTCAATGACATCTGTGACCTACAAATATGAGTCAGACATTCCAGTAAATCCAACTTAACCAAGGTCTGTCTATATATATACTTATGTAAAAAAAAATTGGTTCAGAACCTATCCCATTCAACAGAAATATGGAGGGACGGACGGACGGACCGAGGACATAAGCCTATCTTTGATTGATTGAATAATTGATGTTTTAACCCGCCATCACGATTATTCCATTTATACAGAGGCACTGCTAGGTTATGGGAAGATGGAGTAAACCAGCAAGCAACTTTCCCAGAAAGAACAAAGAACAATCAAGTGAAACCAAATCAGGTTAAATATAGAGAACAATTTTCATGACGTTTGAATTGTAGGCGTTTGACATCATTTTCAGATGCGGGCACTTATTTTGCATTGTGTTTTAGAAAAAAGGGAATACTTTCAACATCAGATTGATCCAAATATTTCAATACAGCACCATTTTGCTACCTGCAGGTACTGCACAAGTGTAAATTCTGTGGAAAAGGTTTATTCGAACAAGAAACCAAAAGATGTAAGGCCTTGTATTGGACGGATAGCCTATTGCTGTTCCGTCAAGACTTATTTAGTGGTCCGTCAAATTACCCAAAGAATCGCAATGGAAGCTATATTTACCCAAAGGATGTCAAAAACAACTCAAAGGCATAGAACGAGGGAAACCTACGATGGAATTAAGCTCCTAGTTTGTAGTTTAACTAGATATAATGAACTTCAAAATTGTTTGGAGCAATAACGTCAAATTTTGATTAAAAAAACGTGAACAGGATAGTCACATTCAGTAAGGGGAGATAATTATTATTTATAGGGGACATAACTGCACTCATGTTCTTCCTTTGGGTTACTAAGTTAACTTAGAATGAATCAAGGGTAACTGTTTTTTCTCCTTGTGCTCACTTATATTCTGTTCAATTGAATAATTTCCCGTAACTTTGGGTACCCGGTATGTTTTTATCTTTCTTTGGATCAGATGCATTTCGTTACATTGCTTTAATTTCCTTCCTTTGGGTAGCATCAATATGTTTTCGCCTTCCTTTAAATCTGCTTCATTTTGTTTAACTGCATTAATTTCTTTCCTATGGGTGGGATCCAAATTTCCTTACCTTACTTTTTAACTTCGGGGCTTTACAGGATCTGTAAAACCGTTTGGAATTGGCGCGCACAACCGTTCGGAAGATCCCGTAAAGCCCAAAAGTGAAAGCAAGGCTCCCAGGGAGCAAAGTGTCTGAGACTTCGATCGGAAATTTCTGTCAACTTGAATTTCGCTCGAAAACTTGATAAATCATTCGGCTATTGCTTGACAAGGACCTCTCTGAGACTCGTGTGAAGTTTAATGTACAAAGGAAATATTTTTTAAGAAAGTCTGACGGAATGTTTTTCTGGGGACAGTTAGCTGCACTCATGTGTCTCTTTCCTGTGTTACTTACTTGCCGGTCAAGAAGACCGGGGACAGTCAGAGTAAGTGTTTCCTGCCTTGTCCATATTTATAGTAACATAGGCATAGATATCTTATAATAAATATAAAATAATTATAAGATATCTATGAGCTGAGGGTAGATAAGGGAGAGCACTCCGTGTGCTTGTGATTGTAGCAATACTGCATCGATCTTTTCCTCACGCTCACACAGGACTTAGCCGGGCTTACTATATCCTACCTGACCGGCAAAGTAACTTGTAATAGGGATGTATGGTGTACCCCACGTGACACCTCATCGCACATCACTGAACTGAAATGGAAAAGGCGACTTTGACCTCGTTTTGATTCTCTTATATGATTGGCTGGGATTAGTTTACAGAGAAAATGTATGAGTCAAAGTGTTTTACTAATATTTCTGTTTCTTGGGGGAAATTTCATTGACAAAATTTTTTAGCAACAAAATTTATCAATTTTATCACAGCATCAATATTTTGAAAAACTTGTTTAATTCACATCATTTTTGTACAATTTTTTATATTTTGCCAAATTGGAAAAACGAAACACTTTCCTTAGATTTTTTAGTGACAATGAAAGTAGAAAAAATCTGAAATTTCTGACTTATTTGCAGCTGCGAGTGTCTTGTTTTTCTAACACAATCACAAATTCCTTTTTTTTTCAATCTGCTGAGAGGACCTTGAATGGGGAAAGCGACTAGCACTATATGTTTCAACATGTTTGGGTTTAATGTTTCTTAATAAGTCTTGTTAATAATTATCACTTTTTGTTATTTTGGTTAAGTTGCCTTTTTGTGCATTTCTTTAATGTTTTTAGGAGATTAATCAGTTTTACTTGGAAATAGTTTTTTTTTATTCAGTACATCTCTCTAGACCCTCATCCATTTTTCTGGAATTTTCAGTTAGCTCCCCCTTCTCAAAGAAATCTTCTGCTTGTGGAGGGCAGTAATTTCATAGTTGCCTTTCACAGGGTCACATCAGTGATCTACATGTTTAGCATTGAGAATGGATATTTGATGTTTGAATGTTTGAAGACAAATTTATCATAATTGATTCATCCAGTAGCAGTTTAACCACATTATAATGAATTAGTAAGTCCATATCTATTCTTTAAATTTCAGTTTTATTAATTTCAAGGAATTTGAAAGTTGGACAGTGCAACCCTACTTGTAAGTAAACCAGGATAGAGACACACGAGTGCGGCTAACTATATCCTAAAAACATTCATCGCGTTCACATCTAGGCTTTGCCTACATCATATTATTAAGCTTGAATACAGATCTTGAAAGAATCAAGCCAAATTTAAGAACTTACATTTTTCTGTCAAAACAAAGCTGACAGCTCTGTACATAGTTACATGTGTAGCCTACAATACAATGTAGCACGGTGCGTCGGAAGCAGACGAAAATTGCCTTTCGGCCCCATACATCAACAAAGGTTATATTTGATAAATGTATGTGTAATATAATTCAAAATCGTTCCGATAGCGATATGCTTCTGATATTTTTTATTTAGGATTTTAAGTTACATATGCATTGGTGATATAGACAGGTATTTATGGTTTCTATAAACAAACTTTCATTAATTGATGGTGTAAGCGACATGATTAAAAATCTAAAGGTAGCCATGTTTGTTGTTTGTCAGGATTGTTAACAATTTCATCGGTTAAAAGATCGCTTATCTCATTTGTTTTTTTCTTGGAACATTCTTCTTTCATCGGTAAGACTATGTATTTGTCTTCTCCTCTGCTACTTTGTTCTATTTTTATCTTCTAAGATGACGATTTCTGTGATTTCTTTGTTGTTACTCAGCGATCAAAACAAACCCCACTGTCACACGTCACAGACAGCTGACCTAGATAAATAACCAACACATTGTTCAAAATGTGGAGAACACAGAACAGTTGAAATATGTAAGCTGTCAAAATATATAATTCAGAGAATTCCTGCATTTTCTCCAATTCGACTGTCTATGCATAATATGTAACAGACAAAGCTTAGAAGTTAGGCCAAAAAAAAAAATACCTGTGTTTCCGTCTTCCGACCGACTCAAACAAATTTACGCCGAGTCAAAAGTTTTTAGACGGCTGTTAAAAAAAAAAAAAAAAAAAATGTCCGGCGAACGCGTTTTACGTTTGTACTTTTAAGTTGTACTTGTAGTACCATCGGGAAATGGTTGAGAGCGTTTTCCTGGAGTTGCGAGTAGGGCCAAGAGAATAGAGCCAAGCGAGAAGGGCCAGTGCTACAGATAAGGCCCGTACACGCGTAAATACGGCGGGAAAATTGCACAATACGGACAAGGAAAGAAAACTAACCGTACTAATAATACTGTCTGAAACGGTAAATACGGGTATATTGCAAATATGGCCAGTACAACAGAAAAAATAAATAGGAAAATCTGGTTTAAAAAGAATATGTTATTGTTTGTAGTTGTTGTCCATCATAAAGTGTTAAATTTTCTTAAAACCTGAGGCTGAAGATCGTGAAATATGTCACCTCCAAGGAATATCTAGAATGGAGATCATTCATTGGTTGACTTTTGACCTAATTGACCAAGCTTTGCGAAAATAGAGATCAATGATTGGTTGAAATTTTCTATTTGACAAAAGTTAACTCCCCTTTGCTATTTATAGCATTTTTTGTCCTGAGTTGTGAGGGTCCGATGGTAAACACATTTCTGTTATGTTTTCATCGAAAACACACATTCACAACTTGATTTATACATTATTGTTTACACTTTTACTTTTTGGTGTTGAAACTTCTAATAAAACAAGTCAAACTAGACCTAAAAGTACGAAATCTTCAACACTGAACATACTCCTTTTCTGGCTTATGCAGTCAACCCTCGCAATTCACCGCGGCAATCGGCAATGCCGCAGAGATTGCCGCCGTAAAACTGCTTTTCCACGGCAATCAAAAATGCCGCAGACAAAATAAAATATTCATCTTGGGAAAATAGAATATTTATACTAGAATACTTTATATGTATGGAGATTTTTACAAGTAATAGTTTTACCTTCGACCGTTGTTCAGAATCACGGCGTATTTAATATAGAAACCACTCATTCGTTTGTATTTAATCTGACCACAATGAAGCCAAGGACTCTCTGCTTATATGCAGCTCTATACATTGGCCTATGTGAAGTGGTAATTCCCACACAAAGTTCTTTGAAACAATGTTCAACTCTGCAGGTGGCCGGCTCCAGAATGTCTCCAACTGTCTGTCAGTTATGTCTCATTGGGTAATCCCCATTCAAGTTTAATAGGGGCGTTACCCTCATGTACATGTTTATTGTTGTTCAAGAAATAGAATTTTAATTTTTATTACAAAAAAAAAAACGATTTAATTGAGGTTCTAATTTTTATTTAAAACAAAACGATTTGAAGGGGTTCTTACAAAATAATAAATATACTTCTTGTCGATTAAACTTGTAAATAAACACATTCAAAACTTTCACCCCACAGAAACTTAGAGATGGACTCAACCAGGCTTTGTTGACCAGCTGTGCACGTGTCTGTATGGATTTAACTATGTAGTATTACACAAACGGCTATTATAACCTTTAGGTTAGGTTTTAGAGATTGATAGAGATTGAAAAAGAAATGCTTTGCCGAGTGAAGTGACTATAAATCACCAGGAATATACATTTAACAAGGAATTATTTCCATGCAAATAAAGGATTTCATGTGGATTTTATGAGGAAAGAATTACGGCCTTTCAGAGTCAGACGTAACTTCGTAAGACAAAGTTAGCATTTTCTCTATGCTGGTTTCTATGATAATCAAAGAAGAAATTTAAATCTTTGTTGAACATTTTTTCTTTTGTCAATGCACCTTTTAGATGTCAGTTTTTGCTATTTGCCGCTTTAAATACAGTTAACAGAGCAGTGAGAATTGTTTGGATAAAAATGCCGTGGTGAAATCACTTTTGCCGTGGAAAATTGACTTTTCCGCGGCAACTTTTTTTTTTTGTTTTTGCCGTGGTAAAAATCTGAATTGCGAGGGTTGTGCAGTGGTGTAGGCTGTAGCCCTACATGACAAGGTTGTGTATATACTAAAAAAATATAGTATACATCGTATTCGGCATCGTGTCAAAGTTGACGTGAAAGTTGAACACATGAACATTTTGGCACTATCTAATTTTATCAGCTAGATATTATATCTATATTATATATTTTATTAACTTAATAAATATAATGTAAAAAATAAAAAGAAGTCCATGGGTAGAAACTACAATAAAAAATAAATTTCTATAAATAATATTTTTATTTTTTATTTCAGTTACTTGCATGTACATTCACATTCATTAATGTGTATATTCCATACCATTGATTGATTGATGTTTAACGCCGCATTCAAGATTATTTCACTTATATGGCGGGTACAGTACTGGCTGGAGAAAATAATTATCTAGAGCACTGAGTAGGGCCATTTTAATCGCATCCTACAAGTCGGTACGACAAATCACACAGTAAGAACATGCCTTAAGTGTCCTCTGTATATATTCCAAAATAGTTCATTTTCGTTTTTTTTTTCTTTATCAGTGAAGCATCTCTGATTTTGTTTCATAAATCGCATTCTTCTCTGATAGGTATAGATCAGAAATTATGACTGTTAAAGAAACTAAATATGGAAAATGGTATGTTTTATACATGTAAGAGTATTTCAGACTGTGTAAGACTGTAAGACTACCTACCTACCCTATTTTTTTTAGGCCTGCAAGCGGAAACACAGGTATTTTTTTTTTTGGCCTTAGCCCATGTCTCTGTGGAATATTATAAAAAAATTATACTGAAGCCGTGAAGGTGTCTTCCCCACCGCCATGGAACTTATTGGCATTAAATATGAAAAAAAAATAAGCAGTATGGGACAACATTAATCACTTAACAGTAACAATAAACATATCAGAGATAACTGGTTCAAGAAAAATCAGCGAATTTCTGCAGAACACTAAGTTCAACTGTTGATTGTCAACAGCGCAGGGAAGGATGGGAATGGGGAATGGTCTGACGTATGTTTGCCGCTAGGCAGAGTCTATATGGGGATTCCTGTATTCCGTTCAGTGGGTCGACTACCGATCGATGGGTAAACAGCTGCTACACCTTAATGACCGGGAATAGACCCCACATATCATGTAGTATTTGGACTAAAATAACAATTTCCTCTATCGACCCTCTCTTGCGTTTTCGCTGAACTATCGATTTCTACGACAACAGCTTATGTTCAAAGCTTGTTGCTAATGACTACTGACTAGTTCTTCCTTCAAAGCCAACTCGCCGCATACGCTGAAGCGTTTAAACTTTGTTTCTTTGTCATGATCTGTAATTTTCAATAATGACCACGATGCGTAAATCCACGTCCAAATGAGGCTGAAATTGTTGAAAATTCTGGAACAGCGACCTCTACCAGACATGAGAGCAAAGGTCAACTGAGGTCTATCAGAAAAGTGACTCGAGTTCAATATATGAGTTGGTCGCAATTCACAAATTTATGTCTTACAGACAAACACATAATGTTAATATGTTATTACATGTACATAAAAAGTAATAACATTACCACTGTGGATGAAAATGGGTATCCCCTTTGCAAACTGCTTTCAGTTAATTCAGCTGTGGACTGCATCACATCCTGGTTAATGTACTCCTAACTTTCTTTAATATTTTTAGATATGAGTGCTAGTTGGATTGGCAGTATTATATCTGCTGACTGTGGAGATGCTTTGGGGACATACCAAGGCCAAGTCCAAACTGTGGATGATGGAGCCCAAACTCTTACACTTTCTGGTCCTTTCCGAAATGGACTAAAGTGTGAAGTCCGGGAACTTACACTAAGGTAACATTTGGTAAAATGACTGTCTGCAATTCTAAAATAGAGTGAAAACGCACATGAGATTTGAACTTTAAAAGCTTGCTTGTCATGTTCCTAGCAGGAAATCTTCCATCCTGTTTAAAATACTTTTCTTTTACATTTGTCACGGTTTCAACACATGTAAAAAATTGCAATATTTTATGGTATTTGATCCATTCATGTATGTTCGTAATGAACTGTATTTCAAAACAAGACGTGGGGATACATAAAAAAAAGTTTATTACTGACACCCCCATATACAACACATGCATGTTTTACATGTAGTTTTGACAGCTCCTTTTTGTACCTTCATCTACATGCAGTTAGTGCCTTTATCAGGAAATTACATCAAGCTCACAAGCTTACATGCTTTTATCTTTTTTCCCTTATATTTAGTGCTGGAGACATTAAGTATTTAAAGATTCTAATGTCTCCTAAAGATGCCAAAGGTTTGGTGAAGAAGCAATCTACACCTTCTAAACTTAGCAAGGACATTATGGATGAGGCAATCATATTGGGAAGAGTATCTCCTCATCTCTCCAATTCTCCCATTAATGGAGTGGGCAATGGGTCCAGCCTACAGACTGGGTATACAAATGGAGTTGGAAATTCACCTGTTAAAACCAAACTGGAAAACAACAACTCTTACTACTATGGTAACTGCAATGGAACTGCAACTAATGGAAATCATTTGAACCCCAATCAGAGATATACACCTACCAATGAAGAAAGTCGACCAAGAAGAAATTCAAGTTAGTCCTTATTTGATTACTTCATCATCAATCAAGGAATCATGTTATATTCATTTATTTTAACTCAAAACCGCATGCACCGTTCAAAGCTGAAATAGACACTATATTCCCACACAGGCCTTCCATTCTGGAGCTTTCAAGTTCCTAAGTACATTCCAAACGAAACAAAAGAAAACTTTTTTTATATTGATCGTGTAGACCGCGGATACTTAGCATAGTAGAATGTGAATGCCTGGACAAGTACTGCCTCAGTAGTCAGTACCCATGTAAAACCTTGGCATTCTTAACCAATCTTAGCTAATCAACATCCAAGAAATATTTAACAAAGCTTTTTTTTTAGCTAGCTGTTTGAAAGGTTGATTGAGATGTAATCCAGATACACTTTGTATACAATCTGTACATATAAGTTTGCTTACTTGTTGGTCTCTAGGAAGAAAGGTATCAGTCATACTACTGATTTAAATTGAATTTGTAACGTTCACAAAATAGTTCATGCCAGTTGTATGATTATAATACCATAATTGAATCAACCATTTTATTTATTTGGCAGACTTAATTTTTCTTTTTTCTAAATAGCTACATGTTGTCTGTCTTCTACCTAGGAACCTAAGTATATATTTTCATTTTTATTTTCCCATTATCATATTTTGTTAAAAGGAGAAGAAAACTTTCCTGACCGATGGTACCAAACACGGGAACTGCCCAAAACGTCCCCAGTCCAAAACGTCCCCAAGTAAACCCAGAACGTCCCCATATAATGCCCAGAACGTCCCCACAAAATGCCCAAAACGTCCCCAGTTAAGATTTTAGTCTAATAACAAATCACATTGTCACATAAATACAAAAACTGAAAAATAATTCACAAAACAATTTGCAAGAATGATTTTTATTTTATTACAAAAGTTTACAGAAATGTATGACAAATTAACAATAAAACTATATTTACTGAATAAGTTTAGCAACCGATCCTAATAGATCCGATACACCCATCTCTCTGTCTTGGTATTTCTTCCATAGAGTACTGATTTTACCATGTCTTTCTCTCTGGGATTTTTTTTGGATCCGTCTCAACTTCCTTTCGGAAACAAGTTTGATCTGAATATTGACATATTGTGACTCTTTGTAAAGCAATTCTAAAAGCACATAAAATTGTAAATTTCCCCGGACAGCTTTCTGGTTTAACCGTCGGTGCCAACCCTCGACGTCGTTGTTTGTTCTGACACTCATTCCATATACAGACCAACTCTTGACTTTCCAGACGGAGCTCTCAAACCAAGTTTGTTTCATATACGAATACAGTTCCTGTAGTTGAGGGGTCGTAGCATAAATCTCAAGGCCAGCAAAAATTTCAGGGATCTTGCTTGCGGGAAGATAGGGCAGGACCATCAACTTCTTAATATATTTGAATGTCGCTTCTTGTTGACGAAACACTCTCTCCAGGCCCAAGTTCTGCACTTTGCGGTAAACCGCCTGTGTCCAGTGGAAGGCACATCCACGCAATCGTGTCTCCGGGAAAACATCCTTGAAGCCTTTCCATATACCCGCTTCAAAATCGGTCACTGCAGATTGGATGGCCAAGTGGCCTGGCATACAGTACCGTCGCCTTCGAAAGGAAAATACCCTTCTGTCAATCACGCGTAAACTATTAAAACCTCAGGGCTGAAAAGTGATGTTTGCACGAGGTGGCTGTGACTGATCACCGAAACGAATCCGCTTCACTACGCCATGGTTAAATAGATCCGCAGATAGAATGCTCTCCATATCTCATTAAACGTTTCTACAAGTCTTTTATGAAAAGTACATGTACTATTGTGCGAAATGTAACATATTAGGTACAACAAATTTTAGTTTCCTCAAGTTTATTTCAGGAATAGTCATAAACCGCCCGTGATGTCATACCAGCCTTGAGAGTGGACACGACGACGGCTTCCCACTGTGTGTGAGTTTCTACTCACAGCGTTTGAAGTAAACATGTCTGTGGAAGACTCGGCTACAAAGTATCATTTGTATTGTTCAATGTTATGTAAACTACTTGCTGTTGGACAGTGGTTAAATCGGCTTATAGCCGACAGATTTTTCTTGTCAGTCAGAGCTGTCATGGCAACTTCCTTATTTTATTTATTTTGCATACGTGTTGGTTTTATGATCTTTACTTTACGGACTTCGGTATTTAGGTTTGATTGATTTCTGTTTATTGTCAATCAAGTCAAAATTCACTATGGTCTCGGGATAATGTCAAAATTAGGAAATCTTCTATACATGTTATGACAAGCTTTGATTTTCTTCTCAGTCCCAACGGACCGTCTGATCGTTTTGAAAGAAAATCATATTTGGACCAAATTGTATATAGTGTCCGTTATTTTCTATGTTGTTATTGTTTTATTCACTCATCCAAATTGTATTTAGTATCCGTTATTTTCTATGTTGTTGTTATTTTATTCACTCCTCTTTCAATCGTCACTTCACTTTTTTATAGAAGCGAATCCGGTCAGTCAGAGCTGTCAAGGCAACTTGCTTATTTTATTTATTTTGCATACATGTTGGTTTTATGATCTTTACTTTACGGACTTCGGGTTTTAGGTTTGATTGATTTCTGTTTATTGTCAATCAAGTCAAAATTCACTATGGTCTCGGGATAATGTAAAAATTAGGAAATCTTCTATACATGTATATTATTAGTTTTACAGAATCTGTAATTCCCATTAAATAAAAACGGAGATGGGTTTCACACTGGTTGGCATCTCAATATGAGAGTTAGCGACGAAATGGATTTTACGGGTGATGCATGCGTGTGTATGCCTCTTGAAAGATATTGACTTTACTTCATCTGAGTGTCCTTTCAACATTGATACATTTGGCACAAACAGGTTTAAAGAAATGCATTTCATTTAAGATAAGATATACATTTTTCATGAAAAGTATCAGAGATTGAAACTTCAAAATAACTTTGTTGTACAGACTTCACAGTGGATTCACGGCTAACTCACTCGTGGCATACACGCGTAAAAGTTTAGGCATCGTCACCTAATGGCGATGCATGTTATTTCATCAAGGTTCTTTGTTTGTCAACTAAAGTAATGGTAAACCAAAGATATTTTAAGGTTAGGTTTAAAACAATAAATTTCATTTAAGAAATGTATTGATCATAATAAATCGATGGTTGCAACAAAAATATATTTGCTATATCGACGTATTCAACGAAATCTCTGAAATCGGTGGCATATATACGCATAGACAAGGGGCTTTGTTTATCAACTTCAGTTCATTTTAGTCCCATCAAATCTCAAAGAATGAATAAACAGTTGATAAAAAGATTAGATTTCCTAAAAAGGGTAAGGTACAGTTGTTATTGTAAACTCGTACGTCCCCGCCCCCTCCAGCCCAAACCGCCATGAGTGTGAAATTGTCATTTTAAATCAGCTAATCTCTTGATCAGGATTATACAATGTCTTAACTAGACGATTAACATAGCAGGCATTTAACAAAACCCCATGGTACTCTCTTATTAGAAGGCTTTTGTTTCTCAATCTCTTCAACCTTTTATTTCAGCAAAAGCTCAAGCGGAGAAGCACTAACACACTCTGGAATTTCACAATATAAACTCACGATGAAACGCAACAGATCATTCATATATTTATTTCCATATTGATCAGTGTTTCTCAAACGATCTATACTTGCGCGGTCTTATTCAGAAATATTTCTTATAGTTACAACTTCCATGCTATTCAATTGAAATGAAGGATACATATTTGGTATCATATATATACATTACAAATTGAAACCTTGCATATAAAAACGTGTCAAAGAACTCAGCGGACACTTGACACGCATCACCATAAGACCCACAAGACCCACATAATCTGATAAAATGACCGTCACATGTCTAAAAGAAACCATTCTGTCAAAATGAAATTTTGAAGCAGGTGAACTAATGAAAAATTTTGGAAAAAAACATATGATGTAGAAAATGTACATGAAAGAATCAATTTTACTAAGTCAAATCTACCGTATTCAAGCGGCGAACTTATTTTTCAAACACAAGAGTTAATTAAAATATATTTCTTAAGTACTTTTTTCATTGATTAATTTCCTTATAACAACAAAATTTATTTGTTTATATATATAAATCTGAAAGAATAATAAATCATATAGTTTTCAGGGAATAATCCGTGCACCGCTCGATCAGCAGTCCAATACGTTACCTCGGAGCTACTGAATTCACGACAAATGTCGGTAGAAGCGTCTAACATAATCCTGGGTCACTTTTGAATTGACCTGGATAGTGCTTCTGTTCATCCTTTTCAACTATTACATATTGCTCATAAACGTACAAACAAATAAAAAGTAACAAACACTATCTACGATAGACAAGTCTGAAGAAAGTCAGACACAAGTGCAGGCCGCACAGCAGGTGACGTTCCAATTCAATAGCCTGCGCTAATCCCTTTCATCGATAAGTTGGCGTTCACCGGACTACTTGTACATTCCTGCGCTTGAACTGATAAGAAACCCCTGCGGTGTTCACTAGTAAACTTTGACGCGTGTTTGCCCTTCGAAGGCGACGGTACTGTAGCTTCTTTCAGACATTGAAAAACCTATCAACAAAAGAACAGATTCCAATCACATATAAGGCGGCTACCGATATTCAAGTGAAAATTAAATATGAAAAGAAAAGCTTTAGCGTTATTTGGCTATAACATTTATTTACATACCTTCTTGTAGTCTTTTCCTCGTTTCCGAGACATGAGACAGTATGCTAGTGGTACTTGCTTCATGTCTGATCCTGATTTAGCAAAGGCATGGACAGAAAACAGCTGGGTAAATGGTGCTTTGACAACTTTAAATGTAGCATCTAAATACCACGTTTTGGATCGTTCCAATACCTTAAACTGTTCCTTGGTTGCCAAAAGAATGTGACGATATTGTCCTACGATAATATCTTTCACCAGGAAATTTTCAGGCAGATTTTGATCGCCGAGCTGTAACACAGAAATTCAAATCATTACTGAATAGAAATAAAGTTAAACTAAAACATTAATAACATGTGATATAATATGTGGAGGTGTGCATGTATATTATGTCAATAAGTTATAATTACCTCAAAATTTAAATCGGAAGGCTCTTTTGGGCGTCGATTTTGACGGAATCTATTTGCCCGTTTTGCCAGATTATGCGGATCTGTTTCTGGTGGTATCGCATCTCGATCACTAAGGCGCTCCAAGAGAATTTCTTCCACAATAACCTGGGCGGATTTAAACATATTTTGTTCTGCGCATCTTTTCACTTCTTTGGCTATTTCTGTGGACATAAAGATGTCACGCTGGTGTGGGTGGGTGTGGGGAGTTTTTCCTGGTCTATATATCCCATCCTTCTCAATTACTGTGGCTGTACACTTGTGCTTTTTGTTCCGTACGCTACATGTCCAGTACGTTGTCTCTCCTCGCTGTTGCTGAAAAAAAAATTTCATCATTATACCTGAATATATAGGATTTATTGTACATTTTGAGTTCGAGAATGTATAATGGATTTCTGTTACGTTGTGGTCTTGTAAGGTACCTTCACTGTGTAGGAAAATCCAGTGCTTTCTATAAGCTTGTTCTTCTGTTTCTGAGATCCACTCTCGATTATTTGGAAAGTAACGGAAACATCTGAACAATCCTGTTCCATAGGCTCAGGTAATGGATCCGGAATTGTTTCTTCCATTTCATCGTGGAAGCTCTCTCTTAAGGTTTCGGTTAATCTGTCAGGGGAAAAAAATACCAAACATTAGTCTCCTTTTACATGTAACGTCATTTTGAGTTTTCCGGCGGTTCAGAGCGTGAGAAAGAAACAATCCTTTACTTACGTTTGATGAATGCCTGTGCTTTCGAAAACTGGGGCTTCGTCAAAATTATTTGGTGGCTCTGGGATAGACTGGATCGTACTTTCGGTTGTACAGGTATCTGCTAAACAGTGTCGACAAAACCATTCCATCTGAATATCTCCTCGCACTAATTGACGGTATGTCATTCTGGAAATAGCTGGTGTACATGTCCGATGTTGCCATCGGTTACAGTTATCGCATTGGAGGCCTTCTTGACGTGGACGCACTCTGTTGAAACAAACAACGCAATCTTCCTGGCCGAGACTCATGATTGCTTTGGTAAAGATACAAAATGCCCCAACTTATATACCTACAGATCGCAAGGTTCAAAGAGTCGTATCGTGGCATTCTTTACTCTACACCCAGGGGGGGGTTATCATTCATATATTACGATACCATTCACCAGGCAAGGAAGCCAGACTCAACATTGTTTGAACTGAACTGCATTTACAGTTTTGTAAAATAGGCGTGTCATTTAACTTTTTAAAATTATTATAACCTCAGCATCATTTATTTCACTTGTTTGTATTATGATTATCATAACGTCGGCACAACATTTTATATGTAGAATAATACAAATCCTTCAAGATAAAAAAAAATAAGAGTACCGGTAAATAAAACATTAAATTGGGAATATACATGTACCCATAACAAATTTGAAATTTTATAGTGAAAAACAACGATGTAATTAATAAATGCATATTTCTTTATTGACCCATTTTATGAAATAGAAACATCTAAAAATTTACCGGGTTTAGAACACATATCAAATTAAACACACAAAGCGTCAGAGTGGCTAGTATGGGAGAGTGGCTTCCCCTGCAGGAGCTCTTCAGGTTAGCTTTACCGAGTGGCTTGTTTTCTAATCGGATTACAAGATGATGTCAAGCTACTGATAATAGTGGGGACGTTTTGGGTTTAATAGTGGGGACGTTCTTGGTTCACTTGGGGACGTTTTGGGTGGGGACGTTTTGGACTGGGGACGTTTTGGGTGGTATTCCCAAACACATATTTTTGCGATTTTTTTATACGCCTAATAAAAGATCACAATACACAAAACAAATTGGTCAACTTTCAAAATCTCCCATTTTAGCTTACCACTAAATTCGTCCTCTTCAAAGTCTTCGTAACTCACCAATATGGTACGCAGACCAGTTTTTAGCTAGCCACATTTTCCTCAAAAGCAATTTTCTGAAGAAAAGAATACTTTAAAGAGAGTGATTCAAATTAACCTGGGTTTAAATCTGAGATTTTGAAAGTTGACCAATTTGTTTTGTGTCTCTAAGATGATACAGTATTTTTTAACTTCATCATGGCCCATGAAAAAATTGCACAAATATGTGTTTGGTACCGCCTCCTTTTTAATACAATTTGAAACTTGTCTCTGTGGTTGAAGATTTCCCCTGTACCCATGTATTTTAGTGTCCATGACTATATATATAAATATGCCTCTTTTTCTTCCAGCCTCTGAATCTTGCACAAAGAAAAAGTCAACAACTCCACGCAAAATTGACTTTAAGAAACGGTCCACTCCTAAAGACGATTGCTTTAGTGCTCCAACAGATACTTATTTGGATGAATTTGACTTTGAAAAAAATCTTGCTCTTTTTGACAAGAAGGCAGTGTTTGAAGAAATTGAAAGTTGTGATAATTTACCAATTGTTTACGCAAATAACAACAAGAGGAAACCTGTAGCTAAGTATCGGTGTGATGAAAATGTGTTGCAATCCGAGCCTGTAGCTCTGACCCAGATTAAGGTACCGGCTTCTGCTTACAAGAAATATGTCACAGGTTGGTCTAAAAACCCACTCAAATGAAAGTCTGTCAAATTTCATTACTTTTTATGTAATATATTAATATATTTGACAGATATATATTAGTCTTGTTAGACATATACATTTACTTGGTCTCTCTAGTAATATATACTGTGACCTGTCTGTGTTAGAGATACATGTATGTATAAACGTAATCTATACTGCATGAGGATTTGCCTCCAAACTTCTGTTTGACCACACATTATCTAATATAACACACGTTTGTGACAGACAAAACTTACACCAGCTTAGTTTAACAATCCCATTTATTATTTCAGATACTGGGCTAGTTGTTCCCAGCATCTCTTTAGACATTCGAAATCAAATGATGGCAGCTGCGGAGAAAGTTGGACTAAGTGAATCCCGCCTGATGGAAATGTTGGGAAGGTCGGCCAGTGAAATGGTTTTACAACTATTGGGAGGGAGCCACAGGTTTGTTACATCTCTACTTGACTTCTCAATGGAATATATATGACCACTCCTTATCTACAGGGGCCTGTCTTACAAAGCTGGCATAAATTTGCACAAAGGCCTACAACATGGACCAGTTGCTTCCAAGGCGCAAGTTACTATAGTTTTAACACTAGTTTACATCCGACGTATTTAAACTTACATCAGCTTCGTAAGACAGAGACCAGATAGAAATAATTTAAGAAAGTATTCATTGAGGTGGCATGAGTTGTCAAATGTAGGAAAAAATTTTGTTGAAACAGAGTTAGCTAATTGTTCATTATTTTTCCAAAGAAGTACAAAATAAAAGCTTTCCGCTGATACCAATCTTGAGAATGTACGTTTATATAGTTTTTATAAACAACAAAAACTCGAAATTTTGTCTGTTATTAGCACACATCTTCATATAGGTCTGTAACTTTACGCCGCCGTGTGAGTGAATTTTTTCTATCGTGGGTGTTAAATATCAAGCCATCTTTGTATATTTAATGCTTACTTCCTTTATTATTTGTAGGATGTCACCCCAGAACAACCATCAACGTCCCGTTGTAGTGTTACTGTGTGGTCCACACAAACAGGGTGCCCAGGCCCTGAACTGTGCTCGTCAACTTGCTAACCATAATGTAGAGACTGTAGTGTTTGTCCCATCCTCTCCTTTCCCTCAGTCACTGGAGCTGGAACTCCAGTTATATCAACTCACTGGTCACAAAACAACCTCTTTACTGACAGGTAAACTTCTGATATATCATCTCTTTATATCTGATATAAAACACCAATCTATCTCATTTTAACCAAATCCAGGAATTACATATCTTATTGAGAAGAGTTTAGGCATAAGTTTGGCAGCCATTGTTTGGTTATTCCACTGATCTCTATAAACACTGGATTTATAGGCTTTACATGAAGTGAAAAAGAACTCGCACAATGACGTGGTTTGAATGTTTTCTTTCCCGTCATTAAGATACTCCTGTGAAGATCAATTTGAAGTGTTCATGTAGATGTCAGAAGATGGTTGAAAATGTTCTGTGCCAGCAAATATGTGTGATGAACAATTTAGAGATTTTAGTGAGAATTCAAGTCAGCTGCTGGGCAAATGTTAATAAAAGTTTACTTATAGGCTCTGTCCTATTACCTAGTTTAGCAACTTGTACTTGTAAAACAAAGCTATGGTTTGTTCGATGAAAAATTTGAGAATGCCAATCTCAATCTACAGGCTGAGCTACCTGTATTTCAATATAACCAAGATGAAAGAAAATGATTTTATTTACAGATTTGCCGAGCGGAGCTGTTGACATGATAATAACTGCAATGGACAGCCACGAAGATATGAAACTTGCTTCTGAAGAATGGTATAAGGGGTTATCTGAGTGGGTATCTAAGAAATTAGCCCCTGTTCTGGCTATTGATCCCCCTCCAGAAGGTACTCCATTTCAGAGTAAGTGGAACCTGGGTTTAGGGCTGCCCCTTAATCTGCCTGCGTCATGTGGTCAGGTGTATCTGTCTGATCTGAGCATACCTAAACAGGTGTTTACTGACCTGGGTATAAAATACATGTCACCATTTGGACACAAGTTTGTCATTCCATTACATTTAAAACCATGAATATTCCTGTGAATGTACATAAATTCCACCATACTGGATTCTGATTCATTTTCACATATCTTTGACTCAAATATAGATAAACTTTTCATTTCCCTGTAAGTCGATAGAACAACAAAACTGTTTACAACGGTCATTTTTTTTTTATACAAAATCTTAATCTTACAAATCATAAATATTTTCTCATAACCCACCCCAAAAAAAATTGTTTGAAAACTATTAATGCCAATATTTTTTTTCGTTGTTGAAGTTTATTTATATTGTTGAGTTTTTATTTTGTATTATATTTCATCATGCATTCAAAATTGTTTGATCTCAACCTTGTTAATGTCTGTTATTATCAGCTGGTGCCATTTTGATTTGATCTGCTCTATGTTTAGACAGAGATTTCACCTTATAAATCAAACCAGCTTATAAGGATATTTTCTCACGTAGAAATGGACTACACAAGGAGAAATTGATACTGTAAAGACTCATATAATTACGTGCTAGATTTGAACAATGACTTAAGAAAGCACTGTTATGTCAATGTACTATCTCTAGTATTCTCTGGTACTAACCGGGCCAGGTGCCTTCTATACCAGCAATAGTTTGATGAAGGAATTTCACAAGTCATATTGTGTATGTTTTATAATTCTATTTTAAACCGAAAATGTATATATATTTGTAAATAATTTTCTGTGTGAATTTGTAAAAAGGACAAACTTATTATGTTTACTGTTTATCGCAAGCCTGTTTCACAAAAGGGTGGTAAGGTATAACAGATCATTCAGGTAACTCACTCTGTATAGACTTACACTAGTGTGTTACTATCTAATCCCAGTTTCCTAAACACTTAAATAAGGATCAGTACAGGGATGTACAGTGACATTTTGAAAGTCACCTCCAAGAGACAGAATAATTGCCTTATTTGCCATCACACAACTAACACATGAACTTAAATAAACCAATTGCCATAGCTGGTTTTGTGCTAGTTTTTAAAGAAATTGTGAACAACTAAGGTGATGAGAAAGAATTTGTCTTGACTAAGACTTCTATATTTACTTTGTGCCAGTGTCTAATTTGTGAGGTAAATCATTCCACATTACATACAGCCAACTGTTTCTGGATTTGAAAGTGTGGCATAATTTGTAAAACTGTAACAAACCTCCTGTGGATCTGTCATTACAACTGTATACATGTATCACACCATCCTGAATCTGGACCTGTCATTACAACTGTATACATGTATCACACCATCCTGAATCTGGACATGTCATTATAACTGTATACATGTATCACACCATCCTGAATCTGGACCTGTCATTACAACTGTATACATGTATCATACCATCCTGAATCTGGACCTGTCATTACAACTGTATACATGTATCACACCATCCTGAATCTGGACCTGTCATTACAACTGTATACACGTATCACACCATCCTGAATCTGGACATGTCATTATAACTGTATACATGTATCACACCATCCTGAATCTGGACCTGTCCTTACAACTGTATACATGTGATCCTGAATCTGGACCTGTCATTACAACTGTATACATGTATCACACCATCCTGAATCTGGACATGTCATTACAACTGTATACATGTATCACACCATCCTGAATCTGGACCTGTCATTACAACTGTATACATGTATCACACCATCCTGAATCTGGACCTGTCATTACAACTGTATACATGTATCACACCATCCTGAATCTGGACATGTCATTACAACTGTATACATGTATCACACCATCCTGAATCTGGACATGTCATTACAACTGTATACATGTGATCCTGAATCTGACCTGTCATTACAACTGTATACATGTATCACACCATCCTGAATCTGGACCTGTCATTACAACTGTATACATGTATCACACCATCCTGAATCTGGACCTGTCCTTACAACTGTATACATGTGATCCTGAATCTGGACCTGTCATTACAACTGTATACATGTATCACACCATCCTGAATCTGGACCTGTCATTACAACTGTATACATGTATCACACCATCCTGAATCTGGACCTGTCATTACAACTGTATACATGTATCACACCATCCTGAATCTGGGTCTGTCATTATAACTGTATACATGTATCACACCATCCTGAATCTGGACCTGTCCTTACAACTGTATACATGTATCACACCATCCTGAATCTGGACCTGTCCTTACAACTGTATACACGTATCACACCATCCTGAATCTGGACCTGTCATTATAACTGTATACCTGTATCACACCATCCTGAATCTGGACCTGTCATTACAACTGTATACATGTATCACACCATCCTGAATCTGGACCTGTCATTACAACTGTATACCTGTATCACACCATCCTGAATCTGGACCTGTCATTACAACTGTATACACGTATCACACCATCCTGAATCTGGACCTGTCATTACAACTGTATACCTGTGATCCTGAATCTGGACCTGTCATTACAACTGTATACATGTATCACACCATCCTGAATCTGGGTCTGTCATTATAACTGTATACATGTATCACACCATCCTGAATCTGGACCTGTCATTACAACTGTATACATGTATCACACCATCCTGAATCTGGACCTGTCATTACAACTGTATACATGTATCACACCATCCTGAATCTGGACCTGTCATTACAACTGTATACATGTATCACACCATCCTGAATCTGGACCTGTCCTTACAACTGTATACATGTATCACACCATCCTGAATCTGGACCTGTCATTACAACTGTATACATGTATCACACCATCCTGAATCTGGACCTGTCATTACAACTGTATACATGTATCACACCATCCTGAATCTGGACCTGTCCTTACAACTGTATACATGTGATCCTGAATCTGGACCTGTCCTTACAACTGTATACATGTATCACACCATCCTGAATCTGGACATGTCATTACAACTGTATACATGTATCACACCATCCTGAATCTGGACCTGTCATTACAACTGTATACATGTATCACACCATCCTGAATCTGGACCTGTCCTTACAACTGTATACATGTATCACACCATCCTGAATCTGGACCTGTCATTACAACTGTATACATGTATCACACCAACCTGAATCTGGACCTGTCCTTACAACTGTATACATGTATCACACCATCCTGAATCTGGACCTGTCATTACAACTGTATACATGTATCACACCATCCTGAATCTGGACCTGTCATTACAACTGTATACATGTATCACACCATCCTGAATCTGGACCTGTCCTTACAACTGTATACATGTATCACACCATCCTGAATCTGGACCTGTCATTACAACTGTATACATGTATCACACCATCCTGAATCTGGACATGTCATTACAACTGTATACATGTATCACACCATCCTGAATCTGGACCTGTCATTACAACTGTATACATGTATCACACCATCCTGAGTCTGGACCTGCCATTATAACTGTATACATGTATCACACCATCCTGAATCTGGGTCTGTCATTATAACTGTATACATGTATCACACCATCCTGAATCTGGGTCTGTCATTATAACTGTATACATGTATCACACCATCCTGAGTCTGGACCTGTCATTACAACTGTATACATGTATCACACCATCCTGAATCTGGGTCTGTCATTACAACTGTATACATGTATCACACCATCCTGAATCTGGACATGTCATTATAACTGTATACATGTATCACACCATCCTGAGTCTGGGTCTGTCATTATAACTGTATACATGTATCACACCATCCTGAGTCTGGACCTGTCATTATAACTGTATACATGTATCACACCATCCTGAATCTGGGTCTTTCATTATAACTGTATACATGTATCACACCATCCTGAATCTGGACCTGTCATTACAACTGTATACATGTATCACACCATCCTGAATCTGGACATGTCATTACAACTGTATACATGTATCACACCATCCTGAATCTGGACCTGTCCTTACAACTGTATACATGTATCACACCATCCTGAGTCTGGGTCTGTCATTATAACTGTATACATGTATCACACCATCCTGAATCTGGACATGTCATTACAACTGTATACATGTATCACACCATCCTGAATCTGGACCTGTCATTATAACTGTATACATGTATCACACCATCCTGAATCTGGACCTGTCATTACAACTGTAAACATGTATCACACCATCCTGAATCTGGACCTGTCATTACAACTGTATACATGTATCACACCATCCTGAATCTGGACCTGTCATTACAACTGTATACATGTATCATACCATCCTGAATCTGGGTCTGTCATTACAACTGTATACATGTATCACACCATCCTGAATCTGGGTCTGTCATTACAACTGTATACATGTATCACACCATCCTGAATCTGGACCTGTCCTTACAACTGTATACCTGTATCACACCATCCTGAATCTGGACCTGTCATTATAACTGTATACATGCATCACACCATCCTGAATCTGGACCTGTCATTACAACTGTATACACGTATCACACCATCCTGAATCTGGACCTGTCATTATAACTGTATACATGTATCACACCATCCTGAATCTGGGTCTGTCATTACAACTGTATACATGTATCACACCATCCTGAATCTGGGTCTGTCATTACAACCGTATACACGTATCACACCATCCTGAATCTGGACATGTCATTACAACTGTACCATCCTGAATCTGGACCTGTCATTACAACTGTATACATGTATCAATATATTCAATATAGTATATATATTCAATAGCTGTACATTCGAGACAATATCAATGCTTTATGTAGCTTTAAGGATGACTATCATGTTATGTAAGAGAATATGTGATACCATGACATGAAATGTTAAATGCACAATAATAATAATACTTTCTTCACTAAGAGAATGTGTGAGATCCACTTATGACAAAATGAAGAATTCATTATCAGCTTTACTCTGTGCCATTACATCAGTGTGCTTCACAATATTTATGGACCAGCTGGAGGAGCAGTTCCTTCAGAGACAATTTCTCTATGGAATTTGGTATGGTTGGAAGTCATAAAAGTAGAGTGATATGATATGAGTGATGTAACACTGTATCCATACAAGCTGGGACTGTGAATGTGAAATGTCAATCACTTTGAGGAAACACCACCCTCGAGTGTCGGTGAAACGTCAACCACTATGAGGAAACACCACCCTCGAGTGTCGGTGAAACATCAATCACTATGAGGAAACACCACCCTCGAGTGTCGGTGAAACGTCAACCACTATGAGGAAACACCACCCTCAAGTGTCGGTGAAACATCAATCACTATGAGGAAACACCACCCTCGAGTGTCGGTGAAACATCAATCACTATGAGGAAACACCACCCTCGAGTGTCGGTGAAACATCAATCACTATGAGGAAACACCACCCTCGAGTGTCGGTGAAACATCCACCACTATGAGGAAACACCACCCTCGAGTGTCGGTGAAACGTCAATCACTATGAGGAAACACCACCCTCGAGTGTCGGTGAAACATCAATCACTATGAGGAAACACCACCCTCGAGTGTCGGTGAAACATCAATCACTATGAGGAAACACCACCCTCGAGTGTCGGTGAAACGTCAACCACTATGAGGAAACACCACCCTCGAGTGTCGGTGAAACATCAATCACTATGAGGAAACACCACCCTCGAGTGTCGGTGAAACGTCAATCACTATGAGGAAACACCACCCTCGAGTGTCGGTGAAACATCAATCACTATGAGGAAACACCACCCTCGAGTGTCGGTGAAACGTCAATCACTATGAGGAAACACCACCCTCGAGTGTCGGTGAAACATCAATCACTATGAGGAAACACCACCCTCGAGTGTCGGTGAAACATCAACCACTATGAGGAAACACCACCCTCGAGTGTCGGTGAAACGTCAATCACTATGAGGAAACACCACCCTCGAGTGTCGGTGAAACGTCAATCACTATGAGGAAATACCACCCTCGAGTGTCGGTGAAACATCAACCACTATGAGGAAACACCACCCTCGAGTGTCGGTGAAACGTCAATCACTATGAGGAAACACCACCCTCGAGTGTCGGTGAAACGTCAATCACTATGAGGAAACACCACCCTCGAGTGTCGGTGAAACATCAATCACTATGAGGAAACACCACCCTCGAGTGTCGGTGAAACATCCATCACTATGAGGAAATACCACCCTCGAGTGTCGGTGAAACATCAATCACTATGAGGAAACACCACCCTCAAGTATTTGGCGGATTTGAGAAAACCGCTGTGTTAAAAACATGCCTATGTGTGCCAGTTACTGGGGTGTCTTTAAAGGAAGGTGATTTGACCAGGGATTCATTGATATTTTAAAGTGCTTTTCTCCATCCATATATACATCATGTGTATAATGAACACTGTGCAATAGCTGGTGTGAGCTGAATGGAAAAACTTTTGGAACAAAATGTTCCTTCCTACAGCAATGGAATAGTGTTGTAATCTAGTCTAGTAAATTGACTGGAAGCAAGTTCTCTATGTGTTTTGAAGACATGGAAAGTGGAGAATTGATTATTTAACTTGTTTACCTGCTGTATGTCACCTGGAGGTTCGACACACTACATGTATGTAATATAAACCTCAGCACAACTTTCTAGTGATGGTACATTATTTTTTTTACAGAGAAGAACTTTATGTAGTTTAGCTTCCTCGCGTTACATGTATTTTCACCGTAAAGTCCATGTTTCAAAGACTGAAGTATTATTATGATATTTTGAATGGAAGTGTGTGTTCAAATCAGGTGGAATTTGAGTTACCCATGCTATAAATGATTATTTACCCACCTTCTATATTATTGATGTGAGACTGTTGTGTACACATTCAGAGACTTGGGTGTTAAATGTGCCTTAATAAACATTGAGAGATGTATAATGTACTCTTAAACAGTAACACATGTACTATGCAAGTGATTTCTGTGAGAAAGTCCATGTAAACAGCATTGTATACAAATTATACATTCACTTATACCTGCAGGTTTAAACGATGAACTCTCTTGTCGTGGCTTACATATGGGTTTATTGTGAAAGTCTGTCGCTGGATGACCTTGAGTGTATCACAAAACTCCAATCAGTGTAGGCAATCTTGTACTTACCATATTGGTCTCTCTTTCAGTTAGACATATTTCGTGTTTTTGGGCTGGTGTAATAGTCAGGGATGTTTGCCATATGCTGGTGGTCAGTTTTAAATTAACATTCATTATTATCAACAACATATTTGTACATGAACACGTTTGTGAAAAAAACTTTTCCAGCCAATGGCTTACATTATGGATTTTACAAGCCTCTTGAAAAATACAAGAAGCAAAATAAGTCCGATCTTGTTTTAAAACGGTCACAAATTTGTATGTATACATCTGTCCAGACCAAGTTTTTAAATAGAATAAGAAATCTGAAATTCAATTGCATGTACATTATTAGAGAAAGGTCAACTTTTTCCAATTGTCAGAATTTGAAATAGAAAATAATGGTGAGGTAAATGACCTGTATGTTTGTAAAAGATTGAAGGACATTAAACCTTCATCTTGTTTTGTCAGTTTTAACCCGTGTTATATGTGAAAACAATTTATTATACCCTTTTGTAGATTTTGTCCAAACAACATGTTGAGCTCTAATTATACTTTGACTTTTTTCCTTGTTTGAGGGCTTATAAAATCTGAAGTAATTCACGTACAAGTAGAAGTGTGTTTGAAATTGATTCAAAACAAGATAAACTAAATTTTTATTGATCTTGCTAAATTTGGTATCTCATTTTCTGTATTTATTTTTTGATTGCTCTGGATGAAAACAACTATAAGCGCTAACTTACAAAGATTCATGTGAACGCAATTTCTCAAAGTAGATCCTTGAAAGATGTATTTAAGTCTGATGTTTCTGAATTTTACTCTAATGTGATACTAGGGCCACACAAGCAGTACACATGGATACTAATGCCAATAACCTGGTGTATATGCCCTCTAGGTTTGTACAGGTTATAACCTGGTGTATATGCCCTCTAGGTTTGTACAGGTTATAACCTGGTGTATATGCCCTTAAGTATATCCAGGGTTTTTCACTGAAAATACATGTATTTAAGGAACTTTTATTTGATTTTTAACCCTTTGTACATGTATGCATAGATACTTTTATAGAATTTTGTGATGAAAGAATTGCCCGGTTTTTGACACCAAACTGTCCCAGTGTATGAGAGGTATGGCTGGATTCCAGTGTACATCCATGTTATTGCTAAATGTAATGTAGACTGTTATCACCTTTGTCTTTATGAATACATGTGGGCTCAGATGTCATGAAACCTTCCATGAGGTGCCTTGGACAATATGTCAGTCATCAATCATGTAATTTTATCGCATTTACTTTGTTGAAATGTTCTCCCTCAATAAGTTGACTTACAACTTGTGACAAGTATAGTATTTTATCTTGTCCTATTGTTTTGGGGTTTTTTTTCTCTTAGCTTTCCACAAGAGACCTCTATCTCACAATTTCGGTGCAAATTTCAATGTATGTTTGATTTTGTCATGTGATCTGTCTCAAACATATACTGGCGATTATAAGAACAAGGTTGTTATACTGCTGATGTCAGATCTTCCAACTGTAAAACTTTGTACATTTTGCCAAAAGTCATCTGTTTTAATGATACCTTGACCATATTCATAAAGAACCCACTTTCAAAAAAGCCCTCTTTTAAAACTGAACAGTACTCCTCTGGTATCCCTTAATAAGCGCACAGCCAAGAGAATAATGAAAAAACATCTACACTGTTGATAAACTTGGGAGAAGAACTTATTAGCTTGAAAAGTGGGATTCTCATTATGTTGCTTTTTTAACATGATCAAGAAATTTTTCCTATATTTTTAAGAGATTGGTGTTCTTGCTTTTTATTCTTCATTTCGTGAATAGTAATTTTAACTGGAACAGATTTTTGGTTAGATCAAATGGCAAAATATTAGACAAGGAGATTAGTTAGAGCCAAAGAATGATGTTTTACTTTGACTGTAAAATGTTTTTTAATTGACTGTCCTTATCCAAATATCATGTTTGTTGTGGCATAAATTTACCAATGTGAGGTTCTTACTATGCTTTTACCCTTTTGTGCTGAAATGGAAACTGTATTTCTTGTATCCATGTTTCACCAGGTTGAAATACCCCATGCTTCATGTCACTTTTGTCACTAAGATCTATCATTTATCAGGGATTGATATTATTTTGTTAATTGAAATGATAATGTCAACTCAAAAGCTTCTACATGTACAACACTTTTTTCAGTTTCGGACTTTGTCTTGCGATATTATATCCCAGGCTTCACTGCGAATGTTAGAACACATAAACTGAGATAGTAAGATGGAACTAGCGATAGGTAAATGGTAACTCCCTCCTATCACCATGTTTGACTTTTTTGACAACCAACATCTTCGCTCATGTAGCATAATGAAGTCCAGTAAGGGTGTTTATGTCGTATGTACTATTTAAACTATATGCTATGTGCATTTAGTTTGTTGGATTGAGTGTGCGGGTGAATGGCTGCATTGTTTGACTGCCCAGTGTATGTTAACCGATGGATGTATGTGATTGAAGGTCAGTGTTTTGTTCATTTTTTTAGTATTGTTTTAAATGTCACCACGAAGGCTTATAAGGTCGTTTTTGGCCACATTTGACAATCATGAATGTAGATAGTCAATTGATTTTTTTGACGATATGAGTATTATAGATTGTAACGATATGGTTCCCACCTACATGTGGACGGAGAACGCGGTATATTGGTCCAGGTACCTCAATACGGTGACACTATTTGGAACCTGATAGCCCATCATGTGGCTTAAGCATATTGAGGATTATCAAAATGTTGATGCATAAGTTGATGTCGATTTGACAATGCTGGGAATGGCTGCATTGATGCTATTTTGTTCGTTATTTGAGTAAATGATACCTGTATCAGGTATGTATCAGGTATTGTACCACACTGGGTGGGTCATAGTCAGTGATGGGTATCACAATGGGTGGGTCATAGTGATTGGTATCACAATGGGTGGGTCATAGTGATGGGTATCACACTGGGTGGGTCATAGTCAGTGATGTGTATCACAATGGGTGGGTCATAGTGATTGGTATCACACTGGGTGGGTCATAGTGATGGGTATCACACTGGGTAGGTCATAGTCAGTGATGGGTATCACAATGGGTGGGTCATAGTGATTGATATCACACTGGGTGGGTCATAGTGATGGGTATCACACTGGGTGGGTCATAGTGATGGGTATCACACTGGGTGAGTCATAGTGATGGGTATCACACTGGGTAGGTCATAGTGATGGGTATCACACTGGGTGGGTCATAGTGATGGGTATCACACTGGGTGGGTCATAGTGACAGGTATCACACTGGGTAGGTCATAGTGATGGGTATCACACTGGGTGGGTCATAGTGATGGGTATCACACTGGGTGAGTCATAGTGACAGGTATCGCACTGGGTGAGTCATAGTGACAGGTATCACACTGGGTGAGTCATAGTGACAGGTATCACACTGGGTGAGTCATAGTGACAGGTATCGCACTGGGTGAGTCATAGTGACAGGTATCACACTGGGTGAGTCATAGTGATGGGTATCACACTGGGTGAGTCATAGTGACTGGTATCACACTGGGCGGGTCATAGTGACAGGTATCACACTGGGCGGGTCATAGTGATGGGTATCACACTGGGTGGGTCATAGTGATGGGTACCACACTGGGTGAGTCATAGTGACTGGTATCGCACTGGGTGAGTCATAGTGACAGGTATCACACTGGGTGAGTCATAGTGACAGGTATCACACTGGGTGAGTCATAGTGACAGGTATCGCACTGGGTGAGTCATAGTGACAGGTATCACACTGGGTGGGACATAGTAAAGGGTATCACACTGGGTGGGTCATAGTGATGGGTATCACACTGGGTGAGTCATAGTGACTGGTATCACACTGGGCGGGTCATAGTGACAGGTATCACATTGGGTGGGTCATAGTGATGGGTATCACACTGGGTGGGTCATAGTGACTGTTATCACACTGGTGGGGGTCATAGTGACTGGTATCACACTGGGTGGGTCATAGTGACGGGTATCACACTGGGTGGGTCATAGTGATGGGTATCACACTGGGTGTTTAGTGATGAGAATCACACTGGGTGGGTCATAGTGATGGGTATCACACTGGGTATTACACTGGGTGGGTCATAGTGATGGGTATCACACTGGGTGGGTCATAGTGATGGGTATCACACTGGGTGGGTCTCAGTCATGGGTATCACTGGGTGGGTCATAGTGATGGGTATCACACTGGGTGGATCATAGTGACAGGTATCACTCTGGGTGGGTCATAGTGATTGGTATCACACTGGGTGAGTCATAGTAACTGGAATCACACTGGGTGGGTCATAGTGATTGGTATCACACTGGGTGGGTCATAGTGACAGGTATCACACTGGGTGAGGCATAGTGATGGGTATCACACTGGGTGGGTCTCAGTCATGGGTATCACTGGGTGGGTCATAGTGATGGGTATCACACTGGGTGGATCATAGTGACAGGTATCACTCTGGGTGGGTCATAGTGATTGGTATCACACTGGGTGAGTCATAGTAACTGGAATCACACTGGGTGGGTCATAGTGATTGGTATCACACTGGGTGGGTCATAGTGACAGGTATAACACTGGGTGAGGCATAGTGATGGATATCACACTGGGTGAGTCATAGTGATTGGTATCACACTGGGTGGGTCATAGTGATTGGTATCACACTGGGTGGGTCATAGTGATTGGTATCACACTGGGTGGGTCATAGTGATTGGTATCACACTGGGTGAGTCATAGTGACAGGTATCACACTGGGTGAGGCATAGTGATGGGTATCACACTGGGTGGGTCATAGTGATGGGTATCACACTGGGTGGGTCATAGTGATTGGTATCACACTGGGTGGGTCATAGTGATTGGTATCACACTGGGTGGGTCATAGTGACAGGTATCACACTGGGTGAGGCATAGTGATGAGTATCACACTGGGTGGGTCATAGTGACAGATATCGCACTGGGTGGGTCATAGTGACAGATATCGCACTGGGTGAGTCATAGTGACAGGTATCACACTGGGTGGATCATAGTGATTGGTATCACACTGGGTAGGTCATAGTGATGGGTATCACACTGGGTGGGTCATAGTGATGGGTATCACACTGGGTGGGACGTAGTGATTGGTATCACACTGAGTGGGACGTAGTGATTGGTATCACACTGGGTGGGTCATAGTGACAGGTATCACACTGGGTGGATCATAGTGATTGGTATCACATTGGGTGGGTCATAGTGACAGGTATCACACTGGGTGGGTCATAGTGACAGGTATCACACTGGGTGAGGCATAGTGATGAGTATCACACTGGGTGGATCATAGTGATTGGTATCACACTGGGTGGGACGTAGTGATTGGTATCACACTGGGTGGGTCATAGTGATTGGTATCACACTGGGTGGGTCATAGTGATTGGTATCACACTGAGTGGGACGTAGTGATTGGTATCACACTGGGTGGGTCATAGTGATTGGTATCACACTGAGTGGGACGTAGTGATTGGTATCACACTGGGTGGGACGTAGTGATGGGTATCACACTGGGTGGGTCATAGTGATTGGTATCACACTGAGTGGGACGTAGTGATTGGTATCACACTGAGTGGGACGTAGTGATGGGTATCACACTGGGTGGGTCATAGTGATTGGTATCACACTGGGTGGGACATAGTGATGGGTATCACACTGGGTGGGTCATAGTGATTGGTATCTCACTGGGTGGGTCATAGTCAGTGATGGGTATCACAATGGGTGGGTCATAGTGATTGGTATCACACTGGGTAGGTCATAGTGATGGGTATCTCACTGGGTGGGTCATAGTGATGGGTATCACACTGGGTGGGTCATAGTGATGGGTATCACACTGGGTGGGACGTAGTGATGGGTATCACACTGGGTTGGACGTAGTGATGGGTATCACATTGGGTGGGACGTAGTGGTTGTACCTCCCCAGGTAGGTCATAGTAATGTGAAACCTGGATTGCGTTTTAGAATTTTATGTTTATCAGCAATTATATAATTTTTATACCCCTCTGTCATCTCTCTCTGCTTCTTTATGAGGGAGTATAGATTACATGAAGTTTGGTCATGATTCTATTTAACATAAAAAAAACTTTGTTTCTACAGCTAAGCAGTATTTTTACTTTGTTTAAGAGTTGCAATTATTTTACTTTTTCCAATTTTTATCAACAAAATTTTGTTTGCATTAATGGTATCGCTGTGATTTACACCAAATTTATGACTTGTTTACAAGCTTCTGTAATACATGAAGAAAGATTTTCTTGTCTGTCTCTTTGTTGGCTATATAATTAACAAAAAATGTATTCTTTACCCTACCATCTGTAGTACCATCCAAGAAGTTGCGAATACCAACTTGAAACCGGATTCAAAAATATTGTTAGCTTTAAGTCCTCTTATTTTGAACAAATAAAGCCTTTTGGGCAATATTGGACTTATTTCAATTCTTATTGTTTGTAATTTTTTGGTTCCATTAGTAATGGATTACATCTGGGATGAATATGAAAGGGATATGAAACGCCTTTGTTTTGCGGTCAGTCAACTGGCAGTTGTTTGGCTCGCTATTGTTCTTGTCAGACGCCCCGTGACGGCATTCAGATCCGCTTTGAGAATAGCCGAATGCCGTGTTGTGTATTCCGAACCATACCGACGTTGTTGATATATGGGCTGCGCATGCCTATTTATAAGCTAGCAACACTGTCAGAATATTCAAAATGGCGATTGTTTTCTGTTGCTAGCTTACAAACGGGCATGCGCAGCCCATATATCAACGACATCGGTATGGTTGGGAATGAATCGGAATACACAACACGGCTTTCGGCTATTCTCGGAGCGGATCAGAATGCCGTCACGGGGCATCTGACAAGAACAATAGCGAGCCAAACAACTGCCAGTAGACTGACTGCAAAACAAAGGCGTTTCATATCCCTTTCATATTCATCCCAGATTACATTGAGCATGGTAACTATTGGAACTTTGTGACCCATGTAGTGAGCTGGTGCCCAAAATATTATCACCAATTTTTCCAATTGCTTATGTAGGTTTCCCATGGTGTTAAAATAAGCGGTTATTTATGCCATCTGTGTTAAACGTTGCCCACAAATACAATTCCTCCACTTGGACAGGATTGGTTCATTGATGTTTAACGCTGCACTCAAGATTATATCACTTATGTGGCGGTGTTGCCAGGTTTAGAACCCACAACCCATTGGTGGAAGGCTGTTCGGATTGAGCGTCCAACACTCTACATATTGAGCCACGGAGCAGGTGATGGCATTGATAATCAAACACTGCTCGGTCATAAGTTCCATGTATATAAGCTGAAAGTATTGCCTCCAGGAGTGTTTTAAATAAAAAAAATACATAACCTAAACAAGATTGGAGTAGAAAAGAAAATTACATAAACCAAAATGGCTGGCATATTATGTAAAACATGTGACAAAAAGTACTCAATACAGTGCCTAACTAAAGAGAAATGATTTAAAGGCATCAACACGAAATAAGTTGTTTGTGAACAATATGAGCTTTCTACATCTATATGTCGTTCACAAACAACTTACTTTATGGTGATATGTTAATCATTTCTCATTAGTATGGAGCACACGTTTAAAGAGATTTTCAAACATTTCTTACATTGCCAACTGTATTGGTCTTGAAAATATTGTTAAGATCCAATCAGTTTTTATGAAGTTATAAAGCAGGAGGGAAAATTACTCAAGGGCACATCATTGCTAACATCCAAAATACTGTCTACATTAGAAACAGTGGATTTTTATTTTTCTCAAAATTTGATTGAAAGATGTTTTTACGCCACACTCAAGATTATTTTACTTATATGGCTGCGTTGCCAGGTATAGTGGGGGAGGAAACCAGGCTCATTGCTCGGAGGAAACTTCTGACCTTGGGCAGGTACCTGGCAACTCTTCCACATGTAGCTATCAAGTGAAAAATCCACAAGGAGTTTTCAAACTTTTTTTCAGTCTGCGTGAAAATCGAACCCGTGCCGCATCGATGGAAGGCCTGTGTCGAACTGAGGGACGATCACTCTAACCAACTGAGCTAACAAGGCCCGTGTCAAAATTCGAAATGTTTGGCATCTTTGGTATTTTTAAGCCGATATTGAAATATTGTATCCCTTAGACTAAAACTGGTCTGTACTTCTCGGGGACTCAGTTGAGAGAGTGATAGTATAACAAAGGCCTCCCATTGATGCAGCACAGGTTTGAATTTCACTCAGACCAAATAAAGTTGAAACATTTCTGAGTGGATTTTTCACTATATTGCCTGATGTGTTGCAAGTTGCCAGATACTCACCAAAAGGTCAGGGTTACCTCCAGGCAAAGAGTCCAGTTTCCTCCCCCCACTATATCTTGGGTGTAACATAAAACATGAATCAGTCACTCATGTTAGGTCGAAAACTAGTTCAACAGGCACCTGGAGCCTGTTTCACAAAACGGCTTAAAGGCACACTTGCCGCCGTAGCCTGTTTAAATTTGCTAAGAAAACCAATTTACATGAGCTTACTACGACTAATACCACTAAACTTAAACATAGGACACATAAAACATGTCTAGTTAGCTTTAGACTGTAAAAATGGGGTGAAAAACAAACGAAGAATCGAAGCCTGATTACAACAACAACGATCAGTGTCGGTCAACTTTCGTGTTGGTTTACCCTCCTTTCAGGCCTTTGTTTCTGTGGTTTACACTCAAACAATTAGCAGCAGGCTTTTCCAGTCGCTGTTAACCGATCGTCAGTCTGTATTTCTCAGATAAATAGGCCTACGTAAAATTACACTGTGCCGTTAGTTCACTCACTCGACTGAAACATAAAATCGCCAATAGGGGGCAGATCGGTTTGTTTACGTTCCGGGTACGTAACAATTCTAATTTTCAAATTCAAATTAAAAATACAAAGTGACGTCCAAACTTTTAAATTTTGGTAAAAATAGAAAGTTCCTAACTTATATTGTTTCGGAAAAATACAGAATACGGTCTTTCTTTTTTAATGTAAACAATATTCCTGATTTTCGCAGCAAGTGTGCCTTTAAATGTATTTTTGGCTTAACTTTCATACCAACGTATCTCTACAATATGGGTTGCTATGACAGTTACGTGAAAACTTACGCTACGCTGCTTTGTGAAACAGACTCCTGGTTTAAATTATATTATTACAATTCTAGTCATTTACCACCACATTGCAGTTTGTCAATTGTTTACATTGCAGGTACTTAAACCAAAATTTCAATTTCAAAAATTTTAAATTTTGGCAAAAATATTGCTGTGAAAAATGGTCTTGCTTTTTAACACAAAAACTGTGTGTTTTCGCAGCTAGTGTGCCTATATAGTGAACACTTCAGAAAAAATTCAGTATTTCTCGATATATAAATTAGTTTAAATTTTGTTTGCATTCCCTATAATGGAGTTGTCCAGAGGTCATTAAAATATGTGACATTAGTGCAGTATTCTAATTGTTTTCTAAAAATTCCAAACAATTCATAATTCGTTTCAGTTGGGAGACAGAATAAGGGGTTAGATCACCGGACCCTTGGTCCTGTATTCAGATTGACTCTGAACTTAAAGGGGCATGAGCTGCCAAAATGTTGATATTTTGACGTTGAAACAGAATGTTGAAATTATCGGCTATTTTTCACAAGGCCTATGATTCAAAAGCTTTTTAGTGCTTTTAGTCTCGAGAATGTACGCTTATGTATTGTTTTCCATTAACTTTGGATTAGAATGAATGAATGGTCGTCCCGGTTATTTAAATTTTGTTTACATTTCGAACACTATTCCGGTTCGTATAGGCCACATACTGTATGGATTTTCCTCATTCCAACGCCAATCATTTAGTTTTTCGATGGCCTTCAAAGCCTCTTACTGTCATGACGATTAGAAATTATGAAAAAAGTGTGAATTTCGGCAGCTCATGCCACTTTAACTAATTTTTGAGCATTTGCATGAAGTTGTTAACTGTTGCAAGCTTACATACATGTATAGGTATGGTGGGGGGTGTGGGGGGGGGGGGGGGGGGGGGGCTGTTTCACAAAGTAAGATTTTTCCATTGCTGTCATGTGTCTCTTCCTTCCCTCTGCATTGATGTATTGGATGGAATCAAAGCTAAAGGCGGGACCATAAAAGATCTAATAAAAACAACAATTGAACTCGTACACATATTGTATTTATTAATAACAATTCTGATGGCATTATTACAGGTCAACTGTACAAAAATCTTAATAAAAAAATGTTTGTTTTATTGTTATTTTATAAGAATTAGACAATTTTTTTCAATATCCATGAATCAAACAGATTTATGTAAATTTAGTATTTGAGACAATATCAGCAGATTTCCTTGAACTTTAAGAATTCTCTACCTGAAACCTACTTCCCCCTACAGGCCATTGACTTGGGGTAAATAAAACAAAGTGGAGATTCTACATATTAGAACACGTTAAATTCCTTAAGTGTGGCTAGACCTTCATGTACTGTACATCTTATGGCACATTTAATAGCACTTAAATAAACTCAATCTCAAACATGATATACATGGCTAAGCAATAAGCTATAATGTAGTAAGATAAAATGGACCAATAACAGAGTTATCAAGTAGGCAAACTACCTGTTTGAAAGGCTGGAGTTCTAATCAATGCTTCTTTATGGCCATCAACTTTTGTATAACTAAAGGTTGTAATCTACAATGTATAAGCAAAAACTATTGATTTCAATAAGATTATTGATTAAGAGTGGCAAATATTATTTTGTCGCTAAAGCAACTGGCCAGTTATTTTTCTCAAAAAGTACAAACATTTTAGTGATACAAGCTTCTAAAGCTATCTCAGCCATCACCGGCATCGCCACTCTATAAGTGAAATAAGTGTGACATAAAACCTCAGTCAAAACGGTATTTAGAATGAATGAATCTTCTTGCTATTTAAACTTTCTATACCTTTTGTAAACAGCTTCAATTCCTACAGGTCCTGTGTACCATGAATATTTCTTATTTCAACATCATACATTTAGTTTGGGGGGGGGGGGGGGGGCTTGAAACCCTTGCTTTTCTTAACAATCTAAATGAAATAAAAGTGTTAATTTGGGCAACTCCTACTGGTCATTGAGGTGCAGAATGTAGGTCAGTAAGGTTGCGCAGTATACACAATGAAGAATGTCTTTTTTAACTTTTTTCATACATGTATAACTGTTGATGTAAAGTATCAATAAGTATCCATTGTTTATCCTTTTAAAAGACTTCATTCTGGAGGCATTCAATCATCGGGGTGGAACATCACTCGAGACTTTCACTCAAACTTGATCCCCTGAGCTAAGGGCAGATCACTACTGTAATTGATTGTGCTGGAAGGAAAACAGAGAGAAGGCCTCAAAGAAACTGCTACCTGGACAAAGTTACATTAATCATGAAATATAGAATATGACCTGTAACTGATCTACATGTACTAGTAACTACTGTATTTCACATAAATGCCTAAAAAACAGATTTTGGCCAACAGCTTAGCTTTATACTTTTAACTGCCAGAGAAGTTATCAATTCTATTACTGTTGCTAACACTAGATTTATCAATTTACACAAACAAGATGAACTACTTTAGACATAGGGTGAACATACAAGAGGTTGGATACAAGAGGGAAGCTAGTTATCGTTCTTTCGAACTCAAAACCCCTTGGCACAAGTGAAATAATTTTGAGTTCTAAAACAGTAATCTGTACATACCAGGTTGATCTCCTCATGTACTGTTTCCAGGCATCACTCCCAGACTCACGACCTCCACCAGTATGTTTCTCACCACCTGATCAAATACAATGGATTCATTAGTTCTATCAAATATGTGTGATCATCAAATCCATCTATAGAGTTATTAACCAAAGAAAACATTATACTTGTCCTTTTTAGCCCCTCTTCTCCTGAATAAGAGTGTTCTATTTCACTGATTAATTTCAACGTAAATATTGATAACTTCATAATGACTTGAAAGAGGCAACTTTGTAACTTCTACATGTAATCCATGGTCAATTCAAATCACATGAGAATTTGACCTAAAAAAAGTTGAAATATTCAGTTAAGTTATTGGCATTCCGACAAATGTAAATAATCTCACCAAAGGCCCCACCGATCTCAGCACCACTTGTTGGAATGTTGACATTCACAAGACCGCAATCAGAGCCTTTTGGACTAAAACAAAAAAAATAATGCTTTAGAAATAAATGCTAATTAGTGATATACAAAAACTATGTTTAAAAAGTTACGCTTGTCAACAAAGCCATGTACAAGTGTTTCATCACTGTAGTACAAATCTAACAACACAACTAGCACATCTCGACCAATGTGTTTCTGCTAATAACACAAAATTCATAGTCACACAGATAATTATTGATTGAGCAATTGCTTGATGACGTCATCCGGATTTAAAGAGAGACCCAGAACATGGCGAACTAAAAAATTATAGGTGTGTAGTCAACCACGTCACTACAAGAACATGTAACATGAAGTTCACTACAAAGCCAAATCCATCAAATATTCCATTATTTTCTAAAATGAAAGATTCAGGCCTGTTGATGTTTTACCTTGGTAAATTCATTAAAATATTGACATGTTGCCCGGAAACCCATCCCCCTATAGGTGCTACATGTACCTGATAAACATTCAACATCAAGTGAAAAACACAGTCAATATTTTCATGGAATGAGTTAGAATCAAACCTGCAACCCATCGATGAAAGACTTCTGTCTTGACGGACCCATGGAGGCCCACCAACCCTCATGAGAAAAACTAAGAAACCCAGATACTGTTGGAAATAGGTATCTTTAGAGAGCACAGATTCCCCTTGAAATAATATGGAATAAAATTAAGTGTGAATCTTAGAGCTGAAACAAAATAGACCATGTCAGGAAACTGAATAAAATCTTATAAAGTTACTTACCCGATCCATCTAAAGACTTTGTTCAGATCTTTGGTAAACAGACTACTGGATAAACCCTGTTTCACTTCATTGTTTATTTTCACACCTTCTTCAAAGCTCTATAACAATTTTTTTAAAATGAATTTTGCATTTGAACATATCCAGATGTCATCAAGATCCAGAGGCACCCAAGATTATTTCACTTATATGGTGGCAGCCAAGATTATTTCACTTATATGGTGGCAGCCAAGATTATTTCACTTATATGGTGACAACCAACCAACCACTTATATGGTGGCAGCCACGATTATTTCACTTATATGGTGACAGCCAAGATTATATCACTTATATGGTGACACCCAAGATTATTTCACTTATATGGTGACACCCAAGATTATTTCACTTATATGGTGGCAGCCAAGATTATTTCACTTAAATGGTGACACCCAAGATTATTTCACTTATATGGTGGCAGCCAAGATTATTTCACTTATATGGTGGCATAGCCAAGTATAGTGGGGGAGTACCTGGCAACTCTTCCTGATACAGTGTAAGGTGACCAAGTAGAAAAATACACTGGGACTGAGTGGGATTCCAACCTGTGCTGACTGAGCCGCCAAATTGGACAATTTCACCATCAGATATCGCCCTTCAAGTGTTACAGAATCCAGCACTTATAAGGAAACTTGGGTCCAGTAAAATTTATTAAGTGAAAAAAAGATGAGTAAATCTATCTTTTTGAATAACAGCCAAGGACATTATATTGCCTCTTTTCAATTATGGGATCAAAGTTGTCATGGTATTATAAGTTGAGTAATAAAGATTTTTGTCTAAAACCTGATTCAGTTAGATTCTTACCTGACATTTGAGAACATAGACAATTGGTGCAAAGGTTTCTCGATGAACAATCTCAGCATCATGTTGTAAACCAGATACTATTGTTGGTTCTACAAAGTTACCAGGTCTATCCAGTACCTACATAAATAGAACAGTCAACATATTTAATAACATTGTCTCATAATTGGTAAAACAATGGTTGGTTGATGTTTTATGTCGCCTTCAACATTATTTTGTGGGTTTTGGAACTTTTGCTCGGAGGAAATCCCCCACCTTTGGCAGGCACCTGACATCCACTCCGCATAGGGCGATCAAAAGCAGTGATTTTTTATCACCTGAATGTTGCCCTTTATGGTCACAATCGTTTCTGCAACATCTCCCTACAGCAATGATTTTATCAGTCGGTGTAGATATTCCAGGGGGGTGCTTAACTTTTTTCTTTGTGTATACATGTATTTACAAAACTATATACATACCTTTCCACCATATTCAATTTTTCCACCCTGACTTTTCACATCTTCAATTGTCTTCTTATAAAGTTCCACCCCCTCTTTACTATGCATTGGTCCATAAAGAGTGCCCTCTGAAACCATGCTTTATATCAGTACAACAGTTTATACAATATTATAACCCTAACTAGAGCTTGGAGGTAAGTGAAAACATGTCACCTGTAGTGTGTGGATTTGAAAACATACCTAAATGGCAATGAAATTTATAACAAAGGATATTTGAATTTATCTCATACTTCCAGTCAATTGGCCAATGGAATCGCTGAGTTTCCATGTTTATGAATCTATAAACTGTGTTAAGGAAACAGAAAATATATACAAGACATGACAAAGACTCGCGATGTAAAAATGTACAAGTCGGCCAGTAAGCCGTTTCACAAAGCAGTTGCATCGCAAACGAGGATTATTTGCCAATGGATACCATAGTGAAGAGATACAGCGTCATGGCAACTGCGATTGATCGTATTTTGTAAGGGCTTTGTGAAACGGCCCCCTGGTGTTCAAGTTCTCTGTAGGCAGACAGTGTATCATAATATAATAAGCCAAGTATAAGATACAATTTTATCCAATGTTGCAACACATTTGTTCAAGTTTAACTACCGATACATGTATATGTGATAAACATGTACGCACACCACAGTTATGGGTGCATGCGCTTGGGGGCTCTGCCTGCATGCGTCATAAAACCAGTAGCCGTTGCTCTAGCTATTAGGTAACATGGGTTATCTCCCCTACCTTCTAATGGATCTCCAATCCTAAGTTTACTGTAAGCCTTTGTTAATCTTCCTACAACTTCATCATACACCTTTTCATGTAATATCTGAGGAAATATAGGATAACCTGGCTAGAAAACATCTCATTATATCATACCATCAATCATTTACAATTTATCTGACACATAAATACATGTTATAGCAACTTGGGACAATTTAAGGGTCATTAAAAATGCAGGTGTCAGTTGTTCAAAGTGTCCTTAGTTTAACAGCAGAATAAATGGCATCAATCTAGAATTTCTTTGTTATGCCATGTCATTTTACCTGCCATTAAACTAATTTTCTTTAGAACAACCAGCCCCTGGACCTCATTTAATTTTCATTCAACACAAAAATCTAAACTCCTGAGGAAAATGTCCTACCTCCTGCAATAGTAAGAAAATGCTAGGCTATATTTGTGTCAGCTATATCACTGGAGTTGGGAAATGTATGGTGAGAGGTTTATCTCTGTACTATATCACTGGAGTTCATCAAAGATATATAAACAGATCTTAACCAGTCAGAAGGAGCGTAACAAAAATCAATTAAAGTAGATTACAGATACAGTGATGAAAAACTCTAAAACAGATTTTATTTTTATCACAATTATAAAAAGCCATGTGGAGGTAACTAAAATATTATAAATATATATATATATGTTTTTTTTTGCATTTCTTTTTTATTTAATCTGTATCATTATCATTCATTGAGCCGGAGACCACTGACATGTGCCAGTAATATGGACATGTGTAAGCAATATGGAGGAATACTAGAGGATACAGACCAGTCTCCTGGTTGTTGTACATCTCTGACCAGCTGTACCAGCACAGGCAAACACTGCAGATTGTATAACCATATCTAAATCTGCATCATCATTCACTACAAACATAATCAACAAAGAGACTTATAACATGCTAATAGCCAAGTATTCTAACAAACGCATCATTTTTTCAAATACTTTTCTTCATTCTTTAAATGAGCTTAATTGATCAAATAAATATCACTATCACACTGAATCCATCCTGTAATATCAGTGTATTAGAGAAATATGTGTATGGCACATGCATAATCTATGAACTATTGAAGTTTATACGGAGTGATTCATTTACTTGGGTAGGAGTTGTTTAAAGGGACAACCTGTGAACAAATTTGTCATAAATTTCAGACTGTCAGAAATTCAGCATATGAAGTATCTTAGAAAACTCAAGGATTGCCATTGGAATAAAAAAATAGGTAAATCTACGTGAAGATGTGTGCTAATCAACGAGAAAATCGACTTACCTATAATGGCATTGTTTCCTCCTAACTCCAGTAAGAATTTGCCTAAAACATAAATAGCTCAGTAGTCATCCCTTTTATGAAAGTTTTCATAATAAAAGCCGACGATTTGAATTTTGACAGTTTTCACTGGCCAGAGTTTTAACTTTGAGCTTATTAGAACCCTAAAATTACCAATATATTCCAAAATCCATTTTAACACTATCATAAATGAAACAGAAAGTGTCAAACATACCAAATCTTTCTTGGACAGCTAGGGAGACCTTTTGACCAACCTGTCAAATAAAGAAAGGATTTAAGTAATAGTTCCAGCAAGTTTGTGTGGCCTGCAAGTGCAAGTGTGTGCTACAGAAAAATAAATGATAAAGAACTTGTTCTCTGACAGCTCTTGGATAATGCTTATACGATGGTTTTCCTCAGGTGTATACTGATAGGTGAAATAATATTGTGACAGAGGTTTTCCTCAGGCATATACTGATAGGTGAAATAATATTGTGACAGAGGTTTTCCTCAGGTGTATACTGATAGGTGAAAAAATATTGTGGCAGAGGTTTTCCTCAGGTGTATACTGATAGGTGAAATAATATTGTGGCAGAGGTTTTCCTCAGGTGTATACTGATAGGTGAAATAATATTGTGACAGAGGTTTTTCTCAGGTATATACTGACAAGTGAAATAATATTGTGACAGAGGTTTTCCTCAGGCATATACTGATAGGTGAAATAATATTGTGACAGAGGTTTTCCTCAGGCATATACTGATAGGTGAAATATTATCGTGACAGAGGTTTTCCTCAGGCATATACTGATAGGTGAAATAATATTGTGACAGAGGTTTGCCTCAGGCACATACTTATAGGTGAAATAATATTGTGACAGGTTTTCCTCAGGCATATACTGATAGGTGAAATAATATTGTGACAGAGGTTTTCCTCAGGCATATACTGATAGGTGAAATATTATTGTGACAGAGGTTTTCCTCAGGCATATACTGATAGGTGAAATAATATTGTGACAGAGGTTTTCCTCAGGCACATACTTATAGGTGAAATAATATTGTGACAGAGGTTTTCCTCAGGCATATACTGATAGGTGAAATAATATTGTGACAGAGGTTTTCCTCAGGCATATACTGATAGGTGAAATAATATTGTGACAGAGGTTTTCCTCAGGCATATACTGATAGGTGAAATAATATCGTAATTGGCTAGTGTATTACATTGCTTTTGTGGTTTACATTTCATATGTTCTAACTGGATTACCTTTGCCACATCCAGGCAGATGCTTTTTGAAAATTATTGACAAAAAATGGTAATTTCAAGGATAAATTATCTTTAAGATTGATGTTTGGGGTATTTTAGCACTGAGAAAGCCTTGGCACAATAAACCAGAATAGACCGGTCTAAAAAACAGAATTTGAAAGAGTACACGGACACGTATAGAAGACATGCCTGTAAACGTTACTTACCTGTGTACTGCCAGTAAAAGACAAGAGATCCACCCTCTCATCACGGGACATTAAACTCCTACAGAAAACAAGATGATGAGATGCCATAAGATTTAATTTTCAAAATTCAAAACAAATAATCAAGTATTAGCACAGTGAGTAGCAGGCATATTATTTAGTTCAATACTAACTCCAAATTTGCAAATATTTTCTTCTCAAACCCACTGGCCTGGCAATGTAGAGGACCATGAACATGATATATATCACATCAACTGATATCATCACTGTGAGGATATAAACTTTTGTCAAATCATTGCAGTGACAATTTCCCCTTTGTCTATCTGATCTACTTCCTGCAAGGGTTATCAACCTTGGTGGATTTTATATCTTACTCAGGGTCTGTAATCTCACATTGAGTTTGGAGAATAAATCAAGATCTTAAAATATTCTCAGAACATAGCCCCATTTATATTGTGATAATATGAAGATGTTTTTACCCAATATCAGCACCTCCACACACTAGAGAACAAGTAGCTTTAGGCATCCCATTAGCTTCTAATACTGAGGACACAATTCTGAAAAAAAATAACAAATATGAATTACGAAACAATGTCATGTCTAACTGCTGCTTTGATCATTGGGTTAGGAGGAAGCCCAAATTCTTTTGGCCCATGAATTATTGGAAATTCCCCGCTACAGATTGATTGATTAATATGTTTTGCCGCACCCAAGATTGATTCATTCATATGGCGACTTCATCATGGAGAGGAAGCCTCGACCTGCGTCGAGTACCTAGCAACTGGACTGCATAGGATTTGAACCCGTGCCCCATTCCAATCCAGAAAAGACTAAGTTAGAAGATTGATTGATTGTTTGGTGTTTTACGCTGCACTCGAGATTATTTCACTTATATTGCGGCGTTACCAGTTTTATTGTGGGAGGAAACCGGGCTGTATGCCCGGAGGAAACCCACGACCTTCCGCTGGTAACTGGCAACCATCCCACATAGGTCGTTCAAGTGAAAACCCAGTCAGAAAATTTTCCAATTTTTGGACTGAGTGGGATTCGAACCCGCAACCCACTAAGTTAGATGAAAACCTTCATTGGACTGTCAAGCAGAAGCATACAAGGATGTAATCATTCAAACAGACTGAACAACCAGACAATTTATACGTCAACAACCAGACAAATTATCAGTCAACAATCAGACATTTTATCAGTCAACAACCAGACAATTTATCAGTCAACAACCAGACAATTTATCAGTCAACAACCAGACATTTTATCAGTCAACAAGAGTTTCGGGAAACCCAAAATACGCCCGGAAAGGCACAGTAACTGCGGCCATACCTAAACAAATCCTTCCATATTTATTTAAATTTAATTTTCAAAATTCAGAGGAAGGAAGTTGAAGCTTGGTAAAAGGTGATGTAATGTCAACAAAATGAAAGGTTACCACTAAAACCTTGAAAATCCATCTGTATCAAATTTAAAATGTTCTATTTGGATCAAAGATTATTAACAAGATTTGTACTCGGTACAAGTCATCAATTCTCGCTGCTGTTAAATCGTGATGTTAAACATTGCTTGTTGTCAATATAGTTTGGACTAAAATGTTTCAATTTTTTAGAAGAGTAGTTTATAATTTACTAATCATACTTAAACAAAGGCAATTAATTGGCAATTTTGCAGCTCACACCAATTCAAGTAGATTTGAAAATTTTTCTCATAATATCATTTTTCTATATTATTTGGCTACACAAAAAAAACAGTTGAGCATGGCATGGCCATGTGGTATAGAGGAGACTGGACCATAAAACTGTCAACACTTGTAGATAAGAGATAAGAGACAGAGCTTTAGAGAGCTGGGTTACTCATCTCTTTGTCTGTAGATAAAACTTTAATCCTTATATGTATTTTTCATTTGATTAAAACGTTATATATTGATTTAAGAATAGTTTTAATCAATTTAGAAACATTATTGCAATTTGAAAAAATCCTTATTTGATGAGAATCGGAAAAGTAGAAGCCATTTTATAATTTAAAGGTTATTTTCATGAAAATGAAAGTAAGAATAAAAGGGAATGTACATAATCCAATAATTTGCAATAGTTGATATCATAAACAATTTTTTTACACACTGTCTGTTAATATGGTATGTAACATGAAAGATTTGAAAACATCGGATCATATTTGTTAAAGTTATGGAGAGAAAAAGTAAATATTACATAACCCAATATGGCTGCCATATTACGCAATGTATGATGTCAAAAATAGTTCGCGACACACCTTCCACCCATAAGGTATATACTCAGAAAAAATTGTGCAGATGGAATCAAAACTTTGGAAGTTATGGAGCGGAAGGGAATATTACATAATCCAATATAACTCCCATATTATGTAACCAGTGATGTTAAAAATAGTTTGCGACACACCTTCTACCCATAAGGTATATACTTAGAAAAAATTGTGCAGATGGAATCAAAACTTTAGAAGTTATGGAGCGGAAGGGAAAGCGGACGCCGGACAGCCGGACTTCCGGACGGACAGAGATGATACCATAATACAGCCCGCTTTTCAAGCCGGGCGTATAAAAACCAGACAATTTATCGGTCAACAACCAGACAATTGATCAGCCAACAACCAGACAATTTATCAGCCAACAAGCAGACAATGTATCAGTCAACAACCAGACAATTTATCAGTCAACAACCAGACAATTTATCAGTCAACAACCAGACAATTTATCAGTCAACAACCAGACAGTTTATCAGTCAACAACCAGACAATTTATCAGTCAACAACCAGACAATTTATCAGTCAACAACCAGACAATTTATCAGTCAACAACCAGACATTTTATCAGTCAATAACCTGACAATTTATCAGTCAACAACCAGACAATTTATCAGTCAACAACCAGACAATTTATCAGCCAACAACCAGACAATTTATCAGCCAACAACCAGACTATTTATCAGTCAACAACCAGACAATTTATCAGTCAACAACCAGACAATTTATCAGTCAACAACCAGACATTTTATCAGTCAACAACCAGACAATTTATCAGTCAACAACCAGACAATTTATTAGTCAACAACCAGACAATTCATCAGTCAACAACCAGACAATTTATCAGTCAACAACCAGACAATTTATCAGTCAACGACCAGACAATGTATCAGTCAACAACCAGACAATTTGTCAGTCAACAACCAGACAATTTATCAGTCAACAACCAGACAATTTATCAGTCAACAAGCAGAAAGAATCAATAAGCATCAAGGAAAATGTTGACTCACTTTGTAACAGCAATACTGGTAAGAGGGGTGGACGGGGCACCTTTCCTGTGAAAATAAACACATTTCATGTGACGGTGGACAAATAAACACATTTCATGTGACGGTGGATGTTTTTCAATGACTGTTGGCTGAGTGTATTAGGTTATAATATTCTAAATGTTGGTCGGTTTGTTTATTTGATGAGGACTAAATCATAGTGAGGAATGAAACTCTACATTAAGTAATAAACAACATCACATTGATCTTCTTGGTTACAAAAAACACACACCTCATTTTATTTTTTTGGCAATGTTTATTTGGGAAAACCTTTAAATTTCTTGTTTCAATTGATGATTGACAATACAAACCAGAGGACGGTGTTTCCAGTGACAAGTGAGAGACAGGTATTCCAACCGTAAACTGCTACGGGGAAGTTAAACGCTGTGATGACACCGACCACACCCAATGGGTTCCACATCTCAATCAGCTGATGACCTGCACCTATTTAACATCAGGGTTTTAACATTTCATTATAAACACTTCTGTCTATCAGTGTAGACTATTATCTCTTAAATGTAGACACAATTTCAAGCACAGCTGATATTGTTATATACAATTCTTCCAAATTTCCCACAAAGCTCTCACAACCACACAAGATTGTTGTGACAGTAACACAGTAACAGCAAAAATCTTAACAAAGAATGATGTATGTAGTTGTAATGCATTTTAGAATATTACTGTCGCCACATCTAATCTATCAATAAAACATTGTCCCAATCCTTCAAATTATCCTGCCTTTAAAATACAAAGGTTTTTAAACTGTGTCAAAATGTCTTGGTTATTTACTTAGTTATCAATCACATTTATTATGTATGTACTCGTTATTGTTTTAAACATAGGAGTTTATTATTTCACAAAATATAAATGACCCAGTTTTAACAAAATATTATGTGACTGAAACAAATGGGGTATTAAAATTCATGTTGTGCAAGAGTAAATATACCATATACATGTAATCACTCAAAATATAATCTATATACATGTACCCAGGATATAAATAATAACACTGAAGGAAAGAAAACTCTTCGGTATGGATTTACAACTTCTTGGTTTATTGGGAACACGACGTTTCGGTGTAGCTCCTAACACCGTTATCAAGTGATCACCAAGAAGTTGTAAATCCATACGCAAGAGTTTTCTTTCCTTCATCATTATGCTCAACTTCTAAATGCCACTTAAATAAATAATAACACGTTAAGTATTGCAGACTGGTTATTTGTCTTACGTTCTGATGGGAAAACATGGCCAGCAAACATCCTGGAAAGACCAACAGCAAAATCTGCCATATCAATAAATTCCTGGACTTCCCCTTCTCCTTCAGGTAAAATCTTCCCCATCTCCAGGGATTCCTAACAAATAAACACACAGATTATTGAATTGAGGATAAATAAGCATCACAAATAAACACAGATTAATGAATTGAGGATGTAAATAACCATAACAGATAAACAATGAATTCCTTACACACAGAGATGGGTTCATAGACAAGAGAGGATGATAAAGGAATAACAAAAATTATTTCCAAGATCCATCTCCTCTATGATTTATAAACTATGCCTTTAGATGCTGGTAAACTCATTGTGGGAACAAATGCCACTTTTTAACTTATATGGAACTAAGTGCTTTACCAGATATTTATGATCAACACTGATCACTCTGTGGATTTTCTTTCTTTTCAAATCATCACTATTTTAAGATTTAGACCTTTATACTGAATGCTAGATTGTTGTAATAAACCAAAACCCATGATATTTCATTCGGTACATATATTTATGATAGGTTCATATAAATGTACATTAAACGGACTCAACTATCTGTTTGTCTATTCCTTTAAAATATATTAAACAATACAAACCAGTTTTCCCAAAAGGTGAATCTTCTCTCGTAGGGCATGTCCAATCTGCCTCACAATTTCCCCTCGTTTTGGAGCAGGTACCTTAAAAAACATGCAGCAAAATTGTTTATTTGATTGCTAATATACTAGAAAAGTTGAAGAGACGTCACCCTATCACATCAGAAATCTGATGATGATCCAAGCAGAGCCTTTATGAACTATTAATTTATCATTGTCAACATGTATTGCAGTCAACTTAAAGTGGCATGAGCCGACCCATCCGATGCCAAAATGTGCACGTTTTTCTTCATAAATTCTGATTGTAAAATAACCAATTTGCATGCTCATTCTAGTCCTAAAAAAATTATGAATTGTACTTCTTGAGAAAGTTTGGCAGCTTGTGACACTTTAATATAAACTACCATAGCAAGTCAAAGAGAATAATCTGACTTACTGCAGTAGAACTATGAATTTCAACAAGAGATGGCAGTATTACATTTCAGAATGTGAGTAAAGATATCCCAGTCCACTTTCCTGGCATTTAAACTAGAAACTATGATTACAAAATTAAGATGTTACTTGAAACCAGCAAACAAACAGCTAAGGCATACAGAGTTTGTTGAAATATGGCAGTGATTGATTGATTGATTGATTGAGGTTGTATGTCCCTATCACGATTAGTGGCTCTGATCAATAGTCTCTCTGTCTGGCACAAACCTTCCATTGATAGATTGCAGATTCAAATCCCACTCAGTCCAAATAAAAATTGAAAAATTTCTGAATGGGTTTTTCACTCAATCGCCCCACTTGGAATAGTTGCAAACTTGCCAGGTACGAGTCAGTGGTCTTTGGTTTCTCCAGGCATAGAACCTGGCAACACCGCTATATAAGTCTTATTAGACAAAACCATAAATATTGAATATTATTAATTGACTGTGCAAGTTATTACCCGATACGGCCTTTGGGTGGTTGTATTAGTCCTCGGCCGCCAATACGGTCACCCTCAGGCCCATTCCAAGGCAATACGAAAACACTTGATTAATAACATATAACAGAAAACGTAGAGAGGGTCCTTACCTCTGCCCATTCTTGCCAAGCCTGTTTGGATGCTTGAATCGTCTGCTCATAGTCATCTGTACTTCCCTTCAAAAATACATCGTGAGAATGGTTTATCGGTAATTCAATGGGATAAACAGACAGTCGTGTTGGCTATAATATTGAGCTACAACTATCATGATATTTTTACTGGACAATAGTGAACAGATATTACGAGGTCATTGAAGAGAATTTCAGAAGTTCAGTGATCAATTTAACAAAAAGCCCTTCAAGATAAATGCCTTTTCTTTTTTAAAACTCAAGGTATTGGAACTCATTTTTACAACCCTTAATCAAACTAAGTAACCATGGTTTCATTTTCAAATTTTTTTTTTAACTATCAACATGTCAAAAACTAATTTTATATCTTGGAATGAAAAAAAGAGAACTAGGCTGTTTATAAATCATTTAAATGAAAAGGCTAATGCATACAATACTGAGACTAATTAATTCAGATGGACTTTCTGTAGAAACTATGGTGGTATAATGAAATAGTGAATTATGAATGGGTGATACTGAAGGTACAAATAAAATGGATCTCTAATCCTTGAATAAGGGGTAAAATATTCTCATGCCCTTGATCTTGACATTGTCTGACATGATACTGTATTTTAGAACAATGTGTGGTGATATTGATGTTAGAAAGGAGGAAATACCGTCAGCCACTTTCCACATATCTTGCCGAATATAATTTGACCTTCTCAAACAATTGGTTTATAACCAAAGAATATCACGAGAAAAATAATTCATAAAAAACAAGTAAATGGGTCAAAGATAATACAATACCTGTATAACTTGTGCTATAGGTTGGTTATTTGTGGGACAATTCGAGACTATCACCTAAAAATAAAACAGCAAATTGATCAATGAATGTTGAGTTCAACAAAGAGATTTAATCAACTCACCAATGAATTCCATCAGGTCACTTATATTAGATTATTATATATACCATTGTAATCCACTTATAGTTATGATCACTAAAACACACAGGCACAGGGAAAATCTTCTTGTCTAAAATAACCATGTAGACCATAAGAACTTCTTAATTTATTGGGTGACGACGTTTCGATGTAGTTCTTACATCATTATCAAAGTCAATGACAATCATACAAGTTCATTATATAGTGGTTGGCAGAAATACAAGTTAAGACAGGTGTGACAGGTTAAGAAGTTGTTTATCTATAAGTAATCCTCGTCTTGATTTGTACTTCCAACTTCTAAATGCCACTGATAGGTTTTATCACTTTTAGAATAGTATATATATATCCCATTTTCATTCAAACATTCAGAGAAACATTTGGTAAAATTAAATGATCTTAAAGGGGCATGAGCTGCCAAAATGTTGATATTTTGATGTTTAAACAGAATGTTGAAATTATTGGCTATTTTTCTCAAGACGTGTAATTCAGAAGCTTTTTACTGCTTCTAGTCTCGAGAATGTACGATAAAGTATTGCTTTGAACTAACTTTGCCTTAGAATGAATGAATGGTATTCCCGGTTATTTAAATTTTGTTTACTTTTCGAACACGTTTTCGGTTCGTACAGGCCACATACTGTATGGATTTTCTTCATTCCAACGCCAATCATTTAGTTTTTCGATGGCCTTCAAAGCCTCTTACTGTCGTGACGATCAGAAATTATGATAAAAGTGTGAATTTTGGCAGCTCATGCCCCTTTAAATAATGAATGGGCTATTTTCAAGTTGAATTTTAGACATTACAAGTTAAGCCATATAAAATAAGCATATATGTGCATTGTCAGCTTGTCCTTTGTCTACATTGCAGGTATGAAAACAAAAGAATTTTTCAATTTCAAATTAAAAAACTAATGAATGATGTCGAAGTTTATGAGTTTGCTCTAAAACTTCCTAACTAAAAAGTGCCTAACTTCTGGGGAAAAAAACAGAAAACAGTCTTCGTTTTTTTAATGTAAACAGCTTTCTGGATTGCAGTGGTTAGTAGTGTGCCTTCAAGTCAGATATGATTCATGGAATTAAAAACAGTCTCTGCCTAAAGTTGGGGTGTTCATTGAAAAGGTGGTTACTAATATCAATTATCATTAATAATTACCTTTTTGGTTGATTGAAATATCAAAATAAAATGATTCTTAAAATTCTGTACATAGCTTTTATTAATTTTATTGTTAGACTTTTTGACCAGTTTTGAAAATTTTCTTTAGTTTATAAAAAAAAAACTGACAGATAAAAGTTAAGAACTTTTTCTAACGTAGAAGTGCACATTTGAGTAAACACTCTCGGTATAAACAGCTGTTTTAGAGCAGAGCACCGCTGTATATAAAATTGGCCAATGAGTGAGCTTGAAACATAACACACCTCCCACGACCTTGACCTTTCGAGGTGCAGCGTGTAACTTTATTGGTATGACGCAAAAACTTCAAAATCTATAGGCCTAATGTAAAACCCATAATTGAATCACATCTATCTCATCAATTCACGTTTCATTTCAAGTAATGAGATAACATTGTAACTTATATCAACATGACAGAAACTTTGAAGAGATACCGGGGTATAAAACAAGGTGAAATCGTACAAGTAGAGAACGGACTTTACCTGACCGTTTCCTTGCCAAGTGCCGTTAAAAACTCCGAGGTTTTTACTCGTCAGACCTAATTCTTTTAGCCACGAGTACTTTGGTTCATCTATCAGATAAGTGGCCATACCGGATCGCGAATAATACACTGAGATAATAGGACGCTGAAGAAATTTGGACAGATTAATGGCAAGTCCTCGAGATAACATTGCCATAGCAGAAAGTGGAGCACTGTAAAAGTGGGTCAGCAGACTAGTCCAAAGGAGCCTTCAATTTAGGGGTGTCTGTAGCGGGAACTTGTCAGTTAAACATCATCTGGGTGAAGATAGCGCATCACCTAAGAAAATGTTATTATTTTGACCTGTGTAAAAAGTGTTATCACCAAGGTGATAATATATTTACCTAGGTCAAAACTATTATCCCCTGGGTGAAAATTCGAACACCCGAGAGGTCTATTCCCCAGGTAAAAATATTTTCATCCTTTTCTCGAAAAGTCATGTGACATTCCAAGCTTTGGAAAAATAACGCACAGTCGCAATTAGCCTTCTTATAACGTTATATAGGCATATTCAACTTAGACTTTCAAGTTGATGGTAATATTATTTATACTAGCTAGTTAAGCTTATTATTTCAATTACAGATACCGAAAACTAAATTCCGGTGGACAATAAATGAATAATTTATGCGTGCACCTAGCCGAGAAATCTTGGCTCTGCCGAATTTTTTTTTTTTTTCCGTGTTCGTCATAGCCAAGATCACTTCCATAGTAAAAAAGTGATATTTGTTAAGGAGACCCGCCGAAAAAATCGGCGGCGCAAATTTCACAACAAATAAGCAAAGAATAACATATTTACCACTGCATTCCGATAGTATAGACCACGAAGAAGGAGTTTGTCAAACTTACGCCGCTGTAAAGTGGTAAACTTTCCCTTATGCAGTCAATATTTGTTTCGAAGTCCACTGTCTTCAACCTGACGTAACCGCCATAGTAACGACCAGTTAAACTGTGCGGGGCGTCGTAGAAATACTTCAATCGTATATCTTTAGTCACTTTACACTTACAGCGGTATAAGTTTGACAACTCCTTCTTCGTGGTCTATGCTATCGGAATGCAGTGGTAAATATTTTATTCTTTGCTTAGTTGTTGTGAAATTTGCGCCGCCGATTTTTTCTGCGGGTCTCCTTAACAAATATCTCTTTTTTACTATGGAAGTGATCTTGGCTAGCGTGCACCCGATGTATTCAATGCTGTTGTCATTGAAATTCATAACAATGACACAGATGTCCGCGTTAAGTTTTAATGAATTCATATACGTAGGCCTACCAGTTGTACATACGCCCGCTCTTAAAACGAAGGAACGGGCAGCCAAAGGACATACACATGTATGCAGCGCACAAAGCAGAGCAACTTAATAGGTTGTATTTTTTTTTATAGAAGTGCGCATGTTAAGTCCTACGATTTTTTTTTTTTTTTTTTGGATTTTTGAGAGATTTTTAAATGTCTAAATTCAGCATTAGGAGGATCTGGCGATACCGAAAGTAGATCATCAGCTTCAGTCACGTGTCTCTCTCCTTCCCAAGATCGCTTTGAATCCGCCACACGGAAAGGTCTGCACTGATTCTCAATTTGGAATACATTGGCGCTAATTAATTCTACTATTCACGATAAAGTGAGGGAGCTGTTTTGAAAGGTTTAGAATTACTGAGAATCTAAATCTTTTTTGGAGCTTCTCTCTTTCGTACTAGAGTCTTCTATCCATTCCAAAATTAGAATTCACCCTAGTTGAAGTTCCAGATTAGAAGTCAACTTTAAGTCCAGATGTCCTTCATTGTCCTTGAACGTGTATTCTTTTGTCTATTTGGCTAGAGTGTGAAACTAATATACTGACCACAATAAAAACAACTTTAGGTAGGAGTGTATGCATGTCCCACGGAACACAAACAACAGCAGTTGAGTCCTGAAATTATAACATTGCTTAGATTTATCTTCGGATTTGGAATTCACATGTAGGCACTGTCCAACTCCTCGGCAGAAAACTAGATTTTAGGACTCATTCAATATCTGATTCCATACACATTCTACTACATACATATAGAATATGGACCTATTAATACCTCTGTCGAACTAACTCTTCAACATGATTGACACCCAAATGACCCATATCATCAGGAAGTTCATGGAATACTCTGGCGTTGAACAATTTTGAAACTAAAGTAAAGCTCGCTCCGTTCTCTACTTATGAATGTTGACATCGCCGTTTTCTTGCCAGGTCAGTATTTGATAAAATCGGCTACTTCGGCTGCCCATCTGTGTATCGTGGCGTTCACTTTAGCTGTGGTCAACATGTAGATTAAAGAGTTATTATCTGTATACACTTCAAGGACGGAGCGAGATAATATTTTTCTCGACGGGTGTTAAAGAACGGGATCTAAGTACGGTGACCATCATGTTGCTCTGTTGTCTTTGGTACAGGACATCTTCCAGACCGTTGTTTGAGGCATCGGTGTGAAGGGTGTAAGGGGCGCCATAATTTGGGTATGTCATCACTCCTGAGCTGCAAAGAAAGTCGAGAAGCAGTTCCAAAGTTTCTTGGCGTTTGGACAGCCTCTCGACCTTATCACTTGAAGAGCGTGGGTATACGAACCCCCTCATACAAAAATCACAAGATGTAATAAAGTCACAAATCGTTGACGGTAGGCCTAGCCCTGGTCTAACAGACTGAACCATCTATTGCCACCAAGACCATCCAAAATCGGTTGATTTAACTGCCAAAAGCCAAGACATAACCGTATGGCTCCATCCTTTTCTAAGTCTTAACTAGGCCTACTCCTCTTCAGATATAGGTGTCAGGGAAAAGGATGGAACCATCCGGTTATGTACTGGCTTTTGACAGGGATCCATCCCTGGTTGATAAGACCACATTAATGCCCCTTGGAATGTAAACGTAGCTGTTTCGACCTGGTGTTTTATCAGTGAACTGAATGTCTATCTAAAGATCTACGAAAGCGTCCTCTCTAGAGAAAGCCATTGCCTCCTCTGTATACGGTTTTCTTACAGCTGCTCCTTGCTTGGGGATGAGGAGACATGGTTTGAGATCAACGTCGGGTTTCCAATAATCTTGCTTGGGGTTCTCGGGCCTCTCTCTTGGGCTGTTTCTAGTTGTGTAAATAGCTGAGATGGGTTTGATAATTGGATGAGTAAACTTGAAGAATCCTCAAGCAGTCCACATATACCATTAGCTTTAATACCAAGGCGAACAGGGCACTTAACTACTATTTCTGTCTGGTTTGTGACAATAATACTACCCCACTTTTCAATTCCTAGAAAGTCTCAATAATGTACACGAGGGCGCTTGCCTTTCGTCGACGTACACTTAGTAATGCACTTTCCAAACATCTTATTGACAACGAAGCCGTTTGGTATATTTGCTATGTGGAAATTAAATACTCTTGGACAAAGTTGTACCCAACGATTTACTGCACGAGCTGATGATATTTTGCAACATGAAATGGGGCTATACTGTTATTTACAGTAGAACCATTTTGAGGGATAGCAAAGATTAAAGGTACCCAGCCCAGGAAGAGTATAGTTGTACCATTTGCTGCAAAGAGTTGAACATCTTCTCCAGTTAGCTCAGACAAGGCTTGCAATTGTTTGCTGTTTTTTTTTTATCAATGACTCTTGGATTAAACAAACTTGTGAATGCATGTGTCTATGTAATCAAACTTACATCAGATATTTTACTTTGGCCGAGAAAGCACCCATCCCTGTTAGGATCTTTTTTCAGACAACCACACAAACATTTAGCTCTTTCAATCTCTAGTGTTGATTTTAGACCTAATTGTTTTAGGAGTTCAATGTCACTAATCCCCACTGTCGAAAAAAGGTCTTATTTCGCTTCTGATATTATCGTTCATCAGTCCGGATTTGAGAGAATTGTCTAGCTGTTGTCTTCAAATTGTCTAGCAAGCACTATGTAGTTAAAGGGGCATGAGCTGCCGAAATTCACACTTTTTTCATAATTTCTGATCGTCACGACAGTAAGAGGCTTTGAAGGCCATCGAAAAACTAAATGATTGGCGTTGGAATGAGTAAAATCCATACAGTATGTGCCCTGTACGAACCGAAAACGTGTTGGAAAAGTAGCAAAATTTAAATAACCGGGACGACCATTCATTCATTCTAAGTCAAAGTTAGTTCAAAACAATACTTTATCGTACATTTCCGAGACTAGAAGCACTACAAAGCTTCTGAATCATACGTCTTGAGAAAAATAGCCGATAATTTCAACATTCTGTGTTTACGTCAAAATATCAACATTTTGGCAGCTCATGCCCCTTTAAGTTTATCTTTCTGTCCTGACAATGCAATCCGTCCAATTATTGTCAGTTCTTCGAAAGAATTAGAAGATAATTTTGAGCTGCTTGGTAAGGGCAAAATTAGAGAAATTATTTCACTTATATGGCGGCGTTGCCAGTTTTATTGTGAGAGGAAACCGGACTCTATGCCCAAAGGAAACCCACGACCTTCCGTTGGTAACTGGCAACCATCCCACATAGGTCGTTCGAGTGAAAACCCAGTCAGAAAATTTTCCAATTTTTTGGGACTGAGTGGGATTCGAACCCTCGCCCCATTGGCGGAGGGCTGTTTGGATTGAGCGTCCAACGCTCTACCTACTGAGCCACGGGCATGAAATAAGCTGCAAGGAGTTTTAAAGGGGCATGAGCTGCCAAAATGTTGATATTTTGATGTTAAAACAGAATGCTGAAATTATTGGCTATTTTTCTCAAGAGGTAGAATTCAGAAGCTTTTTAATGCTTCAAGTCTCGAAAATGTACGATAAAGTACTGTTTTAAACTAACTTTGGCTTAGAATGAATGAATGGTCGTCCCGGTTATTTAAATTTTGTTTACTTTTGAACACGTTTTCGGTTCATACAGGCCACATACTGTATGGATTTTTCTCATTCCAACGCCAATCATTTAGTTTTTCGATAGCCTTCAAAGCCTCTTACTGTCGTGACGATCAGAAGTTATGAAAAAAGTGTGAATTTTGGCAGCTCATGCCCCTTTAATTTAGTTCATTCATCTGAATAATATGACGGCTCCTAGTTGTCAGTGATGGGAAGTTAATCTGTTAGATGTAATCGGTTCATTATATTATTGACATAATACGCATGCCTGCAGATTACTTCCGCTCCATCCACTTTGGTTTTCTCGGCGAGAATAAGAAAACGAAAGTAAGTTTATTATCGAGTTCTCGCGGCGAGATTTAGAATTATTTCGAGTTTTCGCGGCGAGAACGCGAAATGGCACAAATAAAGCACTTTTGGCTAATTCTCGAGTTTTCGCATTCTCGCGGCGAGATAATATTTTTTGTCGTGTTTTCGCATTCTCGCGGCGAGATTTTAGTTTAATCTCGTATTCTCGTGTTTTCGCCTCCTAATACTCGAAGCGAAAAAGCGAGAACGCGAAATGGCACAAATCAGCCACCATAACGGACAGTTCTTGGGGAATTTATAATTTTTTTCAGGGACAGCTCAGTTTTTCTCTTAATTCAAACTTTTATTAAGCATGTTAATCTTGTATTTCTTGATGTTTGTCTCATTATTCATATTGTTCACCAATCTTGATTGCCTTGCAGTTTGTTGACTGTATTTCACATTTATTGTTCATCTTGTTCGCCCTGCCTTGAATTATTCATCTTGTGGTTGGTCGTCTTGTAGGAGGTTTTGTAGGAGATCTTGTAGAAGGTCTTGTAGGAAGTCTTGTAGGATGTCTTGTAGGAGGTCCTGTAGGAGGTCTTGTAGGAGGTCTTGTAGGAGGTCTTGTAGGAGGTCTTGTAGGAAGTTTTGTAGGAGGTCTTGTAGGAGGTCTTGTAGGAGGTCATGTAGGAGGTCTTGTAGGAGGTCTTGTAGGAGGTCTTGTAGGAGGTCTTGTAGGAAGTCTTGTAGGAGGTCTTGCAGGAGATCTTGTAGGAGGTCTTGTGGGAGGTCTTGTAGGAGGTCTTGTATGAGATATTGTAAGAGGTCTTGTAGGAGGTCTTGTATGAGATCTTGTAGGAGGTCTTGTAGCAGGTCTTGTGGGAGGTTCTGTAGGATGTCTTGTAGGTCTTGGTGGAAGTCTTGTAGGAAGTTTTGTAAGAGGTCTTGTAGGAGGGCTTGTAGGATGTCTTGTAGGAGGTCCTGTAGGAGGTCTTGTAGGAGGTATTGTAGGAGATCTTGTAGGAGGTCTTGTAGGAGGTCTTGTAGGAAGTCTTGTAGGAGGTCTTGTAGGAGGTCTTGTAGGAGGTCCTGTAGGAGGTCTTGTAGGAGGTCTTGTAGGAGGTCTTGTAGGAGGTCTTGTAGGAAGTCTTGTAGGAGGTCTTGCAGGAGATCTTGAAGGAGGTCTTGTGGGAGGTCTTGTAGGAGGTCTTGTATGAGATCTTGTAGGAGGTCTTGTAGGAGGTCTTGTATGAGGTCTTGTTGGAGGTCTTGTAGGAGGTCTTGTGGGAGGCCCTATAGGATGTCTTGTAGGTCTTGGTGGAAGTCTTGTAGGAAGTTTTGTAAGAGGTCTTGTAGGAGGGCTTGTAGGAGGTTTTGTAAGAGGTTTTGTAAGAGGTCTTGTAGGAGGGCTTGTAGGTGGTCTTGTAGGAGATCTTGTATGAGGGATTGTAGGAGGTCTTGTATGAGGTCTTGTAGGAGGTATTGTAGGAGGTCTTGTAGGAGGTCTTGTTGGAGGTCTTGTAGGAGGTCTTGTAGGAAGTCTTGTAGATGGTCTTGTAGGAAGTCTTGTAGGTCTCGTAGGAGGTCTCGTAGGAGGTCTTGTAGGAAGTCTTGTAGGAGGTCTTGTAGGAGGTCTTGTAGGAGGTCTTGTAGGAGGTCTTGTTGGAGGTCTTGTAGAAGGTCTTGTAGGAGGTGTTGTAGGAGGTCTTGTAGGAGGTCTTGTAGATCTTGTAGGAGGTCTTGTAGGAAGTCTTGTAGTAGATCTTGTAGGGGGTCTTGTAGGGGTCTTGTACGGGGTCTTGTAGGAGGTATTGTAGGAAGTCTTGTAGGAGGTGTTGTAGGGGGTATTGTAGGAGGTCTTGTAGGAGGTCTTGTAGGAGGTCTTGTAGGAGGTCTTGTAGGAGGTCCTGTAGGAGGTCTTGTAGGAGGTCTTGTAGGAGGTCTTGTAGGAGGTCTTGTAGGGGGTCTTGTAGGAGGTCTTGTAGGAGGTCTTGTAGGAGGTCTTGTAGGAGGTCTTGTGGGAGGTCTTGTAGGAGGTCCTGTAGGAGGTCTTGTAGGAGGTCTTGTAGGGGGTCTTGTAGGGGGTCTTGTAGGAGGTATTGTAGGAGGTCTTGTAGGAGGTCTTGTAGGAGGTCTTGTAGGGGGTCTTGTAGGAGGTCTTGTAGGGGGTATTGTAGGGGGTCTTGTAGAGGGTATTGTAGGAAGTCTTGTAGGAGGTCTTGTAGGAGATCTTGTAGGAAGTCTTGTAGGGGGTCTTGTAGGGGGTCTTGTAGGAGGTATTGTAGGATGTATTGTAGGAGGTCTTGTAGGAGGTCTTGTAGGGGGTCTTGTAGGAGGTCTTGTAGGGGGTATTGTAGGGGGTCTTGTAGGGGGTATTGTAGGAAGTCTTGTAGGAAGTCTTGTAGGGGGTCTTGTAGCAGGTCTTGTAGGGGGTCTTGTAGGAGGTATTGTAGGAAGTCTCGTAGGAGGTCTTGTAGGAGGTCCTGTAGGAGGTGTTGTAGGAGGTCTTGTAGGAGGTCTTGTAGGAAGTCTTGTAGGAGATCTTGTAGGAGGTGTTGTAGGAGGTGTTGTAGGAGGTCTTGAAGGAAGTCTTGTAGGAGGTCTTGTAGGGGGTCTTGTAGGGGGTCTTGTAGGAGGTATTGTAGGAGGTCTTGTAGGGGGTCTTGTAGGAGGTCTTGTAGGAGGTCTTGTAGGGGGTATTGTAGGGGGTCTTGTAGGAGGTATTGTAGGAAGTCTTGTAGGAGGTCTTGTAGGAGATCTTGTAGGAGGTCTTGTAGGGGGTCTTGAATGAAGTCTTGTAGGGGGTCTTGTAGGTCTTGTAGGGGGTCTTGTAGGAGGTATTGTAGGAAGTCTCGTAGGAGGTCTTGTAGGGGGTCTTGTAGGAGGTCTTGTAGGGGGTATTGTAGGGGGTCTTGTAGGAGGTATTGTAGGAAGTCTTGTAGGAGGTCTTGTAGGAGATCTTGTAGGAGGTCTTGTAGGGGGTCTTGTAGGAAGTCTTGTAGGGGGGTCTTGTAGGAGGTCTTGTAGGGGGTCTTGTAGGAGGTATTGTAGGAAGTCTCGTAGGAGGTCTTGTAGGAGGTCCTGTAGGAGGTCGTGTAGGAGTTCTTGTAGTAGATCCTGTAGGCGGTCGTGTAGGAGGTATTGTAGGAAGTCTAGTAGGAGGTCTTGTAGGAGGTCCTGTAGGAGGTCCTGTAGGAGGTCCTGTAGGAGGTCGTGTAGGAGGTCTTGTAGGAGATCATGTAGGAGGTCCTGTAGGAGATCTTGTAGGAGGTATTGTAGGAAGTCTCGTAGGAGGTCCTGTAGGAGGTCGTGTAGGAGATCCTTTAGGAGGTCGTGTAGGAGATCCTGTAGGAGATCCTGTAGGAGATCCTGTAGGAGATCTTGTAGGAGATCCTGTAGGAGGTCCTGTAGGAGGTCGTGTAGGAGGTCTTGTAGGAGGTATTGTAGGAAGTCTCGTAGGAGGTCTTGTAGGGGGTCTTGTAGGAGGTCTTGTAGGGGGTCTTGTAGGAGGTATTGTAGGAGGTCTTGTAGGAGGTCCTGTAGGAGGTATTGTAGGAGATCCTGTAGGAGGTCCTGTAGGAGGTATTGTAGGAAGTCTCGTAGGAGGTCTTGTAGGAGGTCCTGTAGGAGGTCGTGTAGGAGGTCTTGTAGGAGGTCCTGTAGGAGGTCTTGTAGGGGGTCTCGTAGGAGGTCTTGTAGAAAATGTAGTTGTTGATTTTTTGCTAGTATTGTAGTAACTACAGTTGATTGTCATGTATGTAGGTTCATTTTTTATTCTGGCTGCTGTGTACAACATTGTATTGGTTTTGTTGTTCACCATGATCATTGTTGAATGTTTTCGTGTCTTTTATCATGTCGTTCATTGTATTGCCCATCAACTGGTTCGCTTTATATTAATTTGATCATGAAGTTGAAACTATATTGTTCTGATTCTTCTTGTTGCTAGTGTAACTTTAACAATTGGATTACAAAACAGTCAGGGGGAGTAACTTAAACTGAGCGTCAAACTCATCTTGTTATGTGATGAAAACAACAGCCAAAATAGGTCACTGTGGTAATGCAAAACAAACTGCGTGATAAAAAATAAACAAGCTGAAAGATTTGGAAGGTTCTGATAGATTGCTTTATGCATAGCAGTGAATAAACCTGCAGGTAGTTTGTGACTTTCATGTTAAGTATTTTTTCTTCTTGTAACAAAACCTAGGCTATATACCTTTTTTGAATTATTGGCATTACCATGAAGAGGTTGTGTAATGGGTTCATGGAGTAATTTAATTGTGCTCTGGAATGATGATAAACTATATTCAATGGCTCGTCACGTTATTTGTCATCTCAGGGAGACTTGTGTGTATCTCCGATAACTGTGAAGTTTGTTAGTTTATTCCATTTGCAATATTTTTATGGACAAATTATGGACAATCGTGACTACGGTTAAACGCCTAACCATATAAGATTTTCTTGTAAGGTGGCTGAGAACGACCATCCGGAAAAATACGCCGAATATCTACAAAGATAAAAAAGTAGGCTGCTGCCATCAGGACCCCTCGGGTCAGGGCCAAAGAAACTGAAGATGTAGTTCTTTTCCAGACATCGAAACGTCGTCACCCAATAAACCAAAAATTGTTATCCATAAGTAATTCATCAACATTTTCAAGTAATAAGAAATTGGCATACCAAATCACTTGGGGAAGGCTAAAGTCTGGGCCAGCGCTTAATTTCAACAACACAGATTTCTAACAAAGGGATGTACACCAGCATGTCAGCCAGAAATGAAGCGGAAAGTCTGAAATCTCATTCCCTTTTGAACATTGTCGCCCGCGCCATAAACGGGTAATCCAAGGCGGGCATCCAATATTTCAGATCGAAATAAATTTAGACGGTAGTAAGGTAGTCTGTACTCTGTATGAACGAAATATAGCCCACCCTCCCCACCCAAAAACAGCACCACACACACACGCACACACACGTACGGTAGGCCCTACATGTAGGTTGAAGTTATAAATGAAGCTGAAAGAAGCTATAGTTGCTTACTCTGATAATGTCCCTTCTCGGCCACCTTACTATTTTTTGTTATATGAAAACTGAAACCCGCTGATCCGTATCAGTTATCGGTTGTTGAACCACCAGACCATATATAGAGATTGTATACAGGTAAGAATCTGACACGTACCTGGGAGAGTATTGTAATTACCGCCGAGCCTGATGACGTCACATAGATGCACGGGAGAGTATTGTAATTAGCTAAACAACACACGTTTTTTAGACCTATACGTATATTTAGTGGCTTTTTGAGGTAGTAGACACCGTAGACTTTAGTATAATCACAACCTTCAGTAATGGTTAGTTCTCTCAGCGGTTTACTGGAATGTAACTATAACTGTCAGACACTGTGAAGGGACATGTGAAGAAAATATATATCTTATAATTAACCATGTTAGAATGGCATCTTACTTGCCAATTATAATATGCCGTATTACTTCAATCAGTCAAACTTTTACATACAACCAAATAGCAATGAAAAAGGCTACATATACATACGGTTCTTTTGGGGCAAGAAACGACCCTGGAAAGTTTGCTGACCTTTTAATAAAACTCAGCTTATAAGGAAGATATAAAAAAGTGAATGAATATCATGTCGTTCATTGTATTGCCCATCAACTGGTTCGCTTTACATTAATTTGATCATGAAGTTGAAACTATATTTTTCTGATTGTTCACTTTATTGTTCATAATATTTATCATGATGTTTTTCTCTTCTTGTTGCTAGTGTAACTTTAAGAATTGGATTGCAAAACAGTCAGGGGGAGTAACTTAAACTGAGCGTCAAACTCACCTTGTTATGTGATGTAAACAACAGCCAAAACAGGTCACTCTGGTAGTGCAAAACAAACTGCGTGATAAAAAATAAACAAGCCAAAAGATTTGGAAGGTTCTGGTAGATTGCTTTATGCATAACAGTGAATAAACCTGCAGGTAGTTTTAATTGTGACTTTCATGTTAAATATTTTTCTTCTTGTAACAAAACCTAGGCTATATACCTTTCTTGAATTATTGACATTACCATGAAGAGGTTGTGTAATGGGTTCACGGAGTTATTTACGTGTGCTCTGGAATGATGATAAACTATATTGAATGGCTCGTCACGTTATTTGTCATCTCAGGGAGACTTGTATGTATCTCCGATAACTGTGAAGTTTGTTAGTTTATTCCATTTGCAATATTTTTATGGACAAATTATGGGCAATCGTGACTAGGGTTAAACGCCTATCCATATACGATTTTCTTGTAAGGTGGCTGAGAACGACCATCCGGGAAAATACGCCGAATATTTACAAAGATAAAAAAGTAAGCTGTCGCCATCAGGACCCCTCGGGTCAGGGCCAAAAAAACTGAAGTTATAGTTCTTTGACAGACAATCAATTTTCTATAGGCTTCGTTTGCTTGGCATAGGCCTATTGAGCAACTGCGTGAAGTTGTGAGTGAAAAACTTTTTCAAATAATTTGTTTACACGGTACAATGGATAGATTTTCCCCCTGGCGGCAATGTAAAGAGGGGCATAACTTCAGTAAAGAACATCGGATCACGCTGATTTTCAATAGGCTTCTTGTTACTTGGTGTATTAAACAGACTTCTCGAGATGATTGTGTTTACATGGGCGTTTTTGGCTGACGTTAATGTAAGGGGAATAACTCTTAAAAAAACCTCTGATCGCACCAATTTCAATAGGTTCTAATAGACTTCCCGTGCTTGTCAAATTGAACAGCTGTGTGAAGATTCAAAGTTGTGAGTGAAACACTTTTTGAGATAATGTGTTTACACGGTACAATGGACAGACGAGCGACAGAGGCAACGACATTACCCTTTTGGCAAAATTACCTAAAAGCAGCTGAAACGAACATCTTTCTCTGAGAAAATATAAAACATTTTCAAATCTTTCAATGGCATTTAGATGTAGTTCTTACACCATTATCAAAGTCATTGACTTTGATAACGATGTAAGAACTACATCGAAACGTCGTCACCAAATAAACCAAGAAGTATTTCATCACCTTATTAAAACATTTTCAAGTAATAAGAAATTGGCATACCAGATCACTTGAGGGGAGGCTAAAGTCTGGGCCAGCTCTTAATTTCAACAACACAGATTTCTAACAAAGGGATGTACACCAGCATGTCAGTCAGAAATGAAGCGGAAAGCCTGAAATCCCATTCCCTTTTGAACATTGTCGCCCGCACCATAAACGGGTTATCCAAGGCGGGCATCCAATATTTCAGATCGAAATAAATGTGTACGGTAGCAAGGTAGTCTGTACTCTGTATGAACGAAATTTAAATAACCAGAGGCTTCAAACTTATTTAAGTTGGTGTCTTTATTGTAGTATGCCTTATCCTGAATATTACCGTTAGTGTTAACAGCCCCCAGCCCTCCCTCCCCACCCCAAAAACAGCACCAGACACAAAAACACGCACGCACACGTACTTGTAGGTTGAAGTTTCCCCTGAAAGAAGCTATAGTTGCTTACTCTGATAATGTCCCCTCTCGGCCACCTTACTATTTTTGTTATATGAAAACTGAAACCCGCTGATCCGTATCAGTTATCGGTTGTTGAACCACTAGAACATATATAGAGATTGTTTACAGGTAAGAATCTGAAACGTACCTGGGAGAGTATTGTAATTGGCTAAACAATACACGTTTGTTAGACCTATACGTATATTGGGTGGCTTTTTTAGGTTTATTTGGAGACATCGTAGACTTTAGTATAATCAAAACTTTCAGTAAGGGTTAGTTCTATCAGCGATTTACTGGAATGTAACTATAACTGTCAGACACGGTGAAGGGGCATGTGAACAAAATATATATCTTATAATTAACCGTGTTAGAATGGCATCTTACTTGCCAATTATAATATGCTGTATTACTTCAATCAGTCAAACTTTTACATACAACCAAATACCAACGAAAAAGGCTACATATACATACGGTTCTTTTGGGGCAAGAAACGACCCTGGGAAGTTTGTTGACCTTTTAATAAAACTCAGCTTATAAGGAAGATATAAAAAAGTGAATGAATCGGTTTGAGGTACAAATAAGATTTAGGTTTTAATTATATTAGTCCAATCACTAAAGCCCCTGTGTTGGATATACAGTCGAACTGTGCTGTGGTTTAGTTTACTTCCCCTCTACCCTTTCTATAACCATCAATGTTAACCCCCTACAACCCTACAGACGACACGTCGTCTTAAATGAACACATTGGACGCACGATGTATTATAAAAAACCATCAACCCACCTGCAAATGGTTCCATTTCTTCAATATCTGTACAATATATTTTCAGGTTATTTTCCAGGAAAAGTTTACATGATTTAGTTATATTTCATTTGGAACAAGATGTGCATGTATATTAGTACCAAATCCTTGCAAATTTTGCATCATATGACTCGAGTTCACAGAGCAGGTTTGATGGGTATTCCTGAAGTATGTCCAAATACAACTCAATTCCTTCATGTCACTCAAAGAATCTTCTAAATCTGTCCGGAAAGAATGTTATGTTTTCTTTCAGATACCATGGCTCGGTTACTTGTGGTTTTGTTCCTGACATCAACCCTGCTGGGGGTCAGTGAGGCGGCGAAATTCCTGTTGGTTACCTCCCCTACATTCAGTCACTGTGCCGAGGTAAGTGGTGTGGGTCATGGACTTCTAAACAAAGGTCATCAAGTCTACATTCTCCTCGGCTCTACCTTCAAACATAAAGACTGTTTTGAAAAAGGCAGAAATGGTTCCAGCAAAATACAACCGCTTTTCTTGGAGGATCCGCCTGAAATCACCCATTTTGAAGAACTAACAGGAAAAATAAGAGATTCAATTAATACTGGCGAAGAATTCTCCATGTTTCGACAAGTGGGCTTATTGAGAGAGATGTCTGAGACATTGTGTACCAATATGCTCTGGGATAAACAAGGAATAGACAATTTAAAGAAGGAAAACTTTGATATGATGATTATCGATACGTTTTACATTGGCTACTGTTATTTTTATATTCCGTTTTATTTGAATAAACCTTATGTAGCAGTTGGCACTTATTTCGAGGAGTCAACAACTGGTCGGCCATTTCTTCCAAGTATTGTTCCGGTGTACCTAACAAAATACACAGATTCAATGGACTTCTTCCAGAGAATGTCCAACGGTCTGTCAACTATTGGTATTTATCTGTTGTCAGTGTTCAGTCAAAAATCACAAGTTCTGCAAGAATATACTCCAGGTTGCAAAGTACGTGATTTGAGGAATTTAGTTACTGAATCTGAATTGTTCCTTCAAAACTATGACCCTATATTAAGTTATCCCGTGCCGACAATGCCAAATGAAGTTCTCATCGGAGGTATAGCTGCCAATCCGGCTAAACTGTTACCTCCAGCTCTTAATGACTATATTCAATCTTCCACACAGGATATTGTTCTTGTTACATTTGGTTCCAATATCGGAGACCTACCTGACAGAGTTGATGGAAATTTACAACGCGCTTTACAACGACTAAATGCATCTGTTATCTGGAGACATGGCAACGAAGGACAAGATATGAACATAAAGAAAATGAAATGGGTCCCTCAAAATGACATTCTTGCTCACCGGAAAACCAAAATGTTTGTTAGTCATTGTGGTAATAATGGTGTATTCGAAGCCCTTTATCACGGTGTTCCATTGCTTTGTATGGGAATTATGGTGGACCAATTTTTCAATGGCCGTAGAGTAGAACATTGGAATGCAGGGAAATCACTGCCCCTAATACGTTCTACTGAAGAAGAAATGTTTCAGGCAATGAACACCATCCTGACTGATCCAACCTATTCAAAAAATATGAAGAAAGCTTCCCAAATGTATCACAGTCAACCGATGACAGCCCGGGAAAGAGCTGCTTTCTGGATTGAACATGTTCTTAAATATGGAGGAAATCATTTGAGATCACAAGCCGTTAATATGTCTACCTTTACATACATGGGTTATGACATGATATTAGCTACGTTTTTGTTTGTTTTATTTTTTATCATTTTTTGTATGAAATGTTTTTCAGCAATTTATCTACGATGTTTTACCAATGTTGCTAAGGTTAAGATCAATTAGTCGACCTATTTTATCTGTGGGTATTTCTAATTTGATTACAATCGTGTTTCTCGCTTCCATATCCGAGAAACGTTTAGAACCATAAGAGGAATCAGGACTTGTATAAGGAGATTGTAAACGTTCCCAACCAACGGTGAACAGATTTCTCACCACATGAATGGTTAAATGGTTCGAAGTTCAAAGATCTTCCAGCGTGGAATGACGACCAAAAACCAATAGTTAAAATTTTCAACAGGTACATCTATTTTTTTTGTTTCTAACAATTTATTTTTGAAAATTAAAAAAAAAAATAGGATAGACTTACATTGTGTGCTTATTCTCAAATCCGTTTTCTTGACGCTATTTCCTTATGTTCAACATTGTATCAGATAAATTGGTGAGCGGAAATACTTCAGTATAGATAACATGATATATCAAACCAATCGTAACAAACAACTGTGCAATACTAGTATGCACGAGAGACAATAAGATAACAATAGCAAGTAGTTTTTTTCCAAATCGTTTGGATGACTTGATAGTCTGAAGTCTGAGTAATAGCAGGCCAACTGTTCCAAGCATTAACTTTTCGGAAGTTAATGTAAATTGACGATAACTTACCGACAGCTATACGAAAAAGGCTTTGCTAGTTAACATGCCATGGGTTTCAAATAATGAGTTTAGCAATGCCCAACAGTTCTGTCGAATGGCAGTATGTATGTGTTAAACTTCACCGATCTATAAGATTTGGCATTATTTTGAAAATCTAAACACGTGGCTGCTGACAGAAAAGAAACATAACTCTATCTTGCAGATCAATCTCAAGCGTTATAGCTAAGCATTTTGTGCGGAAAACAATTGGTTTCATAGATACCTTAAACCGTGAAGAACGAATGAGATTATCATAGCTAAGTAATGTAAAAGGCAATTTCATGAAATCCGTCCAAGGTAAAATTTGTCCCAACAGCTAAACATACTCGGTAGTTTATGCTTTAGTCACAATAAACTAAATGGTTACACGATTCTACGGGGACCCTTCAGGTTAAATTTCAAGTAAAAATATGGTAATGATAAAAACTTAAGACATCACCACGTCCTCAGTTGTTTTTTAACATTTTTTTACACTTGACGAAGACACCGGCACAGGTGTCGAAAGCTCGTGTTGTTCAAAAACAACTGAGGACGTGGTGATGTCTTAAGTTTTTATCATTAGTATGGAACCAACGTTTAAAGAGAGTTTCAAACATTTGGTGTTGGGAATGCCAGAAGAGACTGATAGAAATTGACTGCTGTCAATCTGTTTCATATTATGGCGGGCACATGTACTTTTATATGTTGTATACATGTATATCATTATGCTCAATACCCCTTATAAATGCGTTGTTGAAGTTGTTTTTCTTTTCTTTGATATATCCAAGGCCTTTGATCGAGTTTGGCACCAAGGCCTTCTTATAAAACTACAAAGAATGGGCATAAGTGACGACCTATTGAGATGGTTTGCAGATTACCTCAAAGACCGTCAACAAAGAGTTGTATTAAATAGTAGCTGTTCAAATCTTAAATTTTTATCGGCTGGTGTTCCCCAAGGATCTGTGCTTGGGCCACTACTCTTTTTGATTTACATCAACGATTTGCCTTGTCCTATTTTGAACAATGTAAGGCTATTTGCTGATGACACTTGTCTTTATATTTTATCGGATGATTTGCTTGATCCTGAAATAAAAAGGTCAATCAATGACGATTTACTTACAATTCAAAATTGGGCCAAACAATGGAAGGTCACTTTCAATGCCCAAAAAACTAAAATGTTGTTATGTTCCAGGCGCCGCGAATCTAGTGATATTGACATAGATTTCATGGGTAGGAAACTTAAAGCTTGTGAAACTCACAAGCACTTGGGCCTGACATTCAACAATCGAGCTAACTGGAACAACCACATAGAAAATTTAATTTCGGCTGCCCATTCAAAAATATCCCTCTTCAGAGGCATGAAATATCGGTTAAATAGGAAATCTTTAGAAATCATGTATAAATCTTTCATACGTCCCACCTTAGAATATTGCAGAATATCAAATAACTTTACTAGAAAATTTACAAAAAGAATGTCGAAGAATTATTACCGGTCTGACAAAAAGCGTGTCCAGTGCACTTCTTTACGAGGAAAGTGGTTTCCAAACTCTTGTAACTCGTCGAAAGATTCATCGCTTGAGAGCGTTTCACCGACTAGCCACTGACAGAAGCAGCCTTGACCTTTACAAAAACCTACCAGCACAAGTGTCAGACAGAAATCCATATCCTCAGCGCTCGAACCATAATTATACCACCTTCTTTTGTAAAACTGCAGCATTTAGCAAATCCTTTTTCCCTCAGACTATTCGAGATTTCAACAACCTTCCAGACAATATTAAATCCATAGGTAACCATTCAGAATTTATTTGTAAATTATCTCTTATTTTTCCTCTGTTGAAACCTCCATCATGGTACTATATCGGCGACCGCATCTCGAACATCCATCTCTGTCGCATGAGAAACGGCTGCAGTTCACTTAACGACGACCTATTTAACAACTTTTTAACTGATTCTACTAAATGTCTCTGCGGATCTCCTTCTGAGACGGCAGATGACTTCCTTCTCCACTGCCCACTATTCAACACTCCACGAGATGTACTATGTCGAAATATCCGGACCAATACATCCATTGATACCATAAGTACCACATCTCTCTTATACGGATCAGTGGATCTTAGTTCCACTGAAAATAGCATAATAACACAATCCGTTTGTACATACATTGCTAGTACAAAGCGATTCTCGTAGTCCTTCATATGTTGCTGAGTCTGACCATTAGTTACCCTTGTCCAGTTTGCCACAGTCCAACTATCCACCTACTTTATCAGTAAATATATGTACTTATGTGCCTACCTATTGTAATTGTATATATATGTTAAACAAATTATTCTGAAATTAATTTACCTACTATCTATGCATGTGTATATACATTATATATTTATTTATGATGGAAAAGTTAAGTTGTGAAGCTATCGGAAATATTCTTTCACAAAAACAATGTATTATATGAAAAGTACACAGTATAAGCCTTGGCTTAAAGTGTACATTTATAATCCAAATAAACATGTTTAAAAAAAAAAATAAAAAAATAATGCGTTACTGTGCACTGTTCTGTATGAATGTTCTGCATAATGAAATTTGTGTTATCATTATTGTAACTTATAAATATTCACGTATCGGCTGTTTTTGTTTATCTCTGTTGAAGTGCTAGACATGTCGTATATAACGCTAAAAGACTGGGTTTTTTTTTTAAGATTATAAACATTTAATAAATTATTGAAGCAGTCTTAAAGCGTTCTAATAGAATATTAATCGGATAACAAAAGGTTTGTTTATATGTTTTTCATTTTTGTTCATTTTATTTTTGCATTAACAGAACCACATTTGTATCTATAGGGAAATACAGTTTTAAGAAAAATCTCTGTCATTGACTCGAGTTACTTCATAGTTTCCGGACATAAATTTCTGAAGGAAAGAAATTCTGAAGATTGATTGATTGTATGTTTGGTGTTTTACATCGCACTCAAGATTATTTAACTTATATGGCGGCTTTGCCAGTTTTATTTTGGAAGGAAACCGGGCTCTATGTCTGGAGGAAACCCACGATCTTCCGCTGGTAGCTGGCAACTGAGTGGGATTCGAACCCGTAATCCCATTGGTGAAAGGCTGTTCGGATTGAGCGTCCAACGGTCTACCTTCTAAGCCACGGATGCCCCAAATTCCTAAAAAGGGAATTTCAAGAATTGAAACATGGTTTCCAAACCTACGCTGACCTAGCAAGCGAACTTAATTGGGAAATCCTGTTGAAGAGGTGAAATTTGTGACGAGGCGAAGTGCAGTTATCAGAAATGGCGTCAAACCAAGGGACCAGTGACAGTCACGACTTGGCAGGAGATCAAGCCTTCAAGGTATCCGTGATCAGCCGTACTAATGTGTCTCATCCTGTTTAGCCTACTTATTTGCCGGTCAGCCTTAACTTTCAGGAAATTCACAAGAAATAAACAAAGGATATTTTAAAACGGCATGAGAACTATCTTCAAAATGAAGCATGATATAAATTTGTGTTCAAGTGTTCACTTCAAATTAGAAACATTTCCCGACAAGTTTTGTCTTGTTAGGTCCGTGTAGCGCAAATGCAAGGTATGTAAGTCGGAAAGTAAATTTACTTGTGGTCGTAGTATTGATAGGTAGAAACTTAGATTAGACTGGAGAAGCGCATAGTCATTATGTAAAATGGGTAGACAAATAAGTTATGCCAAAACTAGAACAAATCCAATCTGTACAAAAATGCTGACCATTATCAAAGTCACCATCGAGAGTGAAATCATTTGAAATTTGCAAAGCTAAGTTGAATTTGTTCAATTTGACATTTAGAAGCTCTCGGAGCTTGCTTGCGGTGCGTTGTCCAAACATTTACAACATTGAACTGAATAGGGCTTCAGAACGCTTAGTGTAAGCTGTGTAACAACTCTTGACAAAAGCCTACGAATCTATGCTATGGGAAAGGGCAGAACTATCATATCTGCAATTCACTATGACACACTTCATACTGTATCACATCACCTGTTATGTTCTCTTGTAAATTGTGTTAAACGGCAATAAAAACTAGCACCATTTTCATCAAGCCAAACACAACTTTGTTAAACTCAAAGTGAAATAGCAAGACACAGCCAATATGAAAGAACGCGTGAAAAAGACCAAATAAGTGTAACGAGGACGTAAGGTAATTTTGCAGAATGGAAAGAGAAGGATATATCAGTATGTGTTTATTCTATATTATAAAAATGTGTATATTCAATTTATAAAAATGTGTATATTCTATCTTATAACAAGAGATCCCTTAAAGGGATCTTAACGCCCGCGTTCATCTATTCATATTCATAAAGATTGTTAATAACTGGATATAGGAATTGGGGCCTACATAAAAAATCTTATTCCAGGGAGATAACTTTTGTTGAGGAAAATTAAATTGTGAATTACAAAGTAAGCTCCCCTTGAAACTTTGGTTGAAAACAACATTGCCACCTGGTAGCCATCTTCAATATGCTAATGAAATGATAATGTGCGGTGCACAGCTAGAACTTAGAGGGATGATGTGTGTCATGTTTGGTTAAGATCAGGTCAGTAGTTTTCTTGGAATAATGATAATAAGTTTCATTTTCAAATTTGGTTAAAAAACAACATTGCTTCCTGGCGGCCATATTTGTTAAGCAAATGAGATGAAAATGTAGGGTGCACAACTAGATAATAGGGAGATAATGTGGGCCAAGTTTGGTCAAAATCAGACCAGTAGTTTTCTTGGAATAAAAATAACAAAAAAACAATATCGTCCTCCTGCAGCCATATTGAATATGCAAATGAGATGAAAATGAACAGTGCATAACTAATCCATAGGGTGATAATGTATGTTGAGTTTGATTAATGTCAGGTAATTTTCTTGGAATAAAGATAAAGAAAAACAACATCGCCCCCTGGCGGCCATATTGAATATGCAAATGAGATGGAAATGTACAGTACACAACAGGGCTATAGGGAGATAATGTGAGCCAAGTTTGGTGAAAATCGGACAGGTAGTTTTCTTGGAAAAAAGTCACAAAAAAATTATATCGCCCCCTGGCAGCCATATTGAATATGCAAATGAGATGAAAATGTACGGTGCACAACTAGACCATCGGGTGATGATGTATGTTGAGTTTGATTAAGATTGGACTCATAGTTTTCTTGCAATAAGCGTAACAAAGAAAAACAACATTGCCCCCTGGCTGCCATATTGAATATGCAAATGAGATGAAAATGTACGGTGCACAACTAGACCATCAGGTGAGATGATGTATGCTAAGTTTGATTAAGATTGTACAGGTAGTTTTCTTGGAATAAAGGTAACAAAGAAAAACAACATCGCCCCCTGGCGGCCATATTGAATATGCAAATGAGATGAAAATGTAGGATGCACAATTAGACTATATGGAGATAATGTGAGCCAAGTTTGGACCTAGACCGGCCCCCTGACTATATTCTGCGAGGAAACAGAAAACTTACCATTATTCTTACCAAACTACGACATTCCTGTAGCTCCTTGAACTCTCATTTATTTAGAGTTAATCTAGTAGAAAGTCCATCATGTGTTTGTGGTAGTTCTGATGAAAATTCCGATCATTTCTTTTTCCGTTGTCCTCTCTATGATCATATCAGAACAGAACTCTTGTCAAACTTACCAACCACATCCAACTTAAATGACATACTATTTGGTAATCCTATGCTAACAAATGCTCAAAATGAAGCTATCTTCGCTTCTGTTTTAAGATTCATACAAAACAGCTCAAGATTCCATGACTTCATTCAATAAACGTCAATATACCTAACATCTAGCTCATACGGTCGTCTCTGTTTCTTATACCTTGTATATTGGATATTGTACATTTATACCCCACTCATGCACTTATCCAAATGCTCTATTTCTTTTGTTTGCAAATTTTATGCAGTAATTAAGAATTGTATTATGTACTTCCTTTTCTTTGTATTATGATTTAAAAGTACGGAAAGGTGTAATCTAAGTTGTAAGAACTTGTCCCCCGATCCTTTTGCTTTGCTGCAATAAAATAAGTTTAAAACAATCAAACAAAGAAAAACAACATTGCCCCCTGTCTGCCATATTGAATATGCAAATGAGATGAAAATGTACGGTGCACAACTAGATCATCGGGTGAGATGATGTATGCTAAGTTTGATTAAGATTGGACAGGTAGTTTAATTGGAATAAAGGTAACAAAGAAAAACAACATCGCCCCCTGGCGGCCATATTGAATATGCAAATGAGATGAAAATGTGGGATGCACAACTAGACTATATGGAGATAATGTGAGCCAAGTTTGGTGAAAATCGGACTGGTAGTTTTCTTGGAATTAAGGTAACAAAAAAAAACAATATCGCCCCCTGGTGGCCATATTGAATATGCAAATGAGATGAAAATGTACGGTGCGCAACTAGACCACAGGGTGATGATGTATGTTAAGTTTGATTAAGATTGGACGGGTAGTTTTCTTGGAATAAAGGTAACAAAGAAAAAACAACATCGCCCCCTGGCGGCCATATTTTATATGCAAATGAGATGAAAATGTACGATGCACAATTAAACCATAGGGTGATGATGTATGTTAAGTTTGATTAAGATTGGACGGGTAGTTTTCTTGGAATAACGGTAACAAAGAAAAACAATATCGTCCCCTGGTGGCCATATTGAATATGCAAATGAGATGAAAATGTAGGATGCACAACTAGACCGTAGGGTGATGATGTATGTTGAGTTTGAAGAAGATTGGACTGATATTCTGCTTGGAATAAAGGTAACAAGCGAAAGTTTTCTTGCAATTAACGTAACAAATAAAAAGAACATCGCCCGCTGGCGGCCATATTTTATATGCAAATGAGATGAAAAATTACGGTGTACAACTAAACCATAGGGTGATGATGTATGTTAAGTTTGATTAAGATTAGACGGGTAGTTTTCTTGGAATAAAGGTAACAAAGAAAAACAACATCGCCCCCTTGTGGCCATATTGAATATGCAAATGACATGAAAATGTATGATGCACAACTAGACTATACGGAAATAATTTGAGCCAAGTTTGGTGAAAATCGGACAAGTAGTTTCCTTGGAATAAAGGTAACAAAAAAAAAAACAATATCGCTCCCTGGTGGCCATATTGAATATGCAAATGGGATGAAAATGTACGGTGCACAACTAGACCGTAGGGTGATGATGTATGTTGAGTTTGAATAAGATTGGACTGATAATCTGCTTGGAATAAAGGTAACAGCGAAAGTTTTCTTGCAATTAACGTAACAAAGAAAAACAACATCTCCCCCTGGCGGCCATATTGATTATGCAAATGAGATGAAAATGTACGGTGCACAACTAGACCATAGGGTGATGATGTATGTTAAGTTTGATTAAGATTGGACAGGTAGTTTTCTTGGAATAAAGGTAACAAAGAAAAACAACATCGCACCCTGGCGGCCATATTGAATATGCAAATGAGATGAAAATGTACGATGCACAACTAGACCATAGGGTGATGATGTATGTCAAGTTTGATTAAGATTGGACTGGTAGTTTTCTTGGAATAAAGGTAACAAGCCAAAAGTTAACGGACGGACGACGGACGACTGACGACGGACCACGGACCACGGAACACGGACCACGGAAAAGCGATTTGAATAGCCCTCCATCAGAATGGTGGCGGGCTAAAAATGTGTATATTCTATATTATAAAAATGTGTTTATTCTATTTTATAAAATATGTATATTATATATTATAAAAATGTGTATATTCTATATTATAAATCAATCCGAGAGATTTGAAACCCTGGAAAGCAGAGAAATAGCGTTTTCAAAACATCATGTCTCTGTTGCTGGCCGCTGAAATGAGGGACAAGTAAGAACATATCCCATAGTCAGATTGTTGTTGGGACTTATTAGTTAAAGTTTGGTTATTAGAGTCTAATTTGTAACACTGAATACCCAATTGTCGTGGTAGTCTTTCTGATTTGAAGCAAACGAATGTAATCGACATTACCATAAGTAAATAACTGAAATCAAACCATCTTAAAACTGTTATTATACAAGTCATTTATCCGGGTTTATCGTTTATTGAAATAACGGGTACCTATAACCAATCCGATTCTCATTTTCAAATCAGAAATAGAAAATGATGGGTAAAGTCCCTTACTATTTCTATCTAGGAAAAATACACAATTCTGCCTTTTTAAAATAACTTTTTAAAATTGTTATCATCTAATAAGAAATCAGACACATGGGCTGAGATGTTAAAAGATAGGCTATAACAGCAGACAAATTGTTATCATGTAATAAAAAATCAGACACATGGGCTGCAATGTTGAAAGATAGGCAATAACAACAGACACATAAATCAAACACATGGGCTGCAATGTTGAAAGATAGGCAATAACAACAGACACATGAATCAGACACAAGGGCTGCAATGTTGAAAGATAGGCAATAACAACAGACACATAAATCAGACACAAGGGCTGCAATGTTGAAAGATAGGCAATAACAACAGGCACATAAATCAGACACATGGGCTGCAATGTTGAAAGATAGGCAATAACAGCAGACACATAAATCAGACACATGGGCTGCAATGTTGAAAGATAGGCAATAACAACAAACACATTAATCAGACACATGGGCTGCAATGTTGGAAGATAGGCAATCACAGCAGACACATACATCAGACAAATGGGCTGCAATGTTGAAAGATAGGCAATAACAGCAGGCACATCCATCAGACACATGGGCTGCAATGTTGAAAGATAGGCAATAACAGCAGCCACATCCATCAGACACATGGGCTGCAATGTTGAAAGATAGGCAATAACAGCAGGCACATCAATCAGACACATGGGCTGTAATGTTGAAAGATAGGCAATAACAGCAAACACATTAATCAGACACATGGGCTGCAATGTTGAAAGATAGGCAATAACAACAGGCACATAAATCAGACACATGGGCTGCAATGTTGAAAAATAGGCAATGACAGCAAACATATTAATCAGACACATGGGCTGCAATGTTGAAAGATAGGCAATAACAGCAAACACATTAATCAGACACATGGGCTGCAATGTTGAAAGATAGGCAATGGCAGCAGGCACATCAATCAGACACATGGGCTGCAATGTTACAAGATAGGCAATAACAACAGGCACATCAATCAGACACATGGGCTGCAATGTTGAAAGATAGGCAATAACAGCAAACACATTAATCAGACACATGGGCTGCAATGTTGAAAGATAGGCAATGGCAGCAGGCACATCAATCAGACACATGGGCTGCAATGTTACAAGATAGGCAATAACAACAGGCACATCAATCAGACACATGGGCTTCAATGTTGAAAGATAGGCAATAACAGCAGGCACATAAAACAGACACATGGGCTGCAATGTTGGAAGATAGGCAATCACAGCAAACACATTAATCAGACACATGGGCTGCAATGTTGAAAGATAGGCAATAACAGCAAACACATTAATCAGACACATGGGCTGCAATGTTGAAAGATAGGCAATAACAGCAGACACATTAATCAGACACATGGGCTGCAATGTTGAAAGATAGGCAATAACAGCAAACACATTAATCAGACACATGGGCTGCAATGTTGGAAGATAGGCAATAACAGCAGGTACATCAATCAGACACATGGGCTGCAATGTTGAAAGATAGGCAATAACAGCAGACACATAAATCAGACACATGAGCTGCAATGTTGAAAGATAGGCAATAACAGCAAGCACATCAATCAGACACATGGGTTGGGTGGCTCAATTAGTAGAACATCCCGCTTAGTCCAAATATGAAATTGAAAAAACTTCTCATGTGAGTTTTAATCGATCGCCCAAGGTAGACACGTACCTCCCGAAAACCGTGATTTTCCTCTTTCATTTAACTTGGCATCGCAGTTATTAAAGTGAAATAACCTGTAATGCAACATAAACCCCCCCCCCCCCCCAAACCTCAATAAAAAGGTCTAACGAAAATGCATGTTCAATTTGGGATTTTATATCAGTTATATCAGCAAATCCCCAAGTTGTAAATAGTTTATAGGTTAAAAAAATTATTACCACTTCTTTACCATCCATTTCGATTGACAAACGGTGTCTTAGCACCAATACAATGCGTACTTATCTTGGGCATACTGATATTCCCAAACCAGTGGCTCGTGACCAGTTTACAGCTTCTATACGATAGTTAAGCCGTTTGGTCAGAAGATTTTGATTTCAGGCTTTTGTCCCGCTGGTTTGTTCCAGACAATAGAATGTCAATGATTCGACGGATTGGTGGAGTTTTATAACTGCATACAATCTTGTCGAGAAATTGTGACTGACCAGACCTGATCTCCTTGTCTCCAATCTTTCCAGTCTAAGAACTCTACATAAGCTTTAAAGGTGAGTAACTATATCTACAGTTAAAAGACAGTGCACGTTATATACAAATTACTTGATTGGTTACTCATCATTCTCCGTCACTGCGCATGTCATTGATGGGAGGTTAGAGAAATAAGACTAGCTTAAAATTCAAATCTTAACATAATACCAAAAACAACGTTTCAAACACGGCTTTTCTGAACTACTGCTGTTAAATATTGTCCAGTTTGTCAATCAGTGATTTACAGATAAGCAAACATTTGAAGTATTACATTGAGCTTTTGGGGTTGATCGTTTCCACCCTGAGTTTAGCCTAATATTTACAGTTCGTTTTTTGTTTTCAGACAAAATGACTCGATTTTTAGTGGTTTTGTTCCTGACACCAATCCTGCTGGGGGTCAGTGAGGCGGCCAAATTCCTGTTGGTTACCTCCCCTACATTCAGTCATTGTGCCGAGGTAAGTGGTGTGGGCCATGGTCTCCTAAACAAAGGTCATCAAGTCTACATTCTCATCGGCTCTACCTTCAAACATAAAGACTGTTTTGAAAAAGGTAGAAATGGTTCCAGAAAAATACAACCAATATTCCAAGACGATTCGCCCGATGTTGAACCCATAGATGAGCTAACGAAAATAATTGGAGAATCTATGAAGACTGGCAAAGAGTTTTCTTTGTTTGAACATGTGGGTTTAATCAAACAGATATACAAAACATTGTGTACGAATACGTTCTACGACCAAAAGGTGACCGATTACTTAAAGGGAGAAAACTTCGACATTTTTCTTTGGTTACTGTTATTTTTATCTGCCCGTTATATTGAACAAACCGTATGTTGGAGTTAGTTCATACTTCGAGGAGTCTGTAAGCGGCCGCCCGTTTTTACCAAGTGTTGTTCCTGCAACATTAACAACCTACACAGATTCGATGAACTTCGTCCAACGGATTGCTAACAGTTTGTCTTCGTTGGGAATCTACTTCTTATCCAGAGTTGGAGAAAACACCGAGGTTCGTGACAAGTATAGGCCTGGTTATTCTGTAGATGATTTCAGGAATTTAGTCTCAAGGTCTGAATTGTTCCTCCAAAACTATGACCCTATATTAAGTTATCCCGTGCCGACAATGCCAAATGAAGTTCTCATCGGAGGTATAGCTGCCAATCCGGCTAAACTGTTACCTCCAGCTCTTAGTGACTATATTCAATCTTCAACACAGGGTATCGTTCTTGTTACGTTTGGTTCTAACTCTATGGACTTGCCCTACGGAGTCGATCTAAATTTAAAACTTGCCTTGCAACGACTAAATGCGTCTGTTATCTGGAGACATGACAACGAAGGACAAGATATGAACATAAAGAAAATGAAATGGGTCCCTCAAAATGACATTCTTGCTCACCGGAAAACCAAAATGTTTGTTAGTCATTGTGGTAATAATGGTGTATTCGAACCTCTTTATCACGGTGTTCCATTGCTTTGTATGGGAATTATGGTGGACCAATTTTTCAATGGCCGTAGAGTAGAACATTGGAATGCAGGGAAATCACTGCCCCTAATACGTTCTACTGAAGAAGAAATGTTTCAGGCAATGAACACCATCCTGACTGATCCAACCTATTCAACAAATATGAAGAAAGCTTCCCAAATGTATCACAGTCAACCGATGACAGCCCGGGAAAGAGCTGCTTTCTGGATTGAACATGTTCTTAAATATGGAGGAAATCATTTGAGGTCACAATCCGTTAATATGTCAACTTTTACATACATGGGTTATGACATTATATTAGCTACGTTTTTATTTGCTTTATTTTTCATCATTTTTTGTATGAAATGTTTTTCAGCAATTTATCTACGATGTTTTACCAATGTTGCTAAGGTTAAGGTCAATTAGTCGACCTATTTTATCTGGGGGGATTTCTAATTTGATTAAAATCGTGTTTCTCGCTTCCATATCCGAGAAACGTTTAGAACAATAAGAGGAATCAGGGCTTGTATAAGGAGATTGTTATATTAACGTTCCCAACCAACGGTGAACAGATTTCTCACCACATGAATGGTTAAATGGTTCGAAGTTCAAAGATCTTTCAGCGTGGAATGACGACCAAAACCAATAGTTACAATTTTCAACAGGTACATCTATTTTTTTGTTTCTAACATTTCTAAAAAAAGGATAGACTTACATTGTGTGCTTATTCTCAAATCCGTTTTCTTGACGCTAATTCCTTATGTTCAACATTGTATCAGATAAATTGGAGAACGATTTGGAAAAAATGTACTTGCTATTGTTATCTTATTGTCTCTCGTGCATACTAGTATTGGAGTTGAAGTATGGATAACATGATATATCAAACCAATTGTTTCAAACAAACAACTCTACAAAACTAGTATGCACGAGAGACAATAAGATAACAATAGCAAGTACATTTTTTCCAAATCGTTTGGATGACTTGATAGTCTGAAGTCTGAGTAATAGCAGACCAACTGTTCCAAGCATTAACTTTTAGGAAGTTAATGTGAATTGACGATAACTTACCGACAGCTATACGAAAAAGGCTTTGCTAGTTAACATGCCATGGGTTTCAAATAATGAGTTTAGCAATGCCCAACAGTTCTGTCGAATGGCAGTATGTATGTGTTAAACTTCACCGATCAATAAGATTTGGCATTATTTAGAAAATCTGAACACGTGGCTGCTGACAGAAAAGAAACATAACTCTACCTTGCAGAACAATCTCAAGCCTTATAGCTAAACATTTTGTGCAGAAAACAATTTATTTCATATATATCTTCCAGCGTGGAATGACGACCAAGACCAATAGTTACAATTTTCAACAGGTAAATCTATTTTTTTTTTTTCTAACAATTTATTTTTGAAAATTAAACAAACAAATAGGATAGACTTACATTGTGTGCTTATTCTCAAATCCGTTTTCTTGACGCTATTTCCTTATGTTCAACATTGTATCAGATAAATTGGTGAGCGGAAATACTTCTGTATATATAACATAATATATTAAACCAATTGTTACAAACAAACAACTGTGCAATATTATAGTATGCACGAGAGACAATAAGATAACAATAGCAAGTGCATTTTTTCCAAATCGTTGGATGACTTGATAGTCTGAAGTCAGAGTTTTAGCAGATCAACTGTTCCAAGCATTAACTTTTCGGAAGTTAATGTAAATTGACGATAACTTACCGACAGCTACGAAAAAGGCTTTGTCAGTTAACATGCCATGGGTTTCAAATTGGCCTAATGTTCAAAAGTTATGTCGAATGGCAGTATATTTATGTGTTAAACTTCACCGATCTATAAGATTTGGCATTATTTAGAAAATCTAAACACGTGGCTGCTGACAGAAAAGAAACATAACTCTACCTTGCAGAACAATCTCAAGCCTTATAGCTAAGCATTTTGTGCAGAAAACAATTGATTTCATAGATACCTTAAACCGTGAAGAACGAATGAGATTATCATAGCTAAGTAATGTAAAGGGCAATTTCATGAAATCCGTCCAAGGTAAAATTTGTTCCAACAGCTAAACATACTCGGTAGTTTATGCTTTAGTCACAATAAACTAAATGGTTACACGATTCTACGGGGACCCTTCAGGTTAAATTTCAAGTAAAAATATGGTAATGATAAAAACTTAAGACATCACCACGTCCTCAGTTGTTTTTGAACATTTTGTTAAACTTGACGAAGACACCGGCACAGGTGTCGAAAGCTCGTGTTGTTCAAAAACAACTGAGGACGTCTTAAGTTTTTATCATTAGTATGGAACCCACGTTTACAGAGAGTTTCAAACATTTCTTAAAAATATGGTGTTGGGAATGCCAGAAGAGACTGATAGAAATTGACTGCTTTCAATCTGTTTCATATTATGGTGGGCACATGTACTTTTATATGTTGTATACATGTATATCATTATGCTCAATGCCCCTTATAAATGCGTTACTGTGCGCTGTTCTGTATGAATGTTCTGCATAATGAAATTTGTGTTATCATTATTGTAACTTATGATTATTCATGTATCGGCTGTTTTTGTTTATCTCTGTTGAAGTGCTAGACATGTCGTATATAACGCTAAAAGACTGGGTTTTTTTTTTTGAAGATTATAAACATTTAATCAATTATTGAAGCAGTCTTAAAGCTTTCTAATAGAATATTAATCTGATAAAAAAAATGTTTGTTTATATGTTTCTCATTTTTGTTCATTTTATTTTTGCATTCACAGAACCCCATTTGTATCTATAGGGAAATACAGTTTTAAGAAAAATCTCTGTCATTGACTCGAGTTACTTCGTAGTTTCCGGACATAAATTTCTGAAGAAAAGAAATTCCGAAGATTGATTGATTGATTGATTGTTTGGTGTTTTACATCGCACTCAAGATTATTTCACTTATATGGCGGCTTTGCCAGTTTTATTGTGGAAGGAAACCGGGCTCTATGTCCGGAGGACACCCACGATCTTCCGGTGGTAGCTAGCAACCATCCCACATAGGTCGTTCGAGTGAAAACCCAGTCAGAAATCTGTTGGGGTACTGAGTGGGATTCGAACCCGCGATCCCATTGGTGCAAGGCTGTTCGGATTGAGCGTCCAACGGTCTACCTACTGAGCCACGGAGGCCCCAAATTCTGAAGAAGAGAATTCAAGAATTGAAACATGGTTTCCAAACCTACGCTGACCTAGCAAGCGAACTTAATTGGGAAATCCTGTTGAAGAGGTGAAATTTGTGACGTTGCGAAGTGCAGGTATCAAAAATGGCGTCAAACCAAGGGGCCAGTGACAGTCACGAGAGATCATGGTATCCGTGGTAAGCAGCCTTAACTTTCTTAACTATTTCACAAGAAATAAACAAAGGATATTTTAAAACGGCATGGGAATTATCTTCAAAATGACGTATAATATAGATTTGTGTTCAAGTGTTCACACTAAATTAGAACATCTCCCGACAAGTTCTGTCTTGTTAGGCCAGTGTAGCGCAAAAGCAAGGTATGTAAGTCGGAAAGTAAATTTACTTGTGGTCGTAGTATTGATAGGTAGAAACTGAGTCAGTATGTAAAATGGGTAGACAAATAAGTTATGCCAAAACTAGAACAAATTCAATCTGTAAAAAAATGCTGACCATTATCAAAGTCACCATCGAGGGTGAAATCATTTGAAATTTGCAAAGCTAAGTTGAATTTTATTGTTATTTGTTCAATTTGGCATTTAGAAGCTCTCGAAGTCCAAACATTTACAACATTGAACTGAATAGGGCTTCAGAACGCTTAGTGTAAGCTGTGTAACAACTCTTGACAAAAGTTTACGAATCTATGCTATAGGAAAGGGCAGAACTATAATTTCTTTAATTCACTATGACACACTTCATACTGTATCACATCACCTGTTACTGTATGTTCTCTTGTAAATTGTGTTAAACGGCAATAAAAACTAGCATCATTTTCATCAAGGCAAACACAACTTTGTTAAACTCAAAGTGAAATAGCAAGACACAGCCAATATGAAAGAACGCGTTGAAAAGACCAAATAAGTGTTACGAGGACGTAAGGTAATTTTGCAGAATGGAAAGAGAAGGAGATATCAATATGTGTATATTCTATATTATAAAAATGCGTATATTCTATATTATAAAAATTTGTATATTCTATATGATAAAAATTTGTATATTCTATATTATAAAAATGTGCATATTCAATATTATAAAAATGTGTAGCCTATATTCTATATTATAAAAATGTGTATATTCTATATTATAAATCAATCCGAGAGATTTGAAACCCTGGAAAGCAGAGAAATAGCGTTTTCAAAACACCATGTCTCTGTTGCTGGCCGCTGAAATGAGGGACAAGTAAGAACATATCCCATAGTCAGATTGTTGTTGGGACTTATTAGTTATAGTTTGGTTATTTGAGTCTAATTTGTAACACTGAATACCCAATTGTCGTGGTAGTCTTTCTGATTTGAAGCAAACGAATGTAATCGACATTACCATAAGTAAATAACTGAAATCAAACCATCTTAAAACTGTTATTATACAAGTCATTTATCCGGGTTTATCGTTTATTGAAATAACGGGTACCTATAACCAATCCGATTCTCATTTTCAAATCAGAAATATAAAATTACTATTTCTGTCTAGGAAAAATACACAAATCTGCCTTTTTAAAATAACTTTTTAAAATTGTTATCATCTATAAGAAATCAGACACATGGGCTGAGATGTTAAAAGATAGGCTATAACAGCAGGCAAATTGTTATCATGTAATAAAAAATCAGACACATGGGCTGCAGTGTTAAAAGATAGGCTATAGCAACAGGCAAATTGTTACCATGTAATTAAAAATAAAACACATGGGCTGCAATGTTGGAAGATAGGCAATAACAGCAGGCACATAAATCAGACACGTGGGCTGCAATGTTGAAAGATAGGCAATAACAGCAGGCACATAAATCAGACACATGGGCTGCAATGTTGAAAGATATGCAATGGCAGCAGGCACATAAATCAGACACATGGGTTGCAATGTTGAAAGTAAGGCAATAACAGCAAACACATTAATCAGACACATGGGCTGCAATGTTGAAAGATAGGCAATAACAGCAAACACATTAATCAGACACATGGGCTGCAATGTTGAAAGATAGGCAATAACAGCAGTCACATCAATCAGACACATGGGCTGCAATGTTGAAAGATAGGCAATAACAGCAAACACATTAATCAGACACATGGGCTGCAATGTTGAAAGATAGGCAATAACAGCAAGCACATCAATCAGACACATGGGTTGGGTGGCTCAGTTAGTAGAACATCCCGCTTAGTCCAAAAATGAAATTGAAAAAACTTCTCATGTGAGTTTTAATCGATCGCCCAAGGTAGACACGTACCTCCCGAAAACCGTGATTTTCCTCTTCCATTTAACTTGGCATCGCAGTTATTAAAGTGAAATAACCTGTAATGCAACATAAAACACCCCCCCCCCCCCCAACCTCAATAAAAAGGTCTAACGAAAATGCATGTTCAATTTGGGATTTTATATCAGCAAATCCCCAAGTTCTAGATAGTTTGTAGGTTAAAAAACTAAATGATTACCACTTCTTTACCATCCATTTCGATTGACAAACGGTGTTTTAACACCAATACAATGCGTACTTATCTTGGGCCTACTGATATTCCCAAACCAGTGGCTCGTGACCAGTTTACAGCTTCTATAGTTAAGCCGTTTGGTCAGAAGATTTTGATTTCAGGCTTTTGTCCCGCTGGTTTGTGAAAGTGGGGTCACTGTTCCAGACAATAGAATGTCAAGGATTCGACGGAGTTTTATAACTGCATACAATCTTGTCGAGAAATTGTGACTGACCAGACCTGATCTCCTTGTCTCCAATCTTTCCAGTCTAAGAACTCTACATAAGCGTTAAAGGTAACTATATCTACATTTAAAAGACAGTGCATTATATACAAATTACTTGATTGGTTACATAATACCAAAAAACAGCATTTCAAGCACGCCTTTTCTCAACTACTGCTGTTAAATGTCAATCAGTGATTTTCAGATTAGCAAACATTTGAAGTATTGCATTGAGCTTTTGGGGTTGGTCGTTTCCACCCTGAGTTTAGCCTATTATTTACAGTTCGTTTTTTTGTTTTCAGTCAAAATGACTCGGTTTGGTGTGGTTCTGTTGTTGATACAAAGCCTCTTGGGGGTCAGTGAGGCGGCCAAATTCCTGTTGGTTACCTCCCCTACATTCAGTCACTGTGCCGAGGTAAGTGGTGTGGGTCATGGACTCCTAAACAAAGGTCATCAAGTCTACATTCTCATCGGCTCTACCTTCAAACATAAAGACTGTTTTGAAAAAGGTAGAAATGGTTCCAGAAAAATACAACCAATATTCCAAGACGATTCGCCAGATGTTGAACCCATAGATGAGCTAACGAAAATAATTGGAGAATCTATGAAGACTGGCAAAGAGTTTTCTTTGTTTGAACATTTGGGTTTAATCAAACAGATATACAAAACATTGTGTACGAATACGTTCTACGACCAAAAGGTGACCGATTACTTAAAGAGAGAAAACTTCGACATGTTGATTATTGACACATTTTTCTTTGGTTACTGTTATTTTTATCTGCCCGTTATATTGAACAAACCGTATGTTGGAGTTAGTTCATACTTCGAGGAGTCTGTAAGCGGCCGCCCGTTTTTACCAAGTGTTGTTCCTGCAACATTAACAACCTACACAGACTCGATGAACTTCGTCCAACGGATTGCTAACAGTTTATCTTCGTTGGGAATCTACTTCTTATCCAGAGTTGGAGAAAACACCGAGGTTCGTGACAAGTATACGCCTGGTTATTCTGTAGATGATTTCAGGAATTTAGTCTCAAGGTCTGAATTGTTCCTCCAAAACTATGACCCTATATTAAGTTATCCCGTGCCGACAATGCCAAATGAAGTTCTCATCGGAGGTATAGCAGCGAATCCAGGGAAACCGTTACCTCCAGCTCTTAGTGACTATATTCAATCTTCCAAGCAGGGTATCGTTCTTGTTACGTTTGGTTCGAACTCTATGGACTTGCCCTACGGAGTCGATCTAAATTTAAAACTTGCCTTGCAACGACTAAATGCGTCTGTTATCTGGAGACATGACAACGAAGGACAAGATATGAACATAAAGAAAATGAAATGGGTCCCTCAAAATGACATTCTTGCTCATCGGAAAACCAAAATGTTTGTTAGTCATTGTGGAAATAATGGTGTATTCGAAGCTCTTTATCACGGTGTTCCATTGCTTTGTATGGGAATTATGGTGGATCAATTTTTCAATGGCCGTAGAGTAGAACATTGGAATGCAGGGAAATCACTGCCCCTAATACGTTCTACTGAAGAAGAAATGTTTCAGGCAATGAACACCATCCTGACTGACCCAACCTATTCAACAAATATGAAGAAAGCTTCCCAAATGTATCACAGTCAACCGATGACAGCCCGGGAAAGAGCTGCTTTCTGGATTGAACATGTTCTTAAACACGGAGGAAATCATTTGAGGTCACAAGCCGTTAATATGTCAACTTTTACATACATGGGTTATGACATTATATTAGCTACGTTTTTGTTTGTTTTATTTTTTATCATTTTTTGTATGAAATGTTTTTCAGCAATTTATCTACGATGGTTTACCAATGTGTCTAAGGTCAAAGTCAATTAGTCGACCTATTTTATCTGTGGATATTTCTAATTTGATTACAATAGTTTTCTTCTTTCCATATCCGACAAACGCTTTGAACCATAAGAGGAATCAGGACTTGTATAAGGAGATTGTTATATTAACGTTCCCAACCAACGGTGAACAGATTTCTCACCACATGAATGGTTAAATGGTTCGAAGTTCAAAGATCTTCCAGCGTGGAATGACGACCAAAAACCAATAGTTAAAATTTTCAACAGGTACATCTATTTTTTTTTTGTTTCTAACAATTTATTTTTGAAAATAAAAAAAGACATTGGATAGACTTACATTGTGTGCTTATTCTCAAATCCGTTTTTTTTTTTGCGCTATTTCCTCATGTTCAACATTGTCTCAGATAAATTGGTGAGCGGAAATACTTCTGTATATATAACATGATATATCAAACCAATTATTACAAACGAACAACTGTGCAATACCAGTACGCATGAGAGACAATAGGATAACAATAGCAAGTACTTTTTTTCAAAATCGTTTGGATGACTTGATAGTCTGAAGTCAGAGTAATAGCAGACCAACTGTTCCAAGCATTAACTTTTCGGAAGTTAATGTAAATTGACGATAACTTACCGACAGCTACGAAAAAGGCTTTGCTAGTTAACATGCCATGGGTTTCAAATAATGAGTTAAGCAATGTTCAAAAGTTCTGTCGAATGGCAGTATATTTATGTGTTAAACTTCACCGATCTATAAGATTTGGCATTATTTAGAAAATCTAAACACGTGGCTGCTGACAGAAAAGAAACATAACTCTACCTTGCAGAACAATCTCAAGCGTTATAGCTAAGCATTTTGTGCGGACAACAATTGATTTCATAGATACCTTAAACCGTGAAGAACGAATGAGATTATCATAGCTAAGTAATGTAAAAGGCAATTTCATGAAATCCGTCTAAGGTAAAATTTGTCCCAACCGCTAAACATGCTCGGTAGTTTATGCTTTAGTCACAATAAACTAAATGGTTACACGATTCTACGGGGACCCTTCAGGTTAAATTTCAAGTAAAAATATGGTAATGATAAAAACTTAAGACATCACCACGTCCTCAGTTGTTTTTTAACATTTTGTTACACTTGACGAAGACACCGGCACAGGTGTCGAAAGCTCGTGTTGTTCAAAAACAACTGAGGACGTGGTGATGTCTTAAGTTTTTATCATTAGTATGGAACCCACGTTTTAAGAGAGTTTCAAACATTTGGTGTTGGGAATGCCAGAAGAGACTGATAGAAATTGACTGCTGTCAATCTGTTTCATATTATGGCGGGCACATGTACTTTTATATGTTGTATACATGTATATCATTATGCTCAATACCCCTTATAAATGCGTTACTGTGCACTGTTCTGTATGAATGTTCTGCATAATGAAATTTGTGTTATCATTATTGTAACTTATGAATATTCACGTATCGGCTGTTTTTGTTTATCTCTGTTAAAGTGCTAGACATGTCGTATATAACGCTAAAAGACTGGGTTTTTTTTTGAAGATTATAAACATTTAATCAATTATTGAAGCAGTCTTAAAGCTTTCTAATAGAATATTAATCTGATAAAAAAAAATGTTTGTTTATATGTTTTTCATTTTTGTTCATTTTATTTTTGCATTCACAGAACCACATTTGTATCTATAGGGAAATACAGTTTTAAGAAAAATCTCTGTCATTGACTCGAGTTACTTCATAGTTTCCGGACATAAATTTCTGAAGGAAAGAAGTTCTGAAGATTGATTGATTGATTGTTTGGTGTTTTACATCGCACTCAAGATTATTTAACTTATATGGCGGCTTTGCCAGTTTTATTTTGGAAGGAAACCGGGCTCTATGTCCGGAGGAAACCCACGATCTTCCGCTGGTAGCTGGCAACTGAGTGGGATTCGAACCCGTAATCCCATTGGTGAAAGGCTGTTCGGATTGAGCGTCCAACGGTCTACCTTCTAAGCCACGGATGCCCCAAATTCCTAAAAAGGGAATTTCAAGAATTGAAACATGGTTTCCAAACCTACGCTGACCTAGCAAGCGAACTTAATTGGGAAATCCTGTTGAAGAGGTGAAATTTGTGACGAGGCGAAGTGCAGTTATCAGAAATGGCATCAAACCAAGGGACCAGTGACAGTCACGACTTGGCAGGAGATCAAGCCTTCAAGGTATCCCTGATCAGCCGTACTAATGTGTCTCATCCTGTTTAGCCTACTTATTTGCCGGTCAGCCTTAACTTTCAGGAAATTCACAAGAAATAAACAAAGGATATTTTAAAACGGCATGAGAATTATCTTCAAAATGAAGCATGATATAGATTTGTGTTCAAGTGTTCACTTCAAATTAGAAACATTTCCCGACAAGTTTTGTCTTGTTAGGTCCGTGTAGCGCAAATGCAAGGTATGTAAGTCGGAAAGTAAATTTACTTGTGGTCGTAGTATTGATAGGTAGAAACTTAGATTAGACTGGAGAAGCGCGTAGTCATTATGTAAAATGTATGATGGCCGAGAAGGGACATCGCGTTTTACTTTCAAATCTTCCTTTAATCTTACTCACAAACACGATAAAAATGCGATGGTAAAGCGATGGTTAATATTTACCATCGCTTTACCATCGCGTTTCCATCGTGTTTGTGATTTTCTTTCAAAACCCAGTCCATAAAGTAAGTTACAGTGATAATCCTTTCAATCCTAATTTCTATCGCAAAATACGTATAGAACCAAGCTTTATTCAACTGAGAAACACGATAAAAACGCGATGATAAATATTTACCATCGCTTTACCATCGCATTTCCATAGTGTTTCTGAGATCAAAATATAGCCGGTTTAATAAGTAAAACGCAATGATATGTATTTTTCATCGTGTTTTATTTAGCAAGTGAGCCATTTCATAAAGTATAACACGAAAATAAATCTTGCTGTATTTTTCATCGCGTCTTAGATTTTGATTTAGCCTGGTTGAGTATGTATAACGCGATGTCCCTTCTCGGCCTCATAAGATTAAAATAATAAAAGTGTAACTCGGTGGAAATTGCAAAGTATTTCGCGGTGCAAATTCCGAAGCATTACGCAACGGTAATCATAAAGTAAGACGATATGGAATTCCAAAGTAAAACGCGATGGTAAAGCGATGGAAAATCCTTTCGCTCTTCCCCCACAAAAGAGCGCACAACTAATGAACTTTGATTTTCTGACGTATGATAAGTTAGACAGTAGTTCGTGGTTAGCAGCTCGTTATTCGAGAGGGAGCAGTCATTTTTCTCTCTGATATACCGATTGCCTTAATAATGCAGATAAAAAGGTTTAATTCACTACACATACTTACAAGGGCGTATACTATATACAGTAGTATCTTCATAGTATATTCATACTTCATATATTACCCACCAGGGAGCGCTTTTTGAATAACTGTCTGGATAACTGTCCGGTTTGTTATTCGCTTATTATTCAAGATAGAAAGTCCAAATTTGCTACACATACTAGTGATGACGTATACTATATAGCAGTAGCCTTAGTTTATAGATTACCCACCAGGGGGAGCTTTTTTGAATAACTGTCTGGTCTGTTATTCGCTTATTATTCAAGATAGAAAGTCCAAATTTGCTACACATACTAGCGGTGACGTATACTATATAGTAGTAGCTTTAATTTATGGATTACCCACCAGGGGGCGCTTTTTTGAATAACTGTCTGGTCTGTTATTCGCTTATTATTCAAGATTGAAAGTACAAATTTGCTACACATACTAACGATGACGTATACTATACCGCAGTAGCTTTAGTTTATGGATTATCCGTCAAGGGGCGCTTGTTTGAATAACTGTCTCGTCTGTTATTCGCTTAGTATTTATGATAGAAAGTCCAAATTTGCTACACGTACTAAGGATGACGTGTACTATATAGTATCAGCTTATTATTCAAGATAGAAAGTCCAAATTTGCTACACATTCTAGCGATGCCGTATACTACATAGTACTACCTTAATGCCCCAGTCACAAATCAGTTGCGATGCGTCGGCGATGGGTAAAACCCGGGAAATTTTAACGAAATCTTGAGACAGATCTCACGATTTTGCACCCGTCGGAGGCGCTAACCGGACGCCTGCGGCTTGTCGTAGATTTTTTAGGCATCGCCACAGTCGTCGCGGTCCCCAACTTTGAACTTAAAGTTTTAAGATTGCTCGCAAGATTTTTCACCCATTTTAGCCACCCAAGACACAATCTCCGATGACCTACGATGCCCTCCGATTAATCGTTGAAGTGACTGTTCTATGTACAACCAGATGAGGGATACCACGCTACAGTGTACAGGAAGAAATACAGATGCGAGGTCAGAAAACCCTCCTTTCCCCCCACATATACCCAGGGTGGGAGAAAATTAAAAGAAAAGACCCTCGAGGATATCGTCTCCGGTCGCCGCCGATGTAATCGGAGACGATCGGAGGCTAATCCCACAATTTTTCGACAAAACCGGTTCAAAATCCTTGAAAAAATCTCAGACAATGTGGCTGCTTCACTTTTATTAGGATTATTGATAGGATTGTTCAAGGATTCTTTATTTTCTACGACGACCCTCGGCCAAAACTAATCCGCGACAGATCGACGACATTGTGACTGGGCCATCAGTTGTATTGACCACGAACTCCATCGAGGCTGTAATAAAACATTGTAGATCTGTGTTCCTTCATCAGATTTATATTTCCGCGATGTGTCCGTGTTTGTATACATTGGTTAGCTGATAATCTCACCAAATGCAAAACCTGGGCTGCTGATCGCATGTACTAAACGTACAACGTTTGTTTTTTTAATTACTATTTTAATTACACGGGTGGTATTTGGTAAAAAAATAATATCAAATACAGGCATGATACGCCATAACCTGTCCGGGTTTTGCCAAATGAAGAGATTTTCAGCCTAATGCATTCATAAACACAGGAATTAAGAGAAGAAAGACAATGCATGTAGAAAAATATTATTCCAGACGTTGAAATATATAATTACTAGTTACTGTCAGAAGTTTACTGATGATTACCTGAATACTTTAAATGAATCCTTATAATTAATCGTTTTTAACCGGTAAGCTATAGACTGTCGTTAGTTTACGTTTTGTGAAATTTTCCAAGGATAAATTATCACTGTCAGGATAAGTTTATGTGGAAGTCCGAGATATCAATTGAAAGACAAGATTAGAGAAGCGAGAGTGCGTCAAAGTCTGGCTTTTTTTTAGGACGTTTTCTCGTTGTTCCTGCGTTTATGATGATAACTAGAGGAAAATCTCCAAACTTGGAAAACATCGGCTGCTTGTGATGTGTACCAACATTCATTAAAGTATTTAATGCTTAGCTTTTTAGTTATTCGTGATGAAACAGGAGAGGGCGATTTGTTGTCCACACGATATGGTTTTATATCAGATCCCATGCAAATGGTTGATATTGTTGATTTATGGTTTTGTCGTTGATTTCAAAGTATTTAAAAGTTAATATATTGATCTGATGGTTGATATTTGAAGTGGTTTTGTAATTGATAACTGATATAACATTTTAACAGCGTTGCAAAATGATCACCATTGCAATGATAGATTTGGGACTTGCAAAAGCAAAAGAAGGCTGATGATCACATGTACTAAACGTGAAGCGTTTGATTATTAATTATTCTTTGTAATTACACAAGTGGTATATTGGGTAGAAAATTGAACAAAAAAAGAGATGGCACCACTAAGGCTCTCAGAAATTTGATACGCCATAACCTGTCATTTTTTGTTGGCCAAATGAGATTTTCAGTTTAATGCATTCATAATCACAGGAACTGGAAGGACAAAAAAATGCAAGTAGAAAAATATGATGGCAAACTTTGAAATACAATTACTAGTTACTGTCAGAAGTTTACTGAGGATTTTTGAAGTGGTTTTGCAATGGCAACCAATATAACGTCTTAACAATGTTGCTAAATGGTCACCATAGTAATGTTAGATTTAGGGTTTTTCGTTTGCCTTAACTCGGGGATTACGAAATGGTTACCATGGCAATGTAAACTTTTTTTCAACGTTTTTGAGTGGTTGAAAATTGTTCATGAAATTTCACAGATTTACCAGAAAGTAAAAAGACTAGCTGTGCACTTCTATCTGAATTAAAGTTATATTAAAAAAATGTATTTGTCTTGTGCCCAGCCCTTTACATTGAGCACAGTGGAACATAGCTTTGATTTGTACCTATTTCATAATTTCAAAAAGTTAATACTGGGTAAAAACTATCGGCCTAAGCCGCCTAAGCATTCGGACTTTCTATCTTGAATAATAAGCGAATAGCAGACTAGACAGTTATTCAGACAGTTATTCAAATAAAGCGCCCCCTGGTGGGTAATCCATAAGCTAAAGCCACTACAGCATAGTATACGTCATCGTTTGTATGTGTAGCAAATTTGGACTTTCTATCTTGAATAATAAGCGAATAACAGACCAGACAGTTATTCAGACAGTTATTCAAAAAAGCGCCCCCTGGTGGGTAATACATAAGCTAAAGCCACTACGGCATAGTATACGTCATCGTTTGTATGTGTAGCAAATTTGGACTTTCTATCTTGAATAATAAGCGAATAACAGACCAGACAGTTATTCAGACAGTTATTCAAGAAAAGCGCCCCCTGGCGGGTAATCTATTAAGTAAAGATACTACTGTATATAGTATACGCCCTTGTAAGTATGTGTAGTGAATTAAACCTTTTTATCTGCATTAATAAGCCAATTGGTATATCAGTAAGAAAAATAACTACTCCCTCTCGAATAACGAACTGCTAACCACGAACTCCTGTCTAACTTATCATACGTCATTTGCTGCCGGCAAAGCCAAGAGCTCTTCTTTTTTGGAGGCGAGAAAGGATTTTCCATCGCTTTACCATCGCGTTTTACTTTGGAATTTGCTCTTCTTTTTTAAAGGCGAGAAAGGATTTTCCATCGCTTTACCATCGCGTTTTACTTTGGAATTTGCTCTTCTTTTTTAAAGGCGAGAAAGGATTTTCCATCGCGTTTTACTTTGGAATTTCCATTTGGAGACACTTTTATTATTTTAATCTTATCAGGCCGAGAAGGGACATCGCGTTATATATAATCAACCAGGCTAAATCAAAATCTAAGACGCGATGAAAAATACAGCAAGCTTTATTTTCGTGTTATACTTTATGAAATGGCTCACTTGCTATGTATAACACGATGAAAAATACTTTTCGTTGCGTTTTACTTACTAAGCCGCATATATTTTGATCTCAGAAACGCTATGGTAAAGCGATGGTAGGCCTATATATTTACCATCGCTTTATCATCGCGTTTCCATCGTGTTTGTGGCTTATCCTAAAAAGAGAATTTGTAAAATAAAATGCAACGGTAATCCCATAAAAAGTCTTTTTTGTCGCATAGTGCAAGTGAAATTAGACTTTATTGGACTCAGAAATACTATGGAAATGCGATGGTAAAGCGATGGTCGCGACCATCGCATTTCCATAGTGTTTCTGAGATCAAAATGTAGGCGGTTTAGTAAGTAAAACGCGATGAAAAGTATTTTTCATCGTGTTTTACATAGGAAATGAGCCAATTTCATAAAGTATAACACGCAAATAAATCTTGCTATCTTTTTCATCGCGTCTTAGATTTCGATTTAGCCTGGTTGAGTATCTATAACGCGATGTCCCTTCTCGGCCATCATACATTTGAATGGCCACGTTCTCCCTGAAGTTTTTGCGTTATGTCATACACAAATAAATTAAATCGGTCTCCGAGGATTTTAACTGTGTACGCATTGCACCAGCCACCAGGATAAAAAAAGTGACGAAAGAAATTGTTTTTCACTGGATCATTGTATGGAGATTACACTTAGTGCTAGTTACGCGTAGTGGTCCGATTCTCCGAAACCAGCGGTTCACACGACACAACGAAAGATCGACAATGACGTTTTAAAATTTTGATTTAAAGTGGTAAACCGATTCTCTGTTGAAACAATCTACTTTTCACTGTTTTACCGGGTCATTCAATTAGTTACACGCAGTGGTCCGATTTCTCTAAAGCCATGATGCAGATCACACAACGCTGTCAACAGACGATCGAAAGTTTTGTTTTAACCCTTGTTTTACGGTTTAAATTAATTATCTTAATGCTGAATATGACTGTGAAAGCTTCATATTCACATTCAAATTCTATGCACTGTTGTACTTATTCATGTCAATAACATCAAATCAGAACTTGAATCCGGTGTCAAACATAATTTTTTGTGACTCCCCCTTCTTGAATGTATGACCTAGAAATAATCGTAAGGTGACTGTATCAAGGAAAATTGACGGTTTAGCTAATCCTAGAAGCCAATATGACCTTACTGATTCGGAATGTCTTGCTCTTAGTAAGCTAAGGGGAAATAAAAAAAATAACTTATTAAACCTGCTGATAAAGGCTCGGCAACAGTTATTATGTCTAGACAGGATTATATTGAAGGGGTACAACGACAATTAAACAATCTGAAATCCTTATTACTAAAAACTTGTTACAAGTCTCAGGTTTTAGATTCTATAGAAACTGTAGTTCTTCAGATTTGCGAGAAGGTGGTGTTTTAGATGTCAATGGCTTGCAAATTTCAATACATGTGTTTTATTATTATTAAATTAGATAACTACCAATTGCTTCCTGTGTTTCTTTCGATCTTTCTATAGTTGCGATTTCTTTACCCTCACAGCCTCTGTTCGACATTTATTCACTTCTTCAACACCATAGTCTACTTTGTCAATGCAACTCTGCCCTAAGTGTGGTATGTAACATTTGATTCTATTTTATTATCCCAACGTGATAATAAATCGAGATGTCGACCACCACACACGCCCATACTTGTAAAAGTGAGTAAATATTGAGCTCGGACTACCTCATATGTTGTTTTTTACTAGTTTACCAAACTAACCAGGTTTCCAAGAACGTTATTTAGCCTACATTCTCTCTGCAGAGATTTTGCTCGGATTTTTTATTAATACTTCTCTTAGTTTGTTACTATCAACATACCGAGAGATTTACAACAGGGAACGAAACAGATTCAAGCTGATGTAATTCAACAATGGCAAACATGAATTACTCTCCGTTACATTTACCTGTATCTGCTGCGCCATGTTTAAAGAAACGGCAAGGTTGTACTCTAGATCTACTACAAGGAACATGTTTACTTCTCGATGGGTTCTTCAAGTTCACACTGGGAACGAGCATTGAAAAGGGAATTTTGTCGAAAGCTACAAATCTTAAATTACAATTGGAAAACCATACCATCATATACGCAACACAATATTTTGATAACAGTTTCAAAAAACTGTAAATTTACATTCAGAGTTTAATAGCAGCAAACAAAATATAAACTAATCAGGAGATGACACAAAGGTTGAAGAGGAAGGGAACGTTATTTTCTACATTCTATTGAGGAATAGGATCAGGTTTAAGATATGGTCACTTCGTCTTGAAAGGGATTGATTGGTTGGTGTTTTACCCTGCACTCAAGTGTATTTCACTTATATGGCTTTAGTGAGGGAGGAAACCGGACTCTTTGTCCGGAGGAAATCCCCGACCTTCGGCGAGTACTTGGCAACTCTTTCACATACGGCGACCAAATGAAAAATCCACAAAGGATTTTTTTCAATGTTTACTTGGGATAAAGCCCGGTATACACTGAGAGTTTTGCTGCGAACGACCCGTCCCGACTGGAACATCGCGTCGCGTCGGAGAGAAAAAGTGTAGTGTATACTAGTCCACGACGCAAATCGGTGTCAGTCGGCTTCAGTTGCGCCGGTTCGGGAGTGATCTGGACGTGCTAAGCCCGGTATACACTGAGAGCTTTGCTGCGACCCGACCTGACTGTACCCTTGAGTTGCGTCGCGTCGTAGATCGGTATACACTGCATACAATTGAAGTCATTAAGAGACAAGAAATTTGGAACTCTCTAGCAGAAAAGGGTACAAAGAAAGACGCTTAAGTTTCTGATTGGCCTACTGATTCAGACTCTCTAGGACGATCGTCGCAAGAGTGGATACACTGTCTGACCAGACCCGACTCAACCCGATTCTTAACAATATATCTGGCACGTCCAGATCACTTCCGACCCGACGCAACTGAAGCCGACTGACACCGATTTGCGTCGTGGACTGGTATACACTACACTTTTTCTCTGCGACGCGACACGATTTTCCGGTTGGGTCGGGTCGGGTCGCAGCAAAACTCTCAGTGTATACCGGGCTCTAGATATTTGATCAAGAATCGGGTTGAGTCGGGTCTGGTCAGACAGTGTATCCACTCTTGCGACGATCGTCGTAGAGGGTCTGAATCAGTAGGCCAATCAGAAACTTTACTACAATCTCGTGACGTCAAACAAGCGCCTTTTTTGTACCTTTTTCTGCTAGAGAGTTCCGAACGTCATGTCTCCCAATGACTTCAGTTGTGTGCAGTGCAATGAACTATATGCGTGGAATGGACACGTCTCATTGGCTGGTTTGGATCGGACTTTGTAAAATGTGCCGCCATTGACAGTTGATAAGCGCGTGCAGAACAGATCTGGATGGACGCTCCACTATCTCCTGGTAATGGCGGCATTCGAAGCATATCAAGCACCACGTGACCTCCGTTCCACGCATATAGTTAATTGGTGCAGTGTATACCGGTCTACGACGCGACGCAACTCAAGCCGACTGAACCCGACTCGAGTCGGGTACAGTCGCGTCGGGTCGGGTCGGGTCGCAGCAAAACTCTCAGTGTATACCGGGCTTGTACCAATGGACATTACGTATACCGATGTACATCAAATGGAACGATGACCATAGCCATTCGTACAGCCTGTACGGTAAATGTATCACATTAGTTTTTAGAGACTAGTGATTAATTAACTTTTATTTTTGAAGATTTTACACAACACCGTCGATACATTGCTGTTGAACATTTCCATAAAAGCCAAAGAAAAAACACAAGGGAGCAACAAACAGCACAGACAATGTCATAACCCATGTATGTGAAAGTGGACATATTAACGGCTTGTGACCTCAAATGATTTCCTCCATATTTAAGAACATGTTCAATCCAGAAAGCAGCTCTTTCACGGGCTGTCATCGGTTGACTGTGATACATTTGGGAAGCTTTCTTCATATTTGTTGAATAGGTTGGATCAGTGAGGATGGTGTTCATTGCCTGAAACATTTCTTCTTCAGTAGAACGTATTAGGGGCAGTGATTTCCCTGCATTCCAATGTTCTACTCTACGGCCATTGAAAAATTGGTCCACCATAACGGCTAAACATAACAGGGGAACTCCATGATATAGAGATTCGAATACACCATTATTACCACAATGACTAACAAACATTTTGGTTTTCCGGTGAGCAAGAATGTCATTTTGAGGGACCCATTTCATTTTCTTTATGTTCATATCTTGTCCTTCGTTGCCATGTCTCCAGATAACAGATGCATTTAGTCGTTGTAAAGCGCGTTGTAAATTTCCATCAACTCTGTCAGGTAGGTCTCCGATATTGGAACCAAATGTAACAAGAACAATATCCTGTGTGGAAGATTGAATATAGTCATTAAGAGCTGGAGGTAACAGTTTAGCCGGATTGGCAGCTATACCTCCGATGAGAACTTCATTTGGCATTGTCGGCACGGGATAACTTAATATAGGGTCATAGTTTTGGAGGAACAATTCAGACCTTGAGGCTAAATTCCTGAAATCATCTACAGAATAACCAGGCGTATACTTGTCACGAACCTCGGTGTTTTCTCCAACTCTGGATAAGAAGTAGATTCCAAACAAAGATACACTGTTAGCAATCCGTTGGACGAAGTTCATGGAGTCTGTGTAGGTTGTTAAAGGCGCCGGAACAACACTTGGTAAAAACGGGCGGCCGCTTACAGGCTCCTCGAAGTGTGAACTAACTCCGACATATGGTTTGTTCAATATAACGGGCAGATAAAAATAACAGTAACCAAAGAAAAATGTGTCAATAATCAACATGTCGAAGTTCTCTCTCTTTAAGTTATTGATAGTTGTGTTGTCGTTAAACATATTTGTACAAAGAGTTTCAGACATGAGTTTTATTAAACCCAAGTCACGAAATATGGAAAATTCTTGACCACTTTTAATCGAGTCTCCGATTTTTGCTGTAAGCTCATAGACAGGAGTGACGTCCGGAGAATCTTCACGAAATATGGGCTGTATTTTATTCGTACCATTTCTACCTTTATCAAAACAGTCTTTATGTTTGAAGGTAGAGCCGATGAGAATGTAGACTTGATGACCTTTGTTTAGGAGACCATGGCCCACACCACTTACCTCGGCACAATGACTGAATGTAGGGGAGGTAACCAACAGGAATTTCGCCGCCTCATTGACCCCCAGCAGGATTGGTGTCAGGAACAAAACCACACCAAACCGAGTCATTGTAACTGAAAAGAAAAGAAAGTATTGCACAAAGTTGTTCATAAAACTTTTAAAAAACAAGAGATCCCTTTGCGTTCATCTATTCATATTAAATTGATTGATTGATTGTTTGGTGTTTTACGCTGCGCTCAAGATTATTTCACTTATATGGCGGTGTTGCCAGTTTTATTGTGGGAGGAAACCGGGCTCTATGTACAGTACACAACAGGGCTATAGGGAGATAATGTGAGCCAAGTTTGGTGAAAATCGGACTGGTAGTTTTCTTGGAAAAAAGTAACAAAAAAAACAATATCGCCCCCGGGTGGCCATATTGAATATGCAAAATGAGATGAAAATGTACGGTGCACAACTAGAACGTAGGGTGATGATGTACGTTGAGTTTGATTAAGATTGGACTGATAGTTTTCTTGGAATAAAGGTAACAAGCAAAAGTTTTCTTGCAATAAACGTAACAAAGAAAAACAAAATCTCCCCCTGGCGGCCATATTGATTATGCAAATGAGATGAAAATGTACGATGCACAACAAGGCCATAGGGTGATGATGTATGTTAAGTTTGATTAAGATTGGACAGGTAGTTTTCTTGGAAAAAAGGTAACAAAGAAAAACAACATCGCCCCCTGGTGGCCATATTGAATATGCAAATGAGATGAAACTGTACGATGCACAACTAGACTATATGGAGATAATGTCAGCCAAGTTTGATGAAAATCGGACTAGTAGTTTCCTTGGAATAAAGGTAACAAAAAACAAGAGTTTTAGTAAACTCAACATACGCCCGCCGTGGCAAAGTCGAACCGCTACGATTAACAACTTTACATTTAATATAACATTTGTTTTAATTTCATCAATTGAAATTTCTTGTTCACATTAGAAGTTTTTCTTTTCTGAATTTGATGAAGCTGCAACTAAATACCAATACGTTTATAGTACACATATGTAAATTCAATTACATTTTAATTGCAAAAACTGAAATATTGTGGTTGTTTTGGCATTGCTATTATGTTCCATAATTGGGAAGGAGCAATCTATGCAATAGCTTAAAGTTCTTTTAACAGTTTTGACTTGGACACTGTTCTATTGGACTTGGCTGTAATAGTTTTAGTACAAAGCAAACAAACTTCAGGCTGACCACTGATACAATGGTGTGTAAATATACAAACCTTGTGAGTCAACTTCAGGGATGTCCACTTATCTCTATTTAAACAGCCACTCTGATAAATACCAGATGGGCAATAAAGCTGTGAAAAAATTTCTTTTTTTGTTATTGTAGTGCACATTAAACTATCCAAGAAAACAGTCTCAGAATGTATAAATTAACTGGCTTCCAGTATTACTCTGGACCAAGTGTACTAAAAAAAGCATTGATATATATCAATGTATATATATTAAACATCAGGTACACATTTCTGATAAAAAAAAAAACTCTTGAAAACACAAAAAAAATATGTGGACCCAAATCGTATTTGGTATGCGACACATCATCTACCTACATGTATAAGGTATATATACTCTAAAAGAATTGTAAAGATTATATCAAAACGAAAGAAGTTCTGGAGCCGAAAGGGAATATTACATAATCCAATATGGCTGCCATATTATGCAACAGGTGATGTCAGAATTGGTATGTGAAACACCGTCTGCCCATAAGGTATATACTCTGAAAAAAATGGTGAAGATCGGATCAAAACTTTAGAAGTTATAGAGCGGAAAGGAATATTACATAATCCTATATGGTTGCCATATTATGCAACGGTTGAAGTCAGAAATGGTACATGACACACCGTATGCCCACAAGGTATATACTCTGAAAAAATTGTCAAGGTCGGATCAAAACTCTTCAAGTTATGGAGCGAAAGGGAACGAAGATATAGACTAAGACAGAATATTATATAATCCAATGTAGAAGTCATATTATGCAATCGACAATGTCCTAAATGGTTCATGACACACCTTCTACCCCTAAACTATATGTTGTAAAACAAATTATAAAGATCGGATCAAATCTCTTCAAGTTATAGAGCGGAAGGGAACGAAGATATAGACTAAGACAGAGTATTACATAATCCAATGTAGAAGCCATATTATGCAATGGACAATGTTCTTAATGGTTCATGACACACCTTCTACCCCTAAAGTATATGTTGTAAAAAAAATTGTACAGATCGGATCAAAACTCTTCAAGTTATGGAGCGGAAGGGAACGAAGATATGGATTAAGACAGAATACTACATAATCCAATGTAGAAGCCACATTATGCAATCGCCGATGTCATAAATGGTTCATGACACACCTTCTACCCACAAGGTATATGTTGTGAAAGAATTGTAAAGATTAGATCAAAACTCTTCAAGTTATGGGGCGGAAGGGAATCCGGGACGGACGGCCGGACGGACGGACGGCGCTGGTGATACCATAATACGACCGACTTTTTTTAAGTCGGGCGTATAAAAACAATATCACCCCCTGGTGGCCATATTGAATATGCAAATGAGATGAAAATGTACGGTGTACAACTAGACCGTAGAGTGATGATGTATGTTGAGTTTGATTAAGATTGGACTAATATTTTTCTTGGAATAAAGGTAACTACCGAAAGTTTTCTTGCAATAAACGTAACAAAGAAAAACAACATCTCCCCCTGGCGGCCATATTGTTTATGCAAATGAGATGAAAATGTACGATGCACAACTAGATCATAAGGTGATGATGTATGTTAAGTTTGATTAAGATTGGACAGGTAGTTTTCTTGGAATAAAGGTAACAAAGAAAAACAACATCGCCCCCTGGTGGCCATATTGAATATGCAAATGAGATGAAACTGTACGATGCACAACTAGACTATATGGAGATAATGTCAGCCAAGTTTGATGAAAATAGAACTAGTAGTTTCCTTGCAATAAAGGTAACAAAAAAAACAATATCGCCCCCTGGTGGCCATATTGAATATGCAAATGAGATGAAAATGTACGGTATACAACTAGACCGTAGGGTGATGATGCATGTTAAGTTTGATTGAGATTGGGCTAATAGTTTTCTTGGAATAAAGGTAAATACCGAAAGTTTTCTTGCAATAAACGTAACAAAGAAAAACAACATCTCCCCCTGGCGGCCATATTGTTTATGCAAATGAGATGAAAATGTACATTGCTCAACTAGACGATAGGGTGATGATGTATATTAAGTTTGATTAAGATTGGACAGGTAGTTTTCTTGGAATAAAGGTAACATAGAAAAAACAACATCGCCCCCTGGCGGCCATATTGAATATGCAAATTAGATGAAAATGTAGGATGCACAACTAGACTATATGGAGATAATGTCAGCCAAGTTTGATGAAAATCGGACTAGTAGTTTCCTTGGAATAAAGGTAACAAAAAAAACAATATCACCCCCTGGTGGCCATATTGAATATGCAAATGAGATGAAAATGTACGGTGTACAACTAGACCGTAGAGTGATGATGTATGTTGAGTTTGATTAAAATTGGACTAATAGTTTTCTTGGAATAAAGGTAACTACCGAAAGTTTTCTTGCAATAAACGTAACAAAGAAAAACAACATCTCCCCCTGGCGGCCATATTGTTTATGCAAATGAGATGAAAATGTACGATGCACAACTAGACCATAAGGTGATGATCTATGTTAAGTTTGATTAAGATTGGACAGGTAGTTTTCTTGGAATAAAGGTAACAAAGAAAAACAACATCGCCCCCTGGTGGCCATATTGAATATGCAAATGAGATGAAACTGTACGATGCACAACTAGACTATATGGAGATAATGTCAGCCAAGTTTGATGAAAATCGGACTAGTAGTTTCCTTGCAATAAAGGTAACAAAAAAAAACAATATCGCCCCCTGGTGGCCATATTGAATACGCAAATGAGATGAAAATGTACGGTGTACAACTAGACCGTAGGGTGATGATGCATGTTAAGTTTGATTGAGATTGGGCTAATAGTTTTCTTGGAATAAAGGTAACTACCGAAAGTTTTCTTGCAATAAACGTAACAAAGAAAAACAACATCTCCCCCTGGCGGCCATATTGTTTATGCAAATGAGATGAAAATGTACGGTGCACAACTAGACCATAGGGTGATGATGTATATTAAGTTTGATTAAGATTGGACAGGTAGTTTTCTTGGAATAAAGGTAACAAAGAAAAAACAACATCGCCCCCTGGCGGCCATATTGAATATGCAAATTAGATGAAAATGTAGGATGCACAACTAGACTATATGGAGATAATGTCAGCCAAGTTTGGTGAAAATCGGACAGGTAGTTTTCTTTTAAATAAAGGTAATAAAAAAAAAACAATATCGCCCCCTGGTGGCCACATTGAATACGCAAATGAGATGAAAACGTACGGTGCACAACTAGACCATAGGGTGATGTTGTATTTTAAGTTTGATTAAGATTGGACAGGTAGTTTTCTTGGAATAAAGGTAACAAGCAAAAAGTTAACGGACGGACGACGGACGACTGACGACGGACCACGGAAAAGCGATTTGAATAGCCCTCCATCAGAATGATGGCGGGCTAAAAAACGGCGATAAAACGGCCATAAATTAATTGACTATTTGTTAATTTAGCTGAACAATGACATGACATTGTGGCACCAATCTTAGACCGGACAAGCCCAGCTTCCATCTATGCTTTATCCACATTCAGTCGAGCTCTAGTTCAATACAAGACTTTTTAACATTGGTTTGCTCCGGGTTTTTTTATTAAAAAAATGGCCATTTTTTTATGCTGATAGTCGAATTTTGGGGTCAGGGTTCATTGCAATCAAAAAGCCGGAGTTCGCTGCCCGCTCAGAAGGGGGCAGTATGTGGTCAGATTTAGACAGTGAAATAGCAATATAACCTACTCAAATAGTTTTAATACGGCCCTAATCGCGTTCATGAATAATTTAGCTACTTATACCAGTGTCTGATATGGACGAGTAGAGTCCCATAATTACCACCAAAATCTCCAACTTCCCCGCCATTGATGGCGTCACGCTCTTTTGCAGTTTTTAAACGTTAAATTCACCTTCAGTCAGCTAAATTATTCATGAACGTCGTTTTGAGACCTTTTGAGTAAGTTATATTGTTATTTACTGTCTAAATCTGACCACACACTGCCCTCGTGGACAGTCTACTCCGGCTTTTAGATTGCAACGAACCCTGACTCCAAAATACGCCCGTCAGTATAAAAAATAGCCATTTTGGAGTCCCGGACCCGGACTAGCTCCATTCGTTCTAACATAAATTGTCGCAATGTCGGGCCACTAAATCACTTCGTTTACAAGTAATAGTCCATTTACCAGATAAGCCTACTTTCCAATGACGTAATTTAGCGACGTTACAAAAGGATTCAACACATCGCTAAAAAGGAAAACCATGAACAGTGATATACCTTTTTCTACACGTTGTATTTATTATGTTTTACTGCAAAGATAGAAAAATCGTGCAGATACATTGTTCGATTGACTGGTAAAGTGAGAGAGAAAATCAATGTGTGAATAGATCCTTTCGGTTTAGAATATATTTTTCATGACGTTGACACCATTTCTCTTCGCAGGCACAGTGACAAGCATACACGCCTGGTGGTCCAAAAACACATTGTTGCGTCATTTCGCCATACACAGAGGCTTCTGCACAGGCGTCAATTCTTAATCCGGGAGGTCTAACTGAATAAGATATTTGTTTTACTTTAGAATTCATTAGTGTTTTATCTCGCACTCAAAATTATTTCCCTTTGCCAGGTTTAGTGCATGCCTCTAGAACGATTTTCTGGTGAGCAGGAGCCCTGAGCCCCTTGACCCAATCTAAAATTTGAAGTTATACCTTCGTCCTAAAGACGAGGTAATATCAAAGACCCAGTTTGAAACTTCGGGGATTTAGGTACGTGAAATGAGCCGACCGGTATAGAGAGAGAAGACAGCCGATGTTCGACTGATCAAAGAGCAAAAGTGACCATTGAAAAGTTGCAAATTCAAGATGAATGGCGTCGACAGGCAACGTCGCGATCTTGCCTGATTTCCTCAAAAGGGGACCATTTCGTGAAGTTGACTCTGTTTCCAAGTTAATATTTACGTATGTAGTGCGATGTTAGGAATTTTATATTTTCGCTTTTAAAAATGCTACCCATGAATGAACGTTCAGCCCGGTGAATATATCGTTTCGTACAGGCGGTGTTCCAATGTCGTTCATATAGTTTTTTAACAAAAAAGAACCCTTCTTGTCTTCACAATCCGAATTTACGAAAATAAGAGTGAAGTTCATTCATAGACTTCTGATAACAATACTTAATATTAAATCTTATTTTCACTCACCTTTCGGCAAATGTGTAGGCCTATATGTAACCGTGAGGTGTATCGTCCCAGTTATTCAGCGGGTGTCAAGCACACAGTCAACGTGGGTCGAAAGGAAAATTGCACGCAATGGTATCCAGGCTGGCTGTCTACACGATCGTGGGATAGTTTGTAAAGCCTTTGCCTAGGTCCTTTATTCACACAGTTAAACAACGAAATCATTCAAGTCGATAATTTATCATTACAGTGTTGGCTATAATGCGCTGTTAAAAATGAGGACATCGGTTCAAAAACGTTGAGCGAACCGACGACCTAAATAATGACCCTGGCTCAGAAGACATACTGGCAGTGTCCTATATAATGACCAAGAAGTAAGAATGTATACATACGACCTTTATATTAACCTCGGGTCAAAAGGCGCGACATCCACCTCCCAGGTCAACTATCTTCCATGAGATTATAAAAACACGTTAACACAATTATCTTTTGCACATAAAGCTATATAAGCTTATTTTGTACAATTATTAAAGAATAATAAATTTATAAATGAGAATAAGAACACAAATACATGAATGGGGTGGAAGAAATGAGAGACAGGTGCTTACATGTAGGCCTACGTACCTTTTTCCATATAGAACCCTACACACACGCATGTACATATATATCCACCCATACAGTGATATTGACCCATACTACAACATATTCAAATAATGGACGAATGTAAACATGATCTTTAAAATTTTCCCCATAAGTTGAAATCTAATACCTTTGTCAGCTGATTGTATTAATGTATCGATATGATGGTTAAAATGAGCAAGGGAGTTAACTCGTAGATGTTTATGATAGGGCACCGCTTCAATATCACATCCCTGAAATGTACAACACATATTTGAAGGCGGTCGTCTTCTTGATATCAATATTGACTTAATTTTCTGTGGATAACATACTTTTTACTAAGAGTTTGAGTAAACTCAACATACGCCAGCCGTGGCAAAGTCGAACCGCTACAATTAACAACTTTACATTTAATATAACATTTGTTTTAATTTCATCAATTGAAATTTCTTGTTCACATTAGGAGTTTTTCTTTTCTGAATTTGATGAAGCTGCAACTAAATACTAGTACGCTTTAGTATACATATGTTATCTGTTCAGGTAAATTCAATCACATTTTAATTGCAAAAACTGAAATATTGTGACTGTATTGACATTGCTGTTATGTTCCATAATTGGGAAGGAGCATTCAATGTAATAGCTTACAATTCTTGAATTTTAACAGTTTTGACTTGGACACTGTTCTAACTTCTATTGGACTTGGCTGTAATAGTTTTAGTACAAGCACCCTATTGTTTTCAGTCTTGTGGGCGATCTAACAGTTTTCTGTATTTTTCTCTGATAGAAAAGATTTACCAAAAATTGAAAATGTTGGCATCATTTAGTATTTTTTAATTTATATATCCATGTATGTTGTATTTAGCCCGGCAAAATTGCATCTTGTGCAACACAAATGGAGACAGATGCAGTTTCGGTCCGTATCTGGAATTCTAAATTAAAACTGATTAAAGCTGGAATGATTGATGTTTTACAATTTCAATTTGAAGCGGTAGGAGTTGCATTTGGTCTTAGCGGGATTTGAACATCAATGATTAGATCTGGAAGTTGGATCTTAGCGGGATTTGAACATCAATGATTAGATCTGGAAGTTGGATCTTAGCGGGATTTGAACATCAATGATTAGATCTGGAAGTTGGATCTTAGCGGGATTTTAACATCAATGATTAGATCTGGAAGTTGGATCTTAGCGGGATTTGAACATCAATGATTAGATCTGGAAGTTGGGTCTTAGCGGGATTTGAACATCAATGATTAGATCTGGAAGTTGGATCTTAGCGGGATTTGAACATCAATGATTAGATCTGGAAGTTAGGTCTTATCTGGATTTAAACATCAATGATTAGATCTGGAAGTTAGGTCTTAGCTGGATTTAAACATCAATGATTAGATCTGGAAGTTAGGTCTTAGCTGGATTTAAACATCAATGATTAGATCTGGAAGTTAGGTCTTAGCTGGATTTAAACATCAATGATTAGATCTGGAAGTTAGGTCTTAGCGGGATTTAAACATCAATGATTAGATCTGGAAGTTAGGTCTTAGCGAGATTTAAACATCAATGATTAGATCTGGAAGTTAGGTTTTAGTGGGATTTGAACATCAATGATTAGATCTGGAAGTTAGGTCGTGGCTGGATTTAAAAATCAAAGATTAGATCTGGAAGTTATAGGTCTTAGCGGGATTTGAACATCAATGATTAGATCTGGAAGTTAGGTCTAAGCGGGATTTGAACATCAATGATTAGATCTGGAAGTTATAGGTCTTAGCGGGATTTGAACATCAATGATTAGATCTGGAAGTTAGGTCTTAGCGAGATTTGAACATCAATGATTAGATCTGGAAGTTATAGGTCTTAGCGGGATTTGAACATCAATGATTAGATCTGGAAGTTAGGTCTAAGCGGGATTTGAACATCAATGATTAGATCTGGAAGTTATAGGTCGTAGCGGGATTTAAACATCAATGATTAGATCTGGAAGTTAGGTCTTAGCGAGATTTAAACATAAATGATTAGATCTGGAAGTCAGGTTTTAGTGGGATTTGAACATCAATGATTAGATCTGGAAGTTAGGTCGTGGCTGGATTTAAAAATCAAAGATTAGATCTGGAAGTTATAGGTCTTAGCGGGATTTGAACATCAATGATTAGATCTGGAAGTTAGGTCTAAGCGGGATTTGAACATCAATGATTAGATCTGGAAGTTATAGGTCTTAGCGGGATTTGAACATCAATGATTAGATCTGGAAGTTAGGTCTTAGCGAGATTTGAACATCAATGATTAGATCTGGAAGTTAGGTCTTAGCTGGATTTAAATATCAATGATTAGATCTGGAAGTTAGGTCTTAGCGGGATTTGAACATCAATGATTAGATCTGGAAGTTAGGTCTTAGTGGGATTTAAACAGCAATGATTAGATCTGGAAGTTACATTATAGGTCTTAGCGGGATTTAAACATCAATGTTTAGATCTGGAAGTTAGGTCTTAGCGGGATTTGAACATCAATGATTAGATCTGGAAGTTAGGTCTTAGTGGGATTTAAACAGCAATGATTAGATCTGGAAGTTACATTATAGGTCTTAGCGGGATTTAAACATTAATGATTAGATCTGGAAGTTGGATCTTAGCGGGATTTAAACATTAATGATTAGATCTGGAAGTTAGGTCGTAGCGGGATTTAAACATCAATGATTAGATCTGGAAGTTAGGTCTTAGCGGGATTTAAACATTAATGATTAGATCTGTAAGTTAGGTCTTAGCGGGATTTAAACATCAATGATTAGATCTGGAAGTTATAGGTCTTAGCTGGATTTAAACATCAATGATTAGATCTGTAAGTTAGGTCTTAGCTGGATTTAAACATCAATGATTAGATCTGGATGTTAGGTCTTAGCTGGATTTAAACATCAATGATTAGATCTGGAAGTTGGGTCTTAGCGGGAATTGAACATCAATGATTAGATCTGGAAGTTAGGTCTTAGCTGGATTTAAAAATCAATGATTAGATCTGGAAGTTGGGTCTTAGCTGGATTTAAACATCAATGATTAGATCTGGAAGTTGGGTCTTAGTTGGATTTAAACATCAATGATTAGATCTGTAAGTTAGGTCTTAGCTGGATTTAAACATCAATGATTAGATCTGGAAGTTGGGTCTTAGCTGGATTTAAACATCAATGACTAGATCTGGAAGTAAGGTCTTAGCTGGATTTACATATCAATGATTAGATCTGAACATTAACAAATATAGAGAGTTTCGGTTCTTTACTTTAAAATATATTTTTCATTAATCCATGCAGATGATACAGGGTACCAAACCAAGTTTGGCCTCGGATTTGAATTCTGAGTTATCATTAATGAATTATTTCGACAAGTTTTTTTTTTTCGTACATGAAACAAATGTTATTGAGATTCAGGTTTTGAAAGCCATGTGTTTGCGTGGCCAAATGTCGTTTACTAAAGCAACAAACTTTTGACTAGGCCCTACTACATGTATCAGACAATAATATCCACATTTTAGGGCATGGAAATGGCTCAGAGGGCACCATCGACTTTATTTGATATCAGAATTTCCTAGACAGTCGCCTGTTGTGTTAAGAAACTTGCTGAACTACCAGGTTTCGTCTATGAACGAAAGGTAAGCTTACCATTACGAATGTCTGAAAGCCGCTTCCAAAGAAAACCTACAGATATGCGGAGGGTAAATTTCGCAGTCAAATGTATTAAGAAAGATTGCCTTCCAGATATCTCTAGGTCGCCTTCCAGTAAGAAATCGCAATCCTAGGGGACCCAGAAAAATACAGAAGTAGCTGGAATTTGAAGCATATTTAGTGCTTAGTCTATTTCAGATATTCCCGCATTTCTCCTCAGAAAAACGTGCAGAAACAAGAACTTAAAGGCGGACCATCGAATTCAGTTGACGGCTTCCACGTTCGCAATGTAATAAGTTGTTCGATCTATGTTTTACACCGCACTAGATTATTCCATTTATATGGCGGCGTTGCCAAGTGGGTGAGAAAACCACGTTCGTTACCTGCATAACAACTCTTCCACTGCACAGCTATTTCATTGCAAAATAGACTTTGAAACCAAATGGATCATTCTTCTTTTAGATTTGCTCCCCGTGGGGCGTGGTGTGGGAGAAGGGGGCGGGGGTGGGGCGGGGGGGGTGGGGTTGGGGGGGCTAAGGTATATAAACAAGATGGTATTTTTTGTCAATATGTTCGTCATCAATTGATGTGATGTGCAGATCTCCGTTGAAAAAGAAGTGTTTCACCCAAAATTGTGATGTTTACACAGAAGTTTTCAGCCATTGTCAGTGCACCCAAACACAATTTACCCTGTATATACTGCAATCTATTAATATGTACTCAAGATATATTACAATAACTCAAGTCAAAGAAAAGGTCAAAACTATTTATACTTGTCAGTTCCAAGTTCAAGACGCTGGACAAATGGACAATGTGTAAAATGCCACCTGTCATTGTCACAGTAAGTAAACATCAGGCTGATGTTGAGTCCAATCGAACTTCTATTATTTTATTTTTCTCCACATAGAAAAATAAGTCAACTAAAATATAATACAATAAATTATCATTTATTCAACAAATTTCCATTTTATCGCAAGTGTTTCAAATAAATTCCAGCTATTAGAAGCAATGCTATCAGAATTGTTCCAAAGACGGCTCTTAGAAAGAGACTATAGGAGTCAGTATTATACTTGTTTATGGGATAATACATTCTTTTGAAAAAAAATGTTATTCCAAAAATGACTATAATATTGATAAATAAAAAGGCTATACTTAATGTTAATTGATTGGTATTTCTTTATGCCACTATAAAGTTTAGAAGAAAAATCCACATGAAATATAAAACCACATACATTGCACAGGACATTTCACATCCACAGACAGATGACCATATAATGTTTCTTTCTTCAATACGTTTTTTCAAAGGCAACTACACGTAAATATACATTGAAACTTTACCCCATGATAGTAATGCCTAGCTTGCTGTAAAATAAAAATGGGTAGTCTATTCAAGTAAGACCATCAGGAGCCAACAGAACTTGGTTAGCAAGGCTTTCCACACCATCAGGGGGCCTACGTGGCTCAGTAGGCCTATGTGGGATGGTTGCCAGTTACGAACGGAAGGTCGTGGGTTTCCTCCGGGCATAGAGCCCGGTTTCCTCCCACAATAAAACTGGCAACGCCGCCAAATAAGTGAAATAATCTTGAGCGCGACGTAAAACACCAAACAATCAATCAATCAACCACACCATCAGCCCAATTTCCTTCTGGATAATACAAGATAAGAGAGGGAGGACAATTGTGAAATGGATAAAACAGGAGTACGAGTATTTATTGGAAAAGTTACTTCTTGGACTTGGTCCTGGCTTCTAACTGGGTGACAAGTTCATTCCATTGTACAAATTGTTTGGAGAGAAGGTTTACCTGAGAAATAAATGTTAAGGAAAATAGGGACAAAACGTTAAAGGATATATGACAAGTTTAAGACAATACCTTCTATTTTGTAAATCAATTTGTTTAAAAGAATAAACCCTATGAACTCGGCCAGAAAGAAAATGAGATTTATGGCACAAAACCTACAACCTTCAAGGTACATTATTTTTCTTTATGATTTCTATGGAAATTATTTGGCTTAGCACTATGACGTCATTGTTGACATCTGATATGTAAATAATCATTAATGTGACGTGATACACAACCTTTGTTCAGTCAGTGCATTCTAATGATTGGTCTAAAAGTCGACCAAAGCTTTCTAGAGTTGACAATGACATCAAATACGAATATATTTCCGATTGGTGACGGAAGCTCTGCATATGTTCAATTGTGTTTTCAATGAAGCTCGTTTTGTTTCAACTTTATGCTTTTGAAATTGATTTGATTGATTGTTTGGTGTTTTACGTCGCGCTCAAGATTATTTCACTTACATGGCGGCGTTGCCAGTTTTATTGTGGGAGGAAACCGGGCTGTATGCCCGGAGGAAACCCACGACCTTCCGTTGGTAACTGGCAACCATCCCACATAGGTCGTTCGAGTGAAAACCCAGTCAGAAAATTTTCCAATTTTTTGGACTGAGTGGGAATCGAACCCGCAACCCATTGGTGGAAGGCTGTTCAGATTGAGCGTCCAACGCTCTACCTACTGAGCCACGGAGACCCCCTTTTGAAATACACAATTTACAGTTACAAATCAGTTCAGAAAGAACTCTGCAATTATCCTTTAATTAAATTATTTACCAAATTAGTTCCTCAAGTTGATCATTTTCTTTGTTACACTAACACCCAAGATAATATGACTTTCAATGTCAATGTGGGGTTTTATTTGTTTACAATCAGTGTGAATTGATCTGGCAGTCTCTGAGTGTAAGACATATTGGAATGCATTTAGCCTTTACGAAGGAACTCTTTGCGCTCCCTTGTGACGATGATTTTGGATTGATGCTTTTTGCCACACTGAAGATTATTTCACTTCTATGGCATGATTCTATTCAGTCTTCTCGTTTGAATCTGGTCAAAAAATGTTTTGTTTGAGGTCATTGTGTGGGATTTAGGTTAGATAATGAGGACAAATTTTATGTTTGGGTGAGAGGGGCTGGCCAAGTTAAAAAATTGTGACACTCATCCAAATCCTTTAACTTACATCCCACGACAATGACAAAGAACAAAACCATTATGTCTTTTCTATCTTTAAATGTATTTTGGAAGCTGTTTTTGTTAAAAAAAAAATCTGGGTGTCAGTAGCTTAGATTATCGAGGGCTCCACTAGACAGATTTTACACAGGATCATTCAGTCCGTGACCAAAATTCACCAAGAATATCATGCATGCCCATCAAGTTACCTGTAAGGAAATATTTAACTGAGAAAGGCAGGAGATATTTTCTCATATTATTCTCTGCAGAATAATTTACTTGTCAGGTAAAGAGATAACATTTCAGTTCCCCAAGTATATGTATGGACTAAACTGTGAGATCATTCTCATTTGCAAGGATACAATATTATTATATGCTGATAAAAGTTGTTCAGCTTCGGAACTTATTTCTCCAGTTCTATCCTGAAAAGCAAAAAACACAATACGTTTATATTTCCATCAAGGAAAAGTATTCCCGAGCATTACAACGAGGCTGTCCCACTCAAAATGCACCTCTACTTCAAAAGTTATTCTAATGGAAATAGAACATATTAAGATCACAAATGATTTGTGAATCAAAGAATTTAAATGAGATTGATTGTTTGGTGTCACATACAAAACTACTTCACTCATATAGAAGCCAGGTCACATTATTTCGAAGGAAAACCAGGAAGGGGAAACCCACTGTTCCCATTTTTATTTGGGTCGAGCAACATTCAAATGCCAGCCCCATTGATTTAATGTGGCATAAGCTGCCATAATTAAGATATGAATTCCGATTACAATAGAAAAACTATTGCAGTTATACAGAATCAAATGTTCTCCTATACTTATTATTAAAGGGGCATGAGCTGCCAAAATGTTGATATTTTGACGTTAAAACAGAATGCTGAAATTATTGGCTATTTTTCTCAAGAGGTAGAATTCAGAAGCTTTTTAATGCTTCAAGTCTCGAAAATGTACGATAAAGTACTGTTTTAAACTAACTTTGGCTTAGAATGAATGAATGGTCGTCCCGGTTATTTAAATTTTGTTTACTTTTGAACACGTTTTTGGTTCATACAGGCCACATACTGTATGGATATTTTTCATTCCAACGCCAATCATTTAGTTTTTCGATAGCCTTCAAAGCCTCTTACTGTCGTGACGATCAGAAGTTATGAAAAAACTGTGAATTTTGGCAGCTCATGCCCCTTTAACTTGAAGAAATTCATCACTGTTTGCATAGAAACTATGAGGCGAGTCTTTCCTAAGTAATTTTGCCTTCCACATCTAGAATACATCATAATGCCCTGAGCTTTATCTCCCTCCTTCATAACATACGGTAAGAATTCCGCTAATTCAAGGACGAGCAATGTTAAGATAACAAATTAATAGACTGCTTTCTGCCATGTTTGGTCGAGAACAACAATAGCGATTGCTCGATAGGATTATCGGTCACTCCATGCAGGAGGTAAGAAATCCAACGAAAAGTCTCAAACTTTTAGAGTGCTTTTCGTAATGTTTTGAGTACTTGAATTAGCGGAATTCATAACAGACCCTGACAAATGGTTTTCATCCAATGAATGCCCATTCACTTGTAGTGCCAGATTAACAATGACTCATATATAAAACATGCCCGGTTTTAAGTGACAAACTTAACATGGATGCCAGAGTTTATTTGTGTGTTTTTGTTATAAGTTAACAATCACATAACATGGAAGAGTGTATAAAAGAAAAGCTTCTTATTTGTACTTATTTGAAAAAAGTTACATAAATTTTGAAATACTATTAACAGAAAGTACAATTAATTTAAATTTTTATGATCACTAAAACACACAGGCACATATTCTTGTCTAAAATAACCTTGTATTTTATATATATTATAAAGTGAATCTGCAAAGGCCGTTCTCACTGTGCGATTCGTCGTACGGACTAGTAGCATGCGATTCAAATGGACATATTTGATTGATTCACAAATCATTCAACAAATTAAAAGTATTAATTTTAATCACACCCTACAAGTCGTTTTGACAAATCGCACTGCGAGAATGGGCTTTGATGTAATCAAAAAAACAAGATGTGTACTTTGCGATTTTTTCCAATACCTGTTGTTTAAGCTGTATCTGAAAAAGATCTTGTAGTTTACTGGTCTGGGATGGCACACCTGGGAAAACCAACAGAATACCATAAATATTGACAGACACTTATACACACAGGCAAGTTTCTAGTTGTGTTAAAAGAGGGTATGTCATTTAAACCTTTTTACCAAGTCATAGGTTGTTGTAATAAACTAAAACCTATGATATTTCATTAGGTTGAAGACAGAGGTAAATCCCCCCATCCTTGTTAGAGAGGTATATTAGTTTGACAGAGGTATCTTATCAGCATGTCCTTTGAGGACCATGATTCAGGGGAGGTAACTTACTTATTATCGTAATTTCATGTTGTAAGACACTAGTTGTCTCCCCTTTTATTTTCTATACTGCCCAAAACAGCTGAATAAATATAACAAGGTGCGAATTATTACGATTATGGTGGGTAATACTCCCCAAAATTTCTCAGTTTACCAAAATCAGCCTATTTTAGAAGTGTTTAGGTAATTAAAAATACGTCCAAAGTGCAAAATAAGCTGTGTTGTGGTGACACTGAAAACGAGGCTGTAGGTTTCTCATCTAAACTACAAGAGAATGACGGTCAAGGTCGTTTGCAGGCAGTTTCTAAATAAATTTTTCTCTTGAACTTAGAGTTAGATTTTTGCATCATAAACAGTCGATATCAATCAAGCAATATTCAGTTTTTCATACCCAAATTGAGTTTGGAAACTTTAGTTTTGTAAAGGAAATTTTAAACTGAAAATATTGATTTTACGAACCGAATATCGGTAGGTAAATTGGACGTGTATGAATCCTGACTATCGATATACTTACCCTTCAGATGCTCACTAGATATGAACTGGGAGAGATTCTGAATTTCTTCTAGTTTCAGAGCCTGGTCACGAATAAATTCCTCCTCTGCAATATGGAAGAAAATAACAAAATTGCTTTATTGTTAAAATAAAAGTGTAAAATAAAACTTTATCCGCAGAAAGAAAGGATACCACTATCTAATAGCTATTCAGTCGCCATACAACATGCCATATTGATCGAAACATACAACTGCTGCATGGACGAACAAAAGTCGTCTCTTATTATACAACAAAAGCCATGTCTTATTATACAACAAAAGTCATGTCTTATTATACAACAAAAGTCGTCTCTTATTATACAACAAAAGTCGTCTCTTATTATACAACAAAAGTCATGTCTTATTATACAACAAAAGTCATGTCTTATTATACAACAAAAGTCATGTCGTATTATACAACAAAAGTCATGTCGTATTATACTACAAAAGTCATGTCTTATTATACAACAAAAGTCATGTCTTATTATACAACAAAAGTCATGCCGTATTATACAACAAAAGTCGTGTCTTATTATACAACAAAAGTCATGCCGTATTATAAAACAAAAGTCGTGTCTTATTATACAACAAGAGTTGTGTCTTATTATACAACAAAAGTTTTGTCTTATTATACAACAAAAGTTGTGTCTTATTATACAACAAAAGTCATGTCTTATTATACAACAAGTCATGTCTTATTATACAACAAAAGTCCTGTCTTAATATACAACAAAAGTCCTGTCTTAATATACAACCAAAGTCATGTCTTATTATACAACAAAAGCCGTGTCTTAATATACAACAAAAGGTGTGTCTTATTATACAACAAAAGTCTTGTCTTATTATGTATACAACAAAAGTCGTGTCTTATTATACAACAAAAGTCTTGTCTTATTATACAACAAACGTCCTGTCTTAATATACAACAAAAGTCATGTCTTATTATACAACAAAAGTCCTGTCTTAATATACAACAAAAGTCGTGTCTTATTATACAACAAAAGTCATGTCTTATTATACAACAAAAGTCCTGTCTTAATATACAACAAAAGTCATGTCTTAATATACAACAAAAGTCATGTCTTAATATACAACAAAAGTCGTGTCTTATTATACATTCATAAATCATTTAAAATTTCTGTCAAATAGTTGATAAGAATTCTATTACCTGCCAGGATAATCTCTGTCTTTGAACTCTCAGGTAAGGTCAGCTGATCAGAATAAACAGGGTCAAGGTACTTTTCAAGCTCACCCACTGGTGGATCAGATGTGAAAGAAATGACAAAAAACAGGAATTACTTTTAAAAGTTGTACGCTAAACTCAAGGTTATTTCACTTATTTGGCAGCTTTGTTAGTATAGTCAGGGAGGAAACAAGGCATTTAACTGGTGAAAACTCAAAACCATCAGCAAGTACCTGGCAATCCCCCAGCATAGGGTGAACAAGTGAATTGATTAACTGGCCATTTGAGGATAGGATTAAAACAATTCAGTTCAAATAAACTTTTGATCAGTGATTTGAATGCCATTGAAGATCTAGCCTTAAAATCGACATTACATATAAGATGTTACAAGTTTTGGTATTGTCAGACTTAATGGATAAATTTGATGACTAAGGAAAACTTACAGCGTTCATAAGTCTGAGTAATTCTCCGTTTACCATTCACTGCATTTTGCACTTTACTTTGTATATTGGCCAGGCTATCAATACACTGAAATATTATAACAGAATGACATTATTATGTGTACGGTAAACTGTGGCAGTGGCTGCACTATTACAATTGTTGTGGAGGCTGACAATCTAACACATTCATGATTTGTCAAAGAATACAACAGTTTTGGAATGAGACTTAATTATATTAACTATATTATACTATTGATCTAATACATAAATCCTTCAATATTATAGGTAACGACAATTCTCAACTGAAAAGTATTTTCTTTATTCCTCCCCAACTATTCAGTATTGCTCTACATGAACCATGTCCACAATTCAAATAACTCATTGAGAACAATGAAATACATGTTACAAGACAAATCCTCAAGCAGATATTCATTTCATTCATTGGCTTGTTTTTAGTATATATTACAAACCTTACATCTCAAAACTTGAGGAGAGCATAATTAAGATTAAAGTGAACACTTTAGCTAACATATATCACACATGTACATGTACTTTATTTTAAAGAAAATTTTCACCAGATTTCCAAACAAGTTTTGACTATTTCTTGAGAAAGTCTTTAAATTGATTATTCTCAGAGGTCAAACATCTGCAAAACTGAGATGTACATGTAGGCCTAATTACAGGCAGACGGAGTGCTCTCCCTTATCCACCCTCTGTTACTATAAATATAGTAATAGAGAGTGGATAAGAGAGAACACTCCGTGTGCCTGTGGCCTAATGCACTCTCAATTGTGTGTTTAGGTCTCATTGACCAAGTCTTGCTAAAAGTTGTGCACACATTTCTGTAAAATCCTCTCAATGTTTAATTGAACAATCAATCCTTTAAACTTATTTCAGGGAATTCTCAATTAATAAAGGAAGCCTGTTTAAGAACGCACTAAAAAAATGCACACTTGAATTCATATATATTTTGGCAAAGTTACTAGAAGCAAAAATTAGTAAAATTGAATATGGCACACTTTATATACCTCCAGTTATACTTAAACTAAAGTTCTAAAATGGTTAAGAAAAAGCATACAGGAAAATGAAATGAAACAGTATAACTATTATGTTGGATAACACACAACTCGGGTCTTTGCTTTTTTTAATTCAGTCTCAAATTTAACATGGGCATATATATTGTTGCGCTCAAACCAAATGATTAAACAAATCATTTAGGGCACTTGTGTGCATGCTTAGACTTTGCGTGTGTTGAAATTGCTAGTACCTGATAAATCAAATTTCAAATTAAAATAAAACAATACTTTAGAATTTTTTTGCAAATATGGAAGGTTCCTACTTCTTTTCTATCTGGAAAAATATTTTTAATCGGAAAGTGTGCCCTTAAAAAGAAAAAAAATGATTTTTTTCTAAAGTGTTCACTTTTGAAAAAAGTATTTGTCCAACATAGTTATGATATAGTGAGAATGCATGTAATCACCATACTAATAAAGAAATGCCCTATATTAGATGATGATCAAAGCAAAGAGATATGGTAATTTATAGATACAAAATGGTATATAGAGTAAAGCATGGTCTAAAGTTAATCCAAGAGTGCGTATTGATGGGGAGAAGAAACTGATGTGAGGGTAAGGCATTAGTACAGTATTAATCTTAGCAAAAAACCAGGGTTACAGTTCACATTAATTCAGTAATATTAAATGTCTACAGGTACCCTGTTATTGACATTAGGATATGTATTGATATTATTTTATATAGGTAAGTGCTGTTACGGTCACTGTTGGAGAGTTAGAGTGTTTATCTTAAACTCAAGGGCTCCAGAAAAGAATCCAACATTCAAAACCCAAATGCCATACATGGTGAAAGCTAGTATTACAAAAATGAAGGCAGCTAGTCTATCAAACAACCTAATGTTCTTTCTAAAAAGTGGTATGATCAGCCAAAGATGGTATATATATATATTGCATGCAAATGCAAACATGTAACATTACTTTTACTTAAGTGTGTGGTTTGCAATCTCAGCCAGAAAATTAATATCATGCAAAAAAGCATCCCTCTCTTTTTTGAAACCATGGAGTTCTGGAGATACTAACTGAAAAAGATTGTTAACTTTTTGAACCTATAAAAGAAATAAAAGTGAATATCACCCTGCCCTTACAAATCAAGTTCACCACCTATTTTATAATCATGCAAAAGGCCAAGAGAACCAAGAGAATCTTAGAGTTGAGGAGGTATGGTATAAAGATTGAGTTAAGAGCGATATAGAAAACTATCAAAAATACACGACAACAATTACCTTTGTTCCAGGGCATTCAACCTGTACACAGACAGAACATAAACAAAATAAGATGATGTTTCAGACATGCAAAGAGAAAAAAACATGCTATTATTTAAACATGCTGTTTTCACATGACACAAGCATGTTAAACAGTGTACACATCAATGTCATAATCAGATAAAGAAGTCTTAATTTGGGATGTAGAGGGTCCACATGAAGTCTTCAAGACTCACTACTCAGAGACACCAAAATGAAGATGATGATCATTAAAATGTGTGCTATTCGACGGTTTAAAGGATGTTTCAATATGGTAACTGTCTCCCCTGGACCACTGGACAGGTTTATTAATGGATTGGGAGAACTGTTTTTGACGGACAGTTCTGTGACATTAAATATGCAGGTCGGGTGATTTTTGTGGTTTTGTCTGTTACTGATCTACGGCGGGTTGTCCATGGATCGGTGGATAATCTGCCGAACGACATAGAATAGACCCCACCAATCGGTGGGTAACGTTTGCAAAAAACTGACAATTTCCTCTCTATCTTATCCGTCGACTTGAGAGGAGGCATGGTTACATGTACTTTCTATATTTCTCCTTTGGTCACGGTTGTTTGATTTTATTTTGAAAGATAATCCTCAAATTGTTTTTCTAAGACAACTTCAAACGCACATGTGCTTTCACTGTCAAACAGAAAGTAGAATGTCCCAAAGATAGGAGAAGTGACTAGTTTCCGAGTTATTTAGCAAATTACGAAATCAATAAATGTCCTTTCTGTGCACAACTACCCATAATGCAACTAGCGCCAGGGAAGGGAGATTCCAAATTTTTAATATGAAAAATAAACATTTCAAATTGATCCATGTAGAATGTCAAAAAGTGTTATCCATGCATGTGCAGGCTTTTTAAAATCATTAGCTTGAAGTGTTCATTCGCAACAGGCAACAGGATAGGTAGGCTTAAGGATAACTGGTACCCCTCGATAACTGGTACCCCTAGGCTATCTGAAACTAAGTGAAAGTGAAAGGGAGAACACTCCGTGTGCCTGTACTCTGTAGGCCTACTGTAATTCAGTGTTCATTTCAACTCAATAATGAATAATGTGTACGCCATACGCTCTTCTCACTTAAACTGTTTGCCAGTATCCCCTGAAGTAGATATTTTACCTTTGGATAGAGAGAATCCTTGTCAGCATTTCCAAACACTAATGTTTCAAGCTCCTCAATACGATTTTCTAAAATGTCAAGTTGACGTTCCGCCATCTTGAAAAGGACTAACACAAAACCAGCATCGTTTTCTAAAACGAAACCGCAGACTCTTAACACCGCAAAGATTGTCATTGTATGCTATATGTAGAAACTTTATTTCTTGAAGTTACAAAGTAATACTAATGCACAATAGCTGAGGGCCTCAGTACTGCATAAAAGAATATATTTGTTTATTAGTAGAATTTCATTATTTTGCTCATAGTGATCTATAAATTCGGGCCTCACATTAAATTATTAATGATTAACGCTACACGCCGGAGCTAAGCGATCTATAAATCATTAAAAAAAAAATAATAATAATAATAAACAATTTCTAAAATCGCTGCATGTAGAATCGCATTTTTTTAAAAAAATCCTGGTTAAAAAAGTATCATTTATTGAAATTGTTATTTCATTTTCAAAAATCGAATGCCAAATTTTAATTATTAGGCCTACAAGCGCTCTGAAATAAAAACAACTTGTGATTTTGGGATACCTTACAGTATCACTTTCCTTATACTTTTTATAGGCTCTCCAAAAACCCGAAGCTGTGATGTTGACTATAATAATAAGGGAAGGATAAACTAAATAAATAAGAACAATAAAAAGATAAAGAAAATAAATAAAGAAAACAAATGAGTAAATAATGGATGTAAATAAAAAGAAATAGAATATGATGGTAAATAAAAGTATTTGTTTGCAACAAGAACTTGTAGTTCTTAAAAGTAGTCTAACTAGTTACAAACTACTGACTATTATTAATAGTATTAATATACAGCTTACATTTCAATAATAATGATTATAAAAGAATAAAACTTCATAAGCATTAATTTTAACACCTTATGATTATATTACTTTAACAAAATTTTGAACAGGGAACATATTATACACTTATAACTATTCCTTATGAAGTTAATATGGCTAACGAATTCTTAGGTCACCCAAAGTTGTATTTTTGCTATGTTGACTGTTCTGACGTGTTATCCGCCCACGACAACAAATAACACGTGAAGCATAGGCATGACGTCATTACTAAGTCAAATCAAAACGTCAGATTGCAGCACGTGGTGTGACTTTCAACCAATGAAATTTATGATTTTACCAGCGTTAATTTTAGAGCATGGCAAATGTGCTTACCTTTTACATCCGGCTATTTAACAGTGTAACGGCGTGGAAGGGAAGCCTTGGTAAGCAAAACTCTGACACTCTTTTTCCTCCGAAACGACGATACTATCCAAGAGAATTGGATATTCTGCGATATTCTGAAGACTCGTCGGTTGGATTTTAGTAGAGATGAGTGAAGTTGAAGCCAAGGTTTTAGTGATGGGAATTTCTGACGAATTTCAATCGCTGTCTGTTTCAGAACCGAGTGAATCAGCTTCAAATATTTCCAACAACAGCTTGTTCACTCCAAAACCTCTTGAACAGTCAGACCCAAAGCAGTTTGTAGACATGGTCGATGTTGAGATTACAAATATTAAGGCTGGCGTTGGACCGGCCCCCACTTTACGTGTCGAAAAGTTACGCGATGAAGATTCAGTCAGTCTCAACAGTTATACTTACACTAGCGAAGAAGAGGGTGGCAGTCATGCTGAAGCTTCTGATATGGATGGTGATCATTCGGACAGGGGTGACGCCAAAAAATCAAACGCCGTTGCGGACTTTGTAGCTCCAAATGAAGAACTAAAAAACAAAATTATTAATCAAGTGGAGTTTTATTTTTCTGATGCCAACATTTTAAAGGATGCGTTTCTCTTAAAACATGTGCGTCGAAATAAACAAGGTTTTGTGAGTATTAAGTTGATTACGTCTTTCAAAAAGGTCAAATCCTTAACTAAAGACTATAGAGTTGTGGCATATAGTCTGAAAGCTTCTGAAAAACTTGAAGTGAATGAGGAACAAACTAAAGTAAGGCGTAAAGAGCCTTTGCCAGAATTTGATGAAACCACGCCATCTCGCTCTGTAGTAGTTGTAAACATACCTATGGAACCACCAACAATAGAGGGCATAGCTGAAATGTTTTCACAGTGTGGTGAAGTTGCTCTGATTCGCATTATACGTCCTGGAAAATCTATTCCCCAAGATGTAAAGAAATACTCGTCTAAACATCCAGAAATCGGTACCACCACTTGTGCTGTCGTGGAATTTGAAAAACATGAATCTGCCAAAAAGGCCTGTGACCAAATGACAAATTCTGAGGATTGGAGAAAGGGAATGAGGGTTGTGTTGCTTTCTTCAAACAAAAAGAAAGATAGAGAAGAAATTAAGAAGTCAGAGGTGATAAATGCTGGTGGGGGTGGGGACCAAAAAACTGAAATTACGGTTAATATGACTGAGACTGCAGAGGATGGGAAAGATCCTGAAAAGAAACGTCGTAAAAGAGGTGCGCGGAAAAAGAAAAACCGAATCGATCAATTAACTAATGAAAATGAATCTTCCTGTTATAGTAGTGGATCTGAGGCTGAAACAGCTACAAAACCCCAATCATCGTCTCTTTATGTAAATCAAACAACATTGGATCCTAATCGCTTGAGTCCTCACAGCACCCCTCGATCCAGTCCACGTTCAAGTCCTTTGTCCAGCCCTCGAAGTCGGAGAAGAGGGAATTACGGTAAATCACCTTTGCTTGAAAGTCCTAATTCAAGTCCACGACCTAGTCCAAAAAGCAGTCCTGAAATGGGCCGCAAAAGAATTGACTATTCATCTGGTGGAGATAGTTCACCATCTAGTCCGTGGGTTCAACGACGAATCAAGGCCACTCAGGAGAGGAGTCCACTGGCTCAGAACGGCAGTCCTAGGGGTAGCCCCATACCAGGAAGACGTAACATGCTGAACCTAATGGGAGTCATTCGTCAACCCGCAGGACCAGATGGAACAAAAGGCTTTTATGGTGGAAAGGGCAGAGGCCAACCAATAATCTCTTCTGCATAAATTTGTGTACTGAGAAAAAGACATTTATTTAGTAAACTTAAGTACCAACCAAGTTAAAAATTCATGCTATTAATATATAGCAATTTTTATTTGAAAACTTTGGTATTTTATTTAAAAGACTTTTTATGAAAAATTTAAATGTCTGCGATTGTTTGTAACAGAGCAGCCTTTATTTTTATAAAGAAAGTTAAGTAGGCTTTGTTCAAGTAATTTCATAGGAATTTTTTTTTAAATGGCTCAATATTATGACTGGACTCAGGTCTTCAGGTCTCAGCCAACTTTATTTCTGATAATTAGCAATTGTCACTGACAAATATTTTCTCACTCCAACATACAAAATACTGAAAATAGAGTTCTGTAGCTATTTACCCGAAAAGTTTAATTCAAACAAAGGCATTCATAGTTCTACATGTATTTTTTTATTATTTACATAGGTATTGTTTTTATTAATGCATAATTTTTGGACAATACAAAAGTGTTATATGTAAGTTCGTATGAATGTATTTATTATTTCGAGCTCTCAGATTTTGTAATTGGATGGAGGAACAAAATATTTGGCTATAGTGTTTGGAAACCTCAACTAAGTTCTTAATTGTGCTACATGTAAGTTTGAATTTCAGTCTTTTTATCTGGTTTTATTTGTCAGATCATTGATAATTTGAGTGCAATTTGTTTTCAACTTCATTCTCATTATAGATTTTCATTAAGTTCATAACATTGCATATTATTGTTTGTTTAATTCATGTTCTCCCCAACAACATATAGTAATTTTGTTTGGAACATATGCATTCCAAAATTGTTTTGATCTATTTTTTAAGCCCAGGATTGATATCCAGATTCCATCAATGCATGTGCTCATTTTAAAAATCATTCTGCAGTTGTACAACTTTTTAACCCCTCTCCAGCGCTTGATTGGGTGTTTTTTTTAACTATTTGACACATTTCTTCAACATGCATTTTTAGTGTTATTGGCACAACGATTGATAGAGAACGTTCCCTGATATAGGGAATGTAGTGCCCAACAATGATCAAAGACTTTATTAATCATTCCAAAATGTTATTTATTTTTATAAAAATAATTCGTGGCAGTTTTTTGTTTTGATGTCCAGTTATATTGTATTGATTTCTAAGTATGCCAACAAAACTGGACATACTGGATGAATATCATTAATGTTGTACAGGCTACAAACAGAGATACCTTGTTGTTTATATTTTATTGTTAAATTTAGCATTTATTTATAAGTGTAAAAACGAGGAGAAAACATACCGGGTACCCCCAAAAAGCAAGCTTGTGTTACACTACTCCAGGTACGGAGTAATTTTATTATATATGTACCATGTTACTTGGAAAAATTCCAATTAAACAATTCTCACCTTTGAGTGTTGCTTACAATTCAGCGTTGATTATATTTTTACTAAAAGTAATACAATTTGTACTTTACATCGTCTTTGGGACTTAGGGAATGCCTATTTTAGTTTCAAATGTTATTTTTTTCAGTTTAAAATTTTTTTTTTGAGGTTTTCACCCAGGTGAAATATGACTATTCATCCAGGTGATAAATTATGTGACCAACAACAAGATGGCTGCCAGCTAGCTCTCTGCTAGCTGGAGATCTCCAAACTCTGTGGCTAAAGTATATTGCTGATGGGTGGCCAACACTCATCATCAATATACTTTGGCCACAGAGTTTGGAGATCTCCAACTAGCTCTCTGCAAGCCGCTTTTTTGGTAGCACACAATGACATTAACGTTACGTTCTCGATCTTTATAGCTCCACACACCCCACAGCTGGTAGCCATCCTGTTAGTATTGTCGGTCACATGACTTATCACTAGGGTGGATAGTCATGTGACTTTCCACCTGGGTGAAAACCTCAACAAAAAATTCAACACTAAAAAAAAAATTCATAACTAAGAATAAAATTTAAAATTAAAATAAGTTTGAAACGAAAAAAAAATTCATAACTAAAAAAAAAGTTTAATGTCCTTAGTTTGACGGTAACCATGGTGATATATTTCTTTTTAAATATGTTTGCTTCATAGTCCGTGTTGCTGTGTTAATGCCCGTTCTCAGTGTGCGAAAAATCTTATCGACCAATTAAACGCATCCATTTTAAGTCGGTAAGACAATCCAGCGATCATATCGTCCCACAAACGAATTTCATGCCTGTTCAACCAATCTAAAATACAGACTGCCATTCGTTGAGATATCATGTCTCGTGTTGAAGATCTCGTAAAATGGCACACGAGATCTCGATTGCTGTTTAACCTGTATTCGATTATAAACACTGAAAAGGCTGTGACAGTATAAATGAGCCGCAGTTGAAATATTTATCTGACAAGAATATGGCACTCAAAAAAAAAAGAACAAAACTATATATACCATTTGTTTAGACATATCCTCGGTCATGCAGAGCCTCGAAGTTACAGTTACAGGCCTCCTTTGAATCTGTTACGTTTCTTCTGTAATCGGAGGGTACATCATATTGATAATATTAGGTCTGGCAACAACGCGAGGTGACATTGTCTAAAAACACGTGACGTTAGTTTTGATTGGATGATACAAGATTTTGTCGCCAACAAATTTCTTCTGAAAATCAAGCATGCAAGAAGTCTCGGCGATATTGGCCGATAACCTCCAAGGAGTATAGATGGTCCATCTATACTCCTTGATAACCTCCTCACTCTGAATCTGCCAGTGCACACGGCTTGCATGTATGGCAGGTTAAATGACGTGGCATAACAGAGAAATTCCGTTGTGACGCGATTTTAAAATGAATGGGGGCCTCGGTGGTCCAGTGGGTTAGAGTGGTCGTCCCTCAGTCCCACATAGACGTTACATGGATGCGGCGCGTGTTCAAATCACGCTTAGACCAAATACAATGTGGAAGAGTTGCCAGGTACTCACCGGAGGTCGGGGGTTTCCTCCGGGCAATGCGCATCCACCCCCCCCCCCCCCCCCCCCAACACTAAACATGGCAACGCCGCCATATAAGTGAAATGATCTTGAGTGTAAATTGACTTAAGCCCCGCTCACGCCGAGTTAAGGTCCAATCCGATCGTCGTAAGCTCCAGTCTATAGTGAATCTGCGATCAATCAGTTCAAAAACGTTTTTCGACATGAGCGGCCTTAAAGACTTCAAATCGGTCGCAGACTGATCAGTCTTACGATCGTAAGGATAGAGCATGTTCTATTTTCTCCCAATCAATCTTAAGGTCGCAGCCAATCAGCGACCTATAGATACTTCATCACGCGATCGTTGTTTTCTCGGCGTAATTTCGGTGACGTAGTTTTTGTTACATTGCTCCTGTAGTCGCGTGCCAGTCTGCCTAATATCAAAGAGAGTAGATTGACAAGATCGTCCAATCAGTATTGCCGGCATGTTCTTCTGGCCCCCTAGCGGAAGGGTGTTCCGACTGAGCACGATTCGACTGTTGGGCGCCCCCTACAGAAAGGAGGTTCCTAATAATCGAATCGTGTCAGTTCAAATTCAAAAGACCAGGCCAGATAGCTCAGTCGGTAGAGCCAGGTTCAAGCCTGGGTCGAGTCAGGCCAAAGACTTTAACAGTTGGAGCTGCTGCTGCTTCGCTTGGCGCTCAGCAATATGAGTTAGAGTAGCGACTGGTTGGCCAGGTGTCAGTAGGCCTATAATGTGACTGGGTGAGGGGGCTTGCTGGGTGTCTTCGTCAAGTCGTATCGGCGAGGCAACACCAAATAAAAGAGCAGTGGAAATCTGCCCTGCCACAAGGAGACAACGTCTTCATATGACTGAAATACTGTTAAGCAGGACGTAAAACCCAAATCACTCACTCAAATTCAACATGGCGCGGACGAAGTGACCACTCTTGTCAATCTACTCTCTTTGCTAATATGACGGCGAAGTTCCCTTCCGATCAACTGATAGCATAGATCTGAGCGGGGCTTAAGATTTATCAGTCGGAAGTGGTTTGGCTGAAGGACGAGATATATAATAAGAAGTTGTTCTTCACCATACAAAAGATGATTTATGTAACGGTAAAGCTAATTGATTTCCGTATCTATATAGCTTTAGAGAAGAATTATGTAGGTTTTCTGTCTGAAATATCATTTTGCTTTTGGTTGAGTTGGTAGGTCAATTCGGTGCATGTTCTTAAACAAATTGATTACCACCCAAGAGGTATTGTTTTAAATCCTTTAAGCTAATTTTCTTTTGAAGACCCAAGCCCAGAGAAAACCAGTGCCGAGAACGGCTGCCAGCGCCCAAGTACTATTTATCATGCACACCTGTTCCCATGGTGGCTTACCTATAATTCGATGGATTTTACAGACTCTCCTGTGTAGGGAACACCTGGTTCTGGGTTTTATTTAGGTATAGATAGATTAAATATACCGAAATGGTCTTGGAAGCGTAAATCTGTTTAAATAACACCCAATTACATTTTGTATACGCCCGCTCTAAAAGTGGGCGTGTATTGGTATACCGTTGTCCGTCTGTCCATCCGGGCTTTCGTGTCCGTTCCATAACTTTAAACGCTGCTTTTCATTTTTTCTTCTAATATATGATGGGTCGCGGGTTCGAATCCCACTCAGTCCAAAAATTGGAAAACTTTCTGACCGGGTTTTTACTCGAACAACCTATGTTGCTATCTGTGTCGACCAAAGGAGTCACCCCGCCTTTTAGCATTTAGTAATTGACGAAATAACTGTTAATCTGTGGTTTCACGGTAGAATATAATTGTATCCAAAAAACTTGTTGATCTCCTTGGTGACTTAATTAATCAACAGGCCCCTTCTTCCTTTTGTTTTATCCGCAATTAAATGAAATTGCTGTTGTATGTCTGTATGTAGTGCACACACTTTTGTGAGTAGCTTTGATGACTACGGATGCCCGTCTGTAACAATTACAGTTTTCAGATATAGGTTGGCGATGTGTCAGATACTAAAAATTGTGATACGCCATTAAGCTGCAGTCCTTTTTAGGTGACTGAAAGATTTTTCCAGCCGAAATTCTGTTAAAAGCATGTGTGCTACAATGAACTTACCCTTGCGGGCGTGGTATGAGTTTCTCAAATTAAGTTGTTACAATTCTTGGATTGACATGTTGTGATCGGGGCTACCTGAAAGAATGCATTGCAGTTTGTATCTGTGCATAAGACAGAGTTTATATATACTCAATTAGTAAATTAACCGACACCGATTACTTGTGCATGCCAATTGCTTTGGAACTCGGTCTCCTGTTTGATACAGCTATACTATGGCGGGGTAGAGAAAGGCGCGAATCAATTGCTTTCGCGATTCTGGCAGGGTCGCGTATCTCGAGAATAAAAAGTCTACATCCGGCTTCCATACTTTTTCGCTCAAATTTAAAAGATCGAGCTGATCAAGGAGGTATATATGTAAATATACGTATAGGCCTACTCCTTGGAGCTGACTTTCGTTGAACCTGGCGATACAGGGTAGGCCTAGCGTTGTGGCCAAATCGGTATAGTCAACGAGGGAGACACAAATTGCGTCTTAACGGAGAAGAAAACAAAAAAAATACTCAGCCTTGATAAGCTAAAAAATAAAATAAGCCCTTTCAACCATATTCAATTCAATTCAATTTTATTGTATACTTGGCACTTTAACAAAGCAGAGTACAAACAACAAAAAGTGTAACAATCATAACTTTACAAAGTCAATGGTAACTAAAGGACCCCCCCCCCCCCCCCAAACCAAATAAATATTAGAAATAAAAGTAGAGATCTTGTTTGCGACTTCGTAATTCAAAGCATGTCCAAATGTGTCTGGCCACCAAGGGAGCATATAGATGGGGTGGGTCAAACAGTAGTGTAAATAAATCCTCTCTATTGAGACAATTTGGTATAACATTGTTTCTGCTAATTTCTTTAAAGGAATTGTTTAAGATTCTGCGCAGATCATCATAAATGCTACAGTCGAGGAGGAAATGAATTTCAGTTTCTACTGTATTGGGCGAGCAGAATGGACAGAAACGTTGTTCAGAAGGGATTTTTTTTTGCCATTAAGACGTTTGTACCTGCCCCTCTCCATTTCAAGTTGGTGGCAGCTAAGTCGAAGAGCTGAGAGAGCTTCAAAATCCATTAGTTCCACTGATTAGTTTAACGTAGTACACAAGTAGTGTTATTCCGAAAAAGAAAACTTCATATTGACTCAATATTTCGACTTTTATTCAGTCATCATCAGGAGTGAGGTACATTAGCAACAACATTGGTATATATACAGGTAAAAAACAAACAGATTAAGCAGTGATATAACAATATTAGGAATAGCCTTACAGATTTACAAACTTATTATCATTATTACATATGCACGTTGACAAAACAGATAAAGAAAACAGATTAGGGGGAACAGCAGGATCTAAACTGGCATGGCTAGGGGATATTAACAAAGAGGTGCAGACAGTCTTATCTTAAGAATTAGGACATAGTTCATCGAAATAAGACAAGTTCTTTAGATGCTTTTAATCCACTGTTTAAGACAGGGCTATTTCTTCTAATACACAGAGCTTCTCTGAACAGGATGTCTGACCAGTGATAAGATTTATCAATAATTACAGTGTTAATAAGAATAAAGTCGCAAGAGAGAGCTTTTTTGTGGGATCTTATTGTAACAGATTTGATATAGTCTGCTAATGTTATATCCTTTTTAATGATTCCATAAGTGCGGAGTTTACGGTTGGAGTTAGAATGTGGTTCGCATTCATTTAAGAATTTATTTTCGAAAAGGGCAGATAAAGTTTGTTTATATATTTGTATATTGAATGGGCCGACATAGGTTAAGCATTTATTTATGTGAGCGATGCGTGCCGAAAATGAGAATTTGGAGCCTAATCTCAGATCTTCTCTGTTAGCCTTGCATAAAAGTCTTTCACGCGGACAGGTTTCTAAACGATTTTGAAATTTTACCAGGTTTAATATTATGTCACGTGTCAGTGGCATTAAACCAAGTTCAGCCAATACACCAATGTTACTACACCTAGTTGGAAGATCTAAAACTGATTTAGCCATTTTGATAAAGGTTTTATTACAAGGAAGGTTGTCCGAGTTTTTATATATGTCATTATTGGATAAGGAAATCATTTCTGAACCCCATACATCGCTTCCGTAAGAAGCTATAGGAATGCAAACTGCGTTTAGAAGTTTTAAGAGAGAGAGGGTTGGCATGTCTCGAGAAGTGCAAAGACTTTGCCTAATTTTATACCAAGCTCTTAAAGATTTTATTTGTAGGTTTGCAATTGCTTGTTTAAAAGAACCTGAATAGTGGAATTAATGCCACTGACACGTGACATAATATTAAACCTGGTAAAATTTCAAAATCGTTTAGAAACCTGTCCGCGTGAAAGACTTTTATGCAAGGCTTACAGAGAAGATCTGAGATTAGGCTCCAAATTCTCATTTTCGGCACGCATCGCTCACATAAATAAATGCTTAAACTATGTCGGCCCATTCAATATACAAATATATAAACAAACGTTATCTGCCCTTTTCGAAAATAAATTCTTAAATGAATGCGAACCACATTCTAACTCCAACCGTAAACTCCGCACTTATGGAATCATTAAAAAGGATATAACATTAGCAGACTATATCAAATCTGTTACAATTTGTAAACAACGGAGTAGTTTCTTTTCCCGAACTTATTCGCAGATCAGCGTATAGTTTGATGTCACGAATTGAAACCTCTGACAACAAAATTTTGTGTGCTTTAAATAATTCAGATGTTAGCTTGTTTTCAAAGTTAAGAACTCACCGGAGGCAAATACTTCTAAAGTGAAGTATCATCCCGCTTATATAGCGACTAATTGTATATTTGTGTATCCACCTATATGGACTCTTTTTTTGTCTGAAATAAAACATTATTATTATTATTATATAACGTACCCTAATTAAGTAGCAATAAGATTTTACTATGTCAAGATTGGTCGTTCTAAATTTAAAACAATAACTAGCAAATTTATTTGGACAGGAGTCGAAGATCATGACTTTTGATTTTGAAATGTTTAGTTCAAGTTTCCAGTCAGTACAGTATGAATTTAGATAATCAAGGCTACGCTGAAGACCGGTAGCGGATGCTGAGAGCAAAACTAAGTCGTCCGCGAACAGTAGATGTGTTAGTGGCGTGTCCTCCAAATAGGGAGCGTTAAACACGTCTGTATAGATATCTACATTAGAATAAATGTCATTTAAGTAAATGTTAAATAAAGTGGGGCTGCATACACAACCCTGTTTTACTCCTGTGAAGGAAGAGATTTCATCAGAAATGTGTCCACTTGCTTTAACAATATATTTGATATTTGAATACATATTATAATAATATAAATTATGCTAAAAACCTTGCCCTTGATGCCTATGGATATAAGTTTTGAAAGGAGATCATTTCTCCACACTTTATCAAAGGCCTTGGAAAAGTCGACAAACGTCAAAAAAAGTTTTTTCCTCTTGAATTTGTTTATGGTGGTTTTCATCATAGAACTTCTATAGTCGTACTCGTAGATGCTTCGACGTTTCGTCACGAAACGTCTCACTTTAGTTCATATATATACGTTTTCTATAGTGTAATCATTGGGGGCTCATATTTCGTGAAAAACAATTGCTCTAGCTCAGATGTGAAGACAATGTACCCTATATGATACGATTCCGCCTATGAACCTCTAAACAGAGAGCTCAGGGGTTTCAGAAAGACCACAAGAGACAGTGAAGTAATAACAACATAACCTCATTCATGTAAGAAGTTTTAGAGGGGAAAATCACCAGGTTTATAAAGGTCAACGTACGAAAATTGGGCCTTTTTCAAGTTATTTCAGGCTGGGCAGCTATTAGTAGGCGTATATTATTAGTCAGGTTAGGGAAAGTAGCTACCTCCTGCAAAACACCACTACCAAATGTACACAAATAGACTCAAAATTCAATGCGGTCTCTTTATTAAAATGTCATCGTAATTTACTCATGCTTGCTCTTGTAAACAGTTACTTTCTGTGTGTGGGTTATCCATATCATTCGGGTGCCTTAATTTAGTTTAATAATGAACCTGGGTGTTTTGAAGAAAAAAAATGCCACCTGAAAAATCTATGGATGCCTAGAATTACCATAATTTGATTATTTTACTCACTTAAAAGCCTTTTTTTTTTTGTCTTAAATAAAATAAAACAAGGTCACAAACATTATAACCTGTAAATACAGTAATTTTAATTCTTATATAAAAAATTCTTATATTCTTTTATAATAAATTATGGCATTACTGGATATCCATAGTTTTCAATACCGGGTATTCAATATACATAACTGGTTATTGATACCAACTACCCGGTACTGACTTTGTCATGCACACACGAGAGGTTATGGCTAAGAAAAGTAAGTATGAGTGAAATTAGACAAAAGTTTGATAGATAATTTTCAATGAGTGGTTAGTTTTACTTGCGTACATTTGGTAGTGGTGTTTTTCAGATGGTAGTAATCTTTTGTTACATATTTTGGCTTCAATTTGCTTCATTACATCCGTTGAAAATAAAATTAAGCTACCGAATTACAGATATATATTGCTGACATTTTCTAACTCTACTGGCACAATTACATTTGGCCATAAAGTTTGTATATTTCCAACCACGCTGCTATAACAGCAGGACACAATAAAATTTTAATTTAAAAGAGTACTGTCAAATCGTATTTTGTGTAAAATGCCTCTTTTCACTCATTTACTGGATCATACTACTGGAAGCATTTAATTGATTGAGTGATTGATTGTTTGGTGTTTTACGCCGCGCTGAAGATTATTTCACTTATATGGCGGCGTTGCGGGAGGAAACCGGGCTTTATGCCCTGAGGAAACCCACAACCTTCCGATGGTAACTGGCAACCATCCCACATAGGTCGAGTGAAAACCCAGTCAGAACATTTTTTTTTTCACAGCCGCGACCCATTGGTGGAAGGCAGTTTGGAGTGAGCGTCCAACACTCTACCTACTGAGCCACGGAGGCCCCCTTGAAGCATTTAGGAAATTGTTTTTATTACATATCTTAGCATACTGTATCTTTCAGCTTACATTGTAGGTCTTGTTTCAGTGGCATTTAGAAGTTGAGTTGATAATAACATAAGGCTTCTTTATGGATTGCTACTTCTTCTTTATTGTTAACACGACGTTTCGGTACAGTTTCTAGCACCGTTATCAAGTTGATAACGGTGCTAGAAACTGTACCGAAACGTCGTGTTTACAATAAAGAAGAAGTTGCAATCCATAAAGAAGCCTAATGTTATTACGTTGTAGGTGTCAAACCACATACTTAAATTACCATATTATACATGTATATTATTTATTTTAGGACAAAACAGATGTATATGTGTTGACTTGTGTTTTTTTTTGGTTGGGGGGGGGGGGTGGCTATATTAGAATTTGCGCTTTTAATTGGTCAATGGGTTTTGTCAACCAATTAAATACATTCATTTTAAGCGGTACGACAAATTGCACTGTGAGAACGGACCATAACCAAATCATTTAGCGGGTGTATAGATCTGCTGTTTGAGCAAAGAACCATCGCAGTACTAGAGTCACACATGTGGCGCTTTTCTTCGGGAGTCATTTAAGCACAAAGTGGTCTAAGTATATATTGATGTGCAAACTTAGCCTAGTTGCCATACCATATTGAAGAGATAAGACGTCATGGCAACTGCGATTGATCGCATTGTGCGTCGACTTCCTGAAACTTCGTGAGAATCACCCCATTTTTCTCCTAATTTAAGCAACTCACTTCCTCATTGCACTGGATGTGAACTCAGAAATGTTCTAGTTACATTTTTCAACCCAATATACTTTCCAACGTTAATGGCTGGCACAACATCAATATACTTTGGCCATTGTGCGTGGGTATTACCAACTACATCAAGAAGGTATTGATTTCAAACCCACACTCACACTATGCACTTAGTCCAAAGCACACACAACTTCCAGAGCTAAACCTAAACTGGTCTCATTCCATATCCAAAATCGTTTGCATTCCAGGGGGCCTAGGGGGAGGGGCGCAAGGGAAAAAACTGTGCTTCCCTAAAGCCGCACACATGGCTGTAGTTCTGCTGAGATGATGCTAGTGAAGTTCAGAATCAACTGTTTGTAGGGAAAGTAAACAAAAGTATAATTAACCGAGATGTCCATTCATTTTTTTAGGCCTAAGTTGTTCTAGAAACTGCCTTAAGGTATATTTTCAAGACTGTTACCACTAAGAAGCTTCTAATTCTCCCACTCAGAGCGATAAACTGAAAGCTGAAATATTCGAGTTAAGTCAAACTTGCAAATCATTCAATCATTAAAACTAAGTTATTCAATTTGTCTTTTGTTTCTAGCCAACATTTGCAAGGGGGAAAATGACAGAAATGAAAGTGAAACAGAGGTCACCTGAATGGTTTGATGCAAGAAAAAAAGTGACTTTAACAGCTTCGATGTTTGGTGATGCTTTGGGTCTTGGTAAAGGGAGAGTACTGGACTACTTACTCTCCTTAGTTTCAGACGACCCATGTTATACAGCAGAGTCCCCTCAGAAATCCTTCCCTCTACAGCATGGTATCGATATGGAGATTATAATGAGAGAGGCGTATCAATTACTCACCGGTTTTCATACAAGGGAGAGTGGATTCTGGATTCCTGGGTCACTAGATACCATGATGTCCGGTATTATTGGGGTCACACCCGATGACCTGGTTGTTAGCTCACCAAATCAAAAGCAAGAGAAAATTTATGGCCTTGTGGAGTACAAAGCCCCAGTACACAAACTGTATAATCCAGAGTCCACAATCAAGGGAATCCCGAGACATTATATGGCCCAAATACAAGGACAAATGTCTGTGACAGGAACACCATGGTGTGATTTTATGGCGGTGTGTTTGAAGACAAGAGAGATCATGTTAAAACGGGTCTTTTACAGCCCAAAGTACTGGTATCATGCAGCATCCAGACTTAAACAGTTCTCATTGGCTCTCAAGGTGTGTTCATCTTCAGGGATTATTTTCTTTTTTTTTTAAATATCCTTATTGAAAACCGACAACTTGGGCTGGGGGTATTGTGGCTTTGCTTTAGTTGACCTGGAAACATTAAGTGTACCGAATACATTTAGATGGGGTGAGTGGGTGTATGTAGTCGTGGATATTTTGCTCGGTTGGTGCTGTATGGCCTTAGCTGTTGAGTGTGATGTTCAGACGTGATTAATCAATCATTCAAAACAAATATGACTATCTGAATATGTTTTCTACGATGTGTTCTTAATAGGGTGTAAACTGCCATAATCCACTAGGGGTTAAATGAATTGAAGTTAAAAGAACAGGCTGAAAGCCAAATGGCATCACTCACACAATTCTGAGATGTAAGACGGATCTTGTTTGAAGTGTACGTTTACCCTTACTAGTGACATGCATGAGTCATGACTGCACTTATCTGCCAAGATTCATATCCATCCAAGACCCTGCACCATTTTGATCCCTCCTATGACGGCATCAAGTAATCAGTCTAAATGCCGTACACCATTTTAGATGTTTTTTGTTTTCTTTTTCAGATGGCACAAGAAGAAAAATCCAGATCCGGATATATAACATCATTTGCTTTAGCAGATCTCAGCCAGTGTAAAGAGATTCAGATAAAATCACAGACTCCCATTTTAGGTGAAAATGAGATCAAAGTGCAGAATATGATAGAGCGTAATAGTAATGGTAGTTATAAAGGTACTTCGGGAAAATGGTTGACATTTGACTTTCTGGTTGGATCTCCCACACGACTTTCACCAGAGCTACAGCATTATGCTGACAGGCTACTTCAGGATGTGGACAAGAAGATTTTGCAGTGTCATTAGTTAAAAGCTTGTATGGACAGAAATTGATATCCCAAATTGTCTGTATGAACAGTAATGTGTGTCTTAACATTCTTTACAACAATGGTTTCAAAGAAAAAAATTCCAATTAAACAATAGCAACCACTGATGTCCATAGGCCTTAATGCTGAATGCACGAATGATCATTAAAATTTGTTCGCCTTACCTCTGGGATGGAGATCTTGCCAAAATTGGTTTATTGTATAAAGGGACAGAAATGGATGTCTAAAATTACATGCAGTTATTATAATTGTGCAACTCTTGTATATATAAAATATATATATGTATAAAATCCTCTTGAATAAAATAACCATGGAGGCAAGTTTCTTATTGTGTTAAAAACGGGGTATGTCATTTGGACATTTATACCAAATGACATAAAATTTCTGGGTGGATTTTACATTGGTCGCTGTATGTGGAAGAGTTGCCAGGTACTCGTTGAAGGTCGGGAGTTTCCTCCGGGCAATGAGCCCGGTTTCCTCCCCCACTAAACCTGGCAACGCCACCATATAAGTGAAATAATCTTGAGTGTGGCGTAAAACATCAATCAATCAATCAACCCAATCATAAGTTGTAATTAACCAAAACCCATGATATTTGATTAGGTTGAAGACAGAAAAGAGTTTGGCTGTTGTCAGTACAATTTACTGGAATACTTTGCAATATGTTGTCAGGTAAACTGAAATTAAACAAAATATTTTAAGGAGATAAGAAAGAGAAAACATGTAGTTTGGTTCGTAGGTAGAAGACAAATGAGTTAAGCCCTGACAAGTGGATCTTTCCAACTCTTGTGTTTATGTCTTAGGTAGTTTCCCCACCAGTGGGGTTATCCACTTGAGTCTAGGGGCCCAGGACGAAAGAGTTTCCATCAACAGTCAGTAAGACTTGGAATTACTTGTATTATAGGGGAAGGTTCTTGAAAAGGTGAGTGCCCAGGGGCGTTTCAGAAACTGCATTTCAACACGACACAAGCCATCCCACAATGGCTCACAAATTCGAAGCATGCATGTACTCTTATCAATGAAACCCCCCGGGAAGAGGTTTCCTCCCCCACTAAACCTGGTAATTCTCCCATATAAGTGAAATAATCTTGAGGGGGGTGACGGGGCGTAAAACATCAATCAATTGACCAAGTGAAAACAACTCTTTTTTTTTTGGACACTGAGATTCTAATCCTGGGATCCATTGATGTAAGAGGATTCAGACTGAGGGACAACCGACTGAAACATCCAGACCCCAAACATATTTGGGAAAGGAACAAGATACATGAAATCAATGAAGTAATATTGGAGACCATCAACCATTAAACGTATAAACCTAAAACTTCAGAGCTAACAATAATCCTGTCTGATTGTCACCTTGAGACCCTGTGTTCTTCCAAATCACATCTAATAAAGGTGGAAATACATGTATCACCCCGAATTTCCCTTCCTGCATTTAATAAACAATAGGTGTTGATAAAAAAGGCCCAAATACTAAACAATTTAAAAGACGTTTTATGGAGAGAGAGATTCAGTACAAGGTTTGCTCAACTGTGATTAAGAAAATATAGGGGATGAGTAAACAGCACGATGGCATCTCTCCCAATATTCAGTTCACTAGCCCCGTGTCACTAATATTATGCTACAAATTCATGAAGTACCATTGCTGATAAACTCTAAGGTTTGCAAGACATACACATGTTTTATTAGATAGTTACAAACCAACAATGAACATTCATTCCAACATACCATGTATTTCTGGGAAGTCTCTGAGCATGTGATGAAGAGATTGTTTGCTGTTATTCACCACTTGGGAGATGACTTGTTTTGAATGCAACCTTGTCACATAGGTTAGGATCGTAATCACAGGTATCTCCAGTCCTGTGGGTTATTTGACATACAATGTAGTCCTGTCCCACATGTTGTTCAAACCTACCTCAGGTAAACACAGTGTTACAGGTATTATATCACAACATTCTATATCTAACTTTATCTCAGGTTTCACCATTTCGGATTTCTCCATGTTAAACTTGGTGTTGAGTTCTTCATCTTTATCTCAGATTTCTCCATGTTTAACTTGGTGTTGAGTTCCTACATCTTTATCTCAGATATCTCCATGTTAAACTTGGTGTTGAGTTCCTACATCTTTATCTCAGATTTCTCCATGTTTAACTTGGTGTTGAGTTCCTACATCTTTATCTCAGATTTCTCCATGTTAAACTTGGTGTTGAGTTCCTACATCTTTATCTCAGATTTCTCCATGTTTAACTTGGTGTTGAGTTCCTACATCTTTATCTCAGATTTCTCCATGTTAAACTTGGTGTTGAGTTCCTACATCTTTATCTCAGATATCTCCATGTTTAACTTGGTGTTGAGTTCCTACATCTTTATCTCAGATTTCTCCATGTTTAACTTGGTGTTGAGTTCCTACATCTTTATCTCAGATTTCTCCATCTTGGTGTTAAGTTCCTACTTCTTTATCTCAGATTTCTCCATGTTAAACTTGGTGTTGAGTTCCTACATCTTTATCTCAGATTTCTCCATGTTAAACTTGGTGTTGAGTTTCTACATCTTTATCTCAGATTTCTCCATGTTAAACTTGGTGTTGAGTTTCTACATCTTTATCTCAGATTTCTCCATGTTTAACTTGGTGTTGAGTTCCTACATCTTTAACTCAGATTTCTCCATGTTTAACTTGGTGTTAAGATTCTACATCTTTATCTCAGATTTCTCCATGTTTAACTTGGTGTTAAGTTTCTACATCTTTATCTCAGATTTCTCCATCTTGGTGTTGAGTTCCTACATCTTTATCTCAGATTTATCTCAGATTTCTCCATGTTTAACTTGGTGTTAAGTTTCTACATCTTTATCTCAGATTTCTCCATCTTGGTGTTGAGTTCCTACATCTTTATCTCAGATTTCTCCATGTTAAACTTGGTGTTGAGTTCCTACACCTTTATCTCAGATATCTCCATGTTAAACTTGGTGTTGAGTTCCTACACCTTTATCTCAGATATCTCCATGTTAAACTTGGTGTTGAGTTTCTACATCTTTATCTCAGATTTCTCCATGTTTAACTTGGTGTTGAGTTCCTACATCTTTATCTCAGATATCTCCATGTTAAACTTGGTGTTGAGTTTCTACATCTTTATCTCAGATTTCTCCATGTTTAACTTGGTGTTGAGTTCCTACATCTTTATCTCAGATTTCTCCATGTTTAACTTGGTGTTGAGTTCCTACATCTTTATCTCAGATTTCTCCATGTTTAACTTGGTGTTAAGTTTCTACATCTTTATCTCAGATTTCTCCTTCTTGGTGTTAAGTTCCTACATCTTTATCTCAGATTTCTCCATGTTAAACTTGGTGTTGAGTTCCTACACCTTTATCTCAGATATCTCCATGTTAAACTTGGTGTTGAGTTCCTACATCTTTATCTCAGATTTCTCCATGTTTAACTTGGTGTTGAGTTCCTACATCTTCATCTCAGATTTCTTCATATTTAACTTGGTGTTGAGTTCCTACACCTTCATCTCAGATTTCTCCATCTCTGGCTCAGGTTCCTCAATCTTTATCTCGGGTTCCTCCATGTCTAACTTATCCTCAGGTTCGTCCATCTCAACTTCCAATTCTTTCTCAAGCTCAGCTTTTTTCTTCTCCAGACATTCCCTTATATCTGTTGATAAATCTGATGATTCGTGTGGCTGACGTCTGCGATTTCTTCTCCTTCTCCGTCTATAATATACAGAGAACATAATATGCTTATTGTACTTAGAAAAGCATGCACTCTATATTACAGAATCTTACAGGCATATCTGCGGGGTACAACACTAAACCCCAAACAATTTAAATTTTTTTGTCATTTAAATCGGCAAAAGTGAAATATTCAACATATTGGGGTAAAATAGCAACAGAGAAGCAAATACATTTCCCTCAATACAAGCCAGCAGTCAACCAAAATAAAATATTTGGTTCACACTGAAAATTTTTTTTACATCTGGAAAGGAAATTGTTGCATCCACAGACCTACCTGTGATCCTTTTGTTTTTGAGAAAAATCCTCAATAAATATGTCTTTGATTGTCTGTGGCTCGACTATTCCTTGGTTTTTTAATAAATAAATGTAAACTCCACCAGCAGTTCTTCGTCTATCTTGATTCTTCAAAAATAAAAATATAAAACAGACGTTTAGCAATACAATACAATTCAGCGTTTATGCAGCAGAGGTAAATAATAATGTGAGACCAATGAACACATCATTTCCAGCAGTAAGGTGCCCCCATCCCTCATCAACCTTTATGGGATGAATGCCAGTTACCACCTGAACGTCGTGGGTTTCCTCTGGGCATAGAGCCTGGTTTCCTCCCACAATAAAACTAGCAATGCCGCCATAAAAGTGATAAGGAAGACCCCTATTGTATTAGACTGAATCATGGTACAAATGTATACATCTTTACAGTCCAGATACTTAGTCTTTGACAATGTTTTTCTACTTTATGTTGAATACATTTGTCCCCAGGGCCATTTTTCTCAGTGTAGAATGAAGGGAAACAATCCTAGCAATGATTGATCATGCATTTTTTTCTGATACACATTCCATGATCCCATCATAGTTTTAACCCCTGCTAAAAAAGCTTTGTGTTTAGGTTTTATAGCATTTTAAACATATTTTCCATGTACTTCCCTGTAATCCGATTCCATTTTAGTGAAATTGTAGTTTGTCATTGTTTTCCTGTTACATGTCCCTAATTTCATAGGGATTTCATAACAAATGATGTCTATATGCTGTAATGGCCTATCTAATGATGTAGGGTAACCATACTGACACTACCCTTGTCCCTAGCAATAACACAATAAAGGGGACCATACTGACACTACCCTTGTCCCTAGCAATAACACAATAAAGGAGACCATACTGACACTACCCTTGTCCCTAGCAATAGCATAATTAAGGGGACCATACTGACACTACCCTTGTCCCTAGCAATGGTATAATTAAGGGGACTATACGGACACTACCCTTGTCCCTAGCAATGGTATAATTAAGGGGACTATACGGACACTACCCTTGTCCCTAGCAATGGTATAATTAAGGGGACCATACTGACACTACCCTTGTCCCTAGCAATGGTATAATTAAGGGGACTATACAGACACTACCCTTGTCCCTAGCAATGGTATAATTAAGGGGACCATACTGACACTACCCTTGTCCCTAGCAATGGTATAATTAAGGGGACTATACGGACACTACCCTTGTCCCTAGCAATGGTATAATTAAGGGGACCATACTGACACTACCCTTGTCCCTAGCAATGGTATAATTAAGGGGACTATACGGACACTACCCTTGTCCCTAGCAATAGCATAATTAAGGGGACCATACTGACACTACCCTTGTCCCTAGCAATGGTATAATTAAGGGGACTATACGGACACTACCCTTGTCCCTAGCAATAACATAATTAAGCGGACCATGCTGACACTACCCTTGTCCCTAGCAATAGCATAATTAAGGGGACCATACTGACACTACCCTTGTCCCTAGCAATGGTATAATTAAGGGGACCATACTGACACTACCCTTGTCCCTAGCAATAACATAATTAAGGGGACCATACTGACACTACCCTTGTCCCTAGCAATAACACAATTAAGGGGACTATACGGACACTACCCTTGTCCCTAGCAATAACATAATTAAGCGGACCATACTGACACTACCCTTGTCCCTAGCAATAACATAATTAAGGGGACCATACTGACACTACCCTTGTCCCTAGCAATAACATAATTAAGGGGACCATACTGACACTACCCTTGTCCCTAGCAATAACACAATTAAGGGGACTATACGGACACTACCCTTGTCCCTAGCAATAACATAATTAAGCGGACCATACTGACACTACCCTTGTCCCTAGCAATAACATAATTAAGGGGACCATACTGACACTACCCTTGTCCCTAACAATAACACAATTAAGGGGACCATACTGACACTACCCTTGTACCTAGCAATAGCATAATAAAGGGAACCATACTGACACTACCCTTGTCCCTAGCAATAACACAATTAAGGGGACCATACTGACACTACCCTTGTCCCTAGCAATAACATAATTAAGGGGACCATGCTGACACTACCCTTGTCCCTAGCAATAACATAATTAAGGGGACCATGCTGACACTACCCTTGTCCCTAGCAATAACACAATTAAGGGGACCATACTGACACTACCCTTGTCCCTAGCAATGACATAATTAAGGGGACCATACTGACACTACCCTTGTCCCTAGCAATAACACAATTAAGGGGACCATACTGACACTACCCTTGTCCCTGGCAATAGTATAATTAAGGGAACCATACTGACACTACCCTTGTCCCTAGCAATAACATAATTAAGCGGACCATACTGACACTACCCTTGTCTCTAGCAATAGCATAATTAAGGGGACCATACTGACACTACCATTGTCCCTAGCAATAACATAATTAAGGGGACCATACTGACACTACCCTTGTCCCTAGCAATAACATAATTTAGCGGACCATGCTGACATTACCCTTGTACCAAGCAATAACACAATTAAGGGGACCATACTGACACTACCATTGTCCCTAGCAATAACATAATTAAGGGGACCATACTGACACTACCCTTGTCCCTAGCAATAACACAATTAAGGGGACCATACTGACACTACCCTTGTCCCTGGCAATAACATAATTAAGGGGACCATACTGACACTACCCTTGTCCCTAGCAATAACATAATTAAGGGGACCATGCTGACACTACCCTTGTCCCTGGCAATAGCATAATTAAGGGGACCATACTGACACTACCCTTGTCCCTAGCAATAACATAATTAAGGGGACCATACTGACACTACCCTTGTCCCTAGCAATGACATAATTAAGCGGACCATACTGACACTACCCTTGTCCCTAGCAATAACATAATTAAGGGGACCATACTGACACTACCCTTGTCCCTAGCAATAACATAATTAAGGGGACCATACTGACATTACCCTTGTACCAAGCAATAACATAATTAAGGGGACCATACTGACACTACCCTTGTCCCTAGCAATAACATAATTAAGGGGACCATACTGACACTACCCTTGTCCCTAGCAATGACATAATTAAGCGGACCATACTGACACTACCCTTGTCCCTAGCAATAACATAATTAAGGGAACTATACGAACACCAACCCTGGTCCCTAGCAATAGAATAATTAAGGAGACCATAATGACACTACCCTTGTCCCTAGAATAGCATAATAAAGGGAACCATACTGACACTACCCTTGTCCCTGGCAATAACATAATTAAGGGGACCATACTGACACTACCCTTGTCCCTGGCAATAGTATAATGAAGGGGACCATACTGACACTACCCTTGTCCCTAGCAATAGCATAATTAAGGGGACCATACTGACACTACCCTTGTCCCTGGCAATAACATAATTAAGGGGACCATACTGACACTACCCTTGTCCCTAGCAATAGCATAATTAAGGGGACCATACTGACACTACCCTTGTCCCTGGCAATAGCATAATTAAAGGAACTTTACAGACACCAACCCTGGTCCCTAGCGATAGCATAATTAAGGGAACCATACTGACACTACCCTTGTCCCTAGCAATGGTATTATTAAGGGGACTATACGGACACCAACCCTGGTCCCTAGCAATAGCATAATTAAGGAGACCATACTGACACTACCCTTGTCCCTAGCAATAGTATAATTAAGGGGACCATACTGACACTAACCCTTGTCCCTAGCAATGGTATAATTAAGGAGACCATACTGACACTACCCTTGTCCCTAGCAATGGTATAATTAAGGAGACCATACTGACACTACCCTTGTCCCTGGCAATAGCATAATTAAGGGGACCATACTGACACTACCCTTGTCCCTAGGTATAACATAATTAAGGGGACCATACTGACACTACCCTTGTCCCTGGCAATAACATAATTAAGGGTACCATACTGACACTACCCTTGTCCCTAGCAATGACATAATTAAGGGTACCATACTGACACTACCCTTGTCCCTAGCAATAACATAATTAAGGGTACCATACTGACACTACCCTTGTCCCTAGCAATGACATAATTAAGGGTACCATACTGACACTACCCTTGTCCCTAGCAATGACATAATTAAGGGTACCATACTGACACTACCCTTGTCCCTAGCAATAGCATAATTAAGGGTACCATACTGACACTACCCTTGTCCCTAGCAATAGCATAATTAAGGGTACCATACTGACACTACCCTTGTCCCTAGCAATAACATAATTAAGGGTACCATACTGACACTACCCTTGTCCCTAGCAATGACATAATTAAGGGTACCATACTGACATTACCCTTGTACCAAGCAATAACATAATTAAGGGGACCATACTGACACTACCCTTGTCCCTAGCAATAACATAATTAAGGGGACCATACTGACATTACCCTTGTACCAAGCAATAGCATAATTAAGGGGACCATACTGACACTACCCTTGTCCCTAGCAATAGCATAATTAAGGGGACCATACTGACACTACCCTTGTCCCTAGCAATGACATAATTAAGCGGACCATACTGACACTACCCTTGTCCCTAGCAATAACATAATTAAGGGAACTATACGAACACCAACCCTGGTCCCTAGCAATAGAATAATTAAGGAGACCATACTGACACTACCCTTGTCCCTAGCAATAGCATAATTAAGGGGACCATACTGACACTACCCTTGTCCCTAGCAATAGCATAATTAAGGGGACCATACTGACACTACCCTTGTCCCTAGCAATGACATAATTAAGCGGACCATACTGACACTACCCTTGTCCCTAGCAATAACATAATTAAGGGAACTATACGAACACCAACCCTGGTCCCTAGCAATAGAATAATTAAGGAGACCATAATGACACTACCCTTGTCCCTAGAATAGCATAATAAAGGGAACCATACTGACACTACCCTTGTCCCTGGCAATAACATAATTAAGGGGACCATACTGACACTACCCTTGTCCCTGGCAATAGTATAATGAAGGGGACCATACTGACACTACCCTTGTCCCTAGCAATAGCATAATTAAGGGGACCATACTGACACTACCCTTGTCCCTGGCAATAACATAATTAAGGGGACCATACTGACACTACCCTTGTCCCTAGCAATAGCATAATTAAGGGGACCATACTGACACTACCCTTGTCCCTGGCAATAGCATAATTAAAGGAACTTTACAGACACCAACCCTGGTCCCTAGCGATAGCATAATTAAGGGAACCATACTGACACTACCCTTGTCCCTAGCAATGGTATTATTAAGGGGACTATACGGACACCAACCCTGGTCCCTAGCAATAGCATAATTAAGGAGACCATACTGACACTACCCTTGTCCCTAGCAATAGTATAATTAAGGGGACCATACTGACACTAACCCTTGTCCCTAGCAATGGTATAATTAAGGAGACCATACTGACACTACCCTTGTCCCTAGCAATGGTATAATTAAGGAGACCATACTGACACTACCCTTGTCCCTGGCAATAGCATAATTAAGGGGACCATACTGACACTACCCTTGTCCCTAGGTATAACATAATTAAGGGGACCATACTGACACTACCCTTGTCCCTGGCAATAACATAATTAAGGGTACCATACTGACACTACCCTTGTCCCTAGCAATGACATAATTAAGGGTACCATACTGACACTACCCTTGTCCCTAGCAATAACATAATTAAGGGTACCATACTGACACTACCCTTGTCCCTAGCAATGACATAATTAAGGGTACCATACTGACACTACCCTTGTCCCTAGCAATGACATAATTAAGGGTACCATACTGACACTACCCTTGTCCCTAGCAATAGCATAATTAAGGGTACCATACTGACACTACCCTTGTCCCTAGCAATAGCATAATTAAGGGTACCATACTGACACTACCCTTGTCCCTAGCAATAACATAATTAAGGGTACCATACTGACACTACCCTTGTCCCTAGCAATGACATAATTAAGGGTACCATACTGACACTACCCTTGTCCCTAGCAATGACAATTAAGGGTACCATACTGACACTACCCTTGTCCCTAGCAATGACATAATTAAGGGTACCATACTGACACTACCCTTGTCCCTAGCAATGACATAATTAAGGGTACCATACTGACACTACCCTTGTCCCTAGCAATGACATAATTAAGGGTACCATACTGACACTACCCTTGTCCCTAGCAATAGCATAATTAAGGGTACCATACTGACACTACCCTTGTCCCTAGCAATAACATAATTAAGGGTACCATACTGACACTACCCTTGTCCCTAGCAATGACATAATTAAGGGTACCATACTGACACTACCCTTGTCCCTAGCAATAGCATAATTAAGGGGACCATACTGACACTACCCTTGTCCCTGGCAATAACATAATTAAGGGTACCATACTGACACTACCCTTGTCCCTAGCAATAGCATAATTAAAGGAACTATATGGACACCAACCCTGGTCCTAGTATAATGCTGATTAGGAATGTTTGTATAAAAAGAAAAAACAAGAGTTTCGGGAAACCCAAAATACGCCCGGAAAGGCAGCCATACCAAAACAAATCCTTCCATATTTATTTGAATTTAATTTTCAAAATTCAGAGGGAAGAGGTTGAAGCTTGGTAAATGATTGATTGATTAATTGTTTGGTGTTTTACGCTGTGCTCAAGATTATTTCACTTACATGTATATGGCGGCGTTGCCAGTTTTATTATGTGAAGCTTGGTAAAAGGTGATGTTATGTCAACAAAATGAAATCTTACCACTAAAACCTTTAAAATCCATCTGTATCAAGTTTAAAATGGGCTATTTGGATCAACAATTATTAACAAGATTTGTACACGGTACAAGTCATCAATTCTCGCTGCTGTTAAAACACAATGTTAAACATTGTTTGTTGTCAATAAAGGTTGCACTAAAATGTTTCAATTTTTTAGAAAAGCAGTTTATAATTTACTAATCATACTTAAACAAATGTAATTAATTGGTAATTTCGCAGCTCACACCAATTCAAGCAGATTTGAAAATTTTTCTCATAATATTTTTTATCTATATTATTTGGCCATAGACATCTTGACAATATTCTAAATCTCCCCATATACCTACAGGTTATTACTTCTAATTTTATCATAGACCAAATGTTTACAATAGATTTGGCTATGGGTCCATTGCTAATGTCACCCACTGTTTTATGGGGCCATGTGGTACACAAAGCCTGGTTTAGCCATAAATCTAACTAAAGAGCTAACTGTAAGTTGACAAGGTAAATAGACCAAAGCTGGGATACTTATCTCTTGGTCTGTAGATAAAACTTTAATCCTTATATGTATTTTTCATTTGATTAAAACGTTATATATTGATTTAAGAATAGTCTTAATCAATTTAGAAACATTATTGCAATTTTAAAAAATCTTTTTATAACTCCCATATTATGTAACGAGTGATGTTAAAAATAGTTTGCGACACACCTTCTACCCATAAGGTATATACTTAGAAAAAATTGTGCAGATGGAATCAAAACTTTAGAAGTTATGGAGCGGAAGGGAAAGCGGACGCCGGACTGCCGGACTTCCGGACGGACGGAGATGATACCATAATACAGCCCGCTTTTCAAGCCGGGCATATAAAAACTAGACATAACTGAGATACCCCCCGCTCTGCAAGAAAAGTCGGCCTATCTGAGAATTGTAGCATCAAAACAATAATATAATGGTCAGTGATAAGTGATGAGAAAACCAACAACGAAATTGAAAATGCAAAAACACAGAATATGATGATAATTCTGCTGGCAAGTAAGCAAGGAGAACAAGCTATGAGATGCAGATATGACTTTACATGAGCAGATGATGACAGCAGCAGACTGCATCAAAATTGCAGGAACTGGCACCAACCAAGGCCAACATCTAGCAACAACATGAAAAAATTAATAACATTCAAGAAAGTGTAAGGGGGTATTAGTGTTAAGACAGTGAGTTGGATGGGTGGATTATATATTAGTCAAACATGAATGGCAGAATTACCAAGGTTACATATTTGGCCTACCTGTTAGTGAAAGAGGTTTGTCCAAGGAATGGCAGCTGATATAAGGGAATGGTCACTATAATATGTGGAGAAACAGCACCAAGAGGAGGAGACACATGAATTGGGCATGATTTAATGCTACGTCTGTGACAAATGATGGAGTAACACAAAATATCATGCAAAATACTCCTTGCTGGTCATGTTTAGTTAGCATCGACAACAAGAAAGTAGACTATGAGGCTGCTGAGGTAGGGAGGAGGGGCGATAACATGATAACCCTGTCTTCATATGGAATGAGACCCATTGGAGGAGTATTTTGGACAAAACTGTGTCTATGGATGGACAGACGGACAGAGGGAACAACAATTGGACGGATGTATGAGCGTACATACGCACTTCATGGCAGTAGAAGGGGGGGGAGGGGGGGGAGGTAGGGAGGAGGGAGGGGCGATAACACGATAACCCTGTCTTCATATGGAATGAGACCCCAAAAATGGCAAAGTCCTATAAGTCAAAAACGTCATAAAAATGTGAAAAAAGGAAATATCATCCTGTAAGTTGGGCATGCACATCTACATACCATTGGTAACATATTTGTGAAATTTCATTGAAATCAAAGCAAAATCTTAGGAGGAGTAGTCCGGACAAAATTGTGTCTACAGACGGACAGACGGACGGTCAAGCCGATTCCAGTATACCCCCCCCCCTAACTTCGTTGCGGGGGGTATAATAATTATCAATCAAAATACAATGTAGAATCAGCATAACTGTGAGGTTTTGGGATTGTCAGCAGACATTTTGGGGTCTGATGTAATGATGTTCTGTATATCATTTTAACTATTAACTTAAATGATCTTACATATGTTAGAATTCCACCATCTGCTTCTTTTTCCTTTGTTAATCTTAACAATTCCATAGACTTCTCTTCTCCTAATATGTGCACCATTCGACCTGAACAAAAAAAGAAACAAATTGTGAAACAAAAGTGTAAGGAAACGTGACAAACCTACCTGTACACATCTTCATTACCTGTAGAACCCATTCAAACTCCTGTACACATCTTCATTACCTGTAGAACCCATTCAAACTCCTGTATACATCTTCATTACCTGTAGCACCCATTCCAACTCCTGTATACATCTTCATTACCTGTAGCACCCATTCAAACTCCTGTATACATCTTCATTACCTGTAGCACCCATTCAAACTCCTGTATACATCTTCATTACCTGTAGCACCCATTCAAACTCCTGTATACATCTTCATTACCTGTAGAACCCATTCAAGCACCTGTATACATCTTCATTACCTGTAACACCCATTCAAACTCCTGTATACATCTTCATTACCTGTATCACACATTCAAACTCCTTTAAACATCTTCATTACCTGTAACACCCATTCAAACTCCTGTATACATCTTCATTACCTGTAACACCCATTCAAACTCCTGTATACATCTTCATTACCTGTATCACACATTCAAACTCCTGTATACATCTTCATTACCTCTAACACCCATTCAAACTCCTGTATACATCTTCATTACATCTAACACCCATTCAAACTCATGTATACATCTTCATTACCTGTAGCCTCCATCCAAACTCCTGTATACATCTTCATTACCTGTAACACCCATTCAAACTCCTGTATACATCTTCATTACCTGTAACACCCATTCAAACTCCTGTATACATCTTCATTACCTGTATCACACATTCAAACTCCTGTAAACATCCTCATTACCTGTAGCACCCATTCAAACTCCTGTATACATCTTCATTACCTGTAGCACCCATTCAAACTCCTGTATACATCTTCATTACCTGTAACACTCATTGAAACTCCTGTATACATATTCATTACCTGTAGCACCCATTCAAACTCCTGTATACTTCTTCATAACCTGTAGCACCCATTCAAACTCCTGTATACATCTTCATTACCTGTAACACCCATTCAAACTCCTGTACACATCTTCATAACCTGTAGCCTCCATTCAAACTCCTGTATACATCTCCATTACCTGTAACACCCATTCAAACTCCTGTATACATCTTCATTACCTGTAGCACCCATTCAAACTCCTGTATACATCTTCATTACCTGTAGCACCCATTCAAACTCCTGTATACATCTTCATTACCTGTAGAACCCATTCAAACTCCTGTATACATCTTCATTACCTGTAGCACCCATTGAAACTCCTGTATACATCTTCATTACCTGTAACACTCATTCAAACTCATGTATACATCTTCATTACTTGTATCACCCATTCAAACTCCTGTACACATCTTCATTACCTGTAGCACCCAATCAAACTCCTGTATACATCTTCATTACCTGTAGCACCCATTCAAACCCCTGTATACATCTTCATTACCTGTAACACCCATTCAAACTCCTGTATACATCTTCATTACCTGTAGCACCCATTCAAACTCCTGTATACATCTTCATTACCTGTAACACCCATTCAAACCCCTGTATACATCTTCATTACCTGTAGCACCCATTGAAACTCCTGTATACATCTTCATTACCTGTATCACACATTCAAACACCTCTATACATCTTCATTACCTGTAGCACACATTCAAACTCCTGTATACATCTTCATAACCTGTAACACTCATTGAAACTCCTGTATACATCTTCATTACCTGTATCACACATTCAAACTCCTGTACACATCTTCATTACCTGTAGAACCCATTCAAACACCTGTATACATATTCATTACCTGTAGCACACATTCAAACTCCTGTATACATCTTCATTACCTGTAGCACCCATTCAAACTCCTGTATACATCTTCATTACCTGTAGCACCCATTCAAACTCCTGTATACATCTTCATTACCTGTAGAACCCATTCAAACTCCTGTATACATCTTCATTACCTGTAACACCCATTCAAACCCCTGTATACATCTTCATTACCTGTAGCACCCATTGAAACTCCTGTATACATCTTCATTACCTGTATCACACATTCAAACCCCTGTATACATCTTCATAACCTGTAGCCTCCATTCAAACACCTCTATACATCTTCATTACCTGTAGCACACATTCAAACTCCTGTATACATCTTCATAACCTGTAACACTCATTGAAACTCCTGTATACATCTTCATTACCTGTAGCACCCATTCAAACTCCTGTATACATCTTCATTACCTGTAGCACCCATTCAAACTCCTGTATACATCTTCATTACCTGTAGCACCCATTCCAACTCCTGTATACATCTTCATTACCTGTAGCACCCATTCCAACTCCTGTATACATCTTCATTACCTGTAGCACCCATTCAAACTCCTGTATACATCTTCATTACCTGTAGCACCCATTCAAACTCCTGTATACATCTTCATTACCTGTAGCACCCATTCAAATATCTGTATACATCTTCATTACCTGAAGCACCCATTCAAACACCTGTATACATCTTCATTACCTGTAGCACCCATTCAAACACCTGTATACATCTTCATTACCTGTAGCACCCATTCAAACTCCTGTATACATCTTCATTACCTGTAGCACCCATTCAAACTCCTGTATACATCTTCATTACCTGTAGCACCCATTCAAACACCTGTATATATCTTCATTACCTGTAGCACCCATTCAAACTCCTGTATACATCTTCATTACCTGTAGAACCCATTCAAACTCCTGTATACATCTTCATTACCTGTAGCACTCATTCAAACTCCTTTATAGATCTTCATTACCTGTAGCACTCATTCAAACTCCTGTATACATCTTCATTACCTGTAGCACCCATTCAAACTCCTGTATACATCTTCATTACCTGTAGCACCCATTCCAACTCCTGTATACATCTTCATTAACTGTAGCACCCATTCAAACTCCTGTATACATCTTCATTACCTGTAACACCCATTCAAACTCCTGTATACATCTTCATTACCTGTAGCACCCATTCAAACTCCTGTATACATCTTCATTACCTGTAGCACCCATTCAAACTCCTGTATACATCTTCATTACCTGTAGCACACATTCAAACTCCTGTATACATCTTCATAACCTGTAACACTCATTGAAACGCCTGTATACATCTTCATTACCTGTAGCACCCATTCCAACTCCTGTATACATCTTCATTACCTGTAGCACCCATTCCAACTCCTGTATACATCTTCATTACCTGTAGCACCCATTCAAACTCCTGTATACATCTTCATTACCTGTAGCACCCATTCAAACTCCTGTATACATCTTCATTACCTGTAGCACCCATTCAAATGTCTGTATACATCTTCATTACCTGTAGCACCCATTCAAACTCCTGTATACATCTTCATTACCTGTAGCACCCATTCAAACTCCTGTATACATCTTCATTACCTGTAGCACTCATTCAAACTCCTGTATAGATCTTCATTACCTGTAGCACTCATTCAAACTCCTGTATACATCTTCATTACCTGTAGCACCCATTCAAACTCCTGTATACATCTTCATTACCTGTAGCACCCATTCCAACTCCTGTATACATCTTCATTAACTGTAGCACCCATTTAAACTCCTGTATACATCTTCATTACCTGTAACACCCATTCAAACTCCTGTATACATCTTCATTACCTGTAGCACCCATTCAAACTCCTGTATACATCTTCATTACCTGTAGCACCCATTCAAACTCCTGTATACATCTTCATTACCTGTAACACTCATTCAAACTCCTGTATACATCTTCATTACCTGTAGCACCCATTCAAACTCCTGTATACATCTTCATTACCTGTAGCACCCATTCAAACTCCTGTATACATCTTCATTACCTGTAGCACCCATTCAAACTTCTGTATACATCTTCATTACCTGTAGCACCCATTCAAACTCCTGTATACATCTTCATTACCTGTAGCACCCATTCAAACTCATGTATACATCTTCATTAACTGTAGCTGTACATTCAAACACCTGCAAACATGTTCATTACATGATTGTCATACCAAAAGTTACTAAAAATACCCCAAAAATTGATTAAAATATTTTGCTTTAAAACTGGTGATTTTATGGCTGTATTGCTGGGTTTAGTTTGTGAAAAACCTCAGACAATCTAATGGTACCTGTACCCAAGACTTACCAAATAGTTCTACATTTGGTTCATCAAGCTCTGTGACTATAACAGACAACACTTTACTTTCACTGTCTGTTAACTCCACACTACATACAGTCTTTGTGGGTTTTGATTTTTGGTGATTTTTATCTTTATTTGCCCATCTTCGTTTTGTCCCCCTTTTTGAGATATCTCCAAACTTATCCAGTTCAATGAGTTTATCAAATGGGTCATTAGACTCGAGGGGCAAATCAACTTTAGCTTTGTGTGGTCGAGGGTCTAATTTAGCAAGTGTGAAATCATAGTTTTCTACATCTCTGTCCATCTGCAGAGATTCATCCAGGGTATCAACCCCTAATCCTCCTAAAGTTTGTGTCAGAGTCTGTTCCTGTAAGACAGCTCCCCAAACATTGTTCACTTTCCTAGATGATTGGTCTTTACTTAGAATAGCTTGGGGAGCTGATGTGTCCATTCCTTCAACTCGCTTTTTCTTCCTGTCTGACCTCCATGCTTCAGTGCTGTCATCACTATCATTGGATGACTCTTCAGAGCTGTCAATCCCAGCTGGTTTACGAAAGCCCTGGGTAGGGATACGGAGCTGGGAATTAGCTTCCTATACAAAACAAAAGAGGAAAGATACATAATTCATCACAGAAGCTAAATCTCAACGGATTTTTTATTATTTTTTTGTTGTTGTAGTTTTCAAACTGAGAAATCTTGACTGTAGGGGATTTTCAATATATGCGCTATATTTAATTTTTCAACAAATTCCACATATGATAGACGGTACCTGATTAATTCAGGGGCTAGGGGGGGGGGGGGGTTCTTTGACTCTAGTGTCCTTTTCACTTTTAGGAGTTTCTGAAAGTAATTTTTCTAACGTTTTGCAAGTATTAAGTATCTATAATTTACCAAGCCTTTCTCCTGTCAGTGTTAGTTTTGTTGAATTCATCTGTTTACTGATTAATTCAGCCTCCTGTAATAAAAACTATTGCGCTCAATTTTTTTCTCACTGATTTTCTTTAAGATAAATTGCAGAAAATTTCACCTAAAGCTTTTCTCTCTTGATATCTGATCACTCATTCAAGGAAAAGGGCTATATCACTAAAGTAAAGGTCTTACTGCATTATTTTGCAATTCATTAGGAGTTATCCTTTACTTGTCCCCATGGTACCCGCTATAAGCAGGACCGCAAAAGGTAAAGAATAGCAGGTAATTGAAAAAGGTCAGTTGGCAAATAATAGGGTAACCCTATGTTCTTCAAAATATTAAAGCGATAAGCAGCAGGCAGTCATGTTTGTGAATCTTACAGGTGATTTACGGCATGAAAGAAAACTGAAAATGAATCTGTCAGACAAACCACTTGTTAAATAGTCAGTGGAGCCCGCCATTTACAAATAGAAATTGACAGGAAGAAGTATTAGTGAATTACTTCCCTTGCAACCTTGTCTTATCTTAAATGAATAGAACCTGCAATGTCAGCAGCAAGAATACCCTTTTTGTAATTTCTTCAATATCGTTTCTTTAAAGTCGTGAAGATTGATTTACAAGCCAGGATATACTTCAGAGAAGTTAGATTGTATGTATTTAGTTATCAGGGCTCAAAATGATCGAAATTAACCTAGGTCTCTAATGCATGTGCAATGGCTGGTGCCTCTTCAGAAGACACACAGCTAAGCTTTGCTGTGAAGAGGGCTGCCGAGTCAGTGAGTCGTACACTTTACGCCTTTCTTTTAGCATAGTTTCTCGAAGAAAAAACGCAAAAATATGGTCTCGGTACTGTTGGAAAGGAAAACCGTGCCGGTAAATTACAGGCACAGTTTTGTATTTACTAATTTCTTTCCTTATGTTTCCCTCTCCTTTAACTTAAGATACAAATTCATGTATGTCATCTTTTGATTTTATATATATCGTTGAGCAGGGTTTTCCCTGGCTCCCAAAATGTTGGGGTTCATTGGACCCCCATCAGATAAAAAGTAGGGTCCCATATACATTAGGTGGGGTCCAATTAGTGTTTAAATATGCATTATTGTATAATATTTTGCTATTTATTTGCATCCCATGGGACCCTTCTCATCGCAGTTTTGGGGAGAAAATGAGGGTCATAGATGCAGGTTTTACTTTTAGCCTTTAGCCTTAGGGGCCGGTAAATCCCTGATTGACACTTTTTCAACACGACTTACTGGAGTTGGTATAAAAGTGGAATACTCTACGTGACTTATTCGCTCTAGAACGGCTGAGATTAGTTTATTTTGGGGCAGTTCAGATATATGTCGTGCTTTGAATTAAAAAAAAAAAGAGTTACGAAATCTGAGCACTAGGTAATGTCAATATTATAACGCAGCTTAGAACGAGGTCACTGTGTTATTGTTAATCGTAAAGTCTTTTGCATAAACTGACCGAAATTTTAGGTCCAGAATTTGTCTCCAAGCTGTGTGTTGGTACATCGTCATCATCGGTGTCGAGCTCTCCTTCTTCCAACTCAACATCACCCTTCTCTTTACAGTCAGCCATCGTTTGTTTTCGGTTGTACAACGTTTCTCGTCTCCAGCTCTGAAGAGCTGCCCCAGCAAAGATTAATCAACTGTCGTACTCACACATGTGCGGCTCTAATGTAGGCTATGCTACAGATTTTTAGATCGGTGGCTACAGCCCAAAAATGTTATTCTACGCGAATAGGTTGACTGATTCTTTTACATTTTTTGTTAAAAGAATTATATTTTCAGATAAAAATAGTCAAATTACTTATTTTGTTGATTGCTATTCATTCTAGAATCTAAGGTTAAAATTGATCTGTTGCTATATTGTTTTCAGTCTGACAGTCACAAACAGTTCGTGAACATGTACCGAGCAAATGCGAAATTGTGATTGGTCGATTACCGGGGTTGTATAAAATTCTACCCCTCCTGCATGTGCGTGCCGTGTGCAAATATACATGTTAAGTAGAGATGACTTTTCAAACGACATCGAGTCTGTAGTGCATCACCGTTGCACGTAACCAAAGCTTATCGTTGATTGGTTAAAAGTTCCCAATCTGTCCGTCACTTTTTCCTCATTTTTCTCAATTATCGGGGTAGAATCGACTTTAATACCTTCGTCTTGGTGTTTATTGCGTAACCCGATACCGCTGGACGTTGGTTCGCACCTCGTCAAACCCCTCGAATGCTGCGCATTCTCGTGGTTTGACTCGGTACGAACCAACGTTCAGCGGTATCGGGTTACGCAACAAACACCGCTACGGCGGTATTAAACCCTTAAACACACACTCCCTCTGAAAATCAGATTGTTTTGACGCGCCTGGCAAAATAAGATGGCCATCACGTAGCCCCAGGTGACTATCCTGCCACTCTGTTGTATAGATAGTCACCTGGGGCTAGCCACCACGACTTTAAATCGCTTCGAAAATCTCAAATCATATCTTATTAGGACAATTGACAGACCTTTAAGATTCTGTAACTCTGCATAGTTTTTATTTCTATCTACCTTGAACCTAATAAAAAATCTACAAATTGAAAAACGAAAGACCAAATTCTTCATACATCGAACGATAACTTGATATACTTTTGAACAATGCAGCCGCATCACTGAATTTGCATTGAACCAAACATGGAATGTCGATAACCGGCCACTACTCTATTTCGGGATAATATATTCGCCTTTGATATTTCACCCTGGGTGTTCGGATGTTTGATCCTCCTGTTCCACGTATGATTATCTGAAGGGTCATAACGATTCATTCACCCTGAGTAAAACTAACACTGCCACGCCAAAAATTCAAGAATTTAAAGCGCATCGTGCGTCTGATGCCAATTAATTACAAGTTTAATACGATATTTGAATTCCTTTGCAGCTGATTTATTTACATCCAGAGTCGGCGCACCTCGGACCGTTAAACAAGCTGGCCAGTCGTTTCATTTTCTAGCAGCTGGCTTTTTGTCCTGATTCAACCATTAGAAATAAACTAAAGAAGATCAGCACTTCACAGTTTATCAGATTGATAAATATTACACTGTAGCTACGCCTTCACAACTCACTATAGTCAAATCACTCCTATCGATCAAATTAGTAGAAATATTATGAACCTATTGGGATATCTAGTAATCTATCTCTATACCATGTTTCTATTAGCTAAAAATCGAGACAGTACCATTTGATTTTGTTTTTATGTTGACAATAATTGTAGACAAAGAATACAAATGAACTACATGTACGCAGGTATCCGTGTGATGAGCTTGAATAAACCAATCCAACTGGCACCTAGTTCTCCTCAAAATGTTATGGTTGATAAAGTTTTGAAGCTGTTACCAATAGTTTTGAATAAAAAAAACCATAACATTGTTTTAATTGATATTAACTATCCGTAATGGTAAAGGGACAAATTATCTGTCCACACTTTCAACATAAGGTGAAATACAAAATTGACAGCATATTAAATGACATTCCGTAGGCAATCATTATACCACTGAGGTATAACTTCTGTCTCTCTAAAATAAATTAAAGCACTCTTGGTATCCAATAACATATTAGCATTTAATATGCACTACATATTATAGCCTTTAATATAAAAACAGGTTTTCTCACAAATAATTTAAATGAATGGAATTTTTTAGAGGTTTTTAACCCTGTTAACACACAAAACGGCTGTCCCGGATATTGTTTACAGGTTTTTAAGCCGCAACTAAGAGAAACACGTCGGGAAACTAGTTCGAAAATATTCCAGGAAATTAAACAAAGCACCGAAAAGTCCTACTGGAACGGCTTTTATTTATTTGTAATTGTTAAGCGTTGATTTAAAATAAAAAATATAAAAATCCCTTAGATTTATGTCAACTACGTTACTGAACATCATTCTTCGTGGTAAACTGAGGGAGTAATGGGCCTTTGGCATGTAATGGTCACCAGGAGGAGACACTGCCATCCTGAGTTCGAGCAGACGCTTTCTGGTATAGAAGCCGATAGAGGCCATCTCGCGATCTCGCAGTCTCGCCCTTCAAAGCCTGTGGCGAGATCGCGAGATCGCGAGGCGAGACTGCGAGACCGCGAGACTGCGAGACCTCGAGACTGCGAGATCGCGAGACTGCGAGACCGCGAAACTGCGAGATCGCGAGGCGAGACTGCGAGACCGCGAGATCACGAGATGATATATCTCGCAGTCTCGCCTCGCGATCTCGCAGTCTCGCCTCGCGATCTCGCGGTCTCGTGGTCTCGCGGTCTCGCAGTCTCGCGGTCTCGCGATCTCGCGTTCTCTCGGTCTCGCAGTCTTGCGATCTCGCAGTCTCGCGATCTCGCGGTCTCGCGATCTCGCGGTCTCGCGGTCTCGCGATCTCGCAGTCTCGCGATCTCGCGGTCTCGCAGTCTCGCGATCTCGCAATCTCGCGGTCTCGCAGTCTCGCGGTCTCGGGATCTTGCGGTCTAGATTTAACAGGGGCGTCTGTGGAAGTTAATTGATAATACGGCTCGAATATGGAAGCCGATAGAGGCCATCTCGCGATCTCGCAATCTCGCCCTTCAAAGCCTAGAGCGAGATCGCGAGAGCGCGAGATCGCGAGGCGAGAGTGCGAGACCGCGAGACTGCGAGACCTCGAGACTGCGAGATCGCGAGACTGCGAGGCCGCGAGACTGCGAGATCGCAAAGCGAGACTGCGAGATCGCGAGGCGAGACCGCGAGACCGCGAGATGGTATATCTCGCAGTCTCGCCTCGCGATCTCGCAGTCTCGCCTCGCGATCTCGCGGTCTCGCGATCTCGCGATCTCGCGATCTCGCGGTCTCGCAGTCTCGCGGTCTCGCGATCTCGCAGTCTCGCGATCTCGCAGTCTCGCGATCTCGCGATCTCGCTGTCTCGCGATCTCGCAGTCTCGCGGTCTCGCAGTCTCGCGATCTCGCGGTCTCGCGATCTCGCAGTCTAGCTGTTTTATTTTAGGGAGGTATTGTTTATTGTTAAATTGATGGCTATAACGCGTTGAGAGCTAAGAGTTACGTGTATTTATTTATGACAATTGGAAATGCCAGTATAAGAGATATCTGGTAGGCTGCATAAACCCAAATCAAACCACAGTTTAGAAAGTAAATCAGTTCACTGGCTGTGTCTTTATAGTACCTTTATTATGTATATAGTACAGATATTTTGGATGATTGTTAATTCCGAATATTACTTTCAATTACTGAAAGCTTTCTAATCTGTAAGTTTCATGTGGTTTGTTTGACAAGAAGTGAAATTTACATCCTAACCTTAGATCTTGAGGCTTCACACATTTATGGAAGCCTTGAATGAAGCCTTTCAAGAAAATAGAAAATCCAATATAATGTAATGATTCTGAGATAAGTAAATTCATAGCACGAGAGAATATAAGAAGATATAACGAGATATGTATAAACTGAATAACAAGATACGTAAACTAAATAAATAACAGGAGAGTAAATCAATATAACGAGATATCAACTTGCAACTAAATTTCTCCTGCTAAGTAAGTTTCAATGCATTAAAATTGATATAAAAAAATTGCGTACTCGTCTTTGAGGGTTTGAGGCAAACATGAGGATTATATGGCACTAAAATAGGTCTGTCCCTGACCGAAACAGCATAAATGGGTATTGAATAGAGACAGCTATTTGCAGATTTGTTTCAGTCAGATAGTGGAAAAGCTCTTCGATGGTCGACATAAATGCATGTATAAACTTTTCTCCTCCTTACGATTTCATATCAGATTTACTCAATATATGAGGTATATGCCAAGTTGTTATCAGCTATGTACATTGAACACGAAACTACACCGGTAATATTTTTTTCGTGCAACCTCAGCGGCATGAAGGGCCTTGGAGCTTCATTGAATTTGCTGACCGTGGATAATTCATATACAAAACATCTCTATTTTCATGATACCGTAACTTTCCAGAAAGGATAATCTTCAAACTTACTGAAATCATGGGCAATTTATTTTAAAGATCAACCTTTAAAACGCGTTTCTTGTCATCTATAGCCTCAGAAGGATTGATTGATGTTTTACACTGCACTCAAGAATTCTTCACTTAAATATGTTGGCGTTGTCAGGTTTAGCGTGGAGATAACAGGGTTCTTTACCCAGAGGAAACCCTTGATCTTGGGCGAGTATCTGATCACTCTTCCACATACGACGATCAAGGGAAAAATCCAGTCAGACTTATTAAAATTTTATTTAATTTGAGTGTGATTCGAACCCGCGATGCATCGATGGGAGGCCTGTGCCACCAAAATGACACGTTCACGTGTTAAGAGATAAAATACATATAGGATATACGGGTGTGCGTGGGGTGGGGGGGGGGGTAGGGGGGAACGGATATTTGACATTTAAAGATAACGTATTGCTAAATTCTATTTCAATCAGTATTTGGGGTTTTCTGTTTAATTGGTTCTGATTGGTACATACTGCTTATCAGCGATGGTGACGGAGTGATGGCGATGGCTATAGTGCTATAGATCGATGGCCTTATATTTTGCTCGGTCAAAGGAAACACTTGAGATTATTAAATACATACATTTCATTTTAAAGACGATATCCTTCTTATATTTTTTTTTCAATTCAAATTTTATTGTACGAATACAAAGCCCACAAAGGGGCGGGTACAACATGGCAATACAATAACAATATAAAAATAACAAATAATCAAGATATATTATTGACTGCTTCTCATTTGAAAACAGTCATGAATAAATTTAGAGACCATCGTAGCTATTTCACTGGGAGGGTCTAATAAAAGAGAGAACAATTAATTTTGTGTCAGGTGCACAATAGATGGCCAGGATGTTATTAGAGAAGCAAAAAGGTTTTGGCGGAGGCATGCATAGAGAGGGCACTCTAAGAGAAAGTGCCACTCACTTTCTATCTTCCCATCTTGGCACTGGCGACATAATCTTTTATCTAAAGGGCATTTGGTGTAGCGGCCGGTTTCAATAGCTAAGGAATGGGTGATTAATCTAAGAGAGGTTAAAGCTTTTTTTACGGATTTGAGGTAGTTAGAAAGTTTTATAGTTTCTTTTATCATACCATATGTCCTCAGTTTGACAGAGTGTTCTGGATTACAGGAGTTTAGAAATAGTTGGCAGAATTTTTGTTTAAGTTCGGTCATAAAAGTTATATGATTAACATGATGAGCTGAGAGGTTCAGTGTAGTGAAAATGCGGTGGATAGAGTCCGACCACCCAAGGTGTTTCAGACATTTATCCAATTGATAAGCTTTAAAGAGAAGATATCTGGATGGTCGGAAAAGCGATTATTTTTGTTATGTACAAGAAACGTATAGGCAAACTCCGAGCCTGGGCATGCACAAAGACGCGCTCTAATGGTTTGAGCAGTGTAAGCGAGTTCTTTGGCACAGAATTATGTGACGGACTCTATATGATTGATTCATTGTTTGGTGTTTTACGCAGCGCTCTAGATTATTTCACTTATATGGCGGCGTTGCCAGTTTTATTGTAGGAGGAAACCGGGCCTTATGCCCGGAGGAAACCCTCGACCTTCCGTTGGTAACTGACAACCATCCCACATAGGTCTTTCGAGTGAAAACCTAGTCAGAAAATTTTCCATTATTTTTTTTTGACTGACGGACTCAGAGAAATACAGACAGAGGATTTGGTTAGAGGGACACAAAAAGCTTGCCGATAAATTTGCGACAGTAAACTAAAAACAAGACCTGTAACCCAAGGCCAGCAGATTATATTGACAGATTTTTATTTATATTAAAAATAGAGTAGTGTATATCAAAATTACGTACTTTTACCAACTTATGTACTGATAGTTATGAGATAGAAAACTGTAGACCGAGAATTCACATAGTTCACTTGTAGTAATAGCAGTATCGATCTCGAATAAAAATCGAAAAACACTGATAAACTGTTTGCTCGAATAGAATATTTCACAGATCAAACAAATGACTGCAATATTGACAAAAGTTCACAGGCTGCAAGTAAATAAGCAATTATATCGTATTCAAATCATACTCAGCATTCCATTGCAGACTGAGCACTTATTTACGTACTGACTAAATAGACCTCTTCAAATTTAAGAAAAATCATATTTCTACGCATATAAACATAAATTTGCAAAACTATGCAAACTTGACATATTTCGCTTCCATGAACAATCGAGAAACGTCTACGCGTAATGACAATCATTGAACTATATGTAAATTGAGTAGTCTGATCATAGTAGGCCTACAGGCATCAGGATAAGTAAATATATATATGCCACGGTCTATTGACAAGAACAAGAGTTTGAAAAATCTATTATAAGTCGGCACTAACCTCCCTTGTCTGTCTTTTACCTATGAACAAAATCACATATTTTCACTTTCTTTTCCCGTTATTATATTTTGTAGTTTTTCAGCTTACCCGACTTACTGCCGTAGCTAAAGATCGGGACAACTATGTCAATATATAACAAAGTATTTTGACTAACGCCAAACTCGTGTCTGTCTTCAACCTAAAGGAGTAGGCCTATCATGGGTTTTGTTTTATTAAACAACCAATGACTGGGCCTAAAGGTCTAAATGACATACCCCCTTTTAACACGACTTGTTATTTTAGTCAAGAAGATTTTCCCTGTGCCCATGTGCTTTGGTGTCCCGGTATAGGCCCTATATGTTTCCCGGATTATTATTATTGCATGATATAAATGGACCATTACCAACGAGGATAAGTTTGAGTTACACTTGGCCTTTATCCTGTGACATTTAGTCAACTAGGTTATATACAAGTATTCAAGAATAAATAGGAGAATATGCAATGGCATTCACAAACTTTATCAGCCTGCAGGGGGATAGTCACGTAGAAATCATGGATAGTCATTGGTTAAAAACCAACACGATTTCTTGAATTGCTTATCTCAAACCTTTAGTATGTGGTCAAAAGGGCAATTCATTACCAGTGTATACTTTACTTCATCCAAGTTTCTGTGTAGCTCTGTTTGTGACAGTGAAATGCATATCAGTTATTTCTGATAGTACTTGCCATGGGGCCTGTGGATGTCGATAGATTGCTTCGCTCTTTAGGCACATGGGGCAACTGGCAACTCTCACAGTTATTCCTAATACAAATACAGCATCTCGCAGCTAGTTTTAATCTCTTCGCCATCGTATTTCTAGGTGAGAATTGATCCTGGCAATAGTTTTACTTATCCTGAATTAATTGTTGCCGAATGTGGAATAAATTGTTGGCATCTGACTGTTAAAGGTTTGATTAGGATCAATACACAGTTGTCATCGTAATGGCGTCTTGAGAGTATTTACTTTCTATGGATCAGTAGAATACTAATCACTACTTGACTCACTTACAATGGTTAGATCTTACATGTAACCCAATCAATTATTGAGTTTATATTTTTGTCAGGATACGAGCCACCATTTACTTGTCTTCCTGAAAACGGGACGTATGATGGTTCGAACGTGACGGTTTTCGTACAAGAGTCTTGCGAAGTAAGAGACGCCGTCACAAACCTTACCTACCCGTGTAGCCATGGATACAGCTTTGATTCCAACCTACCGGATTCTACAATTGCCACAGAGGTATAGTATCGCCAACAAATAATCTACTTATAGTTCCTTAGTTCCGAAACTGTGTAGTCTGTAAGAGCTGCTCAAATCGTATACCACACCTTCTTTTGTTGTTTAATTTTGCAACAATTGAAAGCTTTATTCTATGAAAAAAAGAATTTTATTTGTATTTATCTGTTCCTATTTTAGTGGGATTTAGTTTGCAACAAGGAATACCAGCTGCAGTTAACCCAAACTATATTTATGATTGGTCAAGCAGTTGGCGCTGTCCTGGTTACGTCACTTGCTGATCGATTCGGAAGGAAATGGGTGAACATCGTCTCTCAGCTGGTAGTTTTGGTTCTAGCGGTTGGTTCAGCATTTTCCCCTAACATCCTCGTCTTTTCCATTCTCAGATTTCCAATGGGAACTTTTCAACAGGTAAAAAAACACATACGTTAAAACAACACTTATCTTTTCCTGAAAATTCTACTGACTAAGGCCAAACTCCTGCCTGTCGTCAACCTGATGAAATATCATGGGTTGTGGTTTATTATAACTTATGATTGGGTATAAACGTCTAAACGATAGGCCTCGTTTTAACACAATAAGAAACTTGTCTAAATGGTTATTTTAGACAAGAAGATTGTCCGTGTGCCGGTGTGTTTTAGTGTTCATAAATATATATATATATATATATCAGTGTGTTATTGAGTTAATACCAATTAACATTTATTTTAACATTAATACCAATCCCACTCAAACATTTTTTTGTTTTAAAAAAACAATCTGGTTCCCAAGATCTCGGTCCCACATACTATATAATGAATAGAAAGCTTCAATTAGTCTTGTAAATCATTAATGAAAACAAATTCACAATTATTGTAATATACCAAATCTAGTTGTAATGTAAAACGTTTTATATTGTTTGTTTTAGGGCATAATTATGACAGGTTCCGTAATGCCGTTAGAACTTATTCCAACGGAAAACCGGGCTGTAAGTCATCTTCTAGGTGGTACCACGTGGTCCATTTGTCTTGTTCTCGTCAGTTTGTTTGGTTATGTCTTCAGGGATCACAGTTGGCGACACCTTCAGTTGGGCATCAGCAGTGTCTCAATCTGCGTTATTTTACATATCCTGTGAGTGGTTTGCCTCATCTAATACAATAACAAAACGTTTACCAATATAATCACACACATATAGTTTATATAGAAAGATTTTTTGTCAACTTAAAATATATGTATATGCAAACGATACAATATTCTTAACCTGCACATGAACTGATTACCTTTTCGTAGATTTCTAGACGAGTCGCTGAGATGGCTTATCGCGAATGGAAGGAAATCTGAGGCAGTCAAGCTTATTAAAAAGGCCATTCGAAGAAATAAAGTGGAAATGGATGAGAGTTTACAAGAGTATTTAGACATGCCTCCAGAGGAATATAGAAAACCTTCGGTACATTCCATAGAGCTGTTTGCGTTACAAAGTAAAGAAAACAAGAACCCCACTGAGACAGGAGACTTGATTCCATCTGACGAGAAACAAGGTGCAGATCCTACCCACCTAGGTACGAAGACAGACGGCAGTTTGGTTTATACGTCAGCTGTAACACCATTAACCATTGCTTTGAAACATTACACGGTGATGGATGTGTTTAAGTCAAAGAAGTTGCTAATGATTTCATTCATCACTTGTCTTGGATGGTAGGTTTGCAATTTTGGGTTGTTTCCGTTCATTTTTTCTCTGTTTTTGGTTCGTACAGGCCACACACTGTATGGATTTCCCTCATTCCAACGCCAAGCATTTCGTTTTTCGATGGGCTTCAAAGCCTCTTACATTTTAATATGAATGCAACAGATTAATTGTTAACTTTATAGTTAAGAAAATATTATCTATGGTTTCACGCGATGTAAATGGCCGGTAAATAGAGGCGAGACATATCGTAACCACATCTAAATCTCGCGAGAATACAAATAAAAAGGCTTAATCCTCACAAGATGATGTTCCACCCAAGTAACGTTGCTACTGCACTATATAATGACATTTTATTTTAAGGATCGTGAACAATTTGGTGTATTTTGGTATTACTCTGGCCTCATCTAAGCTTGCTGGGGACCGTTTTGTCAACTTTATGTTAATTGCTGCAGTTGAATTTCCATCTGGGATCATTTCATATTTTACCTTAAAATGGTGAGTTATTCCAGTTCCTATTTTACCTTAAAATGGCGAGTTATTCCAGTTCCTATTTTACCTTGAAACGGTGAGTTATTCCAGTTCCTATTTTACCTTAAAACGGGGAGTTATTCCAGTTCCTATTTTACCTTAAAACGATGAGTTATTCCAGTTCCTATTTTACCTTGAAACGGGGAGTTATTCCAGTTCCTATTTTACCTTAAAACGGGGAGTTATTCCAGTTCCTATTTTACCTTAAAACGGTGAGTTATTCCAGTTCCTATTTTACCTTGAAACGGGGAGTTATTCCAGTTCCTATTTTACCTTAAGATGGTGAGTTATTCCAGTTCCTATTTTACCTTAAAATGGTGAGTTATTCCAGTTCCTATTTTACCTTAAAATGGTGAGTTATTCCAGTTCCTATTTTACCTTAAAATGGTGAGTTATTCCAGTTCCTATTTTACCTTACATTAAGACACAATTTAAAGGCACTGAGACCCAATTGTTGTGACTTAATAACCGAATACCTTGGTTCAACACAATGTGATCGGTTGAATCGTGTCAAAGTATTAGCATATTTTAGGATTGATTGATTGATTGTTTGGTGTTTTTACGCCGCGCTCAAGACTATTTCACCTTTATGGCGGGGTTGCCAGTTTTATTGTGGGAGGAAACCGGGCTCTATGCCCGGAGGAAACCCACGACCTTCCGTTGGTAACTGGCAACCATCCCACATAGGCCGTTCGAGTGAATACCCAGTCAGAACATATTTTAGGAAGATACATGTAAAAAGATACTTTCCTTAAAATTTCTTAAGTTCTTAAATATATGTTGTCGGAACGATTGATTGATTAATGTTTAACGGCGCAGTCAAGATTCGGTTATCTGCCATCTGCACCAACATAAGGAGAGAGATACCATAGGGGCCTTGCTGTTTTTGTTGACAAAGCCATAGATTTGATTACTGACCAAGTGTACATAACACGTCTCTATTGATTCATTTGTCTCAGGCTTGGACGTAAACCAACCATAATTATATTTGATGCGATTGCTGGTATCTCATTGATTGTTGCTGTGGCGCTCAAAACAGTTTATGGTAAGCATACTTTATATCAGTCTGTGTTAAGAATTCATGGTGTTTTCCATTCACCTTATGCAAGATATATACCGTTTTAATTCTATTTATTTCGCTTTTATACAGGTGATGGTTTGGGTATCACTGCACTCACCATACTCGGAAAGTTTGGGGCCTCTTCTGCTTTCGGGGCCTTATTCATCTTTACCCCTGAACTATATCCTACAAATCTCAGGTAGGATGCCCCCTTCTTACGTTACAATGAAACTTCACTCTGATATTACTTAGTGGCGTTTTATTGATATTAAATATGTGTCGTTACAGGAGTTTCGGCCTTGGTATGTCTTCAGCAGCCTCTCGTATAGGTGGAATGGTGGCCCCATTCTCCGTTATGCTGGTATGTACTTAATTTCTCCAAAATAAGGCAGTTACTTCAAATAAAGGTGACACACATAAGTTATACACAACTGAGTATTATATTCACGTCTAAAGTTTCGTCTTAATGGTTCAACGAGGAACACAAAAACCTCCTCATAGAGCGAACTCTGTGTTAAAAATGGAACATATGCCATGAAAGATGAGCATTGGTATTGGGACTATATTATAACGAGGACAACAACGCTCGACAACCGGTTACTTTGATAGTAAGCTGTTTAGTAATGATAAGGCATCCAGGATCATTGAATTTCAGATGCTCTGTGCCTTTGACGTTTCTTGAGAAAGAAATCAGCAACAATATAGGACCAGCTGGTTGGTTTCAGACGACAGACCAAGTTGGTCTATAGTCATATCAGATTTAATTACTTGAAAATGTTCTCCTTGTTTTTGTGATAACATTTTCTTGAGAATGTCAGAAATTCTTAAACCGATTTAGGGCGATTCTCTTGTTAAGAATTGAGTATCAATGAAGGCACTATACTACCAACTGTTTCATAAATTCAAACACCGGGCCTTTCCAATATAGGAGTTTCTCAAGAAAGCCCAATTTCAATAATAACGAATCAGTGCTTTCAAATCATTGTTAATTGAACACAGATAAAATACGTATGCAACCAATTCTTTTTCTTTCAGATGAGGCTTGTGCCATGGGCCCCAGGAGCTATATTTGGTGGTTTATCTCTCGTTGTATGTGGGCTTGTCCTATTCCTTCCCGAGACCAGGGATAAGATTTTGCCTCAAACCATTGAGGAGATTGAGCTATGGTCAAAGACAGAAAAACAGCCGCATTCGTGAAAAACACCGGGACAGTTCTATATTACAGAATGTCTGTACTGATATGCAAGACAGGACTGATGTAGGCTATAATGAGGAAATCAATTTTAACAAACTGCTGTTGATTTCAAACAGCGACGTTTTGGTACTAATACCGTTGTCAAACTAATGGTGGTCTACAAGAAAACAAGTCTTAGTTTTGTTTTCATCTTCTTGACTAAAATAACCATGGAGACAAGTTTCTATTCGTGTCATTTAAACCTTTATACTCAATCATAGGTGCTTGCAATAAACCAAACCCCATGAATTTTTCATTAGTTTAAAGACAGACAGGAGTTTGGCTTTAGTCAGTAGAATTTTCTGAAATATTTTGTAATTTATTGACAAAGTTGTATGGACCTTCAGCTTTGGCAAAAAGTGGGTAAGCTGAATCTAAGCAAAATATGATAACTCTAAATGGGACAAGAAGGTGAAAATATGTCATTTGGCTCTTAGCTAGACAGACAAGGAAGTTTAGCCCTGACTAGTAAATCTGTCTTTATATAAGCAATGACTGGCTGTTGGCTCAGAGGTAGCACCATTTTACTATGAACTATGGTTTATATTCATCTATTATGATCTATGCTGTCCTTATTATACTGAAACACAAATGTTATAATACGGGCACAGCATGTCTAAGTCAGATGTCAGATAAAGAATTCTCCTACGAATTCTCGTAATGCGCATTTTTTGCACATGATAACATACATGTTAGAGGAGTCGCAATTAAGCCACTTATGCACATGCATCGTCGATTAAAATGGAAAAGTGATAGAGGTGATTGACAGGTGAAGAAAGTTAGTTTTTAAGGCAATTACCAATTTCAACAAATGAAACATTGCGGCATTTGTTTGATAAGATCAAAATGGTCCTTTGAAGTCAGAAATTATGTAAACATCAGATCCTCAAAATCAAATTCACAAAACATCGTGGCCTGTCCGACTTTAAGGCACTTCATTGGTGTACCAGATAGAAGCGTTGGGCGGTAATGATACACCCGGGAAGTGGAAGCAGGTGTATCGGGAGCTGAAGTGCGCGTGTGTGGGTGGGGGGATTAATGTGTCAGATTTGATCCTTCGGAGTAACCCAACAGAATACACCCTGGAGAGAAGAGCCTTACAAAGAACAAAACAGACCTGATTAAAATAATCTAACGAACTGAAGTTCCTACAAAATCTAAAATAACTGAGACTTGTGGGCTCTCTCGAAAGTGTTAGGAGGATTGTATGACCTAGCATGTAGCAGCTGATGTGTGTCAGTAGGTTTGAAGAATACTTTATTATCTAGATACTCAGTCGTTTGATAATAATGGCTCTTGTGAATATTTACATGCAAAAAATCCACAGAAGCGTGGCCAATAGTACGTTGTAGCTTAATGGGAATTGAGAGTGTCAATGGAAATATGAAGGCCTTTCAACACTGCCATATGATAACAATGGCACCCAGATATCAAGGGTAAATGAAAGGCTGTTTGTGAGATTTGCGAAGTTTGTCACTCTCCCATTCATCAATAAAAATGGAGGTAAAGTTAGGCCTTAAACGTTTCCCCATAGCACATCCTTTAATTTGCTGAAGGATCTTCCCAATGAATTCAAAAACTTTGCCTCTTAAGATAAATTCAAACAATTCTAAAATGTCTTTGTCCGGACTCCGGTAGTAAGGATATTTTTGGGATGCTGATTTTATGGATTTTAGACCAAAACCTTTGTCAATGTTTGTACTCATAGACTCCTCGTCCAAAGTAACCAAAATCACATCCCGTATAGAATGGATTTCTCAGATAATTGGCCAACAAATCATCAGTATTTTTGATAAAGCTAGCATGCCAATTCGCTATAGGTTTTAGGAAGTAATTAATTAGCTCTGATATTCTATAACTTTCACTACGACAATCCGAGATAATAAGACGCCCTGGGTGCATTGAAGGCTAAGTCCATTTTCAATTTTCGGAAGAATATAAAAGAACCTGTTTTTAGAGTTAAAATTCCAAATAGCAATACTGTTTCAATTAAGACAGCCCTTTTCTTTGAGAGATTGAAGAGTTTCTATTAAAATTTGCAACATTTCAGGCCAAATATTCTTGCTTAACAGCTGTTCTACCTCTTCAATATATTCATGTCTATATAATAGCTGTTGCCGTGCATTTGTCAGCAGGTCCAATAACTATGTTTTGGTTTCCCTTTAATTTTCTGAAAGTAAGGCATTCTGAATGAGTATTTTTATGTTGGTTTATTGGATTAGCTAAACCATTAAATTTTCTTGATACGGAGTCACGACTTAGTTTATTTCTGGGTGATATTCTGGGTGATATATTGGCCGGCAAGTAAGTAAAGCAGGATGAGACAAACCATTGGGGTTTCTCCTATATACGTATTGAATCTTTCAATGGCATTCAGAAGTTGAAAGTTTACAATAAGGTGAAGAATTACTTATGGATAGCAACTTCTTGGTTTATTGGGTGACGACGTTTCGATGTAGTTCTTACATCGTTATCAAAGTCATCATAAATAATTCTTCATCTTATTCCTACATATAGCTTGCGACAAGTGATGCGATGTTTGCACGATGTAAGATGAGTCGCAATTCCATATCATTCGCGACTTTTTCGACCCTGTCGAGGTTGCGAAACACGTCAAGGTATATTTTACTTCTATTTCTTCTGCTTCCAAGGGAGTTATGGTCATACCAAAAATATCCCAGTCAAAATTTAAAGTATTTAGGGACAGGCGAAACCCGCTAAAAAAATACTATTCTTTGCAATTCCGAATCGCGACCACTGTGTGCTAGGCGGGCTCACGAAGGTCATGTGCAAGAATATACAAATGAAATAAGTGCAAGTTATTGAATATTAACTAGTTAAAAGCACACTTGCCGCGAAAATCAGGAATATTGTTTACATTAAAAAAGAAGGACCGTATTCTGTATTTTTCCCAGACAATATAAGTTAGGAACTTTCTATTTTTACCAAAATTTAAAAGTTTGGACGTCACTTTGTATTTTTAATTTGAATTTGAAAATTTGAATTGTTACGTACCCGGAACGTAAACAAACCGATCTGCCCCCTATTGGCGATTTTATGTTTCAGTCGAGTGAGTGAACTAACGGCACAGTGTAATTTTACGTAGGCCTATTTATCTGAGAAATACAGACTGACGATCGGTTAACAGCGACTGGAAAAGCCTGCTGATAATTGTTTGAGCGTAAACCACAGATACAAAGGCCTGAAAGGAGGGTAATCCAACACGAAAGTTGACCGACACTGATCGTTGTTGTTGTAATCAGGCTTCGATCAAGGAGTATAGATGGACTGGAGAGGGCATGACGTCACAATTCAGATGCCGGTCGCGAAGGTGTCCGCCATCTTTGTCTACGCAAAACAAACCGTAGCCAAGTTCACTTAACGTGTATAACACGGTTCGTTATTTTTCAAAATAATGCCTTCGTGTGCAGCATATGGCTGTACAAATAGGCCAGGCAGTAAGAAAAAGCATGCTGTTACCTTCCATCGGTAAATATAAAGTCAAAGTTTGGCATATAATTAAAAAATCAATTATTTATTACCAATTAAAATACAAACAGCATTCAGTGATTCACTCACAGTATGGGGCGCGTAAACCCAATAAGGCATTAATTATCAATAGAAAAAAAAATGATTCTAATACAGAATTTCCAGACAACCTGTCCTTAGGTTATATGCAGACTTTATGTCAGAAAAAAACCAGGATACTTAATTTAAATTAAATCTAAGGTTCTATGCCTACCTTAAAAGTTGAATTAAAAAGAAACAACAACATTACAACACTGCTTTCAAATTCAGAACTGTCTTTTTCATTCGTTTTTTTTTTCAAAGAATTTGACAGTATTTGTTTTCTTGTTTCAATGAATAATTTTTTTTTCAAAACAATCAAAACTGCACAAACTATTTAATTTTAAAGAATTACAGCAAATTTTTAAATCAACACTTTTTTTCCAAAACTTCTAATTTTTAAATACGGTTTAAGACTCTCTTTAAACGTGGCTTCCATAATTTAGTAAAAGTTAAAACACAAATAACAAAGGCTTCACCACGTTGTAGAAAATTGGAAACACGAGCTTTTCCAATGTTTCCAATTTTCTACAACGTGGTGAAGCCAAGGTGGTGTTATTTGTGTTTTACTACTCTAATTTTTTTCTTAAAACAAAATCAGCTGTGAACATGAATACTTTTTCAAAACCAACAAAACAATCATAACTTTTTTTATAGCAACAGTAGAAAAACTGCACAAACCATTAATTTCAAAGAATTACAGCAATTTTTTTTTAAAAGTGGCATGAGCTGCCAAAATGTTGATATTTTGACGTTAAAACAGAATGTTGAAATTATTGGCTATTTTTCTCAAGAAGTATAATTCAGAAGCTTTTTAGTAATTCTAGTCTCGAAAATGTACGATAAAGTATTGTTTTTTTAACTAACTTTGGCTTAGAATGAATGAATGGTCGTCCCGGTTATTTAAATTTTGTTTACATTTCGAACACGTTTTCGGTTCGACACATACTGTATGGATTTTCCTTATTCCAACGCCAATCATTTAGTTTTTCGATGGTCTTCAAAGCCTCCTACTGTCGTGACGATCATAAATTATAAAAAAAGTGTGAAATTTGGCAGCTCATGCCACTTTAAATAAAAACATTTTTTTAAACAAAAACAGCTATGAACATTAATACTTTTTCAAAACCAAAACATCAATCATCATGCATAATCACACTTTGCTTGATCCTTGTCATATGCTTAAAGGGGCATGAGCTGCCAAAATGTTGATATTTTGACGTAAACACAGAATGTTGAAATCATCGGCTATTTTTCTCCAGACGTATTATTCAGAAGCTTTTTAGTGCTTCTAGTCTCAAAAATGTACGATAAAGTATTGTTTTGAACTAACTTTGACTTAGAATGAATGAATGGTCGTCCCGGTTATTTAAATTTTGCTACTTTTCGAACACGTTTTCGGTTCGTACAGGGCACATACTGTATGGATTTTCCTCATTCCAACGCCAATCATTTAGTTTTTCGATGGCCTTCAAAGCCTCTTACTGTCGTGACGATCAGAAATTATGAAAAAAGTGTGAATTTCGGCAGCTCATGCCACTTTAAGCTTGTGCGGAACACTTTAGCAGATAAAAGTTCCTTATGTATTGACCAAGACCTTATCAAATGGGAATATATTCTTTCCCTTCACAAATTACAACAATGTGAAGGTTTACATCTGGGGAATAAACTTCATCCAGCTCACATTGATTGGTTCAAAAAAAAAATGTCCGTTAAACTAGCTGCTCAGGTCTTGAGCTAGTCAGTGGCAATTCCCTGTAATTCTGTTTAAACGAGGAGTTTCCAGAGTTAACCAAATGCCAATCCACCATTCAATTCATTCGAGTATTTGACAAGCTTTTTGATATTCTGAACTCCAGAAACCTTCATTCTTTTGGCTGGAAACGCCCACTCCAGAGACAAAACTTTAATGAAGTAATGTCATTACTATCTGAAACAAAAAGATATATTCTGTCATTAAAAGAATCCATAAATGGCCAATCAATTTTGTTAGGAAATAGAAAGACTGGATTTTAAGGCTTTTACTCTGTATTGATAGTGTAACTGGATTATACAATGAGCTTGTTTTGTCTGAAAAATATGGGATGGGAATTAATGCTACAAGGTCTACGCCACTACTGTTGACTTATAACTCTATTAAATGCAAATTGTATTTCTAATATCTAAGTGCTATAATTATTAGCTCTGACCTGACCATTTAGACGATATTCGATATACTATAGCTCACAGGCACTTTCATCAGATGATATTTGTAGGTCCACTAGTATATATAATATTATATAATATACTAGTGGACCTACTAATATCATCTGATGAAAGTGCCTGTGCTATAGTAATATAGTAATTAGTATAGGCTGTCAGAAGAGAAATGTCAAACTCAAAGAGTGTCAAAATAAATCAATTTGGTTTTCAATCATTTAAATGTGACTTGTTAAGTTTTTGGTGTAAGATTTCCATCTACTCACCGTGATCAGCTCCTATTTATATGTGTATGGAACGCTGACCAGCGAAGACAATTACTACACTTCTACATTGTTGTTTCACTTTACTTCATCAGTTCATGTCAACCGCCGTCTGTCTCCTGTGAGCATGTCCAACTTTAACTAAATATAACATTTTACAAATGTTATGAATTAAAATATTCATGTCTAAGGCTTTCTTTCATGAAATGGTTAAAATCCCTCCTTGGTGCAACGGTTGACAATGCCTCTTATCAAACAAAATGAGTAAAACCGAAGCGTCTACCAGCTGCGATCTGTGTACTGTGAGTCAATGTTTTGCGTAGACAAAGATGGCGGATAAGCTCCGCCCACCGGCTTCAAAACGTTGTGCGCTGAGTGGCTGTCGTGCCCTCTCCAGTCCATCTATACTCCTTGGCTTCGATTCTTCGTTTGTTTTTCACCCCATTTTTACAGTCTAAAGCTAACTAGACATGTTTTATATGTCCTATGTTTAAGTTTAGTGGTATTAGTCGTAGTAAGCTCATGTAAATTGGTTTTCTTAGCAAATTTAAACAGGCTACGGCGGCAAGTGTGCCTTTAAATGAACGGTAACGGTTTGGCTTACTTTGATTGATTGATTGATTGATTGATTGATTGGTGTTTTACGCCGCACTCAAGATTATTTCACTTATATGGCGGCGTTGCCAGTTTTATTGTGGGAGGAAACCGGGCTCTATGCCCGGAGGAAACCCACGACCTTCCGTTGGTAACTGGCAACCATCCCACCACGACGTTCCGTTCCAGAGTTTGTTATGTGTTATCTGGACTCAATGTAAAACCAACCGTTGACGTGACTTGTGACCTTCTAGACCCCGCCAAGCTCGCCATTCGGGATCTTTAGCGTGTTTCGCGAGCCCGCCAATGCCGAGAAAGTCGCAGTAGTGCTTTGACGAGTCTGGTGGGGTCTGTAAGCACGCGAACTAAAATGTCTGTATTAGGATTGCATAAAAACCCTTTGGCACAGGGCAAATCTAAACATAGAGACACGTTTCTAGTTGTGTTAAAAGAGGGTATGTCATTTAGACCCCATACCAAGTCCTAGGCTGTCGCAATAGGCCTAAACCAAAATCTAAGACATTTTATTAAAACAGACAGGGGTTTGGCATCAGTCAGCAAATTTCTTTCTGAAATATATTAACAAAATTGCACCGATCTTCAGCTATGTCAAGAAGTCCGGCAAAGAGAAATTGAACATGTGATAATGGGAAATATGTAATTTGGTTCCTAGGTAGAGGACAGACAAGGGAGTTTAGTGCTGACTGAAAGATCTTTCAACTCTTGTTCTTTCTATAAACAATGGCATCATAGCCTGATGAAGCTGGAGGTATATGTCTTATCCTTGCCCTACTTCTAAATGTCATTCGCGGCCTCCGTGGCTCAGTAGGTAGAGCGTTGGACGCTCAATCCGAATAGTCTTCCACCAATGGGTCGCGGGTTCAAATCCCACTCAGTCCCAAAAAAAATGTTATGACTGGGTTTTCACTAGAACGACTTATGTGGGATGGTTGTCAGTTACCAACGGAAGGTCGTGGGGTTCCTCTGGGCATAGAGCCCGGTTTCCTCCCACAATAAAACTGGCAACGCCGCCATAAAAGTGAAATAATATTGAGCGCGGCGTATAACACCAAACAATCAATCAATCAATCTAAATATCATTCAAAAGGTGGCGTACATAATTCATACGAATGGACGCGCTAAAACAACCAACCAACCATCATTCAAAAGTTATAATGATGGGCCGTTGGTTCAGAGGTCGAGCCATTTTACTCTGAAGCAGTTTTTATATTAATCTTTTATATACATGCTGGCCTTATTGTACTGATTCAATTGTTTTGTATCTTCAGTGGAAGTGAGAAGAGGGATTTTCTCATTCAGCATATTTTCGAAATGGTCCTGTCCAAGTCTAATGCCAGATACTAGTATATGGTTTGCGGCTGGTTGACGTAGAGAATTCTGAGTTTCTCCTACGTATTGCTTGCGACGTGATGACATAGCTTTCAAGCCATGGTGTGTTTTTCTCGGTCGCAAAATTGAAAAGGCATCGACAGTTTGAGGAAAACTGATTAAACAAAATCTCACATTTTACTGTCTTCCACATAATGGAAAGGTGTTGAGATTAGTTCACTTATATGTTGGCGTTGCCAGTTTTATTGTGGGAGGAAACAGGCTCTATGCCCGGAGGAAACTCACGACCTTCCGGTGGTAACTGGCAACCATCGTTCGACATAGGTCGAACAACATAGGTCGTTCGAGTGAAACCCCTTGCTTGTGACAGGCAGGTCGTTTCGTCGTCTTCCGACTTTTTTCTGATTTTTGTCCAGATTACACATTGTAGACTTAAACTAAAAAAAGGTAATACCGAACAATATAGGCAAAGTGCCTGCTCCCCTTTGAATAAGCCCCTTTAGTTTGCCTTAAATCAGAGGAGACCCTATCATTCCTATTCTTTCGGTATCTCCTTTAGACGTGGCTGAGTGAAAACTTGACTTAAGGACTACAGGGTAACTTTCAATTTTAGATTGGGGGCATAACTCAATCTAAAATAGCCACATCTAAATGAGATCTCGCGAGAATACGATTGGGGTACAACTTTCACTGACCAGGGCGTTGTTTCTCAACAAAGTTACGACCGACGTAAGTCCAATGCAAGGCGTAACTACCATGGCAACATATACCCTCAACATTACGTTACGACCAGGCGCAAAGTTACGCCGGGCGTAAGTGTGTAGAGAAACAGTCCCCAGCCATTTATGGGGGATCAGCGGTTACCTTTTTTTTTCTTTCTTTTTTGGCGAAACACACCAAGATATATCGGAAGCTATCAGTTGCGTTTCCAAATTCAAAACTATACAAAAACTACACAACAACCTTCACAGTTATAAATATATATGTATTGACATTAAGGACATGACATCAATGACATAAACATGAATCAGTAGAGGAAACATTAATACATTTTTTCTATAATTATTGTAAAAAGGACGGGTATTTTATAGAAACTTTGATATCTTTATATAATTTCTCACTTAAACAGTATTTTGTGGTTCATTGCAGTATCTACATGATGTAAGTATAATAAATGTATCCTTATGATCTCTTATTTATTTCTTGTCTTCTATATACTGGGCATGATCACAACATAAAAACCCACAACTAAGTGACTATATAGTCATTGATTCAGGATTTAAAATGTCCAGTATTTCACATTACTGCAAACACACTGGCACAGAGAAAGATTAATAGACAAGTTTCTAATTGTACTAGTAAGATACATGCCACTGGGGCATATACCCAGTAATAAATTAAAATGTTTGTTAGCAGAATACAATCTTTTGAGAAAAAAAAATTACTATTTTAAATCATTGTAGCTACTTGTGCTCATGATATCTATTTGAAAAGACCACCGTAAAATGAAAGAAGTTGGCACTGATTAAAGTCAATGTTTCCCTTCTCTGACCATATATCACAGATTGAAACAAAACACAACTACATGTAGGCACCTGTTACAATTTACAAAGGAAATCTTTGAGCAAATACTTCAAACCTAATATCTATATTCTGAGAAACTCTATTGTTTTAACATTGTATTTGCCACTTTTTGGTTCAAGAAAATAATAAATAAAGTAATACTGGACATTTAATCAGAACATTCTATTTAAAAGATATGAAGTTACATGTATAAGCTAGGATAAGCCAGTAAAACCTTATGGGAAAAAATGAAAATAATTGATTGTTAAAGTTTGTCAATGGTAACATAGCTTTCCCCAGCTGCACGGTTTGATTTCTGTGAATTGTTCATCAAATGAGACTCAAGTTTCTTGATCAAATTTCTAGGGTTTTTCTTTGCAAAATGTTCAACATCCTTGATAACAAAGCCTGAATGTTCTACAGTCTTGTGCTGTGTTTTCCATATTTCATACAAATGAAAGTAAGCTGCAACAAAGAAATCATTCACAACAGAAAATACCTCCTGTTGACGGTTACATTCCTTATTTAGACAGCCCTCTCTCAGAGCCTCCAGGGTGATACGAGTGATATTAATTGCCATCAGGCAAAAGGGAAAATTCTGGGTTTCATCTGTTGAAAGTTTAAAGATATTTCTGTACACAGCGGAGAAACTTTCATTTGTTACCAGGTGGAGAATTTGCATTAATCCCAGAAGACCACTTCCTCTAAGGTCAGTTGCTGGATCATTTCCTTGAAAACCAATCTCTTCATAATGGCTGCCATATCGAGGACAGTCAAATTTTGAGCCAGTTATTGTTTTGTAGATAGTTTGCAGTATCTGTATATTCATTTCAACCTCATTCTCAAACTGACAAGCAGCCAGGCAAAATACCATCTCCCTCTGTTTTTCCAAATCCCTATTCAATGATGGGGGCCCAAACAGCTTATGGATAAATGCTGAAAATCCAGATCTCTTAATAGAAGTTTTCACAAGAGGTTTGTACTTACTTAGATCTACATGTTCATAGTATTCTTTAGCCACAGGAAAAGTGATAAAAGGGGTGGTTTTCACTACTACATTGTTCTCTTGGTTTGAATCTGTGGATTGTCTGGCTTGAATACACTGCACCTTGTCCCACTCTGACTGGGCAGCTGTTAAATTACCAGCCACATCCCCTGCACAATTAGCCTGGCAATCATCAACAAGAGTTGTCAAAGAGGTATTATTCACTTCAGTTGAAATGTTGTCAGGTTTTTGAACTTGGTTTAGGTCTTCAGTAAAATCACCTATGGGATTTTCAGTGACGTCAATTTTTACTTTGACATCCACATCCTCCTCTGGGTGGATGACAGTGCGTGTTGATATAGGAAAGTTAGAGATAACTGTCTGAGACAAAATGTTGTCAAAACCATAATTATCACCGTCAATGTGAGTACCGCTAGTATCTTGTTTCCCTACATTGTGTTGAGGTTTGAATAAATCATCATCATAATTAAATTCGTCAGTGTCTTTCTCTGTTGTCTCGAAGTCACAAGAAAATTTAATCTCATCTAAATCCAAGGGGTCATTTATTAGTTGGCCTTCATAACCACCTACTTCAACATCTAACATAACGTTATCAACAGCAACTGATGACATTTTGGCTTATTTCTATTTTCTAAAAGATATACTCTCAGGCTGTTAGGCCTACTCTGTTTTGGCTGCTATTGATAATAACATGATGCTGTTGTTGTTGTTACGTCAACAACTAAAGTCTAAACTTTAAGTTTCTTCCAAAATACGGTATTCCCACAATATCACTGACTATATTATTACAATGAAAGCAAACTCTATCTTTTCAAGACAGAAAGACTTGTCTTAAAATCATCATTCACATATATCAGGCGCAATCGCAAGTTAGACCTCGATCAAACAAATCACCTTTCCGTGCAATGTTGTTGTTAGAAACGCATAATTTATTCCGAATTTCCATTTTTACGATATGCAGTTACCTCCCTTGATTTCAAGGTGGTTGATCACTTTAGTCTTTGAACTCTTATTTACTTTAATAGAATGCAACATAACTTCCGAAAGCTCCAAAATCGCTAGATTCATATAAGCATAGATATATATATATATATAGCCTATATGTAAGAATAATAGGTAAAACATTTCTCGTAATTCAATTTTTTTTTTCTCAACCACTGTCTTCAGAAAGGGAAGTAAGCGTGTAGGGAATTAGTAGGTGGATGTTTGTAAACATGGCGGAATCAGGACTTTTGGATGTACAAATGTTAAAACAGTTGGCGAAAGACCAACTGATACATTTGTTAGAATCTGTAAGTTAGCTGGTGGATCGATTCCACGAGCACATGGGTCAATTTCTAAAAAAATCGCTTTTCTTTCTATCTGTTGCATGGATAAAACTTCTTCCTGGATGGATTAAGCACTCTTTACTGTTTAGTGTTTACACAGTTGTCTGCCCTTGTCTATTTTGAAAACTCTGCTAAATTTTTATTCAATATAGGCCTAAATACATCATTCTTCGTTGAGATTTCAAAACTAGGGTGGCTGATTTCCACTAAAGAAAAAAAAGTACCAGTATAGGCTTGGGTAACTAATGTATAGTATTAGTAGGTAACGTAAAACTTGTGGTTAGTCAACTCATTGATAAAGTGACCCTGCTGTGCTTAACACTAACAGCTGCTTGAGGGCGGCGTGTCTGTGGTCGATGACTGGCAACATGCCAGCTCTTCCATAGATGCAAAGGGTCACCACGGTGTGTCCCAATTGTCAACAACTTTGGCGAGGTTACGGCATGTTTTATTAACAAAACACCAAAGACTGACTTACGGTTACCGTAGGGACATAGTTTATTGACAGAAAAAGGTTAGGTTTAGCCATGTTTATTCATAAAACGGAATTCCCCCCTTGGATTCGTCAAAAGGTATATAAATCTCAAGTGCGCATTGATGTATCGCAGTTAAGGTAACACATAGAAATTAAATATCTGTAACGCTGTGTTGGTAGTTAGTCTAGTGGTAAGATGCTACGGTCTTAATGTGTGCTTATGTGGTTGTGCGCAGCTTCTAATTGGCAAGGTAGGGGTTTGAGACCCGTTCAGTGCGGATGTATATAGAAACAGAAAGTAGGCCTACCGTATTCTATTAACTTAGGTGAGTTCCAATGAAGTGAGTTATCTACCGTAAGAGGTTAGGTCGTAGGCTACTTTTGTATACTAAAAGCAGCAGTGATGGTTCCAGACGTCGCCATTTACTACTTTTATGTATTTTAGATACGAATGTCGGGGATTCCTTCGGACAAACACCCTGGTTTTGTTTCCTCCATCACTATACCTGACAAAGACCCCAGTTTCCTCCACCACTATACCTGTCAAAGACCCCTGTTTCCTCCACCACTATACCTGATAAAGACCCCAGTTTCCTCCACTATACCTGACAAAGACACCAGTTTCCTCCACCACTATACTTGACAAAAACCCCGGTTTCCTCCACCACTATCCCTGACAAAGACCCCTGTTTCCTCCTCCACTATACCTGACAAATACCCCAGTTTCCTCCACCACTATACCTAACAAAGACCCCAGTTTCCTCCACTATACCTGACAAAGACACCAGTTTCCTCCACCACTATACCTGACAAAGACCCCTGTTTCCTCCATCACTATACCTGACAAAGACCCCAGTTTCCTCCATCACTATACCTGACAAAAACCCCGGTTTCCTCCACCACTATACCTGACAAAGACCCCTGTTTCCTCCATCACTATACCTGACAAAGACCCCAGTTTCCTCCATCACTATACCTGACAAAGACCCCAGTTTCCTCCACTATACCTGACAAAGACCCCAGTTTCCTCCATCACTATCCCTGACAAAGACCCCGGTTCCTCCTCCACTATACCTGACAAAGACCCCTGTTTCCTCCACCACTATCCCTGACAAAGACCCCAGTTTCCTCCTCCACTATACCTGACAAAGACCCCTGTTTCCTCCACCACTATCCCTGACAAAGACCCCGGTTTCCTCCTCCACTATACCTGACAAAGACCCCTGTTTCCTCCACCACTATCCCTGACAAAGACCCCGGTTTCCTCCTCCACTATACCTGACAGACTAAGACCCCTGTTTCCTCCTCCACTATATCTGACAAAGACCCCAGTTTCCTCCTCCACTATATACCTATACCTTTATGCTATTCAAAAAATCCAGAAATATATTCAACTTCAGGGTCAAACTGTCATTAATATTTAGGTCTTAAGTGAACAGTCCTTTTTTACTCCATACATATATGCTTGCACTATTTACTTTGCCAATTGTTCAGCTTTGATCGCTCTCAAATGGTTTATGAATATATACTATAATATAATTTCATCTTAGCCAGTTTAATCTTGACATCCATGCAAACATCCATAATTTTCAATACTTGTCTGATCAGATTAGCTATTAGTTCTGTACTAATCACCCTGCTAGATCCCACTCCTATCACGCTGTGGCTTCACTCAGTAGCCCTACAGATTGGCTATTCAGTTATCATTGGATAAGGAAAATAAAGCACTTTGAAGTCATATTCCGGAATAGCTTGATGATAATAAGATTAACAAAATATTTATAAAGCAGATTAGCTCCAATACAGCTGATTTGTATGTGTTTTGACAGTGTTGTAATAGACATAGGAAAATCCCCCCACCTCCCCCTCATTGGTACCACCAATATACATTACTTCACCATTAAACTATTGAAAGTAATCTATTATTCTCTGATGTCCATTGTTATTCAGGTCCAAGGGAAGAAAGATCTGGTGATAGACCCTGATCTGATGAGACCCCTGGATAGGCTGGCTGGAGCTTCCTTATTGAAGGTAATCAGTCTGTCATTTAAATTCTTTATAGGGATTAGCGAGCACTCAACATCATGAATATACCTGTCTTGTTTCACCCTAACCTATTTTGTGTTTATGTGAGCTGTTGTTTGTAATTTGTTGTGTATTTTCTTTTTCAGGAGCATGGTGTTGATAAAATCTTCAAATTAGATCCAAGCCAACATTCTCTTGGGGGATGTGAACAGTGAGTATATGCCACTAACATTAAGGAGACCACACCCAAAGTCCCATACCCAATCAGATTTTCCTCCCTCATTTAATATCCACCTACATTCTTCTAAATGTTGGATGTGATTTGAGATTATTATATAATATACTAGGACATTAATGCGACTTTCTGTCAACTCTCCAATAAGGAATGTATTGTATGTCTCAGAATCTGCCTCCATTATGTCGTATCGTAATTTCTTATTTCGGTTTCGAAACAAGTTATTTCTTATTTTAAAGGTGGCAAGAGCTGCCAAATATGATGAAAAATTTGTTGAAACAAAATTAGCTGATTGTTCGTCAGGTGTATGAAATAGGAGCTGATTGTTCATCAAGCCAAGGTGTATGAAATAGGAGCTAATTGTTCGTCAAGCTAAGGTGTATGAAATAGGAACTGATTGTTCATCAAGCTAAGGTGTATGAAATAGGAGCTGATTGTTCATCAAGCTAAGGTGTATGAAATAGGAGCTGATTGTTCGTCAAGCTAAGGTGTATGAAATAGGAGCTGATTGTTCGTCAAGCTAAGGTGTATGAAATAGGAGCTGATTGTTCGTCAAGCTAAGGTGTATGAAATAGGAGCTGATTGTTCGTCAAGCTAAGGTGTATGAAATAGGAGCTGATTGTTTGTCAGGCTAAGGTGTATGAAATAGGAGCTGATTGTTTGTCAAGCTAAAGGTGTATGAAATAGGAGCTGATTGTTTGTCAAGCTAAGGTGTATGAAATAGGAGCTGATTGTTCGACAAGCCAAGGTGTATGAAATAGGAGATAATTGTTTGTCAAGCTAAGGTGTATGAAATAGGAGCTGATTGTTCGACAAGCCAAGGTGTATGAAATAGGAGATGATTGTTTGTCAAGCCAAGGTGTATGAAATAGGAGATGATTGTTTGTCAAGCCAAGGTGTATGAAATAGGAGATGATTGTTTGTCAAGCCAAGGTGTATGAAATAGGAGCTTTCTTCATCTATCAGCCTTGAATAAGTTTTTCATAAGATACAAAGACCAGGCCATTTGAATTGTGACTGTTATAAGCAAACATTTTCGGTTCGTACAGGTTACTGGCTTTTCACATACTGTTTAAATCAAAGTCAATCTTTTAGTTTTCCAATGTACTTTAAAACACTCAACTTTTTATGAATATCAAAAATTATGAAAAAAAATCTGAACTTGCCGCAAACCAATGTTTCTGAATTTAAGAGTGAATGTGAAAGTCATATCACACAAGAGACAACATTTTGATAAAACATAATCACTAAAATGCATGTGTATTATATAACAGTTGAAGCTTTTATAATGTAAAATTCTTTGCTTCTTTTGTTTTTCAGACGTTTTTATTTAGTGCGTCCCAAAATGACAACTATGAAGTATATAGCAAACCATATCAATGGAGAAAAAGATAAAAAAGAGCGTCGAAGCTACAAGATTTTATTTGTGCCTAAAAAGGTGAAGGACCTTATGTTTTAGTACTTGTTGTATTTATCCTACATTGTACCAGTACTTGTTGTATTTATCCTACATTGTACCAGTACTTGTTGTATTTATCCTACATTGTACCAGTACTTGTTGTATTTATCCTACATGTACCAGTACTTGTTGTATTTATCCTACATTGTAACAGTACTTGTTGTATTTATCCTACATTGTACCAGTACTTGTTGTATTTATCCTACATTGTACCAGTACTTGTTGTATTTATCCTACATGTACCAGTACTTGTTGTATTTATCCTACATTGTAACAGTACTTGTTGTATTTATCCTACATTGTACCAGTACTTGTTGTATTTATCCTACATTGTACCAGTACTTGTTGTATTTATCCTACATGTACCAGTGTAGGATACCACTATCTGTAGGTACCAGTATTTATTAAGTGCACACTTTCAACTAGGTGATTAAACTGTTCATAAAGCAGACTATCTATGTACATGTGTTACGTTGTATGCATCATGCGTAAATTCATGCGTTTATGGATGGTCAAGCACATACATTGTATCAAATAATGTGTTTGCCTATGCATGTCTGTCTAGGTACTGTATGTGTATTGAATTTTTCTGTACAAGGGATCATGGGAAAATTTATGCTTTGACATCATCATTTGTGGTGTTCCCTGACCTAATTATCATAGTGGCTTATCATAAGGTGTTTTAAATATGATGGGCACAGCTTATAAAGTAACAACCATATGCACATGTACATGTATTGAAAAATGCCCATTCAATTCTAACATATTTTCCACATTATTTATTTATTATTATATGCCATTATTATGCCATTTGTCAGTCAAAATTTGGCACGCTATTATTTCCAGAGTTATTGAGCTTGAACCTCTTTAGTCAGACAAAATTTACATTGTACACATATCATGTCCAGACTATTTCTTCTGTGTTGTCCCACAGGTGAACTTATGCTGGGTTAAATGTGTTGTCCCACAGGTGAATTTATGCTGGGTTAAATGTGGTGCCCCACAGGTGAACTTATGCTGGGTTAAATGTGTTGTCCCACAGGTGAACTTATGCTAGGTTAAATGCGTTGTCCCACAGGTGAACTTATGCTAGGTTAAATGCGTTGTCCCACAGGTGAACTTATGCTAGGTTAAATGCGTTGTCCCACAGGTGAACTTATGCTAGGTTAAATGCGTTGTCCCACAGGTGAACTTATGCTAGGTTAAATGCGTTGTCCCACAGGTGAACTTATGCTAGGTTAAATGCGTTGTCCCACAGGTGAACTTATGCTAGGTTAAATGCGTTGTCCCACAGGTGAACTTATGCTAGGTTAAATGTGTTGTCCCACACCAAATGGGTGATTCATCTGTACCATACCCAAGTACTTTCAGTAACCCAAGTTTATTTTCTTGTATTTTAGATGCATGTCTGTGAAATGATACTTGAAACAGAAGGTGTGTTAGGTCTGGTCACCATGGATACCTTTGGCCTTGACCTTATTCCTCTGGACATTGATCTTCTCTCCTTGGAGTTACCTGAATTTCTCAGAAGTTTTTACATGGTAAAGCCCATTGCGGCCTATATCTCCACTACATCATTTACTGGTAGTGTACTGTAGTTCTGAAATATAATACCGAAGACTAAAGAATTGATTTATAGCATCACGCCTTAATTAACATCTTTTTAGTATATTTTTATCACTGAAACCGTGTAAGCAATATTTAAGGCACACTCACTGCTGTATTCTGTCTGACATTTGTGAAGAAAACAAATTTTAAAAAGTTCACTGTAAGTTTAACCACTAAAATTGAATCATGGGGGACATTATACATGTCTAGTTATGTTTTAAATGTCTAAATGGTGTTGGGAAAGCCCATTTAACTTCCAAGTTGTATAGCACTAATTTCATGTTTTTAGAATATTTTGGCAGAAAGAAAAAAAATTCCTTACTACTTTTATCTTTGGAAAAATACAGAAAACCTTGTACTGTTTTAAATGGAAACTGTATATAAGTGGCAAATGTGGCCTTAATGATTCAACGGGTAACATATTGGTCCATTTTTATGAAGTTTTTATAACAAAATTTGTATTGTGATTTCTTGTATTTACAGGATGGAGATCAGTCTCATCTACATACCATAGCTCAATCCTTAGTACATCTACAGTCTCTATATGGAATGATTCCTAATGTCTATGGTATTGGGAAAGGAGCCAAGGTCATTGAGAACTTTGTTTTTATCCAATAGACTTTCGGTTTGAACGTTGTATCACATTAGCTAATCAATAAACATGATAAAATAATGGTCACTATATTAGTGTAAGGGTTGCGTATTCGCATCCCACTTAGCTCAAAATTTCTTTGGCCTATATGGAAAGGTTATCAATTATTCACCATAGGTTGGACTGTTTCCTTGCTCACTAAGCCTGACAAGGCCACCATATTAATGAAATTAGCTTGTCAATGTGTGCAATCTAAAACACAAATCAATCTATCCATCATCCATATTTTAAAAATTCACATTAATCCATACAGTTTGTAGCTTATACGAACTGGAAAAGAGGTAAAAAAAGTAAACAAAGTTTAAATAACCGGGTTGACCATTCATTCATTTTAAGCCAAAGTTAGTTCAAAACAATAGTTTATCGTACATTCTCAAGATTATACGTCCTGAGATAATTTCAACATTCTGCTTTAACGTCAAAATATCAAAGCTCATGCCACTTTAAGGTTACTTTATAGGTTCCAACAATTGATTACCTCCCCTTATTCCAGTATACATTGTATATTGCATTTTGGATGCCTATAAAGTGAAATATGAAAGAGGGCATGCATTTCAAGCTCTAAATTCACATTATTTGAGCCTAAGTTTATTTTGAAAGAATTTTTAAACTTTGGGATTTTTATTTAAATTGAAAGGATTTACATGTATGACAAAGGGACCCTTTGACCCGCGTCATGTGACCAGGCTAGACATTCAAAATGGTTAGACAAATTCAACGAAATGGCTCTGTGACATCATAACATTTGTAATGTCACAAAGGACCAAACTGGATTTGTCTAACATTTTTCCTGTTTATGTGGCCATGACTGACAAGTTAATTGTTTAAGATTTGCTAAACACATGTATTCTGGCAGAATTACACATTATATTTCTGGCTAAACTAAACATGCCAAATTCAATGTCTTCCTTTATGCCGAATCAGTTTGATTTGTCAGGAAATTAATTAGCTCAGTGTAATGATACCACGGACACAGTACATCCAATTCTAATGCCAGATAAATCATATTTAAATGGGTTTGATTTACAGATGGTATATGACCTAGCCAATGTGATGTTTTCCTACGAAAAAGATCCGTCCATACCCAGGAATGAAATCGACTCTGTTATACTGATAGATAGAGGTCAGTTCATTATGAACGTATACTTTCAATAGACATATTGCTTTAATTGGCATCATCAAGGTATACAGAGGGATCAGCATGGCCGACGGGAGAGTATTATCCACAGAAAAATATACAGATGTGCAGTCGACACATATTGTATCATTAAGTCCCAGGCCTATTATATCATGAATTAGTAAATAAATCAACACTGATTGACCCGGAAAAAATTCCGGGCCAGGGTGAGAATCGAACTCACGACTTAGGGTTACCCTCCCACCGCTCTACCAACTGAGCTACCCCTAAGTCGTGAGTTCGATTCTCACCCTGGCCCAGATTTTTTTCCGGGTCAATCAGTGTCGGTTAATTTACTAATTCAGTAATTTCCCTGATGATTATTACAGCTTGCTATTATATCATTTTCATGAACATGTTTGAAGAACGAGTTACTTAAAGCAACCAAGTCAGCATGAAATGGTCAGGTTCCCCATTATAATGAAATAGAAGAAAGTTATATGACCAGATAAACTCAAACAGGAAACTACTGTGCTGTCATCGATGCCTGGTAACCACATGTAGATGTTGCATGGTCATTAGCAGAGGGCCTCTGTAGCTCAGCCGGTAGAGTGATAATCTCTCAGTCCCACATATCCCTTCCATTGGTGGGTCGTGGATTGAAAACACACTTAAATAGTCCAAAGAAAATGAAAAAATTTTGCATTTTTTTTTTTCAATCTGTCACTCTATGTGGAAGAGTTTCCATATACTTGCCAAAGGTCAGGGTTTCCTCTCCACTAAACCTGGCGACTCCATATACATTTAAGTTAAATTATCAACTTAAATCGTCAATCAATCATGTCATTTTCACCTGGGGTACATGTGGCCCGTAAATAGAAGTAAAGCTATTGCCAGGTGTCAGCATCTCCATTTTCAGATGTGCAATGTAGATTTTGTGACCCCTTTATGCTCACAACTATCCTCTAACTTTCAGATGTAGATTTTGTGACCCCATTATGCTCACAACTATCCTCTAACTTTCAGATGTAGATTCTGTGACCCCATTATGCTCCCAACTATCCTCTAACTTTCAGATGTAGATTTTGTGACCCCTTTATGCTCCTAACTATCCTCTAACTTTAAGGTGTAGATTTTGTGACCACTTTATGTTCCCAACTATCCTCTGACTTTCAGGTGTAGATTTTGCGACCCCTTTATGCTCCCAACTGTCCTCTTACTTTCAGATGTAGATTTTGTGACCCTTTATGCTCCCAACTATCCTCTAACTTTCAGATGTAGATTTTGTGACCCTTTATGCTCCCCCCAACTGTCCTCTAACTTTCAGATGTAGATTTTGTGACCCCTTTATGCTCACAACTATCCTCTAACTTTCAGATGTAGATTTTGTGACCCTTTATGCTCCCAACTGTCCTCTTACTTTCAGATGTAGATTTTGTGACCCATTTATGCTCCCAACTATCCTCTAACTTTCAGATGTAGATTTTGTGACCCCTTTATGCTCACAACTTACTTATGAGGGTTTACTGGATGAAACATTTGGTATTAAAACTGGTAAGTATATTCAGACAATATAAGATAAAAGGAACTTATCTTAAGGTAAAATATGTAAATATGGCTTTCAGGCGTAAGACAGATTGCTTGAACAATAAATTTCCTCCTTATGCGACCATGTAATATAATAATTAATATACAATATTATAGATTTCATTTTGTCTTTAATCTCATAATGGCAGCTCATATTGATTTATTATATTTAAGAACACTAAAACTCACGGGCACTGAGAAAATCTTCTTGTCTAAAATAACCATGGAGACAAGTTTCTAATTGTGTTAAAAAGAGGTATATCATTTAGACCTTAATACCCCATCATATTAAATGATTGTTATAATTAACTACATGTAAACCTACATGTATGATATTTCATTAGGTTGACGACTGACAGAAGCTTGGCCTTAGTCAGTAGAATTTTCTGAAACACTTTGTAATACATAGAGGATGCTTACGCATCTTAAGCAAGAAGATTTATTATGATAAGTTAAGTATTTAATTGAGATACATTTCTCCTGATGAATTTTGTAATTTATTTATATTTCCAGGTTTTATTGAATTTGATGGATCAGTCACAGGGCGTGATCAGAATGTCAAACTTCTCCTATCTAGTCAAGATGAGGTAAAAGAAAATAACATCTCATGGAAACAGATATATATATATAATTAAGAATATTGAACCTCTGAACGTTAGCCAGAAATTCATATTCCCATAGATAGTACCTACAACTGTACAAAAACTTGCCTTTTGACCCTAGGAGAAAGAACAATCTGCATTTTACACAATAAAATCAAAAAATCTTGCCCTAACATCCTGTATAGTAACCTAAGCTAATGCCCTGTACTGGCTATCCGTTTGTACATACCGCGCATGCGCGATTCTTCCCTTCCGGTCTACCTCTTTCAACTCTGCAGAGAAGAGATCAACACTGCAAATTTTACTAAGTATACTTTTCTTACTAATCCTTCTCTCTGAATCGTTTTTGGTAGGAAATTTTACTGTCCCTAGCGGTTAGATACCCTCCCCTAGATTACTAGAGGGTTTCTGACCAAAAAATGTCCTGTATTTTTTTGTTTTTGGATCTCCCCAGACTCAGCGGACGAGGTTAAACGGTCCAGGCAAGTCCTAAATCAATAACTATTATTTATTGTAATAAAATAAAAAAACGATATATAATATAACACGAATGAGTAATTAATAACGAGTTAGTAAAAAAAAAAAAATTCTGTGTTCTCTTGTTGATTATCTCTTCTGATTTGGCTGTCGTTGATGCTTTGTTGGGATTAGCTCTCAACATATGTTCTGTTCTTTTTGCTTATCTTCGACAGTTTGTCTCAAGCCAGCGACCAAACGTCAGTTACGCCTACCCATACGAAGTCTGCGTCTCGGACGAGTTCCGCGGACTTCGGTCCCCCACCCACTAGCGTCTGACCTTCCATGCCTTTCCTATCGACGGAGCCAGAGGTGCGTTTGTCGGACGACCCAACACCCCGTCAGCCGGAACCCACGCAGAGGTCAGACGCAGAACGTTTGTGTTCCATGGAACAAACGTTAGAGAGCGTTAAATTCTCAATTGCCAAGCTGCTCGAGTAAATAAAACAACTCGAGGCTCGGCAAACGAGGGGCCCAGATCTTCACGATCTAAACAGGCTTCCTCGACAACGACTGTGCACCCAAGCACACGAGTCGAGTTGCCTGACGTCCAGGGCGGGTTGATCAGGCAACGACCGGCAACCTTGTCCCTGGATCCGTCGAACCGCCAGGAGGCGCTCCCTGAGACCAGGAGACGGTCGGACCAGTTCTTAGAGGGCGACTACCAGACTAAAACTTGGTCGGCGAACTACCTCCAGCCGAACGTCCAGTATCCCGAACCGGAACCCACTGGAGAGGAGTCTATGACGGATTCGGCGGAAGATATGGATGATCAGGGTTTCTCAACTACTGAACAAGGCGGTTCGACCACGTCTGTAAGCCCAGGTACACGAGTCGAGCTGCCGGACATCTGAAGTGGTTTGAGCCTTCGGGCGTCATCCCAACTTCTCGATCTGTCGAACCACCAGGAGGCTTAAACATACAGCGGCCTCGACCACGAATGTACGCCCATGTACACAAGTCGATCCGCCTAGCAACCAGAGTGGGTGAGTCCTGCGGGCGTTACCCCAAGTCTGGATCTGTTGAGCCACCAGGATGCTTAAACATTCGGCAGCCTCGACTAGGGTTGTACGCCCAGGTCCACGACTCGACCCGCCTGACATCCGGAGTGGGTTGGTTACCCTACGGGCGTCACCCCAACTCTGGATCTGTCGAGCCGACGGGAAGCCTCAACATACGACGGCCTCGACCACGACTGTACGCCCATGCACACGAGTCGATCAGCCTGACATCCGGAGTGGCTTTGTGGGCCTATGGGCGTCACCCCAGTTCTGGAATTGTCGATCCACCTGGGGGCTTAGCATACGGCGGCCTCGACCCTGACTGTACCTCCAGGTACACGAGTCGGCCACCTGACAACTTAAGTGGGCTGATTGTAATACTGTTGTCATCCCAAGCTCTGGATTTGTCAGTCCACCGGGGAGCCTCAAATTAAGGCGCCTTCGATCACGACACTACTCACGGGTGCATGAGTCGATCGGCCTGACAACTAGAGTGGGGGGAAAGGCTAACAGCCCTAACCCAGGTTCTGGGTTTGTCAAAATACCAAGAGGTGTTCCAAGAGGCCTAAACCTACCATGTTTCGGCCACGGATGTACGCCCGGGTGCGAGTTGAACCGCCGGCGGTTATCATCCCAACTGTCAAACCAACAGGAGACGGACGATCAATATTTGACTTTCGCTGAACTCCTGGACTATATCTACCAGCTGCTGCTCAATTTAGAGCGGGCCACTGGGGTGACCGGTCGACAGAGGGAAATCGCCTAAGCGTGGGAGTCTCCCCATCCGATAAGCTAGGCCCTGGACCCCACCTGGTTGCCTTTGCTTTTTTTTTTAAAACCTAGCTCAAAACCAAGGCCCTTCAACCAGTACACAGGCCTGGGGGCATGTCAGTCCGGGGCCTACTTACACAAGTCATGCGGCGCGGGTTCGAATCTTACTCAGAACAAATACATTTCTCGTCACTCAGTCGCCGTATGTAGAGGGGTTACCAGGTTCTCACTGAAGGTTGAGGGCTTCCTCTAGACGATGAGCCCGGTTTCCTCTCCAACTTATCCTTGCAAAACTGCAGTATAAGTGGAATAAGCTGAAATGCAGCGTGAAGCATTAACCATGCAACCCTTTCCCCTGAGGATCGGGGATTCCCTCCCCCCACTAAACCCGGCAAAAATCAGCGATTAATACATTAATCAGATTTCCCCTCCTTGGACCTGCAGGACGACCTGCAAGTTGTGTCATAGGACATAAGGGGGGGGGGGGGGTATGTAAACAGAAGACTATTAGCCGATCATGACGACTGGTAACATCTAGGAACCCCTCAGCTTGTTTTCATGCAAAAATTTTCCCTCGTCACAAGCAACCTTGGCGAGGACTAATCTTCTTGGATTCAGGCTCTTGGCAGTATTGTGAGCCCTCATCCATAATTTATGGGATCGGGCTTTAGGAGGTTTGGTCTTTGGGGGTCCCCTATGACCTTCACAGCATACTACATATGAGACTTGACACTAGTGCAGGGCGAGGTTGCACTCGTCCGGCACACGTGCGTTGGCACAGCCTTCGTCAAGATGGGTATGTGGAAGACTCCCAAGGTACTTGCCGGAGTTCGGGGTTTACTCCGGACGATAAGCCCGGTCTTCCTCCCCACTAAACCTGGGAACGCCACCATATAAACGGAATAGCTTTTGCGTGCAGCGTAATTCATCGATCAATCAATCGTCAGGTTGGACTGCTCACCCGGCCTGCACGCAGATTTCAAGGCTGACCAATAAATGATATCACTACTGCGCGGTTGTAAATTAATAATAGCCTGTCGTAGTTTAAAATGGTGCGCTGTTTGTTATTTTCTTGTGGCATTGCGTCATGACAGCTTACTATTAAAGGGGTATGAGCTGCCAAAATGTTGATATTTTGACGTCACAACAGAATGTTGAAATTATTTGCTATTTCTCTCAAGGCGTATAATTCAGAAGCTTTTTAATGCTTCTGGTCTCGAAAATGTACGATAAAGTATTGTTTAAACCAACTTCGGCTTAGAATGAATGAATGGTCGTCCCGGTTATTTAAATTTTGTTTACTTTCGAACACGTTTTCGGTTCGTACAGGCCACTTTAAATTATTAGCCTGACCTTTTCCTCCCGCAGTTACCGTTGCAAAATGACAACTCCTACATTATGGCGGTTGCCGTATGCGGAGGAGTTGCCATGCCGAAGGTCGGGGGTTTCCTCCGGGCCTGGGACCTTCCTCCACAATCTGGCTATGCCACCTTATAGGTTAAATAACTTCAGTGCGGCGCCGACAGTAATTGTGTATATTACCGTAGTAAGAAATGCACGAACAGCCGTTATTCCTAGTATGTACGGCCACTTGAGCCTGGGTGCTGACTTTGCTTGTCAAGACCAGAAAGTCTGCAGATTTGAGCGCGGACCTTTGCAAAGGTCTTCGGTCTTCTTAGCCTACACAGGAATGTTGTTTATTCCTTTCCGAGTGAAGTTTATTTCCAAGAAATAAATAAATAAAATAAAACATTTCTCTAATAGAGAATATATTTCCTGTGCAATCTTCGTTTACCAAGCCGCTTGATAAACGATGATGTCCCTACACGATGTCCTCCGCAGAACAAGGATTATGAGGGCTTGTTTCTTGGAAGGCTGGGGTCCGTGACTCAGTAGCTATAGCGCTAGACGCTCAATCCAAACAGTCTTCCGCCAATCCCACTCAGTCCTAAAATTGGAAAATTTTCTGACTGGGTTTCCACTCGAACGACCTATGTGGGATGGTTGCCAGTTACCAGTGGAGGGTCGTGGTTTTCCTCCAGGCACACAGCTCGTTTTCCTCTTACAATCAAACTGGCGACGCCGCAATATAAGTGAAATAATCTTGCTTAATAGGCATTTAGAAGTTGATTTATGAAACACAAAACATCTTTCGTATGGTAAGACAACTTCTTATTATATATATACAATACATATATACATGTAGTAGCGACGTTTCGACCCAGTTCCTAAGGTCGTTCTCAAGCTAATGAAAATTAAAATATCAACAGGATATAAATACAGAAGATTAGAATTATCGTAGAATAGTGAACATCATAAAAGAATAATTAGGTAGTTGATTGGATTAGAAAACATCATGGATAGAAATGATTACGTTAGTATAAGAACCATTAACGTCATAGAACTGCGCTCATTATTTGAAATTCAAAACATTTTTTTCGTTAGAGTATCGTTGGAAGAGAGCGTTACAAAAGTAAATGATATCACGTCATTTAATATATATATAGTTCGAATAGACGTTATAAAGTAAAAAATTATTACGTTAGAATGACAACGTTATTGTGTACAACGTTATAGGGCGCATGTAACGTTACTATTAGATAACATAGAAAGAAATACAGTTTATGAGTCTTTGTGATTACATTAATTATAAAAGGTTGTCATACGCGGATGGAATGAATACTCCATTGTCCCTGTTGATTTTTGGACTGTGTCTTTTTATATGGATGGCTTCTTGTAGTTTGCGTTTCTTCCAATGCTTGAAATTAACGTCCAACACTTTGGTCTCCTCCCACTTGATTTTATGATTAGGAAAATTATTGATATGTTCTGAAATTGCTGATTTGTTGTCCAATTTGGTAACTGATGTTTTGTGTTCCTTAATTCTTATGTTAAGTGGACGTTGAGTTTCACCTATATATGATTGGTTACAATTGCATTTGATTTGGTAGATTACTCCTTTTGGTTGGTCTAAACTAGATTTCTCCTTTTTTCCCGAAGCTCTGAGTAGAGTTTTGAGGTTTGGTCCAGTTGTGAAAGTTGTTCTTATGGGAGTTTTTGATTCTATGAGTCGAGCGATGTGATGGCTTGTTTTGCCAATATATGGAAGCGTGATTAAGATGGGTGATTTGTCCTGATTTCTTATTTCATCAGACTTATTTCTTCTATGGTTTGGATGAGTGGTTTTGTAGATAGTTTTGTTAACTAACTGTTCTGGATATTGGTTGTAGATTGTGAACGTGTGCTTTAGATGGTGCAATTTTGTTGTAAATGATTGGTTGTCGATGAAATGTTGGTTGCTCTTTTCGTAAGGGTTGTGATTATGGCTGTTTTTGTTTTCTCTGGATGGTTGGAATTGATGTGAATGTATTGGTCAGAGTGTGTAGGTTTTCTGTAAACACTAGTTTGAAGTCCTGTTTGTTTGTTGTGTATTAATACATCAAGGAAAGATAGTTTGTTTTCTTTCTGTATTTCCATTGTAAACTTCATCCGTGGATGTTGGATATTCAAATGTTCTAGCATTTTTGAAGGGTCGTCTGTAGGTTTCAGTGCGGCAAATATGTCGTCAACTTTCCTATACCAGCATAAAGGTTGGGTTGGTGCTGATTGAAGGGCGTCTCTGATTAAAGTTCGAATCACTTCAAAACCGTGAAAACCAACAGAAGACAACATCTACCAGAGACAAATACTTATCGAAAACTGTGGTCAATCTAAGCTCGAAAGTATTAACCAAAGAACAGATTAGTCTTCTTTCAAAAGGACTTAATTTTATCCCTACTCAATCAACATTTAAATGTCATCAGTTTATAGTGGACATAGAGAACGGATTGCAACAGCTCGCTCCAGGTGGTCATATTGACTACCTTCGTCACCAAATTAGTGACACTCTATCGAAATGTAAAAAACAAAAACCAAATCTTACAGCTAAGGAAAAGCAAGCAATCAAGGAAATCAGAAATGACAAATCAGTTACTGTGGTCCCAGCGGACAAGGGCAGAGCTACTGTAATAATTGATACCGATAATTTTCATCACCTAGTGGACCAGACTTTGGATGACACAACAACATATAAGGAAATAACAACAGATCCAACAATTAAATACCAACGGATACTTTCAACGGAATTAAACTACTTGAAAGCCAAGAAAGAAATTGATCAAAATTTATATAACAAATTAAACAACCCGCATCCGAGGGCTCCATACGCCAAAGCTGCCATAAAAATACACAAGGATCCAATAAAAGCTAGACTACTTGTCTGCTCACAAGATACTGTGCATTACAATATTGCTCAACACTTGTCTACATTATTATCTCCACTTACGAAGAATTCGGAATCGTTCATTAAAGACTCGAATGACTTTTGCGAGAAAATCAGACAAAAATCTACGCCGTGTAACCTTGTAAGTTATGATGTGGTGGACTTGTTCACGAATGTACCAACAGATGAAGCAATTCATATCATTAATAACAGGATTCTGGAACCTAACAGTATAAAACCAACACAATTATCACCTAACAGCATAATCACGCTGCTTCGGATGTGCATTAATTCTACGTATTTCACATGGGGTGATAAGATTTATCAACAAACCCATGGTCTCCCTATGGGTTCACCTCTATCACCTTTAATAACGGAAATTTACATGATTCAACTAGAACGAGACGCCCTTCAATCAGCACCAACCCAACCTTTATGCTGGTATAGGAAAGTTGACGACATATTTGCCGCACTGAAACCTACAGACGACCCTTCAAAAATGCTAGAACATTTGAATATCCAACATCCACGGATGAAGTTTACAATGGAAATACAGAAAGAAAACAAACTATCTTTCCTTGATGTATTAATACACAACAAACAAACAGGACTTCAAACTAGTGTTTACAGAAAACCTACACACTCTGACCAATACATTCACATCAATTCCAACCATCCAGAGAAAACAAAAACAGCCATAATCACAACCCTTACGAAAAGAGCAACCAACATTTCATCGACAACCAATCATTTACAACAAGAATTGCACCATCTAAAGCACACGTTCACAATCTACAACCAATATCCAGAACAGTTAGTTAACAAAACTATCTACAAAACCACTCATCCAAACCATAGAAGAAATAAGTCTGATGAAATAAGAAATCAGGACAAATCACCCATCTTAATCACGCTTCCATATATTGGCAAAACAAGCCATCACATCGCTCGACTCATAGAATCAAAAACTCCCATAAGAACAACTTTCACAACTGGACCAAACCTCAAAACTCTACTCAGAGCTTCGGGAAAAAAGGAGAAATCTAGTTTAGACCAACCAAAAGGAGTAATCTACCAAATCGAATGCAATTGTAACCAATCATATATAGGTGAAACTCAACGTCCACTTAACATAAGAATTAAGGAACACAAAACATCAGTTACCAAATTGGACAACAAATCAGCAATTTCAGAACATATCAATAATTTTCCTAATCATAAAATCAAGTGGGAGGAGACCAAAGTGTTGGACGTTAATTTCAAGCATTGGAAGAAACGCAAACTACAAGAAGCCATCCACATAAAAAGACACAGTCCAAAAATCAACAGGGACAATGGAGTATTCATTCCATCCGCGTATGACAACCTTTTATAATTAATGTAATCACAAAGACTCATAAACTGTATTTCTTTCTATGTTTCCTAATAGTAACGTTACATGCACCCTATAACGTTGTACACAATAACGTTGTCATTCTAACGTAATAATTTTTTACTTTATAACGTCTATTCGAACTATATATATATTAAATGACGTGATATCATTTACTTTTGTAACGCTCTCTTCCAACGATACTCTAACGAAAAAAATGTTTTGAATTTCAAATAATGAGCTCAGTTCTATGACGTTAATGGTTCTTATACTAACGTAATCATTTCTATCCATGATGTTTTCTAATCCAATCAACTACCTAATTATTCTTTTATGATGTTCACTATTCTACGATAATTCTAATCTTCTGTATTTATATCCTGTTGATATTTTAATTTTCATTAGCTTGAGAACGACCTTAGGAACTGGGTCGAAACGTCGCTACTACATGTATATATGTATTGTATATATATAATAAGAAGTTGTCTTACCATACGAAAGATGTTTTGTGTTTCATAAATCAACTTCTAAATGCCTATTAAGCAAGTAATACGACATCATTATGGAGATGCGGCAATCAAGAATATCAATCAACTAAGCAACCTGGAGAAGAAGTATATCAAAACAAGCAACCATTTAACTTTCCTACTACGATGCAGAGACAACAACATCATACCTAAAGGCTTGATCCTCAAATCACCCTTCAAATCTACAGAAAGCCAAAAGATCCTTCAGAAAGCCAGCAAACTTCTGATAAAGGAAAGGATAAGACATCATCGGAAGGTAAAAGCTCATACTTTAAAAATCATTACTCAACAACTAGATAACATAAAAGGAACTATTGAAAATGAACTATTCCAATCACTAAGGGAATCACAAACAAAATCCAACTTAACATTGGATGAAGTCACCAAGAAATCTCAAAAATTAAAGTTCGAATCACTTCAAAACCGTGAAAACCAACAGAAGACAACATCTACCAGAGACAAAGACTTATCGAAAACTGTGGTCAATCTAAGCTCGAAAGTATTAACCAAAGAACAGATTAGTCTTCTTTCAAAAGGACTTAATTTTATCCCTACTCAATCAACATTTAAATGTGATCAGTTTATAGTGGACATAGAGAACGGATTGCAACAGCTCGCTCCAGGTGGTCATATTGACTTCCTACGTCACCAAATTAGTGACACTCTATCGAAATGTAAAAAACAAAAACCAAATCTTACAGCTAAGGAAAAGCAAGCAATCAAGGAAATCAGAAATGACAAATCAGTTACTGTGGTCCCAGCGGACAAGGGCAGAGCTACTGTAATAATTGATACCGATAATTTTCATCACCTAGTGGACCAGACTTTGGATGACACAACAACATATAAGGAAATAACAACAGATCCAACAATTAAATACCAACGGATACTTTCAACGGAATTAAACTACTTGAAAGCCAAGAAAGAAATTGATCAAAATTTATATAACAAATTAAACAACCCGCATCCGAGGGCTCCATACGCCAAAGCTGCCATAAAAATACACAAGGATCCAATAAAAGCTAGACTACTTGTCTGCTCACAAGATACTGTGCATTACAATATTGCTCAACACTTGTCTACATTATTATCTCCACTTACGAAGAATTCGGAATCGTTCATTAAAGACTCGAATGACTTTTGCGAGAAAATCAGACAAAAATCTACGCCGTGTAACCTTGTAAGTTATGATGTGGTGGACTTGTTCACGAATGTACCAACAGATGAAGCAATTCATATCATTAATAACAGGATTCTGGAACCTAACAGTATAAAACCAACACAATTATCACCTAACAGCATAATCACGCTGCTTCGGATGTGCATTAATTCTACGTATTTCACATGGGGTGATAAGATTTATCAACAAACCCATGGTCTCCCTATGGGTTCACCTCTATCACCTTTAATAACGGAAATTTACATGATTCAACTAGAACGAGACGCCCTTCAATCAGCACCAACCCAACCTTTATGCTGGTATAGGAAAGTTGACGACATATTTGCCGCACTGAAACCTACAGACGACCCTTCAAAAATGCTAGAACATTTGAATATCCAACATCCACGGATGAAGTTTACAATGGAAATACAGAAAGAAAACAAACTATCTTTCCTTGATGTATTAATACACAACAAACAAACAGGACTTCAAACTAGTGTTTACAGAAAACCTACACACTCTGACCAATACATTCACATCAATTCCAACCATCCAGAGAAAACAAAAACAGCCATAATCACAACCCTTACGAAAAGAGCAACCAACATTTCATCGACAACCAATCATTTACAACAAGAATTGCACCATCTAAAGCACACGTTCACAATCTACAACCAATATCCAGAACAGTTAGTTAACAAAACTATCTACAAAACCACTCATCCAAACCATAGAAGAAATAAGTCTGATGAAATAAGAAATCAGGACAAATCACCCATCTTAATCACGCTTCCATATATTGGCAAAACAAGCCATCACATCGCTCGACTCATAGAATCAAAAACTCCCATAAGAACAACTTTCACAACTGGACCAAACCTCAAAACTCTACTCAGAGCTTCGGGAAAAAAGGCGAAATCTAGTTTAGACCAACCAAAAGGAGTAATCTACCAAATCGAATGCAATTGTAACCAATCATATATAGGTGAAACTCAACGTCCACTTAACATAAGAATTAAGGAACACAAAACATCAGTTACCAAATTGGACAACAAATCAGCAATTTCAGAACATATCAATAATTTTCCTAATCATAAAATCAAGTGGGAGGAGACCAAAGTGTTGGACGTTAATTTCAAGCATTGGAAGAAACGCAAACTACAAGAAGCCATCCACATAAAAAGACACAGTCCAAAAATCAACAGGGACAATGGAGTATTCATTCCATCCGCGTATGACAACCTTTTATAATTAATGTAATCACAAAGACTCATAAACTGTATTTCTTTCTATGTTATCTAATAGTAACGTTACATGCGCCCTATAACGTTGTACACAATAACGTTGTCATTCTAACGTAATAATTTTTTACTTTATAACGTCTATTCGAACTATATATATATTAAATGACGTGATATCATTTACTTTTGTAACGCTCTCTTCCAACGATACTCTAACGAAAAAAATGTTTTGAATTTCAAATAATGAGCGCAGTTCTATGACGTTAATGGTTCTTATACTAACGTAATCATTTCTATCCATGATGTTTTCTAATCCAATCAACTACCTAATTATTCTTTTATGATGTTCACTATTCTACGATAATTCTAATCTTCTGTATTTATATCCTGTTGATATTTTTATTTTCATTAGCTTGAGAACGACCTTAGGAACTGGGTCGAAACGTCGCTACTACATGTATATATGTATTGTATATATATAATAAGAAGTTGTCTTACCATACAAAAGATGTTTTGTGTTTGAAATAATCTTGTTCGCGGCGTAAAACACCAAACAACCTATCGATCTATCTGTCTTGGAAGTCACCGACGACGTTCGCAGACTATTATCTCTGCGACATGACTTTAGTACGTGGTGGGTTGTATTCGCTGGGTCCGTTGGTAGCGGCCCGAAGAGCGTTCAGAGAAAGATCTAATTCATCCTGACCCACTGGACACCTGAGGACGGATCCAGGAGAGTTCGAGGTGAGTAATACTGAGGTTACCATTCTTTACGCGGGAATCAAAAAAACTTGGTTAATGCTCTGTAGGGCGTATTAGTCCCTCCTCCGGACTGTGGCATGCGAGGCAAGTGTTTTGTACAGTTGTAGGTACTATCTATGGGAATCTGAAGAATTGGAAGAATAATTCTCATATTCCTCCAAGATATACCTACCTGTACAAACAGTTAAACCCAGCCCATCCTCCCCTCACTATTACGCCTGCAAGCGTTGAAAGAGGTAGACCGGAAGGGAAGATTCGCGCATGCGCAGTATGTACAAACGGATAGCCAGTACAGGGCATTAGCTTAGGTTACTATACAGGATGTTAGGGCAAGATTTTTTTATTTTATTGTGTAAAATGCAGATTGTTCTTTCTCCTAGGGTCAAAAGGCAAGTGTTTTGTACAGGTAGGTATATCTTGGAGGAATTTACGAATTATTCTTCCAATTCTTCCAATTCAAGAAAACTACCTGTCCAATCTTAATCAAACTTAACATACATCCTCACCCTATGGTCTAGTTGTGCACCGTACATTTTCATCTCATTTGCATAAACAATATGGCCGCCAGGGGGAGATGTTGTTTTTCTTTGTTACGTTTATTGCAAGAAAACTTTCGGTAGTTACCTTTATTCCAAGAAAACTATTAGTCCAATCTTAATCAAACTCAACATGCATCATCACCCTACGGTCTAGTTGTACACCGTACATTTTCATCTCATTTGCATATTCAATATGGCCACCAGGGGGCGATATTGTTTTTTTTGTTACCTTTATTCCAAGGAAACTACTAGTCCGATTTTCATCAAACTTGGCTGACATTATCTCCATATAGTCTAGTTGTGCAACATACAGTTTCATCTCATTTGCATATTCAATATGGCCACCAGGGGGCGATGTTGTTTTTCTTTGTTACCTTTATTCCAAGAAAACTACCTGTCCAATCTTAATCAAACTTAACATACATCATCACCCTATGGTCTAGTTGTGCACCGTACATTTTCATCTCATTTGCATAAACAATATGGCCGCCAGGGGGAGATGTTGTTTTTCTTTGTTACGTTTATTGCAAGAAAACTTTCGGTAGTTACCTTTATTCCAAGAAAACTATTAGTCCAATCTTAATCAAACTCAACATGCATCATCACCCTACGGTCTAGTTGTACACCGTACATTTTCATCTCATTTGCATATTCAATATGGCCACCAGGGGGCGATATTGTTTTTTTTTTGTTACCTTTATTCCAAGGAAACTACTAGTCCGATTTTCATCAAACTTGGCTGACATTATCTCCATATAGTCTAGTTGTGCATCGTACAGTTTCATCTCATTTGCATATTCAATATGGCCACCAGGGGGCGATGTTGTTTTTCTTTGTTACCTTTATTCCAAGAAAACTACCTGTCGAATCTTAATCAAACTTAACATACATCATCACCCTATGGTTTTGTGGTGCATCGTACATTTTCATCTCATTTGCATAATCAATATGGCCGCCAGGGGGAGATGTTTTTTTCTTCGTTTATTGCAAGAAAACTTTTGCTTGTTACCTTTATTCCAATAAAACTATCAGTCCAATCTTAATCAAACTGAACATACATCACCCTATGGTCTAGTTGTGCACCATACATTTTCATCTCATATGCATATTCAATATGGCTGCCAGGGGCGATATATTTTTTTTGTTACTTTTTGTCAAGAAAACTACCAGTCCGATTTTCACCAAACTTGGCTCACATTATCTCCCTATAGCCCTGTTGTGTACTGTACATTTTCATCTAATTTGCATATTCAATATGGCCGCCAGGGGGCGATGTTTTTTTTCTTTATCTTTGTTCCAAGAAAACTACCTGACATTAATCAAAATCAACATACATTATCACCCTATGGTCTAGTTATGCACCGTTCATTTTGATCTCATTTGCATATTCAATATGGCCGCCAGGAGGGCGATATTGTTTTTTTGTTACTTTTATTCCAAGAAAACTACTGGTCTGATTTTGACCAAACTTGGCCGACATTATCTCCTTCTGATCTAGTTGTGCACCCTACATTTTCATCTCATTTGCTTATTAAATATGGCCGCCAGGAAGCAATGTTGTTTTTTAACCAAATTTGAAAATGGAACTTATTATCATTATTCCAAGAAAACTACTGACCTGATCTTAACCAAACATGACACACATCATCACTCTAAGTTCTAGCTGTGCACCGTACATTATCATTTCATTAGCATATTGAAGATGGCTACCAGGTGGCAATGTTGTTTTCAACCAAAATTTCAAGGGGAGCTTACTTTGCAATTCACAATTTAATTTTCCTCAACAATAGTTATCTCCCTGGAATAAGATTTTTTATGTAGGCCCCAATTCCTATATCCAGTTATTGCTGTAACAATCTTTAATATGAATAGACGACCTATGTGGGATGGTTGCCAGTTACCAACGGAAGGTCATGGGTTTCCTCCGGGCATAGAGCCCGGTTTCCTCCCACAATAAAACTGGCAACGCCGCCATATAAGTGAAATAATCTTGAGCGCAGCGTAAAACACCAAACAATCAATCAATCAATTTAATATGAATAGATGAACTTTAAGGGATCTCTTGTTTTTATATAGCATGTGAAATGGTGATATTCATCTGATCAACACTGTCACCTGTTACATATATATCTGTATATATCTGTCTACTTGCATATCTGTTAATATGGTTAGATGTGTATATTTGTTGATTTCCAGCTTTTCCGAGAAGTTCGAGATTACCATTTCTCCAAGGTGTTTGGGTTTCTTAGTGCCAAAGCCAAACAAGTTCAAACCGGATATGATGTAGGTGTTCAAGTTTACATTTATTTCACTTCAAGAATGAATGACAAAGTTTGTGGATTTATATTGGGCTTATTTTTTATAATAAAATTCCTGATTTGTTAAGGTTTAGCTCATACATGTACGTCCTAATACAGTCTACTGATAGACCACATGGGTATCTCAATACCTCGTTCAAAACATAGTGGGTATATAGGCAGTTTTTGGCATGATTTCATTAATTTGATTGGCTCAAAATATCAACATCTGGCACCTCATGCTTTAATGGTTGTTTCACCTGAACTAATTTGATAAGGTATTTGTTGTCCCCCGCCACGTGAGTGGAAGGGGGACTTGGAAATGCTGCCCGTTCGTCCTTCCCTCTGTCATTCCGTCCGTCTTTCCGTCTGTCTTTCCGTCCGTCCCGATTTCTTGTGAACGCGATAGCTTAAGAACCGCAAGATGCAAATCTTTCATTTTTGGTATATAGAGACACATTAGAGAGATCTTGGTCAAGTTCGATTTTTGGGGATGTCAATCTTTTTTTTTAGGTCACAGAGGTCATTGAGGTCAAAGTCTGAAATTTGCTTGTGAACGCGATAGCTTAAGAACTGCAAGATGCAGATCTTTCATTTTTGGTATATATAGACACATTAGAGAGACCTTGGTCAAGTTATATTTTCTGGGATGTCGACCTATATTTTTAGGTCACAGAGGTCATTGAGGTCAAAGTCTGAAATTTGCTTGTGAACGCGATAGCTTAAGAACCGCAAGATGCCGATTTTTCATTTTGGGTATATAGAGCCTCATTAGAGAGACCTTGGTCAAGTTCGATTTTCGGGGATGTCGACCTATATTTTTAGGTCACAGAGGTCATCAGCGTCAAAGTCTGAAATTTGCTTGTGAACGCGATAGCTTAAGAACCGTAAGATGCAGATCTTTCATTTTTGGTAAATAGAGACACATTAGAAAGACCTTGGTCAAGTTCGATTTTCGGGGATGTCGACCTTTTTTTTGTAGGTCAGAGAGGTCATAGAGGTCAAAGTCTGAAATTTGCTTGTGAACGCGATAGCTTAAGAACTGCAAGATGCAGATCTTTCATTTTTGGTATATAGTGAAACATTAGAGAGACCTTGGTCAAGTTAGATTTTCGGGGATGTCAACCTCTTTTTTTAGGTCACAGAGGTCATTGGGGTTAAAGTGTGGACAACTTCATTTACATAAATCAGGCCACACTCCCACAATCATTGAACATCAGATATATGGTGATAATATCCAATGTATAATGAGCAACTAGTTTCCAAACAACATTTATGGCGGGGGACCTGCTAGCTGCTTGGCTTGTTCATCTTGACTTTAGCTGATGCTATTTATCTTCTTATTTTCCAGAAACGACATGATTTAAAATCTGTCGGGGATATGAAAACGTATGTAGCCAATGAATTAAAGGGCCTGAAACAGAAACACAAACATTTAGTTTATCGTAAGTCCATCTCTGTGTCTTGCATATGAAAGACTTTTTTTTAAATACTGCAACATTGTCATAAGTTTCAAGAAAGTGAAGGCAATTTTCATGAGATAGGACGCCATTGTAAAATTGCAATTAATCTTATTTTAAATTGGAGATTTTGAAAGTTGACCTGTTTCGTGTGAAGCATAATACAGTATTGGGTCATGAAAAAATTGCAGAAATATTAATTTGGTACCGTTGTGAAGGAAAATTTAACCAACTTCTACTGAACCGAAATTTTTTCTTTTTCTTCTCCTTTTAACAACTGTTTTTGAGCTTTTGGTAGTCAAAAAATCTTAGTCAACATGGAAAATCAATCTTTCCAATCTGCTTGTATTTAAGGTGCCATAGTACATATTTATAATCTGTTAGTCTGCTGTCTAATGACTTCCATGGAATTGATTGTTTGATTTTATATTCCAAACTCAAGATTGTTTCCCTTATTCAATCTCTCACCTGACTGGGTTTTCACTCGAACGCCCTATGTGGGATGGTTGCCAGTTACCAACAGAAGGTCGTGGGTTTCCTCTGGGCACAGAGCCCGGTTTCCTCCCACAATAAAACTGGCAACGCCGCCATATAAGTGAAATAATCTTGAGGGCGGCGTAAAACACCAAACAATTAATCAATCTCTCACACTGGTCAATAACTTTATGGTAGAAATAGAATGTACAATAAAACCTGTGTAAACTGACACCTTTATGAACCAGAATACGGTCTAAACCAAGTGTCAGATTTTCTTCTGTATTAAAATGCATGTTAAATAACCTTGATAAACCTGCACCTGTGTAAATGTGCACTTTTAATTTCCCCCAAAAGGTACAGGTTTCACTGCACAGTACATGCATAGTCATAAACTTAAAACTAAAGGAAGCAAGCTAATGTACAGGTTCCACTTTACTGTGCAGTACATGGATAGTCATAAAGTTATGACTAAGCTGTTGTATTGTTGATGATTTCAGATATTGGAGCCTGTGAGATTATAATGAATAAGAAGACCAAGGGAGATTTTGAGGATTATCTGAGAACTGAACATAGTAAGATATTTATAAAGACTACACTGTGATAATTGCAAAAATAGGGCACGTGTCCAGCCAGAATCAACTCATTACATGTATAAACTGTTAAGCTGATAATAACTGAGTTTATGTTTTAGTGGTTTACTTTGTTTTCCATTTAGTACTTTCTTCAAATGACAATCTAGTCTTATCCTAAAACATTAATATGAAAGCTATCTTTGTTTGTTTTCTAAAACAAAAAGTGAGTATTCTTCATTTATATAGTGGGGTTTTTTAAGATTTCATCTAGAACATTGATGTGGACATGAATATATCTTTTGAAGAAAATGTTAACATGAAATCATACTTGCAAAGTTGAAGTTATGTCGGGGAACATTAAGGGTTAAAAGGGGCTCTAGAGGCTTCTGTCTATTGGATTACAATAATGAAGTCAACATGTTGAATTGCTTGTTCACCTCAGGCTGCTTTCTTGTAGGTCTGTTAGAGGGCATAGATACCAGAGAGAACATCAGCTATATAGAGGAGTGTATTAATAGACAGGTCAGTTACTACATATACCTATAGACAGGTCAGTTACTACATATACCTATAGACAGGTCAGTTACTACATATACCTATAGACAGGTCAGTTACTACATATACCTATAGACAGGTCAGTTACTACATATACCTATAGACAGGTCAGTTACCTTAGAGGACATATATCATCTACCCTTCTACTGGCCTACATATACCTATAGACAGGTCAGTTACCTTAGAGGACATATATCATCTACCCTTCTACTGACCTACATATACCTATAGACAGGTCAGTTACCTTAGAGGACATATATCATCTACCCTTCTACTGACCTACATATACCTATAGACAGGTCAGTTACCTTAGAGGACATATATCATCTACCCTTCTACTGACCTACATATACCTATAGACAGGTCAGTTACCTTAGAGGACATATATCATCTACCCTTCTACTGACCTACATATACCTATAAACAGGTCAGTTACCTTACAGGACATATATCATCTACCCTTCTACTGACCTACATATACCTATAAACAGGTCAGTTACCTTAGAGGACATATATCATCTACCCTTCTACTGACCTACATATACCTATAAACAGGTCAGTTACCTTACAGGACATATATCATCTACCCTTCTACTGACCTACATATACCTATAGACAGGTCAGTTACCTTAGAGGACATATATCATCTACCCTTCTACTGACCTACATATACCTATAAACAGGTCAGTTACCTTACAGGACATATATCATCTACTCTTCTACTGACCTACATATACCTATAGACAGGTCAGTTACCTTAGAGGACATATCATCTACCCTTCTACTGACCTACATATACCTATAGACAGGTCGGTTACCTTAGAGGACATATATCATCTACCCTTCTACTGACCTACATACACCTATAGACAGGTCAGTTACCTTACAGGACATATATCATCTACCCTTCTACTGACCTACATATACCTATAGACAGGTCAGTTATCTTAGAGGACATATATCATCTACCCTTCTACTGACCTACATATACCTATAGACAGGTCAGTTACCTTAGAGGACATATATCATCTACCCTTCTACTGACCTACATATACCTATAGACAGGTCAGTTACCTTAGAGGACATATATCATCTACCCTTCTACTGGCCTACATATACATATAGACAGGTCAGTTACCTTACAGGACATATATCATCTACCCTTCTACTGACCTACATATACCTATAGACAGGTCTGTTACCTTACAGGACATATATCATCTACCCTTCTACTGACCTACATATACCTATAGACAGGTCAGTTACCTTAGAGGACATATATCATATACCCTTCTACTGACCTACATATACCTATAGACAGGTCAGTTACCTTAGAGGACATATATCATCTACCCTTCTACTGGCCTACATATACCTATAGACTGGTCAGTTATCTTAGAGGACATATATCATCTACCCTTCTACTGGCCTACATATACCTATAGACAGGTCTGTTACCTTACAGGACATATATCATCTACCCTTCTACTGACCTACATATACCTATAGACAGGTCAGTTACCTTAGAGGACATATATCATCTACCCTTCTACTGGCCTACATATACCTATAGACAGGTCAGTTACCTTAGAGGACATATATCATCTACCCTTCTACTGGCCTACATATACCTATAGACAGGTCAGTTACCTTAGAGGACATATATCATCTACCCTTCTACTGGCCTACATATACCTATAGACAGGTCAGTTACCTTAGAGGACATATATCATCTACCCTTCTACTGGCCTACATATACCTATAGACAGGTCAGTTACCTTAGAGGACATATATCATCTACCCTTCTACTGGCCTACATATACCTATAGACTGGTCAGTTACCTTAGAGGACATATATCATCTACCCTTCTACTGACCTACATATACCTATAGACAGGTCAGTTATCTTACAGGACATATATCATCTACCCTTCTACTGGCCTACATATACCTATAGACTGGTCAGTTATCTTAGAGGACATATATCATCTACCCTTCTACTGGCCTACATATACCTAAAGACTGGTCAGTTATCTTACAGGACATATATCATCTACCCTTCTACTGGCCTACATATACCTATAGACTGGTCAGTTATCTTAGAGGACATATATCATCTACCCTTCTACTGGCCTACATATACCTATAGACTGGTCAGTTATCTTACAGGACATATATCATCTACCCTTCTACTGGCCTACATATACCTATAGACTGGTCAGTTATCTTAGAGGACATATATCATCTACCCTTCTACTGGCCTACATATACCTATAGACTGGTCAGTTACCTTAGAGGACATATATCATCTACCCTTCTACTGGCCTACATATACCTATAGACTGGTCAGTTACCTTAGAGGACATATATCATCTACCCTTCTACTGGCCTGCATATACCTATAGACAGGTCAGTTACCCTAGAGGGCATATATCATCTACCCTTCTACTGACCTACATATACCTATAGACAGGTCTGTTACCTTACAGGACATATATCATCTACCCTTCTACTGACCTACATATACCTATAGACAGGTCAGTTACCTTAGAGGACATATATCTTCTACCCTTCTACTGACCTACATATACCTATAGACAGGTCAGTTACCTTACAGGACATATATCATCTACCCTTCTACTGACCTACATATACCTATAGACAGGTCTGTTACCTTACAAGACATATATCATCTACCCTTCTACTGGCCTACATATACCTATAGACTGGTCAGTTACCTTAGAGGACATATATCATCTACCCTTCTACTGACCTACATATACCTATAGACAGGTCAGTTACCTTAGAGGACATATATCATCTACCCTTCTACTGGCCTACATATACCTATAGACTGGTCAGTTACCTTAGAGGACATATATCATCTACCCTTCTACTGACCTACATATACATATAGACAGGTCAGTTACCTTACAGGACATATATCATCTACCCTTCTACTGACCTACATATACCTATAGACAGGTCTGTTACCTTACAGGACATATATCATCTACCCTTCTACTGGCCTACATATACCTATAGACTGGTCAGTTACCTTAGAGGACATATATCATCTACCCTTCTACTGACCTACATATACCTATAGACAGGTCAGTTACCTTAGAGGACATATATCATCTACCCTTCTACTGACCTACATATACCTATAGACAGGTCAGTTACCTTAGAGGACATATATATCATCTACCCTTCTACTGGCCTACATATACCTATAGACTGGTCAGTTATCTTAGAGGACTTATATCATCTACCCTTCTACTGGCCTACATATACCTATGGACAGGTCAGTTACCTTAGAGGACATATATCATTTACCCTTCTACTGGCCTACATATACCTATAGACTGGTCAGTTACCTTAGAGGACATATATCATCTACCCTTCTACTGACCTACATATACCTATAGACAGGTCAGTTATCTTAGAGGACATATATCATCTACCCTTCTACTGACCTACATATACCTATAGACAGGTCAGTTACCTTAGAGGACATATATCATCTACCCTTCTACTGACCTACATATACCTATAGACAGGTCAGTTGCCTTAGAGGACATATATCATCTACCCTTCTACTGACCTACATATACCTATAGACTGGTCAGTTATCTTAGAGGACATATATCATCTAGAGGACATATATCCTCTACCCTTCTACTGACCTACATATACCTATAGACAGGTCAGTTACCTTACAGGACATATATCATCTACCCTTCTACTGGCCTACATATACCTATAGACAGGTCAGTTATCTTAGAGGACATATATCATCTACCCTTCTACTGACTTACATATACCTATAGACAGGTCAGTTATCTTAGAGGACATATATCATCTACCCTTCTACTGGCCTACATATACCTATAGACAGGTCAGTTATCTTAGAGGACATATATACCCTTCCACTGACCTACATATACCTATAGACAGGTCAGTTATCTTAGAGGACATATATACCCTTCCACTGACCTACATATACCTATAGACAGGTCAGTTATCTTAGAGGACATATATACCCTTCTACTGACCTACATATACCTATTGACAGGTCAGTTATCTTAGAGGACATATATCATCTACCCTTCTACTGGCCTACATATACCTATAGACAGGTCAGTTATCTTAGAGGACATATATACCCTTCCACTGACCTACATATACCTATAGACAGGTCAGTTATCTTAGAGGACATATATACCCTTCCACTGACCTACATATACCTATAGACAGGTCAGTTATCTTAGAGGACATATATACCCTTCTACTGACCTACATATACCTATTGACAGGTCAGTTATCTTAGAGGACATATATCATTTACTCTTAGTGGATTTTTCACTTGATCGCTGAGTCAGGTACTCGCCAAAGGTCGGGGTTCCCTCCGGGCAAAGAGCCTGGTTTCCTCCCCCACTGTACAAGTGAAATAATGTTGAGTGCATCAATCAATCAATCAAAATTCCTCTTCAAGCTACAGGAATCCCACACAGAAAGTATTTATTATTGCCACCTGGCTTGGTGAAATCTATTTCAACTCAGCTTGATCAGTTTGTCTACAGTATGTATTAACAAAACACTGCCTGTTTCTTATGGAAAATGTGGTTACTGCACACCTTTAAGTTGTTTGTCTTTGATGTGTATTTTCAGATGAACCCAATTTCCACTTTACGTTTGCTTTGTCTGTTATCCTTGACTAATGGAGGTATCTTCCCAAGAGACTACCAGTCTTTGAGAACTCAGTTCCTTCATGTAAGTGTACACCACCAGCCATCTACATCTGTCTCAACACATATTCTCAGTCAGGCAGGTTTTAGCCACCAATGGCAAAACAGGTTGTCTCAATGTGCAATTTAGCACCAACGTTCATGTGACCTATTTTGTATCTCAATATCTCCCTACAACAATTTCACTGTGTCTCATTTTATAAGCCAATAAGACACATCTATAGCTGTTTAAATCTGTAGTACCAGGCTTGAACACTGGTTGTTCTTTAATTAATTCATTCCCAGCCACTTGTTGACCCTATGTGGAATGGTTGCCAGTTACAACTGCTTTTTGTGTCTTCTAACTTTTTTTATGCTTCCTAAGATATCCTGAAGACTTAGTTTCCTGGTCTCCCAAATGCCACACTTTGAGTAAATAATCATGAGGGTATGTTCAAATATTTATTTTAAAATGTGATATGAAAGTAAATTTACATTGTTTTATCTTGTTTCATTCGCTCTACAACTTCTGTTTTGAAACTTTTTTGTTGCAGAGTCATGGTTTTGAACAGATGTTGAATTTCTTTAACTTGAAAAAACTGGGTGTATTATGTGAACAGGATGTAAGTCAGTCAAGCGGAACCCCATTGGGTAAAGTCACCTCATCCATGACCAGGAGAAGTACATTCCATACCATAGCTAAAAAACTTAATCTCGTAAGAAAGGATTTTTTCTTTTTACTCTAACTACAAACTATATTAAAAAAATAAATACAGCTTGTTTGGAGAATTTCAACAAGAATCAATTTGCAAATCGTGAGAGTTTTCTGTCTTCACTTATGGACTATATTTAAGCCAAACAAGTGACTTACCACAAAAAAGTCAATAAGCTATTTTGACCAAAGAAATTAAAAAACTTTACATAAAAAAAGGTTACATGCAGATGAAAGACGTTCCAGTCATCTTTACAAAATGGGTAGTGGAAACAATGCAGAATCAATAACAGAACAACTGTTACACACTTACCAATTTATGTACCTCTCATATGAGTTTGAATTACATTATTTCTCAGAAAAGGGATTTAGTAAATCAGCTATGTCAAGGAGAAAGGTTGTGTTCTTTGTACTTTATAAACTTGCTGTTGAGTTGTTTTGATATTCTGTGTTCTGTGTCTTCACTAGATTCCAAATGTAGACGACATTAACTTGAAGGATCCCAGTGATATGGCCTATGTATTCAGTGGGGCCTACACACCCCTCTCCTGCAAACTTGTGGAACAGGTAAAATAGCCCTCCATTCATATCTCGCACTATGTCTGACAATAACTTTAGAACTTTCAAAGTTAAATTGAACTTGGAAGAGGGATTTCCATCCTTCAAGTTCTTTCTACAGAACTCTGTCCCTGGTCTTCATCAACTCTGCCATTAGAGTAGTCTGATTGCACTAAGTTATTGTATAAATATAATGGGGGGGGGGGGGGGGGGGGGGGGGGGGGCGGGAATAGTGACTTGCCCTATCTTGACAGAAATGCAATTTTTCGAGAGAAATTATTCTTCTTAATTCTTTTGGTCCAGAAGCTATTCCCTGCACTGGTGTGTTTTTATTAGAAATTTTAAGACCAGCATCATAATTCGAATTGATCAGCAAGTTTGTACTCAACTCAACCAAATGTTACCTAATGTAAAAACCAGCCCCGATAGCTCAGTTGGTAGAGCATCCACTTCAGGGCTGGGAGATCCAGGTCCAAGCGTGGGTCGAGTCAGACCAAAGACTTTAACAATGGGAGCTGCTGCTGCTGCTTTGCGTGGCGCTCAGCAATAGGAGTTAGAGCAGCGACTGGTTGGCCCGGTGTCAGTATAGTGTGACTGGGTGAGGGGGCTTGCTGGGTGTCTTCGGCAAGTCGTCTCAATGATGCATCACCAAATAAAAGAGCAGTGGAAATCTGCACTGCCACAAGGAGACAACGTCTTCATATGACTGAAATACTGTTAAGCAGGACGTAAAACCCAAATCACTCACTCACTCACCCTAATGTAAAACATGGTCAGTGTGAAATCCAGCCAGTTATAATGTAGTAATAAGGAAGACTTTGGTTTTCATATAACTAGCATGATCATGTTTATATTTCCAACAGGTGTTATCTCGAGAAGGTTTTACTGGTCTAGATGATGTGATTCGTCTTTTACCTCCTGGAGGTACATTTGCTCATGTGAGGAATCCCTCAAATAAAGGTAAATAATCTGAAATCACAACTGTCCAGTTTATTTTTCTATTGAACATGTAGGAACTGTGCATTATACAAAATATGAGTGATATGTCTGTGATTAGGTTATAACAGTAGGTTAATAAGTAGGTTTTTCCCCCAGGATCAAAGGTAATTCATCGCTAAGGACTACTGAAATAAAGCTGTATTGGCCAAGTTCACAGAGAATGACTCTTTGATATTTTAAGAAGCAGGCACATTGGCTTACATCAACAAACTTATTTTAAACTCAATATAGAACGTTTATTACAGACCATGTGGTTTACATATCTGGAGGTTAAATGCACAGTGAATTAGCCTATATATTAGGAATGAAGTGTTTAATTTACATTATTATACAGCCAAAATGGATTATCCAATAGAGAGCTAAGGATTGCTCCACGTGTCAATCACGTAACAGTTTTTATTTGAGCCGGAATGAATACTAAAGTGGCATATTGGAGTTCTATCTGGGCAACAGTGTCATTCATAATATTGGAATCTGACATATTCCACTCGAAATAGTCCTGAAATGTTCAATATGGCCACGTGCTTCATCACAGCACATAAACGATACGATTGGGAAAACCTATCTCATTGCTGCGGAATCATTTAATTCCCATAGATAGTACCTACAAACTGTACAAACACTTGCCTTTTGACCCTAGGAGAAAGAACAATCTGCATTTTACACAATAAAATCAAAAAATCTTGCCCTAACATCCTGTATAGTAACCTAGGCTAATGCCCTGTACTGGCTATCCGTTTGTACATACCGCGCATGCGCGAACCTTCCCTTCGGTCTACCTCTTTCAACTCTGCAGAGAAGAGATCAACACTGCAAATTATACTAAGTATACTTTTCTTACTAATCCTTCTCTCTGAATCGTTTTTGGTAGGAAATTTTACTGTCCCTAGCGGTTAGATACCCTCCCCTAGATTACTAGAGGGTTTCTGACCAAAAAATGTCCTGTATTTTTTTGTTTTTGGAGAGTTTTCGGACTCAACCCATCTCAACCCACATATATGCTGTCGTGGGTCCAAAATTCGTCACCACGTGGTCGGGTTGTTGTGGCTCACCACCCTCCCATACAAACACTATTACATATTTTCATAGGCGATTTTTTAAAGCGGGGTGCGTCCCTGTTTAAATAAATTACGTTCCATTACTAAATTTTAAATCTTTTTCGTTGTTATTTTTAGATTAAAAATTTGTGATGGAAAATGGTGTCTAGTGCCTGTGGAGGCACTTACCCCACGAATACCTGCCAAGAATATCATCAGCAGCGAAGCCTCAGAGGAAGAGTAGCAGGTCCCGAAGTTCTTCCTGGTCCAGTAAGGAGGGCAATTCTTCGAAACCGAGGAGGTCCTCGAAGAGGGGGGGGGGCGATCACGCGATCTCCCCAGACTCAGCGGACGAGGTTAAACGGTCCAGGCAAGTCCTAAATCAATAACTATTATTTATTGTAATAAAAAGAAAAAAACGATATATAATATAACAGGAATGAGTAATTAATAACGAGTTAGTAAAAAAAAAAAAAAATTTTTTTCTGTGTTCTCTTGTTGATTATCTCTTCTGATTTGGCTGTCGTTGATGCTTTGTTGGGATTAGCTCTCAACATATGTTCTGTTCATTTTGCTTATCTTCGACAGTTTGTCTCAAGCCAGCGACCGAACGTCAGTTACACCTTCCCATACGAAGTCTGCGTGTCGGAACACCCGTCAGCCGGAACCCACGCAGAGGTCAGACGCAGAACGTTTGTGTGCCATGGAACAAACGTTAGAGGGCGTTAAATTCTCAATTGCCAAGCTCGAGTAAATAAACAACTCAGGCGCGGCAATCGAGGGGCCCAGATCTTCACGATCTAAACAGGCTTCTGCGACCACGACTGTGCACCCAAGCACACGAGTCGAGTTGCCTGACGTCCAGGGCGGGTTGATCAGGCAACGACCGGCAACCTTGTCCCTGGATCAGTCGAACCGCCAGGAGGCGCTCCCTGAGACCAGGAGATGGGCGGACCAGTTCTTAGAGGGCGACTACCAGACTAAAACTTGGTCAGGGAACTACCTCCAGCCGAATGTCCAGTATCCCGAACCGGAGCCCACTGGAGAGGAGTCTCCGACGGATTCGGCGGAAGATACGGATGATCAGGGTTTTTCAACTACTGAACAAGGCGGTTCGACCACGTCTGTACGCACAGGTACACGAGTCGAGCTGCCGGACATCTGAAGTGGTTTGAGCCTTCGGCGTCATCCCAACTTCTCGATCTGTCGAACCGCCAGGAGGCTTAAACATACAGCGGCCTCGACCACGAATGTACGCCCATGTACACAAGTCGATCCGCCTAGCAACCAGAGTGGGCGAGTCCTGTGGGCGTTACCCCAAGTCTGGATCTGTTGAGCCACCAGGATGCTTAAACATTCGACAGCCTCGACTAGGGTTGTACGCCCAGGCCCACGACTCGACCCGCCTGACATCCGGAGTGGGTTGGTTACCGTACGGGCCTCACCCCAACTCTGGATCTGTCGAGCCGACGGGAAGCCTCAACATACAACGGCCTCGACCACGACTGTACGCCCATGCACACGAGTCGATCCGCCTGACAACCGGAGTGGCTTTGTGGGCCTACGGGCGTCACCCCAGCTCTGGTATTGTCGATCCACCTGGGGGCTTAGCATACGGCGGCCTCGACCCTGACTGTACGTCCAGGTACACGAGTCGGCCACCTGACAACTAAAGTGGGCTGATTGTAATACTGGCGTCATCCCAAGCTCTGGATTTGTCAGTCCACAGGGGAGCCTCAAATTACGGCGCCTTCGATTACGACACTACCCACGGGTTCATGAGTCGATCGGCCTGACAACTAGAGTGGGGGGAAAGGCTAACTGCCCTAACCCAGGTTCTGGGTTTGTCAAAACGCCAAGAGGTGTTCCAAGAGGCCTAAACCTACCATGTTTCGGCCATGGATGTACGCCCAGGTGCGAGTCGAACCGCCGGCGGTTATCATCCCAACTGTCAAACCAACAGGAGACGGACGATCAATATTTGACTTTCTCTGAACTCCTGGACTATATCTACCAGCTGCTGCTCAATTTAGAGCGGGCCACTGGGGTGACCGGTAGACAGCGGGAAATCGCCCAAGCGTGGGAGTCTCCCCATCCGATAAGCTAGGCCCTGGACCCCGCCTGGTTGCCTTTGATTTTTTTTTTAAATGTCAGCCCGGGGCCTACCTACACAAATCATGCGGCGCGGGTTCGAATCTTACTCAGAACAAATACATTTCTGAGAGGACTCGTCACTCAGTCGCCGTATGGAAAGGGGTTACCAGGTTCTCACTGAAGGTTGGGGGCTTACTCCAGACGATGAGCCCGGTTTTCCTCCCCAACTTATCCTTGCAAAACTGCAGTATAAGTGGAATAAGCCGAAATGTAGCGTAAAGCATTAACCATGCAACCCTTTCCCCTGAGGATCGGGGATTCCCTCCCCCACTAAACCTGACAAGTTGCCCGGTTAGTGAAATAACATGGATTGCGGCAAAAAAAATCAGCGATTAATACATTAATCAGATTTCCCCCCCCCTTGGACCCGCAGGACGACCTGCAAGTTGTGTCATAGGACATGAGGGGATGGGGGGGGAGGTACGTAAACAGAAGACTATTAGCCGATCATGACGACTGGTAATATCTAGGAACCCCTGAGCCTGTTTTCATGCAAAAATTTTTCCCTCGTCAACGAGCAACCTTGGCGAGGACTAATCTTCTTGGATTCAGGCTCTTGGCAGTATTGTGAGCCCTCATCCATAGTTTATGGGATCAGGCTTTAGGAGGTTGGGTCTTGGGGGGTCCCCTACGACCTTCACAGTATACTACATATGAGACTTGACACTAGTGCAGGGCGAGGTTGCACTCGTCGGGCACACGTGCGTTGGCACAGCCTTCGTCAAGATGGGTATGTGGAAGACTCCCAAGGTACTTGCCGGAGTTCGGGGTTTACTCCGGACGGTAAGCCCGGTCTTCCTCCCCCACTAAACCTGGCTACGCCACCGTATAAACGGAATAGCTTTTGCGTGCAGCGTAATTCTTCGATCAATCAATCGTCAGGTTGGACTGCTCACCCGGCCTGCTCGCAGATTTCAAGGCTGACCAATAAATGATATCATATCACTACTGTGCGGTTGTAAATTAATAACAGCCCGTTCGTAGTTTAAAATGGTGCGCTGTTTGTTATTTTCTTGTGGCATTGCGTCATGACAGCTTACTATTAAAGGGGTATGAGCTGCCAAAATGTTGATATTTTGACGTCACAACAGAATGTTGAAATTATGCTATTTCTCTCAAGGCGTATAATTCAGAAGCTTTTTAATGCTTCTGGGCTCGAAAATGTACGATAAAGTATTGTTTGAACCAACTTCGGCTTAGAATGAATGAATGGTCGTCTCGGTTATTTAAATTTTGCTTACTTTCGAACACGTTTTCGGTTCGTACAGGCCACTTTAAATTATTACCCTGACAGTTTCCTCTCGCAGTTACCGTTGCAAAATGACAACTTTTACATTATGGCGGTTGCCGTATGCGGAGGAGTTGCCATGCCGAAGGTCGGGGGTTTCCTCCGGGCCCAGGTCCTTCCCCCACAATCTGGCTACGCCACCTTATAGGTTAAATAACTTAAGTGCGGCGCGAAGACCAATCATCAATCTAAGTACAAGACCGAGCTCCTAGTTCATTAGAATGTCATTATCTTCTAATCTTAGACGGACTTCTTGCCAACTGGTTTTCAAGTAAATTCCTTTTTTTCCAAAATGAGCAAAAGGAAAAAGTACCGTACCTGTTCTGACTACAGATCTTAGGTTCGAACATAAACCATACTAGAGATGTTTTTCTCCCGTCAATTGCTGGAATTGTCCTCTTTCCGCCATCTTCATGATTTCCCATGCCGGGGAAAGAAAGGAGCTGTGATTGGCTAATCAGCAACGACTCGGCTGATAGGCCTGTTGGATAGTCGACTGTTACACCCTTTCGCCATTACGGGTCGACGGGATGTGAACGCAAGCCGACAGTACTTGTGTATATTACCGTAGTAAGAAATACACGAACAGTCGTTATTCCTAGTATGTACGGCCACTTGAGTCTGGGTGCTGACTTTGCTTGTCAAGACGCAGAAAGTCTGCAGATTTGAGCGCGGACCTTTGCGAAGACCATATGTCTTCCGTCGGTCTTCGAAGACCACCGGTCTTCGTAGCCGACACAGGAATGTTGCTTATTCCTTTCCGAGTGAAGTTTATTTCCAAGAAATAAATAAATCAGTAAAATAAAACACATTTCTCTAATAGAGAATATATTTCCTGTGCAATCTTCGTTTACCAAGCCGCTTGATAAACGATGATGTCCCTACACGATGTCCTCGGATTATGAGGGCTTATTTCTTGGAAGGCTGAGGTCCGTGACTTAGTAGGTATAGCGTTAGACGCTCAATCCAAACAGCTTTCCGCCAATGGGTCGCGGGTTCGAATCCCACTCAGTCCAAAAAAAAAAAAAAAAAAAAAAAAAAAAAAAAAAATGGAAATTTTTTTTTTTGGACTGGGTTTTCACTCGAACGACCTTTGTGGGATGGTTGCCAGTTTCCAGCGGAGGGTCGTGGTTTTCCTCCAGGCACACAGCCCGTTTTCCTCCCACAATAAAACTGGCGACGCCGCAATATAAGTGAAATAATCTTGATCGCAGCGTAAAACACCAAACAACCTATCAATCTATCTGTCTTGGAAGTCACCGTCGACTTTCGCGGACTATTGTCTCCGGGACATGACTTTAGTACGTGGTGGGTTGTATTCACTCGGTCCGTTGGTAGCGGCCCACACAGCGTTCAGGGAAAGATCTAATTCATCCTTGCCCACTGGACACCTGAGGACGGATCCAGGAGAGTTCGAGGCGAGTAATACCGAGGTTACCATTCTTTACGCGGGAATCAAAAAAACTTGGTTAATGCTCTGTACGGCGTATTAGTCCCTCCTCCGGACTGTGGCATGCGAGGCAAGTGTTTGTACAGTTTGTAGGTACTATCTATGGGAATCTGAAGAATTGGAAGAATAATTCTCATATTCCTCCAAGATATACCTACCTGTACAAACAGTTAAACCCAGCCCATCCTCCCCTCACTATTACGCCTGCAAGCGTTGAAAGAGGTAGACCGAAGGGAAGGTTCGCGCATGCGCGGTATGTACAAACGGATAGCCAGTACAGGGCATTAGCCTAGGTTACTATACAGGATGTTAGGGCAAGATTTTTTGATTTTATTGTGTAAAATGCAGATTGTTCTTTCTCCTAGGGTCAAAAGGCAAGTGTTTGTACAGGTAGGTATATCTTGGAGGAATATGAGAATTATTCTTCCAATTCTTCAGATTTAGCCTTGATTGTTTATGTATGATAAAAAGACCAGAGGCCACATGTAATACTATAGAGTTATTACATGAATTTACATTTAAATTGGCAATATGTATATTTATTGTACATTGGATTGGAAGTCCATATAGTACTCAATGCCTTCAGCGCCTTGGCCGATATGGACTTTCAACCTAATGACTTGTACAATAAATATCCATATTGGATGTGAGTTCAATAACCTCATAGTATTACATGTGGCCTCAGGCCAATAGGGCCACCAATGACCCATACACCCAAACCAGAACATGTTTTATGTCATATAATCCAACAGACAGGCCTACCACTAATTCATGTTCTTTAAGTAATTAATCTCTTATTACATTTCAGGAAAAATTCCAAGACATCCCAATAAACCATTAGATGTGGTATTAGTTTATTTCCTTGGAGGCTGTACGTATGCTGAACTGGCAGCTCTTCGTTTCCTTGGTAAACAAAAAGGTGAAGAAATTAGACATATTCCCATAGATAGTACCTACAACTGTACAAACACTTGCCTTTTGACCCTAGGAGAAAGAACAATCTGCATTTTACACAATAAAATCAAAAAATCTTGCCCTAACATCCTATATAGTAATCTAGGCTAATGCCCTGTACTGGCTATCCGTTTGTACATACCGCGCATGCGCAAACCTTCCCTTCCGGTCTACCTCTTTCAACTCTGCAGAGAAGAGATCAACACTGCAAATTATACTAAGTATACTTTTCTTACTAATCCTTCTCTCTGAATCGTTTTTGGTAGGAAATTTTACTGTCCCTAGCGGTTAGATACCCTCCCCTAGATTACTAGAGGGTTTCTGACCAAAAAATGTCCTGTATTTTTTTTTGTTTTTGGAGAGTTTTCGGACTCAACCCATCTCAACCCACATATATGCTGTCGTGGGTCCAAAATTCGTCACCACGCGGTCGGGTTGTTGTGGCTCACCACCCTCCCATACAAACACTATTACATATTTTCATAGGCGATTTTTTAAAGCGGGGTGCGTCCCTGTTTAAATAAATTACGTTCCATTACTAAATTTTAAATCTTTTTCGTTGTTATTTTTAGATTAAAAATTTGTGATGGAAAATGGTGTCTAGTGCCTGTGGAGGCACTTACCCCACGAATACCTGCCAAGAATATCATCAGCAGCGAAGCCTCAGAGGAAGAGTAGCAGGTCCCGAAGTTCTTCCTGGTCCAGTAAGGAGGGCAATTCTTCGAAACCGAGGAGGTCCTCGAAGAGGGGGGGGGGGGGCGATCACCCCAGACTCAGCGGACGAGGTTAAACGGTCCAGGCAAGTCCTAAATCAATAACTATTATTTATTGTAATAAAAAGAAAAAAACGATATATAATATAACAGGAATGAGTAATTAATAACGAGTTAGTAAAAAAAAAAAAAAAAAAAAATTTTTTTTTTCTGTGTTCTCTTGTTGATTATCTCTTCTGATTTGGCTGTCGTTGATGCTTTGTTGGGATTAGCTCTCAACATATGTTCTGTTCATTTTGCTTATCTTCGACAGTTTGTCTCAAGCCAGCGACCGAACATCAGTTACACCTTCCCATACGAAGTCTGCGTGTCGGAACACCCGTCAGCCGGAACCCACGCAGAGGTCAGACGCAGAACGTTTGTGTGCCATGGAACAAACGTTAGAGGGCGTTAAATTCTCAATTGCCAAGCTCGAGTAAATAAACAACTCAGGCGCGGCAATCGAGGGGCCCAGATCTTCACGATCTAAACAGGCTTCTGCGACCACGACTGTGCACCCAAGCACACGAGTCGAGTTGCCTGACGTCCAGGGCGGGTTGATCAGGCAACGACCGGCAACCTTGTCCCTGGATCAGTCGAACCGCCAGGAGGCGCTCCCTGAGACCAGGAGATGGGCGGACCAGTTCTTAGAGGGCGACTACCAGACTAAAACTTGGTCAGGGAACTTCCTCCAGCCGAACGTCCAGTATCCCGAACCGGAGCCCACTGGAGAGGAGTCTCCGACGGATTCGGCGGAAGATACGGATGATCAGGGTTTTTCAACTACTGAACAAGGCGGTTCGACCACGTCTGTACGCACAGGTACACGAGTCGAGCTGCCGGACATCTGAAGTGGTTTGAGCCTTCGGCGTCATCCCAACTTCTCGATCTGTCGAACCGCCAGGAGGCTTAAACATACAGCGGCCTCGACCACGAATGTACGCCCATGTACACAAGTCGATCCGCCTAGCAACCAGAGTGGGCGAGTCCTGCGGGCGTTACCCCAAGTCTGGATCTGTTGAGCCACCAGGATGCTTAAACATTCGACAGCCTCGACTAGGGTTGTACGCCCAGGCCCACGACTCGACCCGCCTGACATCCGGAGTGGGTTGGTTACCGTACGGGCCTCACCCCAACTCTGGATCTGTCGAGCCGACGGGAAGCCTCAACATACAACGGCCTCGACCACGACTGTACGCCCATGCACACGAGTCGATCCGCCTGACAACCGGAGTGGCTTTGTGGGCCTACAGGCGTCACCCCAGCTCTGGTATTGTCGATCCACCTGGGGGCTTAGCATACGGCGGCCTCGACCCTGACTGTACGTCCAGGTACACGAGTCGGCCACCTGACAACTAAAGTGGGCTGATTGTAATACTGGCGTCATCCCAAGCTCTGGATTTGTCAGTCCACAGGGGAGCCTCAAATTACGGCGCCTTCGATTACGACACTACCCACGGGTTCATGAGTCGATCGGCCTGACAACTAGAGTGGGGGGAAAGGCTAACAGCCCTAACCCAGGTTCTGGGTTTGTCAAAACGCCAAGAGGTGTTCCAAGAGGCCTAAACCTACCATGTTTCGGCCATGGATGTACGCCCAGGTGCGAGTCGAACCGCCGGCGGTTATCATCCCAACTGTCAAACCAACAGGAGACGGACGATCAATATTTGACTTTCTCTGAACTCCTGGACTATATCTACCAGCTGCTGCTCAATTTAGAGCGGGCCACTGGGGTGACCGGTCGACAGCGGGAAATCGCCCAAGCGTGGGAGTCTCCCCATCGGATAAGCTAGGCCCTGGACCCCGCCTGGTTGCCTTTGATTTTTTTTTTAAATGTCAGCCCGGGGCCTACTTACACAAATCATGCGGCGCGGGATCGAATCTTACTCAGAACAAATACATTTCTGAGAGGACTCGTCACTCAGTCGCCGTATGGAAAGGGGTTACCAGGTTCTCACTGAAGGTTGGGGGCTTCCTCCAGACGATGAGCCCGGTTTTCCTCCCCAACTTATCCTTGCAAAACTGCAGTATAAGTGGAATAAGCCGAAATGTAGCGTAAAGCATTAACCATGCAACCCTTTCCCCTGAGGATCGGGGATTCCCTCCCCCACTAAACCTGACAAGTTGCCCGGTTAGTGAAATAACATGGATTGCGGCAAAAAATCAGCGATTAATACATTAATCAGATTTCCCCCCCCCCCCTTGGACCCGCAGGACGACCTGCAAGTTGTGTCATAGGACATGAGGGGGGGGGGGGAGGTACGTAAACAGAAGACTATTAGCCGATCATGACGACTGGTAATATCTAGGAACCCCTGAGCCTGTTTTCATGCAAAAATTTTCCCTCGTCAACGAGCAACCTTGGCGAGGACTAATCTTCTTGGATTCAGGCTCTTGGCAGTATTGTGAGCCCTCATCCATAGTTTATGGGATCAGGCTTTAGGAGGTTTGGTCTTGGGGGGGTCCCCTACGACCTTCACAGTATACTACATATGAGACTTGACACTAGTGCAGGGCGAGGTTGCACTCGTCGGGCACACGTGCGTTGGCACAGCCTTCGTCAAGATGGGTATGTGGAAGACTCCCAAGGTACTTGCCGGAGTTCGGGGTTTACTCCGGACGGTAAGCCCGGTCTTCCTCCCCCACTAAACCTGGCTACGCCACCGTATAAACGGAATAGCTTTTGCGTGCAGCGTAATTCTTCGATCAATCAATCGTCAGGTTGGACTGCTCACCCGGCCTGCTCGCAGATTTCAAGGCTGACCAATAAATGATATCACTACTGCGCGGTTGTAAATTAATAACAGCCCGTTCGTAGTTTAAAATGGTGCGCTGTTTGTTATTTTCTTGTGGCATTGCGTCATGACAGCTTACTATTAAAGGGGTATGAGCTGCCAAAATGTTGATATTTTGACGTCACAACAGAATGTTGAAATTATGCTATTTCTCTCAAGGCGTATAATTCAGAAGCTTTTTAATGCTTCTGGGCTCGAAAATGTACGATAAAGTATTGTTTGAACCAACTTCGGCTTAGAATGAATGAATGGTCGTCCCGGTTATTTAAATTTTGCTTACTTTCGAACACGTTTTCGGTTCGTACAGGCCACTTTAAATTATTACCCTGACAGTTTCCTCTCGCAGTTACCGTTGCAAAATGACAACTCTTACATTATGGCGGTTGCCGTATGCGGAGGAGTTGCCATGCCGAAGGTCGGGGGTTTCCTCCGGGCCCAGGTCCTTCCCCCACAATCTGGCTACGCCACCTTATAGGTTAAATAACTTCAGTGCGGCGCGAAGACCAATCATCAATCTAAGTACAAGACCGAGCTCCTAGTTCATTAGAATGTCATTATCTTCTAATCTTAGACGGACTTCTTGCCAACTGGTTTTCAAGTAAATTCCTTTTTTCCAAAATGAGCAAAAGGAAAAAGTACCGTACCTGTTCTGACTACAGATCTTAGGTTCGAACATAAACCATACTAGAGATGTTTTTCTCCCGTCAATTGCTGGAATTGTCCTCTTTCCGCCATCTTCATGATTTCCCATGCCGGGGAAAGAAAGGAGCTGTGATTGGCTAATCAGCAACGACTCGGCTGATAGGCCTGTTGGATAGTCGACTGTTACACCCTTTCGCCATTACGGGTCGACGGGATGTGAACGCAAGCCGACAGTACTTGTGTATATTACCGTAGTAAGAAATACACGAACAGTCGTTATTCCTAGTATGTACGGCCACTTGAACCTGGGTGCTGACTTTGCTTGTCAAGACGCAGAAAGTCTGCAGATTTGAGCGCGGACCTTTGCGAAGACCATATGTCTTCCGTCGGTCTTCGAAGACCACCGGTCTTCGTAGCCGACACAGGAATGTTGCTTATTCCTTTCCGAGTGAAGTTTATTTCCAAGAAATAAATAAATCAGTAAAATAAAACACATTTCTCTAATAGAGAATATATTTCCTGTGCAATCTTCGTTTACCAAGCCGCTTGATAAACGATGATGTCCCTACACGATGTCCTCGGATTATGAGGGCTTATTTCTTGGAAGGCTGAGGTCCGTGACTCAGTAGGTATAGCGTTAGACGCTCAATCCAAACAGCCTTCCGCCAATGGGTCGCGGGTTCGAATCCCACTCAGTCCAAAAAAAAAAAAAAATGGAAATTTTTTTTTTTTGGACTGGGTTTTCACTCGAACGACCTTTGTGGGATGGTTGCCAGTTTCCAGCGGAGGGTCGTGGTTTTCCTCCAGGCACACAGCCCGTTTTCCTCCCACAATAAAACTGGCGACGCCGCAATATAAGTGAAATAATCTTGATCGCAGCGTAAAACACCAAACAACCTATCAATCTATCTGTCTTGGAAGTCACCGTCGACTTTCGCGGACTATTGTCTCCGGGACATGACTTTAGTACGTGGTGGGTTTGATTGATTGATTGATTTTTATTCACCATAAGAATTTCGGTATATATACAGAGTTGTACAGAAGAATTGTTGGCGGGAATAAAGCTCCGAAGAGCTTGTTCTATCCCATTTAAACGTTACAAATATAAAATGTATATAATTGGAAGACTGCAGTTATGAATCAGAATGTGTGTATGTGGAAAATAATAATGGTTATGAAAGACATGTATAAACAGACGTAAAAGTAATATAACAAAAGTAATTAACACAAAAATAAGGACACAAATATGGAAGATAAAATAATTATATAAAGAAAAATATTTAGGAAAAAACAGATAAATATATACATGTAACACATACACATTTAAAGGCCAAACAAATAAATGTTGCACTGAAAGGTGGTGAGGAGTAATACATAGGAGTAAACGAAAGAAAAACAAATATACGCACGTTTCTATACAAATATAAGTAAAAAAACAAAAAAAAATCGAGAATACAATAATATATATATACAAATATATTTCTTTCGCAACCAAAATATGTCTTCATGAATAAATTTGGGTCAGTAGGTGGGATTTTAATTTATTTTTGAATAAGGAGTTTGATGTGATTGTTCTAAGATTGTTTGGGAGTTTGTTCCATTCCCTTGGACCAGCAGATTTGAAGGAGTGGACAGATAAGTTTGTTCTGTTAAATGGTCTATTCAAATCAAGGGATTGGTTACGGGTGTTATAATAATGGGTATCAGATTTTTTTGTAAAAAAATTTAAAAAGTGTAACGGTAATATTTCAGGCTGATAATAAAATCTATGAGTTAAGGTCAAGGTTGTGTGCAGACAGAGAAGTCTTAACGGCATTATTTTTAAGTTTGAGAAAATAGGTGTAGTATGCTCAAGGCGTCCAGATAAACTTATCACACGGACAGCACGCTTCTGTAGTAAAAATAGGGGTTGTAAATGTGTTTGATAAGTATTTCCCCACATTGAATTAGCATATATTAGATAAGGGTAAATTAATGAGTAGTATAAAATATATAGAGTTTTTTTATTGATGGCATTTTTAATATGATTTATGATTCCTATATTCCTTGACACTTTTTTGCATATGTAGTTTATATGGGACTTCCAGTTCAGTTGGTCATTAAGGATTATTCCAAGAAATTTATATTGGCTTGTTTTTTCAATTAAAGCGTTTGACATATAAAGATCAGGTAGGTTATTAAACTTCTTCTTTTTTTTCGGTAGAATGAGCATATATTTTGTTTTTAGAATGTTGACTGAGAGTCGATTTGAGGAAAACCAAGAGTGAACTTTAGTTAACTCATCATTCATAGTATTAATGGCATCTGCAGGATTATCAGAGGAAACCCAAGAACTTGTATCGTCAGCAAAAAGAATAAAGTTTAATAATTGTGTTACATTTGTAATATCATTAATATAAATTAAAAATAGGATTGGGCCAAGAATTGATCCTTGTGGAACTCCACATGATACAATTCCCGGATCAGATAGTGTATCATTGTACTTAATATATTGGAGTCGGTTGGTGAGATAATTTCTAAACCATTTGTTTGACAGCTGGCGAAATCCATAATGTGCGAGTTTCGATAATAATATTGAGTGATTGACGGTGTCAAACGCCTTTGACAAGTCTAGGAACGTCAACACAGTTGATTTATTTTTTTCTTTGGCTTCAACAAGCCTGTCATATAGATATTGGGCAGCAAAAACAGTTGAGTGGTTGGACCTGAATCCATATTGGTCTTTACTGATAATATTAAAGTTGTTTAGGTGGTTTAATATATCGTTGTTTGCAATTTTTTCAATAATTTTGCTGAAAGCCGTTAGGACGGATATTGGGCGATAGTTTTCAATCTGATTATTTTTCCCAGCCTTGTATATAGGTGTTACTTTAGCAATTTTATAGGAATCTGGCAAAATACCATTCGAAAAGGATAAGTTTATTATGTGAGCAAGGCAAGTGGAAATTGGTTCTGCTACTTGTTTAAGGATAGAGACCCGAACACCATCTATTCCAGGTGCCGCTGTGGATTTAAGATCAGAGATCGCCGATTTGACCTTATCAGGTGTAACATGAGAGAACGAGAAATTATTTTCAACTGAAGGGCCTAAAAAATCAGAAAATGTAGCATCAACATGAGGAATATCAGCATCTAAGGTAGATGCAATAGAGGTGAAGTGTTCTTTAAAGCTATTAGCAATAGATTGACTATCGTCTATGTCAGTCCCATTAATGTTGAAAGAAGGTGGTAATTGGGGAGACTTTTTCTTATTTATAAGCTGGTTTATAGTTTTCCAAGTGTTTTTAGTATCATTATTGAATTTGTTGAATTTATTTTCAAAGTAGTTTTTCCTGGCGAATTTGATTAGTTTATTCAGTTTGTTTCTATAGCGCCGATATTGCTTACGCGAATCACCGTTCTTTTTATTTTTTAGATATTCTCGATAGAGTCTATTTTTCTCGTGTACAGAAATTAAGATAGCTGTTGTGATCCATGGACGTATTATTTGGGGGGTTGTGACTGTAAAAGAAATTGACGGAAAACATTCATTATATAATGTGTTAAATTGATCTGAGAAAGTCTTTGAGGCATTGTCAATGTCCGTGATGTTAGCTATGAAATCCCAATCAGCATCTTGTACGAGTTTTATAAAGTTGTCAGTCTCTGAAACAGTATATTTTCGGTAGTTATAGGTCGATTTTCTAGGTTGTTTGACGGGACCAATTGAATTTGAGATATGAAATATTGGGAAGTGGTCGGTTATATCAGTTAGTAATATGCCGGAGAGAAGATTACTATCATGGAAATTAATAAAGATATTGTCAATAAGGGTAGCGGATGTTGAGGTAACTCTTGTTGGTTTAGTAATAAGTGGGAAAAAGTAGTATGATGTCATGGTTTCAAGAAAAGTTTTGGAGTGTAAGTGATTTTCAGTTTTGAATAAATCAATATTGTAGTCTCCCATTAGTATGCACTTTTTCTTTTCTTTGTGACATTTTTGGATAATTTCTTGTAGTTGGTTGTTAAAATCGACGACATTTTTGTCAGGAGGGCGATACAAAGTTCCGACAAGATAGATAATGCCGTCAATGTTGGTTTCAATAAAGATACATTCAAAGCTATCAGAATCACTAATAAAGCTAAGGTCTTTTCGAAAAGTCACAGATGTGATACTGTCTCTTACATACAGAGCAACGCCTCCCCCTCTCCGACTAGGACGTGATAAAGAGAAAGTTTGATACCCTGGGAGGTCAAAATAGTTGCCTGATGTTTCAGTGATCCAACTTTCAGAGAATCCTATGAAGGAGAATTGATGGTTTAAGCTGTGGATGAAAGCGGATATCTCACTGAAATGTTTACTGAGGCTTCGAGAATTAAGGTGAAGAAATGAGAGTGTATTCTGAGAGTTTGTTTGAGTTTGGACAGATTCTGAAATGAAATCAGACTGAGAAAAGTAATTGGACTGATGCTGATCTATGTCTTTCCAATGGGAAACTTCATATTGGTTATCGTCAACCAGGGTTTTGCCAGATTCATTTTGATTTAATTCAATTGGGTTGAAACACATATTTTCAAGGCTTTCTAAGTTAAAAGGGCCAGTTTGTTTACTTGTGGTAGTAGTTGGACTTGGTATGGTTGAGTCAGAAAATGGTAACTTAGTTATATCAGGGTCTGGAACATTTGCTTCAGGGTCAGACATTTACAGATATACTTAATATGGCAGTTGAAAGATATAAATTAATCCCATGGTTGCGAAGATGTATGACTATAACATAGTTAAAATAAATAATACTAATAGAAAAAACATTTACAACTGAACATATAAACAATATCATTTCTATCTAGGAGAGTGTCTTATTGTGTGTGGCTCAATTACTAATTGGGAGATTTATGTATTAACTGTGAGTTTAATGGCATAACAAATAGCCAATAAATTTGCATACTCATTGTAAGCTACTAAGGCATGTTGGAGCAGATGTATAGCCGTTCTGTAAATCAAATGTGTACAAAAGGTGTTCACGATTGCAGCTGGTAGTCACGGTTATTGGATTTCAAAGGTATTTAATAATTACATATGTACAATGTTACCAGTGATTGAGTCTAAAGTTCTATTTCTATATATTATGAATATACGTATTATGATATATATAGCCTACCATTTACAGACTGTGGGTGGAGAAACTAGCAAGACAAGTGAGTGACAGGAGGTAGTTATATATAGCAAGATCTTACATTACTGTATGTGTAGTTGCCAGGGTCCAGTACCATTAGCAGGTCTGGTCTCAAGTACAACACTGGTGTCAACAACCCTTGTATTCACTCGGTCCGTTGGTAGCGGCCCAAACAGCATTCAGAGAAAGATCTAATTCATCCTGGCCCACTGGACACCTGAGGACGGATCCAGGAGAGTTCGAGGTGAGTAATACCGAGGTTACCATTCTTTACGCGGGAATCAAAAAAACTTGGTTAATGCTCTGTACGGCATATTAGTCCCTCCTCCGGACTGTGGCATGCGAGGCATGGTTTGTACAGTTGTAGGTACTATCTATGGGAATCTGAAGAATTGGAAGAATAATTCTCATATTCCTCCAAGATATACCTACCTGTACAAACAGTTAAACCCAGCCCATCCTCCCCTCACTATTACGCCTGCAAGCGTTGAAAGAGGTAGACCGGAAGGGAAGGTTTGCGCATGCGCGGTATGTACAAACGGATAGCCAGTACAGGGCATTAGCCTAGATTACTATATAGGATGTTAGGGCAAGATTTTTTGATTTTATTGTGTAAAATGCAGATTGTTCTTTCTCCTAGGGTCAAAAGGCAAGTGTTTGTACAGGTAGGTATATCTTGGAGGAATATGAGAATTATTCTTCCAATTCTTCAGTTTTCGCTGACTCTCTTCAGTGACGAGGGTCTCCGTGCCTCGGTAAAAACAATAGAGACTTACGCCAACACATTTACAAATTTTCCATCATAGGTTGGCATTGCAAATGTACCTTGGCATTGTTTTATTTCTAATGTTAAATCAGTTCTGATGATGATGTGATCTCAGCTAGGGTAACATGATCAATATGTCCTTTTCCCTTATGACAGTATAACACAAACATTTTAGCAGAAACTTACAGGTAATGTTTACAGTTGTAAGTTGATTTATTGATGTTTGACACTGCACTCAAGATCATTTCACTACATGGCGGCATTGCCAGGTTTAGTATGTGAGGAAACCGGGCTGTCTGCCCTAAGGAAACCCCTGGCCTTCGGAGAGCACCTATTCCACATATGGCAATCCAGGGGAAAATCCACTTACCGGGTACACATTTTCCATTTCTATCTGGTCTGGTGGGATCCAATCCCAAGCCACATCAATGGAAGGCCTGTGTTCAATTGAGGGACTACCACTGTAACTGACTGAGCCACCAGGGCCCCATCTTCTCAAGCCAAGATAAATCTATATATATCCATTCCTTGTTTTACATTGGCTGAATATGATGGTTCAACTCTTACCTCAGCTACTTCTGATTACTGCTCGCAGCAAATTACAATGTCCGCACTTGCACTCTTCCACTAGCGGATGATGTAATGGCAGCTGTCAATGCATGTGTACATGTTGAGCTTTTGTGTAACGAGTGCTGATTGGTCAAGACTCTTAAGGGTAGAAAAGACAACTTTACCATTCCCACCAGTGGGCACTGTTCGATTTTTAGGTTAAACAATCATATTCTGCCAAGGTAAAATATGGAATGGCTATATGGAGATCTCGAGGTCCGTGCAGTTGTAAGGACTTGAGACCTGAGGAACATGTGGAATTACCTACCAGTGCTTCCCAGTCAAATTCAACTCATCTTTATAAGTATTAAAACCTGTGACTTTTTTATTACAACAGTAATAAATAGCTTTCTGTTATTTGCAGGCTGTAAATTCCTGGTTGCCACAACAGCTATGATCAATGGTTCCTCAATGCTAGAATCTGTACTAGAGGTGTGAACTCCAGGATAGCAGTGTAGAGTAATAACTAGTCTTGGATTGTCCAGGCAAATCCTGGATGGTAGAGTCTTCAAGAGGACCCTTCTCAAGATGTGCTGGATATCTTGGGATAAACAGGCGGCAACCTACGGACCACTGGTGACCGTCTGAACTCCTTTATGTATAGGCTGGTCTACTGGGTTAAGGAAATACCCCTGTTGATGGACCTGGTGTACGGTTCAGCTGAGATTTAACCACCTATCTCTTGGGTACTCTCTGGCTTTGCTCAAGGGATAGTACAGTGTTGAACATGTCTGTTTGTGCCCCAGATTGAAATATCTCTGGGTTCTCACTGGGTACAGTTAATAGAGTTGGTTGATCTGTGGAACATTAGGATTTTCTTCCCCTCCAATTCCTCATGAGAAACTTTGGTAATATGACCAAGAAGTTGATCAGATTGAAATATACTTGATAATTCAGAGTATCTAAGAGAAACTCGAATCTTGCTACGATTCAGTGACACATAACAGAAGGTTAAATGTTGCCTCATAGAAGTATTTCTGATGGGCAGAATTGAAACACGATTAGAAAATATATCAACCAACTCAGAAAGAAGGTTTTTTTTCATGTTTCTTGTGTTGGCTATTTTTCTAAATTTTACTGTCAAAATATGAACCTCTTCATCTTGTCTCATATTTCATAGAAAGACTTTATTGTCAATACCAGCTGTATGTATCCAAATAAACAAATATTGTTATAACTTCACAAACATGGTTGACAAGGTAAGATCTTTCACACGTCAGTAAATTGTCAACAGATACAGATTTATGAATGTGGAAATCTGCCCGAGGACGTTTGCAGATATTTAGGATCAGTATAAGACATCTGTCTTCTTTCAATTCCATCATTGCCAGATTGAATTACATAGGATACCTAGATTATTGATTATTTTTCACTTTATTATACAGCCAGAATCTATTATCCAAACTACTGTTTGTATTACATTCAATATTGTCTGTTATATTTAATATCAGCAATATAAATTGGATTACATCATGGAAAAGTGCAATATATATTTGTCTTCCGATACAATACATATACCATTGGTTTGTTTTATTACTATTTGGACTTTAAGCTTAAGATGTTTACCTTGGCTTTGAGAAGATGGGTTGATATGTCCGTCCGTTCTTTCGTTAGCCCTCAATTGGGATATTTATATTGGTTGTCTGCAAGATATCTCCTGAACCAGGGCGCAGAATTTAATGAGTTTTTATAGCTTATTGGTGGGACATTAATTATAGATTATGTTTTGATGGCTGTACAAGTTTCGTTCTTTAGACTCCAATTGTGACGGTTGCTTTGGTTGTTACTAGTCTGGCAGCTGTCGCCTGATCTGCTTGGCAGAAATTTTAGCAATTTCTTTGAGTGACATTAATAAGTTGGTGGTATAACAAGTCAACGAGTCACTTATGGGCAACAACTTTTTAATTTATTTCTGGTGACGTTTCGATGTCGATCCTAACCTCATTATCAAACCTATGACAAGCAACAGTTTAGCTAACCTTATATACACGATGATGCATGAATAGGCCTAACATGAGTGAACAGCTGATTGGATGACAATAAATGAGAAAAGAACAAGTGTGAGCTCGCATCAGGGGGTTCCTCTAGTTAGATGGCTGATGAAGTCATCGTATGCGCACGGTAGGTGGTATCGAGTTTCGGCTTATGGCTTCCATGAGTTTTCTTTGTTTGTAGTCAGTCTTGTTGATTGAGGGAAACACTAAGGCACTCTCAATCACCAGAAATAAATTAAGAAATTGTTATCCATAAGTAACTCATTGACTAGCTTATTAGTCATTTGTAATTGACCTTGCTAATAAGCTATAAGTTAAGAGTGATCGTCCCTCAGTCCCACGTGTACCATCGATAGGACGTTGGCTCTAATCACTCTATAGACCTTCTGTATAGACCTTTTTGGCTTAAAGGTCGTGGATGGATGGATGCTTTTAATTGGTTAATATGATTTATCAACCAATCAAATGCATCCATTTTAATCGCATCCTACAAGTCGGTACGACAAATCGCTTAGTGAGAACGGTCTTTTAGAATTTGCCTCAGCCGGCTGAGCTACAAGGCACGCGTAGCCCAGGGAGCAGCTACAGATTTCAGCGCAGACGATGAGCTCTCGGCTGAGGCAAATTTCTGGTCACCCAAGTTCACTAAGCTACATAAAATAATGTTACTACCTGTGTTACGTAATATTTTAAGCGGTCACATGATTTAATAAACACACGCGATTGGACTATCCCTCCTCTCATCTCAGCTCAGCTGGCAGCTCACGTTGTGCGAACACGGTGAGATTGTTGCCACGAGAGGCAGAAAATATCAAACATGCTAGATACTTTCCTCACCGCCTTGTGAGGCGAAAATCTCACCAAAATTTACGCGCACACGTGGGAAACAGCTCAGCTCTCATCCACGAGTGGTCGGCAGCTCAGCCGGCGCCTGTCGTGTGTGCTAGGCGTTACCTAACTGCGGTGAAGTTTCGGACTGGCCTACAGATTCAGACTCTCTACGACGATTGTCGCAAGATTGGATACACTGGGTGACTTTAAAGTTTGAGTTTGGGTTGGTCTTCGGTGTTGGTGTTAGTGTTTGTGTCCACCTGAAGCTCCAAACACCATGCATCGAGTCAACACTCAGTACAGACACCAGTGTTAACACTAGTGTTCAATAAGCAAATAGTCTGTAAGAAAAGTGTTGACCTGACGCCGAAACACCGACTTGCGGTTAACACTGGTGTTCGTCCAGTTTTGACACGGCTACAATCACTCTACTGTTCAATTTGTACAGTAATATCCGTCCTGACATCTTGCACTAATAGGCATACAGTAGCAGGTTGTCTGTTAACTTTCCATCCAAACTTTTGATACGGTGTAAACGGTCTCCACTACTTTCGTGTGTGCATACTTGACGGACAGTCCAAAGGCAATCCATGGGGGCAACAGGGATAATCCTGGGGATTTTTTTCCTCCAGCAACCGCCTCGTTAGCTGCAACAAACAACATGGTTGCCAATACTTTGACTTTAAACTCAGTCTGGTGTTAACCCTTAGGGGTTAGTTTTGTCTCCAATAGTAAAGCAATTGGAAGAATTCCGAAATGAACACCAACTGCGGTTCAACTCAACACCTCATGCTCCAACCGGTGCTAACCTAACACCAAACTCCGACTGTAAATCTAGGTTACACGAACACCAGGTGTCAACACCAACACACTTATAGCAACTTATAATTGGTGTCATTTTAGGTGTTGGGTGTTGTATTAGCTTCAGTGTCAAAACAAACACCGACTATAATCGTGGGTAACACCGAAAGCAAGTGTCAACACCAACACCATGGCTCGAGCTTATAGATGGTGTGAACCAGGCTTTAAGTGTTGGTGTTAGTGTTAGTGTTGGTGTTAACACCCAACTTTAAAGTCACCCACTGTCTGATGAGACCCGACTCAACCCGATATCCCTCATGTCCAGATCACTGCCGACGCAACTGAAGCCGACTGACACCTATTTGCGTCCTGGACTAGTATACACTACACTTTATCTCTGCGACACAGTCGGGTCTCGGTCAAACTCACAGTGAACACCGGCCTTCATACATCAGTCATTCTCCGGTATACAATCTAGGGGTTTGTTATAATGGACACGATGTGCTAGTCGTTGGAAATGGCTTGAAATTGAGTCCACAAATTTTGAAATTTGCACTGCAATAAAGTGTTTACAATTGAGAGTTGCACTGAAATTAACTATTCTATCGACTGTATTGCAGGGTTACTTATTAATTGAATGAATTCCAAAACTAACGATAACACCATTGATGCAGCAAGCGCTATATGATATGACACTAGGTAACGTGCCGCAAGTCTATTACCACGCAATATAAGCACGGCTGATTGATCTTGTCATTTAGCCACCTCCATCAAACATCCTCTAATCATATTAGCTTGCCCCCCGATGGGCACAACTCTTCAGCTCCTACTCAAGCTACATATATATAACAAGCTCCGTCTTTCCATGTAAACAGTTGCCGAAACATGAATTGTTCAATGGTCAGCCAGAATAACTAGCGATCATGAGGTCTTGGATATAATGGTATCTTGTTTAGCTGGACGAATGAGAAGAAGATGCATCTCGGAATTCCGTGAGTATATCTCCTTAAATGCATCATAGAATGGTTAGAATTCTGACTTTTTTACAAACTCCGATTGTCACCGTAATTTCAGCGAACGTGCGAACCAAATATGTGAGCTAATAATGGACAAAATTCAAAAAGCCGGGATGAATACATTATTGTTTTTTTTTTTCTTTTGCTTATAAAAAGTACCTTAAAGTGGCATGAGCTGCCAATATTCAAACTATTTTCATGAATTCTGATTGTCACGACAGTAAGAGTCTTTGAAGGCCATCGAAAAACTAAATGGTTTGCGCTGGAATGAGGACAACCCATACAGTATGTGGCCTACACGAACCGAAATAGTGCTCAAAAAGTAAACAAAATGTAAATTACCGGAACGACCATTCATTCATTCTAAACTTAAGTTAGTCCAAGACAATACTTTATCGTACATTTTCGGGACTAGAATTACTAAAAAGCTTCTGAATTGTACGTCTTGAGAAAAATAACCGATAACCGCAAAATATCTCACTTTTGGAATCTCATGCTACTTTTTGATTGTCAAGATAAGTTCAGCCTTTGGTTTTCCTTGAAAAACTAGAGGATTGACATTGAAATAAAAGATATCCAAAAGTCAATAACCCCGTAGGTCTATGGACCGAAGATATATAGGCCTATAGGCTACTAATAACGGACGAAATTCAAATAGCCGGGAAGTATGAGTTCATTATCGGGTGAATTGTTGCTTATAAAACTACCTAAACGTAACCTGCAAGATTGATATCAACAGAAAGCTTTTAGTTTGTCCTGTTTGGTAAAAATGACCAACAATTAGCTAATTCTACTTCAACAAAAAGTTCCCTATATTTGGCAGATCATGCCATTTTAAAGGCCCACTCGCCGCAGTAGCCTGTTTGAAAACCGTAAAGCCAAATTACACGAACTTCCTACAACTAAACCCACTAGAATCAAACATAGGGCACATTATACATATCCAGTTAGGTTTAGAATGTTTAAATGAGTTCGAAACACAAAGGAAGAATCAAAGCCCAATTAGAACAACAACGATATGTGTCCTTAGCTTAAGTTTGAATTACCCTCATTTCTAGATGGAGATCTCCAAACTATGTGAGCAGTTTATGTTGTAAAATGTAACGGCATGGTTTTCGAGTCCTGATCGACAGTCTGTTCGTAATATGATAATGTACCGTTAGGTCGCTTACACTGTTGAAATTATTATGGCGCATGCTCAGGTTCAGAGTTTCTTTACATTGCGTTTACCTGATATAGGCTATCTAATTTTCAATCTCAAATCAAAAATACAAAATGACGTTTTCGTAAAAATTGAAAGTTCCTAACTTCTTCTGTCTGGGAAAAATACAGAAAACCGTTCACTGTTTTTTTGTTTTGTTTTTGTAAACAATATTCTGGATTTTTGCGGCTTTTGAGTGTGTTAAGTGTGCTTTTAAGGAATGTACGAGCACGAATTGCCAGGTATTTTGTTTATCTCATTTAAGTATTTTTGATTTCTTGAACGAACAATACAAGGCGATGTTCTTGGTTTTTGTGCTAAAATCAATATATTCTTTTTGTTCAATGAACTAGCTCTAATATGCTGAACCGCAAAAAAAACGTCAGTCCTTTTTGGATATTGATAATCTGTGTATTTCAAATAGATGTAAACAACACACTTATCAACGGAATGATTCCAAATTTACCATGATTGATCATCATTGGCAGACAAATGTTAGGGAATTTCAAGTGAAAGTGAGGACAGGTGGCGCCACAATGCGATCTGGAAGTCAATAATGTGTATGGCCCCGATCTGCGTTGATTACAGCGTTGCATCGTCTATATACATTGAGTGGATGAGAGGGTTGATAAAGATGATAGGAACTTGGACCCAAACTCTGTGATACGCCTCAGTGAGTTCCGCTGCAGTTGTCGGCCTTGGCCGAACGAGATTGAGCCTCCTCTGAATCTCGTCCCACAAGTGTTCTATCGGATTTAAGTCTGGACTGAGAGCAGGACATTGAAGAGTCTGTATATTGCTTTGTCCGAGGAAGTCTCTCGTTGCTCTGGCAGTATGGGCTCGTGTATTCTCCTACTGGAAGACATGATTTCCATGACGAGCAAAGTGGAGCACGATGAAGGTCTTAGCGCCTGGTCGATGTCGCGGGCAGCTGTTACACCATTTACTCTACCAAGACCAACATTCTGGAACACCATAGGGCCTAGTTTTTGATTCAGTGCTATAGCACCCCATACCATAATGCCGGGACCTCCCCACGAGTCTCTTTCCAAAACACACTCATCTGCAAAACGCTCCCCTCGTATACGCCACACTCTCATTCGACCATCAACGGTCGAGATGCATCGGAGAAGACTACAGTTCGCTACTCCCGGGGGCGAATTCGACTCCCTGTTCTCGTGTTAGTTACCCGAGTGCAATGTTCTCGTGTAGGCTGTCTCGAATACGTTGATTGTTCCCGTGTTACCCGAGTACAATGTTCGCTTGACTCGAACGTTTTCGCTGTTCTCGTGTTACCCGAGTGCAATGTTCTGTTGATTCGAACAGGAAAGTGTTTACTCACATCTCAACGTGTGATTTATTTTGATATGGCTCTTCTACAAGAGATGGTGTCTCTTTAAATATGCCCTTTGACGACGAAGAGCCAGAAGAGCCCTACGATGAAACTGTTATTGTTGGCAGTCTTGCTATTACATAAATCTAAGCGTAGTCGTGTAATGGGCATGTCAGGAGTTGAATTTTCGCGACATTTTCATCTTTCAACTGGGACATTTGAATACATTCTCCAGATCGTACATGATCTTTTTACCAAAAGCTGCCGGTGGAAATTTGGAAGCAATATCCCCTTCTAAACAACTTCTGACATTTCTTTGGTATATGGCAAACCAAGACTCAATGCGAGAGTTGGCCATTCTATTTGTTAGGCCTATGTCGGAAAGTACTGTTCACAAAATCATAAGAAATGTATCAGATTCACTTCGTGGGAAAAGAAAATCTTTTATTAGATGGCCATCTCAAACCAGGAGGAGAGAGATCGCTGGTAGCTTCCAAGAAATCTCTGGATGTAACGGTATAGTGGGTACAATTGACGGAACTCACATACGCATGTTGAATATGCCTGGCGGAAATTCGGACTATATTAACAGGAAGAAGTTTCCTTCTATCCAGCTGCAAGTCACTGTTGATGCTCTTCATATGATGGACGAGAAGGGACATTGCGTTATAAATACTCAACCAGGCTAAATGGAAATCTAAGACGCAATTAAAAATATAGAAAGAAAAATGCTTTTCATTGCGTTTTACTTACTAAACCGCCTATATTTTGATCTCAGAAACACTATGGAAATGCGATGGGAAAGCGATTGTAAATATTTACCATCGCATTTCCATAGTGTTTTTGAGTCCAATAAAGTTTGATGTCATTTGCACTATTCGACAAAAAAGACTTTTGGGGGGATTACCGTTGCAATTTATTTTACGAATTCTTTTTAGGATAAACCATAAACACGATGGAAACGCGATGATAAAGCGATGGTAAATATTAACCAAAGCTTTACCATCGCGTTTTCATCGTGTTTGTGAGTAAGATTGAAGAAAGATTTGAAAGTATATCGCGGCGTCCCTTCTCGTCCATCATATCTTCACCAACACATATGTTGGTTGGCCAGGTAAATTGCCATTCTTGTCTTTGCTCTGAGAAAGAAAGTCATTGTCCGACACCAAATTACAAGTGGAAAGCAAAATAAATGATTATATATTTGTTATTTAAAAAAAAAAGTTTTGTGACGTTATAAAATATATACCTACATCAAAACGATTTTTCGGAGGAAAAGGTTAATATTGTTGAGCAGAAAATGGGGATAGTGTATCTTTAATATTTGCCCATATTCTTCGATGTTATCACTTAATAAAACAGGCCTTCACCCGTCGCCTTTCATCAAGGCGGCTGATAAATATGTTTTCTTTGCCCGCTATCACGAGCCGCCATCTTTGTTCTTGGTACTCCTCAGTCACACCCCGGATAGGTGGGGAGTGGAAATCTTGTTCGCGAACAGTGTTCTTGTCTCTGCACTTGCCATTCGTGACTGTGTTCTCGTGTTATATTAACACGAGAACAGGGAGTCGAATTCGCTCCGGTGACGCCAATTCTGGTGCTGTGTGGCCCATTACAGATGAGCGCGGCCATGTCGAGCAGTGAGGAGGGACCCCAATCTCATTCTCGCGAGATCCCCTGCTACTACGTGAACGCGACGGACCTCTCAGGCCGTTCCAAGCCATTTTACCCAAAATTTGGGTAATCAAACTTATTTCCAAAATTGAAATGTACGTGATCTTTACCTGATTCTATATGTTGGCTTGTATTTCGTTTTTGATACACGCCCGTAAGTTTTGAATTATCGTTGAGGAAATACAGGGACTATATTTCTACCCTCCGCGATTGTGAACAGGCCAGCGTACAACATGTTATTTTGTATGTCTACGTCATGTGATTGTAGTGAGAGTATTTCTCCGCAGCTCTGGCAAAAGGGGATTCCCCTTAGCATACTAAGGCAAATGGCTTGGAACGGCCTGAGAGGTCCGTCGCGTTCACGTAGTAGCAGGGGATCTCGCGAGAATGAGATTGGAGGGACCCCTGTAAGGCCTGTGACATCTGACATTTGCCTGCCTCAAACGCCTGCGCACCGTGTCGTTGCTGATTGGTCTGATTGGCAGGTGTTGACGGACAATCTGTCGATCTTGCCTCAACGTTGTTACGGGCGGTCTTCCACTACAAGGACGGTCTGCTGTGCTTCCAGTGACTTGAACCCGTTGCTGCAGGCGGTATATTGTTCGGGCATGGGCATCGAAGTGGTTTGCCACAGGTCTTGCAGTCTGACCAGCTGTGGATAGGTGTTTATAGGGATGACAACTCGCAACACACGTGCATTGTGACCTTTAGGCAAAACGAACCGAAAAAGCACCCCATCATTGCTTTATTAACTGTGCTTTGACGACGTGTTTTGCATATTAGTAACATGATCAGAAATCAAACTTTCTTGAATGACCACTGGCTTCAAACCAGGTCTATAGCAAGGATATCAAAAGAGAAAAATTATTGAAAATTATGATAATATATGCATTTAGCAACATTTGAATAGGGTGACGTTTCTTTTGCGGTTCATGCTGTATATATTTTTAAGTTACCTTGGTTGAGCTAACTGTACTTATAATAGATTTTTTTTTTATCAAAACGGAATGTTCGTAATTTTTATCAAGAAGTACAAAGTAAGAGCAATTTGCTGATACCAATCTCGGGAATGTATCTTAATGCAGATTTTATAAGCAACAAAACCCCTAAAGTGTACTCATACATCTTGGTTCGGTTATGAGCATCTTCGGTTCGTACGGGTTACTCGCTTTATTGAGATTTTTTTATTTCGACGTCAATCCTTTAGTTTTTCGGGATACTTTACACGCCCAACCTTTCAAGACAATTAGCTAACGACTTTTTTCCGAATTTTGGCAGGTTATGCCATTTTAAATTATTAAAAAAGCTACTTTCACTAAAAAGCTCCTGAATTGCACTTTTTGAGAAAAATAGGTGATAATTTCAACTAATTGAAAACTCTTTCTCAGCTTATGAAACTTTAACAATAAGATAGGTAGACCAAAACTTGCACAAGTCAACTAAATTTCCTTCAAATACAGCCAATTCTACCAGACACACGCTGTAGGTGACACATTGCTTCTCTGTTTAAATCACAGAAGGTGTAGACATATATCTATCCGATTTTAAACGGTTCATCTGACTTGCACTAAATGTTACTTGTACTGAAACCATCCTCATTTTTACACTCCAAACATTACAATAGAGGTCTCACCCATCCTTAATCTATATCTAATTCTTTCTTCCATCTGTGGATGACATTTCTCATAGCTGGAACTTCGGAGATACCGGTAGTGTTTTTAGTTTTACGAAGTTAAGTTTTGGCGAAACAAACGCAAATATATAGCCTACTGGCGAAGGAAATTTGTCAAATCCAGCCTTCGAAAAGCTACTTTTAAAGATACATTAAGATACTCACAATAAAATTTACATAAAATAGCCCACAGGTATAATAATTTTAAAATCCTCAATGCAGAGAATATGGCCAGTGTTTATACATAAGTATTAGGCCTACTTCACCTTATTGCTGGCAAGTTGGCAATCAGAAATGCTGGGGAAATACCTCTAGCAAGGACTGGAGAAGGCATTAAGCCCTCCGTATAGATCGTATCACGACGGAATTATCTTCCATCGATATTAAGTAAAAAACGGTAGGTTCTTGGAGCTTTCGTCGAAATGCAAAAAAAAAAAACGCTTGAACTCGCCATATATTTTGGACAGATTTATAATAATTGTATATTTTTCCCTGTACGAAAAGGTTCATTTTGAAATCTATAAGCTTTCAATATCACTGGAGTACATTGATTTCTCAGCCCTTAATCGTATAATGCATGACTTAATAGTAATAGAGTGCCCTTAGATATTGCTTTACAAAGGCAGTCGTTGAATAGAGATTACCGAATATGTCTTATAAGATTTATACTCCATGTATAACGGGGGCGTTCAGTTAATATCACAGCTGTTCTTTCCCAATCACGTCGCCATAGCCTAGCCGTCCAAAATATTTTGTTAAATTATGTCGCTAATTTTCTCAATTAGTCGGGAACTCGAATCCCATTCCGTTGAAAAAGAAATATAAAATTGTTTACCATTTATTGATGGACGTGTATGCATATTTTATATTTCTATAAGCTTCTGATTGAGTTAAGAAGAGGTATTATCATTTAGACCTTTATACCAAATCATAAGCTATTGTTATAAACTAAAACTAAAATACTAAAATAGATGACTAGATAAGTGAAATATCATTGTGTAGAGGATAGCCGAAAACAGTTAACCTGATACACCATATACATTCGCCCCCTGAGAGCTGTTTCTGAAAACATTTACGGTACTATAAGATTACATTAAGGCTTTACTGTCCACATTTCCCAGTATATTCACGGTAAACCACTAGACCTATTTTTTTTTAAAACTCGACGCGATTTGGTATATATGCTTTTAAGCCAACATAAATGAAGTCTATATTACAAGAAAGAGATCCAAAAAATGACCTGGACATTATTAACCCACGGATCTATTTAACGTTTTATGCAGAGAATCCATGGTAATTAACTTACGAGAACGATCTATACACGGATGCAAAATTATATTTATATATGTCTTCAATTACAATTACCGAATTGTACAACTGTAGTGTAAACTCGAGTGATTTTACAGTTATTCATACTGTGGTTGGTCTACATGCAAAGAAGTAAGTACAGGGTATTTACCTGCCATGAATTACATTCCTTTTTCGTGTAGATTTCTAAATGTAATCACATATGGGTGTATGGGTAATTATAAAATTGCTGTGGAATTTGTAAGGGTCTATTTAAAGGGCTTTATTTGCGATATTTAGTCAATCAACTCACAACTGCTCCAGTTAGCTTTACGATTGCTACTGCAGGATACTTTTGTATGTTATAAAACTTGAATGAGAAACGTTTGGGAATTCTCTGTTTGTTCCAAAGTGTAGTATTAAATTATCCATTGGGCATTGGAACATATCAGTGTTACAGTCTTTTTTGTGATCTGTGATTTATTTCCCTTTGGGTAAAGATATATAATGATATTTATACCAGTGAAACTTCGGCGTCCTCGGACTACAGTTTTCTATTTCGGAACTGTTGGAACTTTTTGTTAGTAGTTTTTATATATGTTCTCTTCCCCATGCTTACTTTATTTTTTGTTAAACATAACTCACAATTCTACATATATTCTGTTAGTCTTTTGTTACTTATTTGTTTAGTATTTTGTCTCGTAACAGCATCTTGACGATCTTGACGCACTCGCACTCTTTTCATAAATTCTGATTGTCACTACAGCGGCTTCGAAAGCCATCCAAAACCTTAATGACTGTCTTTGGAATGGGGAAAATCAATACAGTGTGTGACCTGTGCGAACCGAAAAAAGTTTCGAGTACATTGCCGATAACGGTAGCGCTGACAAGTTTTTATGTGTGCTTCTTTGAGAAAAATAAACGACGATTTAAATATTCTGTTTCAACAAAAAAAACAGCTCATGTCACTTTCACATGTCGGTGAGGATTAATTGAAAGTACGATTGCTTGCAGTATGGAAGATTCTACACTCAAGCATAAACCTGTGTTAACCATAGTTCTTAAAGGTTTAAACTAAATTCCCATACAAACGTACGTGGAAAGTCGTTTGAGTAAGACAAGACGAAGAAGAAGCTTCCGAAATGGCTTTGAGTCGATACAGATAAACTTGAGCTATATCTCTCCTTTCTTCTTAGCTTACCATTTTTAATTATCTAGACATGGGAATAAAATCAGCATGTTAACTCGGTAGAGAAACTCTGCTTATGATGAGATTGAAAATGTAATTAGACAAAGGGTCGTTTTTCAGGTAAATGCCATTGTGGTGGAATAAATGAGATTAGATTTAACCACGTGGTATCAATGGAAGGGCACAGCATGATGTATAGATGCACGGTTCTGTTTAAATTGGGATTTCTAGTTCAATCATACTATACCTGTATCATGTCATGTAGCACTAATCTCTTCAGCTAAATATTTTTCTTGTCATTTCTGTTCTGTTTCAAAGAAACGACAATTATTAAATCAACATCATAAAGATCTTAACCAGGCTATATTTGATAAACAAAATGGCTGAAGGCTTTCTGTATCTGTTGAAATCAGTGCTGATTTTAAATGCGTGGTTCGGCCGCAGGTTTTCAATTCTTTATCTCGTTGTCTTCTTGGGTTATAAAAGCCCTGTTTTCCACGTTTATTCGCCGTCTTAACAGTATGCTATTATGGATTTTTCATAAAAAATCTAAACATAGCCTTAAAAAAGCTCCAATTACTTCCAATCTATGAAAAACATCGTTTCTATGGTAACAGATGAAACAAAACCTCTTTAACGTTTTCGTTTTCTCCTCTTTTTGTGTAATTTCATTTCTTGACTTCATTGGACTTTGATGGATACTTTAATGTCCAAATTTAACATTTTTTTCAACATTACTCGGAAAAAAGTGGCAAATTTTGGATTTGTTCAGTCCGTTGTCGGTTTATCAGGTTTTAAACTTCTTGATTATTTCTAACTCTGCATCTTCCTTTCTGACATCCTACACATATTGTATATAGACGTAGATAATTAAAACATTAGCAGACTGACAAATTAATGTATGTATGCATTGTAATGTGCAAGTAAAAATGTTTCGTATAAATCTAGTAACTTTAATATGAATACACTTTATTTAATGTGAGAAAATATATAGGTTATGTAAGGTTAAGTCTATACCATAGCTACATAGCTAAATTAGCGTCCCTATGTATCTGCAGCGACCGATTGACCAGACAGAGGCTGTTCTTAAACGTCACGTGGTTAGATGTAGAAGATGGTATCGATCGGCTCAGTGCTATGTGCGGTATCTCTAGGAGCTCTCCGTGTCGATATTGTCCTTTGTAACCTTTGACAGGTTACCCATCAGATGGACGCATTCCGTTCGCCACTTTTTGTGCTCGTGAAATAACAAAGTTATAAAATGGATTTCTATAAAGTTGAATCAATATTGCGTGTATGGAATTACCTCAGATGATACTAGCGGAATACTTCAGAAATATATTCAACACATAGTCATCTTACTAATGTTTCCTGTGTGTTTCCAAAAACGAGGTAAGTCATCAACTAATAGTATTGTAAGTAACCATTATAATGTCCACGTATAATCCTCACAATTCCATAGCTCCTATTTACTTGTATGTTATTGCCCTTTGTGTATGGTTTCTATTATGTGTAATTATACCTGAAGTGTCAATCAGGTTGTGTCATCTCATACATATCTTATATCCGCTATGCCATAACCTTATGTTATACGGAATATCCAACTAACAGACTGGAAGATACATATGTTTACAATTCGTAATAAATCTTTTTCGATTTTCGTTTTAACTGTTTGTATTGAAGTCAATATAGCCGCAGCCGTCACCGCGTTTGAAGTGTTGATATCACAGTCTAATCCTTCTTCATCCAGCGATTTCGATCAATGTAATTTTGTTGTTTCATCACCCTGTGTTTAAAAGACACAATATTAAGACGTGGGCTTACATCTTACTCCTGGGCAATTTGGATTTTTAAATGTTTTAAGTTAATGTTTCATTTGAGTATATAGGCCTAGGAGTGCAATTTGGGTGGCTTTGCCTTTAAACTCGATCCAGTTTAGACAGTACAGTTACTTACAGTAGTTTGGGATAAAATAATACGACCGTTTTCACAAAATATGTCTATATACGTCTCCCTTTCACGTAGTGATAAAAAGAATATATAAATGTCATTGTTAAAAAAAAGGGTGACGATAGTCAAGAAAAATGTTTCTATTTTCAGTAGCTCGTTTTTCTGTTGAATTACCTTTAGATTTGCACTGTGTTGGGAACGGCTCAGATGTATCCTATATATATTGATAGCATGGAATTAATTCTGGTGATAATGTAGAGGTAGTACTTTTAAACCGGTCCCTTGAGAGTGTTAATTAGGAGGGAGTATGTACGAGAAAGATACAATGTAAGGTGATAGGCCAGACCATTGTACACTACCTTATTCCCAATACACTACAAGCCTCATCTAGCTAATTATTCCTGTCCCCGGGGATTGAAATGGCTAACTGGGTAACTGATCAGGCCTTTTACTCAAACTCTGGATAAGATCCCCGTCAAGGAGGGAAATGTCATGAAGATGGATTCAAAACCTACCATTTAACTGACTTCAAATTCTCAAAATGACGCAGCGATGATAATTTATAGGCATTTGTGATCAAAGCGAATTTACACGAGCTTACTGCAAGTAAAACGGCTTAAATTAACCATGGGGTACATTATGTATTTTCAGTATGTTTAAATGTATACAATTGTGGTTCAAGTGCACATGTACATATAAAGACACAACCTATCCATCAGAAACCGCGCCAAAACGTTCGTTTACACTGCGGATACCTAATAAATCAAATTTCCAATTTTTCAACTATCAGATTTAATGACAATCCTTGACTATCAGACTTTAATAGTGAATTTGGTCATTCTTGATTCAGTCTGAAACTTCGGGGATTTACGTACGTGAAATACCCTCTGCTAGATTGCAGGTCATTTTGAATGTGGCGACGAAAAAGGTAGCCGTGAAACGAGCAATTTCCATATCCTCATGAGGGCCCAACAAAAGTGTCCGCGTAATAATGTAAGAGACCGAAGCACTATGTTAACTTTCAGTCTCGATCAGTTATTTAATAAAAGCACTGGCGAATCCCTGATATGTACCGAAACTGCATCTGTCTTCTTTGTGTTACAAATTATGTGGTTTACTGAGCTAAATAACAAATATAAACGAATATCTTTCTAGATAATTTCGACATTTGATTAATTTTTATTGTATTTTTTCGTCAGTAGTGAAATATTTTGGTATGTATTTGGTATTCAGCCCTATACTACTGTGATTTACCAAAGAGCGCAGACTATCGGAGGCATGTCAAAGCCGACCGGTAGCGAGCGAAGCCGAAGTTTGTTCCGATTGTTCTTGACTATCAGATTTAATGAATTTTGTACCATGAGATTTCATGAATTTGGCAACTCTTTTTCAGATTTCATGTCTTTAGCAACTTTTTGCTCTCAGATTTCATGACTTTTGCTATTTATTACTATCAGATTTCATGAATCAACCACATGAAGCCGACTATATCTGTAACGTTGGCCAACGACTGGAAGAAGAAAACAACAACATTTTTATTGTTCTAAAGAAACGCGATTATTTTTCCTTTCAAACGGTACCAAACACATATTTTTTGCGATTTTTTCATGGGCCATGATGAGGTGTATAAAATACCGTATTATGTTACATACACGAAACAAATTGGTCAACTTTCAAAATCTCCTATTTAAACCCAGGTTAATTTAATTCTCTTCAAAGCATTCCTATCTCCAGAAAATTGCTTTCAGTTTCTCGAACCCTGAATTACAAAGGAAGCTTTCAGGAAAATGTGGCTACCAAAAAAACTGGTCTGCGTGCCATATTGGTGAGTTGCATTTATTCTTGAAGAGGATGAATTTAACCTATAGGCTTAAACCGTAGATTTTGAAAGTTGACCAATTTGTTTTGATTATTGTGATATTTTATTAACTTCACTGTCGCAAAAAATCGCAAACATATGTGTTTGGTACCGTTGGTAAGGAAACATTAGTGAGCTTCTTCTGAACCCTAAAGTGGTTTTTTGTTTTCTCCCCCTTTAAATGTTGGGTCATGATCATTGAGCCCATCGTTCTAACATTTAAAAAGCCGATGGTTTAATGTTGGTAACTAGTTTGCCAAACATCGGTTCAATGTTGTATAATTGTGCACCTGAACGATCTGTCCGTTGGCATATTGTGAGTAAATGGTTAAGCGAATGTTGTATTGTGGTTGGACTGGAATCGGCTTTTCCCCATTATACGTCATCCTTCTGTCGATGGCATAACGATGGCATATCCTGTTACTAAAGTCGGTAAATAGCTGTGCAGCTGTAATTGGTCGGACATTGAGCCACCGATAGGTGTACTGTTGGCCTAACGATGGTCCGAATGTCTTTTTGATCATTGTTTTTATTTTGTCATACTAATTTGGTCAGAAGTAGAGAAGTTAATGTGGAGTTTTAACATGGCGCATGACATTAATCCCTATAGCTGTAGTAGGCTACTGTGTGTTCATATCCTTCTGAAGACTAATTCGCGTGTTTCAGTGACGAGGTCCACCATGCCAAGGCCAACTATATGACACCTACATGTAGTTACCAGCGGTCAATGTTGCTACCTTGAACCAGCCAAGCCCAACGTTTGTGCCGTCTGTGTAGTTTAGGGCCAATCGAGGACAATAGAACATATTCTATTAAGACTTACCCTAATATAAAAAAAAAACTCAATCGCTTTTTTCTTTAGATTTTACGAAAGGGAGGGGGGGGAGGTGTGACTGACGTTTTTGGCCGATTTGTTGGCCCCTATCAATAAGAAATGTTAAAAGTAGACCAATGTAGATTATTTCAAGTTAAAGTAAGCGAGTACATATACATGGTGTTTATGGAGGAGAACAGTGTAAAATGTAGGACAAAATATTAATCGTTAATATGCTTTATATCACTGATTATGCCATTTTTTTGTTACCAAGACAACCACTTTGTTAATCTGTCGAGACATCAATGTCGAGAAGCTACCATTTACAAAAATGGAGACATAGATAACCATACTTCATCATCCGTTAATTATCATTAACAGGTAAAAAAAATATGTATGGATTTTTTATATATCTATGAGGATTCTATTTACTCTGAAAGTAGTCCCTTTACTGCACCCAGTTTGATGGTGTGAGACTCTGTGTCGAATCTAGACTTTTTTCTCATTTGCCCCGATATTATTTGCGATAAGAGTACATGGTCTGAAGGTCAAGGTCTTCTTATATTTATGGGTTCCAAATATAAACTGGGTTCATACACAAACAGGAAACATATAGCCAATTCTAAACTACAGACTTTTTTCTCGCTTTTTCCTGAATTCTTCAAGAGCAAAATGGGCCCACATTAATAAAATTGGATGTTTCTTGATGGTTGATGTCTGTACAGTTTGACTTGTACCGCCGTTGTAGTGTGTGTGATTTTACAAAATAAAGGTACATGTATGTGAGGAGAAAAGTGGCGTGAAACGTGTCAGAATATGAATAAAATTTGGTAATTGATTCAAATCTACTACTTTCGATTGAAATGAAAGAATGTTACTTTTGTTTATTTGCGATTTATTATTTTTTTTAAACAATTTCAAAACGTATTTGGGCCACTGGTTGAATGGATATTTTATTATTATTATATGGCTTTACACTCTTTTGCCAATTCTGAAATCAGGAAAAAGTGGGAATTTCGACAGCTCAAGTCACATTTAAAAGGAAGGAATAGTGTTTTTAATAAATCCATTTGGTCAAGACGGATGTTTGAAGTTGAATCAGCTTGGAGTATAAAAGTAATAAAAACTGGATTTATAGAACTGCCATGTCACTTATCCTCTTCAATGGTTCACTAACCAATACCAGTCATTGAGTTTGTTACATAGGATACGTTAGAACCTTGACCAACGAGTGTATACAAAACTTTTCCTTTCAAATTTTGTTAACTCAAAGGTACTACATTAACAATAGTATTAATGGCGTTGTGAACACAATTAGAACATTTCTTTGTCTCGCAAGTTATGTTCAGTCGGTTTCAGAATTAGCAATCTGTGAGTAATAGTATAGAGGAAGAGCACTAATGCATTCGCGTCACAATATATGCATCCAGGTTTCGTTAAGCTTTCTGATAACTGTTTGTCTTGAATCCAGATAACCATTGTCCCGGTATGGAACTAGAACAACATATCATCTAGAGCTGAAAAGCAGTGGTATTGCTCTTTGCTTTCGTGGCTTTTCTTAATTTTGTTAAAAATTTCTCTATTGAAATTTAGGTAATGAAATATTGCACCGGGATTAAGGCATGAGTGAATGCGTCAGCTGTAACAAGTCCCAGGCTGTATTTTGTCAAGTACCCTCCACATCCCGTAACCATGGAAGATATTGTGCTTTGTAATAAATGTGGCAAACGTCGTTTATTGAATATTATATCTCACTGCCGTTATGTAGTCAGTTTTCTGGAGCCGGTCTAACCGTTTTTATATATTTTGAGGGTCCAGCAATTTCATATGACACAATAGGACAAAACTTTCAACACCCAGGTGTTATTCCAAGGTAAAATATCCAACTTATTCATATGTCTATTTCCCTCGTAAAGTATAGTTCTAAACATTGCGTGGGGTATCTGACGCTTCGTTAGAATTTTGTATATTCTATGTTTTCCTTCTATATAGCTTGTTTACCAAATATTAAATAACTGTGTAAAACCATTTGCAAATCTCAACATAGTGATCATGCTTTCCACATTTATAGTGATATAAAAACCTTTACATAAAGGCATAAGCTCAAAAAATAAATGCCCATATTTTATTCAGAAACTTGTGATCTATTTTATTGAAGAAGTCTTTATAAGAATGACACCCCAGTGACGTACTACCCAGTCAATTCTCATGCGTTTCTATCGTCAGAATACGAAAAAAAAAATACATGTAGAATTTAGAAGTAACTAAAGCCTAGAGAGAATGGTGTGCATCATTTATATTTTATATAAAAGTCGAATATTAACGAAAACTAAGAGAGTAAGACTTGTCCTGAAGACTGAACTAAAGACATACCGGTTGAAATCTAACTAAAGACTGGCCCTTAAGACTGAACTAAAGACATACCAGTTGAAATCTAACTAAAGGCTGGTCCTGAAGACTGAACTAAAGACATACCAGTTGAAATCTAACTAAAGGCTGGTCCTGAAGACTGAACTAAAGACATACCAGTTGAAATCTAACTAAAGACTGGTCCTGAAGACTGAACTAAAGACATACCAGTTGAAATCTAACTAAAGACTGGTCCTTAAGACTGAACTAAAGACATACCAGTTGAAATCTAACTAAAGGCTGGTCCTGAAGACTGAACTAAAGACATACCAGTTGAAATCTAACTAAAGACTGGTCCTGAAGACTGAACTAAAGACATACCAGTTGAAATCTAACTAAAGACTGGTCCTGAAGACTGAACTAAAGACATACCAGTTGAAATCTAACTAAAGACTGGCCCTTAAGACTAAACTAAAGACATACCAGTTGAAATCTAACTAAAGGCTGGTCCTGAAGACTGAACTAAAGACATACCAGTTGAAATCTAACTAAAGACTGGTCCTGAAGACTGAACTAAAGACATACCAGTTGAAATCTAACTAAAGACTGGTCCTGAAGACTGAACTAAAGACATACCAGTTGAAATCTAACTAAAGACTGGTCCTTAAGACTGAACTAAAGACATACCAGTTGAAATCTAACTAAAGACTGGCCCTTAAGACTGAACTAAAGACATACCAGTTGAAATCTAACTAAAGGTTGGCCCTTTAGACTGAACTAAAGACATACCAGTTGAAATCTAACTAAAGGTTGGCCCGTTAGACTGAACTAAAGACATACTTGGAGCCTGTTTCACAAAGCGGCGTAGCGTAAATTTTTACGTAACTGCCATAGCAACCCATACTGTAGAGATACGTTAGTATGAAAGTTACGCAAAAAATACATCAACGCCGCTTTGTGAAACAGGCCCCAGTTGATATCTAACTAAAGACTGCCCCAAAATAGCACTTTTTCTATATTGGTTTGAAGAATCCTTTGAAATATTTTCCTCGATTTCTAAAATGTTCCTAAAAAGAGGTCACCGAAGAGTAGAGATTTACACAGTGGATATAGCCCAGTTATTATACCCACACTAATTAGGGTAATAATAATATTGTCCTTTCAAATGAGGCGTCCATAGCCATGCGTTGCCAGGTACTCACCGAAGGTCAGTGGTTTCATTCGAGCATAGAGTCCGGTTTCCTCCCACACTAAACCTGAAAACAATATGAATACGACGTAAAACATCGATCAATAAATCAATCATAACTCTGAAATTTATAAAATACAGGCGATGTTAAGGTTTTCTTTGTGTTTAGTCATTACTAAATTTAATTCAAAATATTATACACATATTACACTTAAACGGAAAACTCAAAACTTGAATAACGTATTTTCTTCAGGGCTACTGATAATAAATACAATATTAGTGAATGTCTAAGACGGAGTTATTTGGTTACATTATATATGAGACTTTGATTGATCAGTGCCGCTTCAGGTAATGCCTCGTCAGATCTATCGATAAAAGAATCATTAAGAATGGCCAGACGCCTTTATAAGATCGATGACATTCATCTTTATCTACTGTATAAATCTGACAAGCCTTCAATAACCTATAGGTGTGTTACAAGTACTGTCATTGTAATGTTTGTTATCAAACGGAACGACCGCAAAGGTCTACATTGCTTTTTCACAGGAAGAAATGATAATTTGAACGTATTGACTATCTTCGCTCTTTACCCAGATATATTAGAGTAAAATCATTCGTTTTCACTGCTGCCTGGTATTGAATGTGGCCTAAAATTTACGTTATTTACAAGAGAAGACCGCGATATAAAAAGGTAGCTTAAAATCCTAGGGCTTTCTCCACCGATAAACCTAGTGATGAGACAGGCCTAAAATCTCCAGACTTTCTCAAACGCTACACCTAGTGATGAGGCAGGCGTAAAATCTCCAGACTTTCTCCAACGATAAACCTAGTGATGAGGCAGGCGTAAAATCTCCAGACTTTCTCCAACGATAAACCTAGTGATGAGGCAGGCGTAAAATCTCCAGACTTTCTCCAACGATAAACCTAGTGATGACGCTGGAGTAAAATTTCCAGACTCTCTCCAACGATAAACCTAGCGATGAGGCAGGCTTAAAATCTCCAGACTTTCTCCAACGATAAACCTAGCGATGAGGCAGGCTTAAAATCTCCAGACTTTCTCCAGCGATAAACCTAGTGATGAAGCTGGGGTAAAATTTCCAGAATCTCCTCAACGATAAACCTAGTGATGAGGCCGGCTTAAAATCTCCAGACTTTCTCCATCGATAAACCTAGTGATGACGTTGGAGTAAAATCTCCAGACTTTCTCCATCGATAAACCTAGTGATGAGGCAGGCTTAAAATCTCCAGACTTTCTCCAACGATAAACCTAGTGATGACGCTGGAGTAAAATTTCCAGACTCTCTCCAACGATAAACCTAGCGATGAGGCAGGCTTAAAATCTCCAGACTTTCTCCAACGATAAACCTAGCGATGAGGCAGGCTTAAAATCTCCAGACTTTCTCCAGCGATAAACCTAGTGATGAAGCTGGGGTAAAATTTCCAGAATCTCCTCAACGATAAACCTAGTGATGAGGCCGGCTTAAAATCTCCAGACTTTCTCCATCGATAAACCTAGTGATGACGTTGGAGTAAAATCTCCAGACTTTCTCCATCGATAAACCTAGTGATGAGGCAGGCTTAAAATCTCCAGACTTTCTCCAACGATAAACCTAGTGATGACGCTGGAGTAAAATCTCCAGACTTTCTCCAGCGATAAACCTAGTGATGACGCTGCAGTAAAATCTCTAGACTTTCTCCACCGATAAACCTAGTGATGAGACAGGCGTAAAATCTCCAGACTTTCTCCAACGATAAACCTAGTGATGACGCTGGAGTAAAATCTCTAGACTTTCTCCAACGATAAACCTAGTGATGACGCTGGAGTAAAATCTCCAGACTTTCTCCAACGATAAACCTAGTAATGACGCTGGAGTAAAATCTCCAGACTTTCTCCAACGATAAACCTAGTGATGACGCTGGAGTAAAATCCCTAGACTTTCTCCAACGATAAACCTAGTGATGAGGCTGGAGTAAAATCTCCAGACTTTCTCCAACGATAAACCTAGTGATGACGCTGGAGTAAAATCTCCAGACTTTCTCCAGCGATAAACCTAGTGATAACGCTGGAGTAAAATCTCCAGACTTTCTCCAGCGATAAACCTAGTGATGACGCTGGAGTAAAATCTCCAGACTTTCTCCAGCGATAAACCTAGTGATGACGCTGGAGTAAAATCTCCAGACTTTCTCCAACGCTAAACCTAGTGATGACGCTGGAGTAAAATCTCCAGACTTTCTCCAGCGATAAACCTAGTGATGACGCTTGAGTAAAATCTCTAGAATTTCTCCAACGATAAACCTAGTGATGAGGCAGGCTTAAAATCTCCAGACTTTCTCCAACGATAAACCTAGTGATGACGCTGGAGTAAAATCTCTAGAATTTCTCCAACGATAAACCTAGTGATGACGCTGGAGTAAAATCTCCAGACTTTCTCCAACGATAAACCTAGTGATGACGCAGGCGTAAAATCTCCAGACTTTCTCCAACGCTAAACCTAGTGATGACGCTGGAGTAAAATCTCCAGACTTTCTCCAACGATAAACCTAGTGATGACGCTTGAGTAAAATCTCCAGACTTTCTCCAGCGATAAACCTAGTGATGACGCTTGAGTAAAATCTCCAGACTTTCTCCAGCGATAAACCTAGTGATGACGCTTGAGTAAAATCTCTAGAATTTCTCCAACGATAAACCTAGTGATGAGGCAGGCTTAAAATCTCCAGACTTTCTCCAACGATAAACCTAGTGATGACGCTGGAGTAAAATCTCTAGAATTTCTCCAACGATAAACCTAGTGATGAGGCTGGAGTAAAATCTCCAGACTTTCTCCAACGATAAACCTAGTGATGACGCTGGAGTAAAATCTCCAGACTTTCTCCAACGATAAACCTAGTGATGAGGCAGGCTTAAAATCTCCAGACTTTCTCCAACGATAAACCTAGTGATGACGCTGGAGTAAAAATCTCTAGAATTTCTCCAACGATAAACCTAGTGATGACGCTGGAGTAAAATCTCCAGACTTTCTCCAGCGATAAACCTAGTGATGAGGCTGGAGTAAAATCTCCAGACTTTCTCCAACGATAAACCTAGTGATGACGCTGGAGTAAAATCTCCAGACTTTCTCCAACGATAAACCTAGTGATGACGCTGGAGTAAAATCTCTAGAATTTCTCCAACGATAAACCTAGTGATGAGGCAGGCTTAAAATCTCCAGACTTTCTCCAACGATAAACCTAGTGATGACGCTGGAGTAAAATATCTAGACTTTCTCCAGCGATAAACCTAGTGATGAGGCTTGAGTAAAATCTCTAGAATTTCACCATCGATAAACCTAGTGATGACGCTGGAGTAGAATATCTAGACTTTCTCCAGCGATAAACCTAGTGATGACGCTGGAGTAAAATCTCCAGACTTTCTCCATCGATAAACCTAGTGATGAGGCAGGCTTAAAATCTCTAGAATTTCTCCATCGATAAACCTAGTGATGACGCTGGAGTAAAATCTCCAGACTTTCTCCAACGATAAACCTAGTGATGAGGCAGGCTTAAAATCTCTAGAATTTCTCCATCGATAAACCTAGTGATGACGCTGGAGTAAAATCTCCAGACTTTCTCCATCGATAAACCTAGTAATGACGCTGGAGTAAAATCTCCAGACTTTCTCCATCGATAAACCTAGTGATGAGGCAGGCTTAAAATCTCCAGACTTTCTCCAACGATAAACCTAGCGATGAGGCAGGCTTAAAATCTCCAGACTTTCTCCAACGATAAACTTAGTGATGACGCTGGAGAAAAATCTCCAGACTCTCTCCAGCGATAAACCTAGTGATGACGCTGGAGTAAAATCTCCAGACTTTCTCCAACGATAAACCTAGTAATGACGCTGGAGTAAAATCTCCAGACTTTCTCCAACGCTAAACCTAGTGATGACGCTTGAGTAAAATCTCCAGACTTTCTCCAACGATAAACCTAGTGATGAGGCAGGCGTAAAATCTCCAGACTTTCTCCAACGATAAACCTAGTGATGACGCTGGAGTAAAATCTCCAGACTTTCTCCATCGATAAACCTAGTGATGACGCTTGAGTAAAATCTCTAGAATTTCTCCAGCGTTAAACCTAGTGATGACGCTGGAGTAAAATCTCCAGACTTTCTCCAGCTATAAACCTAGTGATGACACTGGAGAAAATTTCCAGACTTTCTCCAACGATAAACCTAGTGATGACGCTTGAGTAAAATCTCTAGAATTTCTCCAACGCTAAACCTAGTGATGACGCTGGAGTAAAATCTCTAGAATTTCTCCACCGATAAACCTAGTGATGAGGCAGGCGTAAAATTTCCAGACTTTCTCCATCGATAAACCTAGTGATGACGCTGGAGTAAAATCTCCAGACTTTCTCCATCGATAAACTTAGTGATGACGCTGCAGTAAAATCTCCAGACTCTCTCCACCGATAAACCTAGTGATGACGCTGCAGTAAAATTTCCAGACTCTCTCCACCGATAAACCTAGTGATGAGGCAGGCGTAAAATCTCCAGACTTTCTCCATCGATAAACCTAGTGATGACGCTGCAGTAAAATCTCCAGACTCTCTCAACCGATAAACCTAGTGATGACGCTGCAGTAAAATTTCCAGACTCTCTCCACCGATAAACCTAGTGATGAGGCAGGCGTAAAATCTCCAACGATAAACCTAGTGATGACGCTGGAGTAAAATCTCCAGACTCTCCTCAACGATTAACCTAGCGATAAGGCAAGGTTAAAATCTTCAGACTCTCTCCATCGATAAACCTAGTGATGAGACAGGCTTAAAATCTCTAGACTTTCTCTATCGATAAACCTAGCGATGAGGCAGGCTTAAAATCTCCAGACTTTCTCCAACGATACACCTAGCGATAAGGCAAGCTTAAAATCTCCAGACTTTCTCCAACGATAAACCTAGCGATGAGGCAGGCTTAAAATCTCCCGACTTTCTCCAACGATAAACCTAGCGACGAGGCAAGCTTAAAATCTCCAGACTTTCTCCAGCGATAAACCTAGTGATGACGCTGGAGTAAAATCTCTAGAATTTCTCCAACGATAAACCTAGTGTTGAGGCAGGCTTAAAATCTCCAGACTTTCTCCAACGATAAACCTAGTGATAACGCTAGAGTAAAATCTCTAGACTTTCTCCAACGATAAACCTAGCGATGAGACAAGCTTAAAATCTCCAGACCTTCTCCAACGATAAACCTAGCGATGAGGCAGGCGTAAAATCTCCAGACTTTCTTCAACGATAAGCCTAGCGATGAGACAAGCTTAAAATCTCCAGACTTTCTCCAACGATAAACCTAGCGATGAGGCAGGCGTAAAATCTCCAGACTTTCTCCAACGATAAACCTAGTGATGACGCTGGAGTAAAATCTCCAGACTTTCTCCATCGATAAACCTAGTGATGACGCTTGAGTAAAATCTCTAGAATTTCTCCAGCGTTAAACCTAGTGACGACGCTGGAGTAAAATCTCCAGACTTTCTCCAGCTATAAACCTAGTGATGACACTGGAGAAAATTTCCAGACTTTCTCCAACGACAAACCTAGTGATGACGCTTGAGTAAAATCTCTAGAATTTCTCCAACGCTAAACCTAGTGATGACGCTGGAGTAAAATCTCTAGAATTTCTCCACCGATAAACCTAGTGATGAGGCAGGCGTAAAATCTCCAGACTTTCTCCATCGATAAACCTAGTGATGACGCTGGAGTAAAATCTCCAGACTTTCTCCAACGATAAACCTAGTGATGACGCTGGAGTAAAATCTCTAGACTTTCTCCACCGATAAACCTAGTGATGACGCTGCAGTAAAATCTCCAGACTCTCTCCACCGATAAACCTAGTGATGACGCTGCAGTAAAATTTCCAGACTCTCTCCACCGATAAACCTAGTGATGAGGCAGGCGTAAAATCTCCAGACTTTCTCCATCGATAAACCTAGTGATGGCGCTGCAGTAAAATCTCCAGACTCTCTCCACCGATAAACCTAGTGATGAGGCAGGCGTAAAATCTCCAACGATAAACCTAGTGATGACGCTGGAGTAAAATCTCCAGACTCTCCTCAACGATTAACCTAGCGATAAGGCAAGGTTAAAATCTTCAGACTCTCTCCATCGATAAACCTAGTGATGAGACAGGCTTAAAATCTCTAGACTTTCTCTATCGATAAACCTAGCGATGAGGCGGGCTTAAAATCTCCAGACTTTCTCCAACGATACACCTAGCGATGAGGCAAGGTTAAAATCTCCAGACTTTCTCCAACGATAAACCTAGCGATGAGGCAGGCTTAAAATCTCCCGACTTTCTCCAACGATAAACCTAGCGATGAGGCAAGCTTAAAATCTCCAGACTTTCTCCAGCGATAAACCTAGTGATGACGCTGGAGTAAAATCTCTAGAATTTCTCCAACGATAAACCTAGTGTTGAGGCAGGCTTAAAATATCCAGACTTTCTCCAACGATAAACCTAGTGATAACGCTGGAGTAAAATCTCTAGACTTTCTCCAACGATAAACCTAGCGCTGAGACAAGCTTAAAATCTCCAGACTTTCTCCAACGATAAACCTAGCGATGAGGCAGGCGTAAAATCTCCAGACTTTCTCCAACGATAAACCTAGCGATGAGGCAGGCGTAAAATCTCCAGACTTTCTCTATCGATAAACCTAGCGATGAGGCTGGAGTAAAATCTCCAGACTTTCTCCAACGATAAACCTAGCGATGAGGCAGGCGTAAAATCTCCAGACTTTCTCTATCGATAAACCTAGCGATGAGACAAGCTTAAAATCTCCAGACTTTCTCCAACGATAAACCTAGCGATGAGGCAGGCTTAAAATCTCCAGACTTTCTCCAACGATAAACCTAGCGATGAGGCTGGAGTAAAATCTCCAGACTTTCTCCAACGATAAACCTAGCGATGAGGCAAGCTTAAAATCTCCAGACTTTCTCCAGCGATAAACCTAGTGATGACGCTGGAGTAAAATCTCTAGAATTTCTCCAACGATAAACCTAGTGTTGAGGCAGGCTTAAAATATCCAGACTTTCTCCAACGATAAACCTAGTGATAACGCTGGAGTAAAATCTCTAGACTTTCTCCAACGATAAACCTAGCGCTGAGACAAGCTTAAAATCTCCAGACTTTCTCCAACGATAAACCTAGCGATGAGGCAGGCGTAAAATCTCCAGACTTTCTCCAACGATAAACCTAGCGATGAGGCAGGCGTAAAATCTCCAGACTTTCTCTATCGATAAACCTAGCGATGAGGCTGGAGTAAAATCTCCAGACTTTCTCCAACGATAAACCTAGCGATGAGGCAGGCGTAAAATCTCCAGACTTTCTCTATCGATAAACCTAGCGATGAGACAAGCTTAAAATCTCCAGACTTTCTCCAACGATAAACCTAGCGATGAGGCAGGCTTCAAATCTCCAGACTTTCTCCAACGATAAACCTAGCGATGAGGCAGGCTTAAAATCTCCAGACTTTCTCCAACGATAAACCTAGCGATGAGGCAGGCTTAAAATCTCCAGACTTTCTCCAACGATAAACCTAGTAATGGGGTCGGCGTAAAATCTCCAGACTTTGACTGTTATGTTCAATAATGTAGATTATGAAAAACCATCCCGTTTCCCTCTGTCGTTAAGCCCCAGTAACGATTGATCGACTGATTGCTGTACATCAATGAGCATTTTCTACCGATAACCCGCAGTAGAGAGTTTTCTCTATTGATTTTCTCTCGTAAAATGGATAATAAGTAACCGTATCTATACAATGGACTTTTGTTTTTTTATTCCTACATCCTTTCTTAATTACCTTATATAGTCTCTGTATATTGTAGAGTTAAAAACCTGCATATAAAAATATATCTTAAAACCAATACAGTATTTATGTGGGTATGGTTCATACTGCTGTGCTGTTCCATCAACTGTTGAATCTGGTTGAAGTCTCATTGTGACAGTTTCCATTAGTCGTCATAACTGGTGACCAACCGTAGCTCTATGCCATTGGCGTTTGTCGCTATATTTGTATTTAAGGATGCCCAAGCGAGTCTCTGTATCTATTTACCTTTCGTCTTAAGACAAATTGGAGCAGAAAAATTAGATAGCACCTTTAAGGTTGCTCGATAGGCCAATTATACGGTTGACCAAATATGACATGATATTATTTAAAGATTTACATTGATTATAGACAAATTGTTAATAAGGGCATAACGTCCTTCATCTATTACTGTTTTATTGATAAAATGTACAGAGAAAAGATTCTTCGACTATCAATACATGTTTCTAGATGCCAATATTGTATAGATATGAATTGTAGTGGCTGGAAGGATTCTGTATATTAACAGGATTTCGATAAGGCTAAGGTATCATTAACTGAAGTTTCATATGCAATAAGACATCGACGCCTTTAAATGCACGCACAAGAGCTATTTTCCTGATAATCAAACCGTGTATAAATACAGTTTTATCTTAGACATAGAACAAACAATACCTGTGGAATAAATTTTGAAATTTATTAAAGCATGTAAAATTATGTACATTGAATGTATAATCTACTACCTACTGCAAATCTGGACCCTAATTTAAAAATCCATCCACGAGGCTCTTTTACAAATATTAAATGATTACATTGAAACTTGAAGGACGCATTGTAGCTTCTTCGACTCATCTGTAACCGCATCCTCGGATACCCAGGGTTAAATTCTCGACAAGCTCACCTCTTACCCCTGGGTCAATTGCCTCGTTAAGCGTCGTTTTCTGGGAACGCCCATTTTGTGTCGGACCAATCAAACGATTTCTTATAAACGTTTTAACTCTTCAGTTTTGGAGACACGTTTATCGAATTGAAGTAAAAACAAAGGTGGCGGCCCCCAATAGGACATGTGAGTTGTGATACAACCGAAAAGTCGTCCATCTTTGTTTTGAACACTGCTAAGATGCTGACGCAACGCGGATTCTGATTGGTGAAATTTTCCGCCACAGTTTTGTGGCGGAACCAATCAAAATCTACATGCATATTAAATTAGAAACGACGGGCAGGGTCCGACTTGTCCCACGGGTAATGTGAGCGTAAGCGGAATTTTTAACCGTGGGTTTCGACGATGCTGTAACCGTTGGTTTTTGGCCTTTGAAATGAATGATTCAAAACTACGCTTGCACAATTTCAGCAACTCTTCTGTCCTAAAATGAATTGGCTGGTGGCGATTGAAACACACTGTAGGCTTGACCCGATTTATGTCTTATTTTCGTTATAATTTGGTTCCATAACGTACAATGGATAATAATCTTGTAGACCCACTGAAGTCATGAACCAACACATGAATATGGGGGACATCATTAAAACAATCATTTAAGTTATTCCCTACAGTACCTCTTTTACAGTCCTATATATTCAAGATATATAAATGCAGCTCGACATAATTTTTGCGCCTCAGCTATGTAAAACGTGTCATTTAATCACGTTCTTACTATCTTCCGCCCCTTCAAGCCGCCCCCCCCCCCCACCCCCACCCCAACCCACCTTGGCAGGTGCTGTTATAATATATTGTATTTTAATCCATACCATCCATTTCGTTTCTGTGATAGACTTAAATTCAACCATTTTAGTTCAATTTACAACTCATGTTGTCATAACCGAATCGACTTCAGTCATTTGTCCCATTAAATGGTGAATATTTAGAGGTTAAGGGGAGACAACTCAGGGCATAAATTCAAGGCGAAAGTTTGTAAAAGCTTGGCATTCATTCAATAAAAGCCTGTGCCAATGTACAGACTATTTTCTTTTCTATGTTATTGCATGAATGTTATACTATACCCGGTGTTGAAGTCGAGCTCTGATCTCATAAGGATCACTGTGTACATCTACATTCATTACGAGATTCGCTCAAGTATTTTTCAAATGTGTAACGTGCTAGTAAATAACCACGTAGTTTGGGGTGAGGATATTGAAATGGACTCTGTCCGTCCGCCCCTATTAGCAAAAGTCGAAAGCTACATTACTCATTAAAACGTGGTGTGTGGGACAATCATCATGTGTAGATGTACCTTTTGAGATTTTGAACTTTTTAAAAAAAAATTATCCGTGTCCATGGAAACATAACTTAGAAATTTATTCAAAATTTGTTTAAATGTATGTCCAATATAGATTGCTAAAAACTGGGTACTGTGTAGGTTGATTTTTCATAAAGGCCTCATAGTCACTGTTTTTCAACTAGTATTCTTCCATATTTTTCTCTAAGGCGGGGGATATAGCCGACTGTATCTGCTTGTTGAATTTGGAAGGTGTTCTTGGTATTGCTCCGGAGACCTGGGTATGTGACCTTAAGGTAATGGGGGAAATAATACTAGAGTAGATTGACAAGAGTGGTCACTTCGTCCAATCAGCATTGCCGGCATGTTCTTCTGGCCCCCTAGCGGAAGGGTGTTCCAACTGTACACGATTCGACTGCAGTGCGCCCCCTATAGAAAGGAGGTTCCTAATAATCGAATCGTGTCAGTTCAAATTCATCATGGCGCGGACGAAGTGACCACTCTTGTCAATCTACTCTCTTTGATAATACTAACCTGCACCGGACTGTTTCAGCTGGTGACAAGCATTTCTAAGCATATGGGAACATGGGCAACATAGTTTTCTTTATAAAAACATGGGCAAAATGGTTTTCTTTATATCAACGTGGCCAACATAGTTTTCTTTATATCAACATGGTCAACATAGTTTTCTTTATAAAAACATGGGCAACATAGTTTTCTTTATAAAAACATGGGCAACATAGTTTTCTTTATATCAACATGGCCAACATAGTTTTCTTTATATCAACATGGCCAACATAGTCTTCTTTATAAAAACGTGGCCAACATAGTGTTCTTTATATTAACATGGCCAACATAGTTTTCTTTATATTAACATGGCCAACATAGTTTCCTTTATATTAACGTGGCCAACATAGTTTTCTTTATATTAACAACGCCAACATAGTGTTCTTTATATTAACATGGCCAACATAGTTTTCTTTATATTAACATGGCCAACATAGTTTTCTTTATATTAACATGGGCAACATAGTTTTCTTTATATTAACATGGCCAACGTCGTTTTCTTTATATTAACATGGCCAACATAGTTTTCTTTATATTAACATGGCCAACATAGTTTTCTTTATATTAACATGGCCAACATAGTTTTCTTTATATTAACAACGCCAACATAGTGTTCTTTATATTAACATGGCCAACATAGTTTTCTTTATATTAACATGGCCAACATAGTTTTCTTTATATTAACGTGGCCAACATAGTTTTCTTTATATTAACATGGCCAACATAGTTTTCTTTATATTAACGTGGCCAACATAGTTTTCTTTATATTAACATGGCCAACATAGTTTTCTTTATATTAACAACGCCAACATAGTTTTCTTTATATTAACATGGCCAACATAGTTTTCTTTATATTAACATGGGCAACATAGTTTTCTTTATATTAACATGGGCAACATAGTTTTCTTTATAGGCCTATTTACATGGCCAACATAGTTTTCTTTATATTAACAACGCCAACATAGTGTTCTTTATATTAACATGGGCAACATAGTTTTCTTTATATTAACATGGCCAACATAGTTTTCTTTATATTAACATGGCCAACATCGTTTTCTTTATATTAACATGGCCAACATAGTTTTCTTTATATTAACATGGGCAACATAGTTTTCTTTACATTAACATACGGAGCAAACGTCGGTTGTCTCGCTAGTTTGCGATCAGCTTCGACATGTCTTGGACAGTCTGCACTTTTTTGTCCGGTAAATCATTTAGGCCCACCTGAACTGCGTTATTCTCCATTTCTGGGAAACAAGGGGTGTTTTAACGGGCTAAATAACATATTTCAACGAATTTCCCTGTGCCCGCGTGTTTTAGTGTTCATAAATAAATAAACGAATTACTTTTTTAGACGAATGACTTTTTTGGCCAATCTAAAATTAGAAATCGCCCTATTCTTAAACTCAATAAGTGACCTCTAACGCCAACATCGGATATCTTAATACGTGGGCTTTGGGTTGGTGAGCTCACCTGGGAGGTCAGCTGATCATGTTACTTTTAACCATTGAACAAAACAACAGTATCATCTAATTCAACCCGGTGTTTCCCATTTACCCGCTTTTTAATTCCCCCTCCTACTCTTAACCATGGATATCGTTAGTTACATTCAATATTTCAGACACTAGGAAGACGTTAGTTACATTCAATATTTCAGACACTAGAGAAAACCTTAGTTACATTCAATATTTCAGACACTACTGACGTTAGTTACATTCAATATTTCAGACACTAGTGAAGACGTTAGTTACATTTAATATTTCAGACACTAGTGAAGACCTTAGTTACATTCAATATTTCAGACCCTACTGAAGACGTTAGTTAAATTCAATATTTCAGACACTAGTGAAGACGTTAGTTACATTCAATATTTCAGACACTAGTGAAAATGTTAGTTACATTCAATATTTCAGACACTAGTGAAGACGTTAGTTACATTCCATATTTCAGACACTAGTGAAGACGTTACTTACATTCATTATTTCAGACACTAGTGAAAAGGTTAGTTACATTCAATATTTCAGACACTAGTGAAGACGTTGGTTACATTCAATATTTCAGACACTAGTGAAGACGTTAGTTACATTCAATATTTCAGACACTAGTGAAAAGGTTAGTTACATTCAATATTTCAGAGACTAGTGAAGACGTTAGTTACATTTAATATTTCAGACACTAGTGAAGACGTTAGTTACATTCAATATTTCAGACACTAGTGAAAAGGTTAGTTACATTCAATATTTCAGACACTAGTGAAGACGTTAGTTACATTCAATATTTCAGACACTAGTGAAGACGTTAGTTACATTCAATATTTCAGACACTAGTGAAGACGTTAGTTACATTCAATATTTCAGACACTAGTGAAGACGTTAGTTACATTTAATATTTCAGACACTAGTGAAGACGTTAGTTACATTTAATATTTCAGACACTAGTGAAGACGTTAGTTACATTCCATATTTCAGACACTAGTGAAGACCTTAGTTACATTCAATATTTCAGACACTAGTGAAGACGTTAGTTACATTCAATATTTCAGAGATTAGTGAAGACGTTAGTTACATTTAATATTTCAGACACTAGTGAAGACGTTAGTTACATTCAATATTTCAGACACTAGTGAAAAGGTTAGTTACATTCAATATTTCAGACACTAGTGAAGACGTTAGTTACATTCAATATTTCAGACACTAGTGAAGACGTTAGTTACATTCAATATTTCAGACACTAGTGAAGACGTTAGTTACATTCAATATTTCAGACACTAGTGAAGACGTTAGTTACATTTAATATTTCAGACACTAGTGAAGACGTTAGTTACATTTAATATTTCAGACACTAGTGAAGACGTTAGTTACATTCCGTATTTTAGACACTAGTGAAGACCTTAGTTACATTCAATATTTCAGACACTAGTGAAGACGTTAGTTACATTCAATATTTCAGACACTAGTGAAGACGTTAGTCACATTCAATATTTCAGACACTAGTGAAGACGTTAGTTACATTCAATATTTCAGACACTAGTGAAGACGTTAGTTACATTCCATATTTCAGACACTAGTGAAGACGTTAGTTACATTCAATATTTCAGACACTAGTGAAGACGTTAGTTACATTTAATATTTCAGACACTAGTGAAGACGCCTCTTTGAGTTTAATGGTCAGTTAAAGGTGAATTGAGTGGACAGGGAGTGTCGCCATCTGGCCCAATTTCGTAAAAATGGGATCATTTCGGGACTCTCTTATTTCATTACTTGCTTAACGTTTCTTTCAATTATATCGACTATCTCGACTTTAGGAATAGGGTGACTTCTAGTTCTAGATTGTGTTCGAGGACTGTAAAACGACCGGAAGCTTGTAAAAAAAAACAGCCGTGGTTTACTCCAAGCATCCGGTATACACTATGACTATTTGATGACTGTGTAAAACATTCATACATTTGGCAATTAAGTGAATTGAAAATCAAGACTTATTTCCCCCAAACAGACAAAGCAAACAATTAGTGGCCTTGGCATAGGTTTTCTCTATTTCTGAATATGCGGCTTTAATTGCTGAAATATTGGTAAAAGCCTATTCCACAAATGCCATGAGAAAGGTTTAAGGAAGAGAAATTGCCCCGGCTATCTCCATATTACAGCAATGCATATGTGATTTGAAGCCCACATCAAGTACAGTTTTCTCAAGGGACGGTGATATATTGTCCCGAGCATCCGACCTTTTTTCTCCCCTCTGTTTCTCGCATAACTTGCCAGCTTGTCACGCAAGTTAGCTGATCACGCCGAACTCCCGTCAAAATCTTGGTCTGTTTGGACGGAAAGTGACAAATGATTCACACGCTATTAGAGGTATTTCATAGCATGGCCTGCAATGGCTTCTACCAGATAAAGCTGCTTGACTTGGGGCTAGGTGTTTTATAAAACCGTATTAAGTCGACACAAGATCGTTAAAACACATTTGTTATCATTACGCGAATTCGCATTTCTCTAAGCTAAGAAATTTGATAGGATTTCCCCATTATCCTGTAAGAATCTTTTGAGAACTCTTCTTTATCTGAACGTGGCAGATACCTATTGGCTATAACCCTTATGGGCTGTGCTGTTTTCACTTTTAAAATAAAGCCAATACTAAAATCATTATGTTTAATGGAGAAACACTCGAACAGTATCCAAGGTAGTTCAATTTACCGAACTTATGGTGATATTACATATACCAACGTTCGGTATACGAATTTGAAATACTAGGTGGAAATGATGCTTAAATTACACGCCATGAAAATATTATTGTAACTCCTCGGTATGGACGATTCCTACCTCAGACTTCTTTAATACTCATAAAAGATTATTCTTGTTCGCTTTTATTACATGTAGCTATTCCAAAGGGCGCACACCTAGTCTTCAACAACAACAAACTGTCATTTCTTGGAGACTTTGCCGCCATTTTGCGTGACGTTCGAACTGGGTCAAACGGTGCATGCCAAATAAATAAAATTAAAAAAAAAAATAAAAGAGAACAAGAATAATCTTCTTTGGGCTCTTAAGAAGTCTGAGGAAGGAATTGTCCATACAGAGAGGATACAATATTATTTTCATGGCTTGTAATTTCCGACAAAAGTGCGACGGACTTTACCGACCATCATTTCAAAATTCGTAGACTGAACGTTGGTATATGTAATATCAACATAAGTTCGGTAAATTGAACTATATCCAAGGAAGACTGATGTAGTTTTATACTTTATTTTAGAATGATGGAGATATTCTCTTTACAAAAACTACATGCATCTTCTTATTTTGTAATATCAGAAGATCCAACTTTGATAAAAGTTCCCAAAATACCTCAAACATCCAGCTACGTCAAGCTCATGTGTAATATTATTAGTCGATTATCTGTGGCGCCATTTTGCCAGCATCTCTGATGACGTGAGCTAACAGCAAGTATTTGACGTCTTTCAACTGCACGTCTATGTATGAAGGTATATTTAGGTTTAGAATGATGGCGATATAATTGGACACGACGAGACTACATGTAGTTCACATTATATGCGACCACACGTCATTTCGTAGCCAAACGCATTAGACTATGTTAAGGAATGATCATGCCCCATAAAATATAGCTGGTGACTTTCCTAAATGTTTTCACTATTGGATGATTGAGTTTAATTAGTTAGTGTCTTTTAGAAAGTGAGTATAACAGTGTTCCCGTTATTTTTTGGGATTACACTTTCTTGAAAAATGGCAGAAATTCTTCCACCGACTTTTGGTGAAACCCCAAACGGGAATCGAACCCGGGTCCCAGAGTTTGGCACCTATCGCCAGCACTAAATGCCGGCTACCTTATCTATTCAGTTCCCAAGGAGGCCGGTGATTTGATTTAGTCAGTAAAAATTTCTGGAATACTTTGTAATATATTGATAACGCTTTTACTATGGCAAGAGGTCGGGTAAACTGAAATAAAACAAAATATAATAATGTCAAAAGAAAGGGAAAATATGTAATTTGGTTCCTAGGTAGAAGACAAACAAGGGGGTTTAGCCGTGACTAGTAGATCTTTCAAACTTTTGTACTTTTTTATCAGATTTCAAATAACGATACAGTTTTACATAAACGTAACCTTTTTCTTAAAGAGAAAGAGGAATTCTTTTGAAATATCCAACAGTTTAGGTCAAATTTCCTTATCCATGTTTTGGTAAAGAAGAGGGTTGCTTAGCTGTCGTTCTACCTCATCAATATAATCCTGTCTAGACACAATAACTGTTTCCGAACTTTATCAGCAGGTTTAATACCTATGTTTTGATTTCCCCTTAGCTTACTTAAGGCAAGGCATTCTGAATTAGTGAGGTTATGTTGGTTTCTAGGATTATGTAAACCATCAATCTTCCTTGCTACAGTGTCACGACTTACGTTTATGTCTGGCTCATACACGTGAGAAGGTGGCGTGTGGCCGCTATTAGATGTAAACGGCTTGCGTACCGGTAGATATTAGCCAGACCTTTAACTCTGGAGAAGTCCATACTGTGGAGTAATTTACTAATAGACAAATCCCTATCAGATATAGATTTAGGGCAAGGTACAAATGAAAGTCCTCTATTACGAGAATATATTATTAATGTATTCCCCAGACTTGGACGAAATCAAAAGGCGTCACTGCTCTGATAACATCCATGCATTCGTGAATTACCTCCCTTATAACGATACCACGAAATAGAAATTCAGGTGACAATTTGGAACGACATGTTACCTTATTCCTAAAGTCGAGATAGTGACTTCTACCACCAAAAGGGACCATTTTAATCCACGTGCCTTGGGTTGGAGAGTTCACCCCAAATATCGACGGAACATTTAACTTTTAATCATTCAACAAAACAAAAAGCATGAAATCCAAAATTTATACCTACCTGCTATTCTTTTCTTCTCCTACGGCTAGCCAGGGATATCGTTAGTCACATAAACACTGGTTACTATTGAAGACACCAGTGGCCATTTCAGGGTGAATCGAATCGACAGGGAACGTCACTATCTTGCTTACTATTGTCAAAATGGGACCATTTCGTGAAATTGACTTTTTTAATTCCAAGTAAATATTCGAGTGTTTTTATATAACGGAAGTGAGTGTTACAATTTCTTCAGCCTTCGGCATTGGTCAATAGAAATTTTCCAGGTCATTATAACATCATATTAACTGGGTGGAGAGTCAATAATTGGATATTATAGTTTGAGGTCAAAATTGTTATATGTTTCTTAAAGCTTTTAAAAATGTCACCAAAGCTGGTATGTGAAAATTCATGCACTATGTCATGTTGAGGCGTATGAGGTCTATCTTAGCCACGTCTAAAGGAGATCTCTACGAGAACACGATTGTTCAGGTGATTGTCTTGAATATTTTGACCCCCCCCCCCCCCGCCTGTTAAAATGAAACCATGTTTTTCACCCCCTGTTAAATTAAATAACAATTTCCCCCTGTTACAATTAAATAACGATTTCCCCCTGTTAAAATTAAGCCATGTACTTCACTCCTGTTAAAATTAAGCCATGTATTTCGCCCCTATTAAAATTAAACCGTACCCATCCCCCCCCTTATTAAAATAAAACCATGTACCCCTCCCCCCCCCCCCTTATTAAAATAAAACCATGTACCCCTCCCCCCTGTTAAAAATTAAACCATGTATTTCAACTCTCTAAAATTAAGTTATGTATTTCACCCTCGTTAAAATTAAACCATGAATTTAACCCCGGTTAAAATTAATTCAACCCCCCCCCCCCGCCATTTTGTTAAAATATAATAAAAAACATGTATCACCCTCTCTCACCTCTGTTAAAATAAAACCATCTACTTCACCCCTATTAAAATTAAACCGTACCCCCCCCCCCCCCCCGCTAAAATTAAACCATGTATCCCCCCCCCCACCTGTTAAAGTTAAGCCATGTACTTTACCTTTATTAAAATTAAAACAGGCATCCACCCGCCCCTCCCCCTCTGTTAAAATTAAACTATGTATTTCACCCCCTGTTAAAATTAAACCCTGTAACTCACCCCCTATTAAAATTAAACCATGTAATTCACCCCTATTAAAATCAAACCGTACCCCCCGCCCCACCCCCTTTGTTTAAATATAAACCATGTATCCCATGAAGAGTCAACAATGCTTGCAACTTACCTACCAAATCCTGTGACATATAACACTATTTTGAAATTCCATTTGACGTATTTTGCCCCCCCCCTTCCCCCTTTGTTAAAATTAAACCATGTATTTCACCCCCTGTTAAAATTAAACCATGTATTTCACCCCTATTAAAATTAAACCGTACCCCCCCCCCCCCCATGTTAAAATAAAAACCATGTATCCCCCCCCCCTCCCACCTCTGTTAAAATTAAACCATCTATTTCACACCCTGTTAAAATTAAACCATGTATTTCACCCTCGTTAAAATTAAGCTATTTATTTCACCCCTGTCAAAATTAACCATGTATCTCCACCCCCCCCCCCTGTTCAAATTAAACCATGAATTTAACCCCGGTTAAAATTAATTCACCCCCCCCCCCCCCGCCCATTTGTTAAAATATAAAAAAAACATGTATCACCCCCTCTCACCTATGTTCAAATTAATCCATGTATTTCACCCCTGTTAAAGTCAAACCATGTATTTCACTCCTGCTAAAATTAAGCTATGTATTTCACCTCTATTAAAATTAAACCGCACCCCCCCCCCCCCCCACCTAGGTTAAAATTAAGCCATGTATCCCCCCCCCCTATGTTAAAATAAGGCAAGTATTTCACCCCCTGTTAAAATTAAACTATGCCCCCTCCCCATCCTATGGTAAACTTAAGCCATGTACCCCCCCCCCCCCTATGTTAAAATTAAACCATGTATTTCACTCCTGTTAAAATTAAGCCATGTATTTCACCCCTATTAAAATTAAACCGTACCCCCTCCCCCCTTATTAAAATAAAACCATGCACCTCTCCCACCTGTTAAAATTAAAACATGTACCCCCACCCCCACCCCACCCCTGTTAAAATTAAACCATGTATCTCCACCACCCCCCCCCCCCTGTTAAAATTAAACAATGTATCCCCCCTTGTTAAAATCAAACCATGTATCTCCCCCCCCCCCAACCACCACCTGTTAAAGTTAAGGCATGTATTTCACCCCTATTAAAATCCACCCGCCCCCTGCCCCTCTGTTAAAATTAAACTATGTATTTCACCCCATGTTGAAATTAAATCGTACACCCCCCCCCCCGCTAAAATTAAACCATGTACCCCCCCCCCCCCCCACCTGTTAAAGTTAAGCCATGTACTTTACCTCTATTAAAATTAAAACAGGCATCCACCCGCCCCTCCCCCTCTGTTAAAATTAAACTATGTATTTCACCCCCTGTTAAAATTAAACCCTGTAACTCACCCCCTATTAAAATTAAACCATGTAATTCACCCCTATTAAAATCAAACCGTACCCCCCGCCCCACCCCCTTTGTTTAAATATAAACCATGTATCCCATGAAGAGTCAACAATGCTTGCAACTTACCTACCAAATCCTGTGACATATAACACTATTTTGAAATTCCATTTGACGTATTTTGCCCCCCCCCCCCCTTCCCCCTTTGTTAAAATTGAACCATGTATTTCACCCCCTGTTAAAATTAAACCATGTATTTCACCCCTATTAAAATCAAACCGTACCCCCCCCCCTTGTTAAAATAAAAACCATGTACCCCCCCCCCTCCCACCTCTGTTAAAATTAAACCATCTATTTCACACCCTTTTAAAATTAAACCATGTATTTCAACTCTCGTTAAAATTAAGCTATGTATTTCACCCCTGTCAAAATTAAACCATGTATCTCCACCCCCCACCCCCTGTTAAAATTAAACCATGAATTTAACCCCGGTAAAATTAATTCACCCCCCCCCCGCCCTTTTGTTAAAATATTTAAAAAAAACATATATTACCCCCTATCACCTCTGTTAAAATTAAACCATCTACTTCACCCCTGTTAAAATTAAATCATGTATCTCCACCCCACCCCTTGCGCTGTTAAAATTAAACCATGTATCCCCACCCCCACCCCCTCTCTGTTAAAATCAAACCATGTATTTAACCCCGGTTAAAATTAAACCATGTATCTCCACCCCCACCCCCTCTGTTAAAATTAAACCATCTACTTCACCCCTGTTAAAATTAAACCATGTATCTCCACCTCCCCCCCCCGCCCTGTTAAAATTAAACAATGTATCTCCACCCCCCCCCCCCCGCCCTGTTAGAATTAAACCATGTATCTCCACCCCCCCCTGTTAAAATTAAACAATGTATCTCCACCCCCCCCCCCCCGCCCTGTTAAAATTAAACCATGTATCTCCAACCCCCCCCCCCTGTTAAAATTAAACCATGTATCTACACCCCCCTCCTCTCTGTTAAAATTAAACCATGTATTTAACCCCGGTTAAAATTAAACCGTACCCCCCCCCTTTGTTAAAATATAAAAAACACGTATCACCCCCTCCCACCCCTGTTAAAATTAAACCATCTATTTCACCCCTGTTAAAATTAAACCATGTATCTACACCCCCCCCCCCTCCCTGTTAAAATTAAACCATCTATTTCACCCCTGCTAAAATTAAACCACCTATTTCACCCCTGTTAAAATCATACCATGTATTTCACCCCTATTAAAGTCAAACCATGTATTTCACTCCTGCTAAAATTAAGCTATGTATTTCACCTCTATCAAAATTAACCCCCCCCCCCCCCCACCTAGGTTAAAATTAAGCCATATATCCCCCCCCCCTATGTTAAAACTAAACCATGTATTTCACCCCTATTTGAGTCAAACCATGTATTTCACTCCTGTTAAAATTAAACCGTGTATCCCCCCCCCCCTGTTAAAATTAAGCCATGTGTTTCACCCCTATTAAAATTAAACCTCCCCCCCCTTATCAAAATAAAACCATGTACCCCCCTTGTTAAAATTAAACCACCTTTGTTGAAATATAAACCATTTATCCCAAGTTACCTACGAAATTCTGTGACATATAAAACACTATTTTGAAATTCCATTTGACGTATTTTGCCCCCCCCCCCCCCCCCCCCACACACACACGCACACACACAAATGTAAGCATCATGTTACAACGAAAAACGCTCAGCCACATGCGCAATCACAGCCCCGGTGTCATGAAATTTGTGACACTAGTACGAGACGTGCCAATGAACTATAGAACTATACAGTGTACATATACAGCTCCTGTCAGTCGTCAACCTAATGAAATATCATAGGTTTACTTTATTACAACAAGTTATGATGGGGTATAAAGGTCTAAATGATATACCTCTTTTTAACACAATTAGAAACTTGTCTCCATGGTTATTTTAGACAAGAAGATTTTCCCTGTGCCCGTGTGTTTTAGTGTTCATAAATATACATACATGAATTTATTTACTTGTACTCCCTATAGAAACTTAATGAAAAAGCGGGAAATTACGTCATGGATTACAACGTGATTTCAGCGTTGACAGAACCAATGAACTATAGTTCATTGGACAGAACATCCTAGATAAAATGACGTCATGCGAAGGAACATTACTTGTAATAAATGACGTACATGTTCGAACGCCGTGTAGCCTATACATTTACGTGTATCGGTACAGCAGAAAACAGGCTTAGCCATATACAAGTGAGTTTTGTTTTTGTCGTTGGTCACCAATAATTGCTCGTGATTGAATGGTTGATGTGCGAATCTAACACTGGCTGCTTCCATTGATGTATTACACTCAAATAAAATACATATCCCGTCTGCAATGATTTCATACCCCAGACTGCAGACCCTACCTGTTTTATTCCTCTCCGTGTTATCTATAAACACCTTGCTACTAGGATTTGTCTGGATTTAAATCTTATACTTTCAGTTATATGGCTTGTCTAATAGTCACTAATATAAAATGTTCTCTTCTGTTTAAGTTATTTCCCCTGTACGCTTAAAATATTCCATTTTAAAAGTTAAGCATTTATTATTTTCTGCTAGGTTTATAAATTAGGTAGGCCGGGAATTTTGTCCAGTGTTATACTCTATTTTAAAGCCAGAATCGGAGTCATTTATACCCCCGAGAAATTGGAGCAGTCTTTAAGTGGGTTGATTAAAAACGTGCTAGTTTCTCATTCTACACTCCATGAATAGAAAGATGCAAATGTAGAATTATCAGCGCATCCATTTACTCATACTGTAAGTGTAGCAAGAATTTACGCTTAAAACACGTTGTAACAAGAGCGTGAGTATCCATAAATACAGACGGACAGTGGCGACGGACCACGACCTTCTCCAAGAGGATTTGGGAATGGTAAGCGCCCCGATTGCTACCGTCACTCGGACAGATGGGGTCGACAACCTGTCAGTGTCTTATGTAGATGCTCTTTGCAGCAGACTTTGTCCACATTAAAACGACAATTATCTGATGACAAGAATTGCTCGTGGGGCAATTAAATGATTTTCCACAGACCCACAACCTTGATACCAAAAAAGGATAATTGAATTGGCAAACTGCCAAATCTATAAAACCTTTTGAAGGTGTTTAATACCATAAGTTTACCATCAGTTAATCTGGGATTACTCAACAAGTTCTAACAAATAGAGTGTGGCAGCCATTGGTTCAGTCGTATTGAGTTTTGGTGCGGATGGCCAGCCTGCTTGGTCATCTTTAACATAGAAATTGCCAGACCACCATTAAAATTACGCCATTGTGGTCTTTATGTGTAGAAGCTATTTGCCAGTGTACGGGACATTGAAAGTCCATCCCCGTGTTGACATACAGGGAATTGAATCGAGATGAACTTCGATATACGTTTATTATAAAGCTAGTGTCAATAAAGCCTCAATTTGTTACCAGCGCTGGTCGTCATGACCATAGCCAACCCCAAAGTAACACATTGTTCGAGGGTAACAAAAGCAGATATCATCCGATGTGTGACCAGTGAGGAGGGATCCGTCAATAAACCAATCAGAAAGCGAGAATAACAAGCATCTATAACCAGACTAATGACTCGAAATGAATGTTTGTGTGAAATTAACCATCTACGACCTATATTCACTAGCTGGTGGTCATGTGACTGTCAGAAACTAGCTGCTCACGTGACAATATACTGACATAGTTTCTATATTGTCCGGCACCGATACTTACTTTGCTTCTAAGAAATAATCCCACCACAAATACTTAATAAGGTTAGGTTATGTTAAGTTAATGTGAAAATGGTTAGGTTTAACAAGGCTATGGACTTTGTTCATTTGGTCATGTTATCATATATGCAAATGTCCATCAACGAAGTCTAATACTACCACCCAGTCAAAATATTGGTCCATGTAAACCGTGATGTTGTGGAAGTTAAAATAGATGTACCGTATGTAAACCAAATGTTGTGGAAGGTAAAATAAATGTATGTTAACCGTGACAAACCAAATGTTTGGAAGTTAAAATAAATGTATGTTAACCGGGACAAACCAAATGCTGTGGAAGTTAAAATAAATGTATGTAAACCCTGACAAACCAAATGTTGTGGAAGTTAAAATAAATGTATGTTAACCGTGACAAACCAAATGTTGTGGAAGTTAAAATAAATGTTTGTTAACCGTGACAAACCAAATGTTGTGGAAGTTAAAATAAATGTATGTAAACCGTGACAAACCAAATGTTGTGGAAGTTAAAATAAATGTATGTAAACCGTGACAAACCAAATGTTGTGGAAGTTAAAATAAATGTTTGTTAACCGTGACAAACCAAATGTTGTGGAAGTTAAAATAAATGTTTGTTAACCGTGACAAACCAAATGTTGTGGAAGTTAAAATAAATGTATGTAAACCGTGACAAACCAAATGTTGTGGAAGTTAAAATAAATGTATGTAAACCGTGACAAGCCAAATGTTCTGGAAGTTAAAATAAATGTATGTAAACCGTGACAAACCAAATGTTGTGGAAGTTAGAATTAATGTATGTAAACCTTGACAAACCAAATGTTGGAAGTTAAAATAAATGTATGTAAACCGCGACAAAACAAATGTGGTGGAAGTTAGAATAAATGTATGTAAACCTTGACAAACCAAATGTTTGGAAGTTAAAATAAATGTATGTTAATCGTGACAAACCAAATGTTTGGAAGTTAAAATAAATGTATGTTAACCGTGACAAACCAAATGTTTGGAAGTTAAAATAAATGTATGTAAACCCTGACAAACCAAATGTTGTGGAAGTTAAAATAAATGTATGTAAACCCTGACAAACCAAATGTTGTGGAAGTTAAAATAAATGTATGTTAACCGTTACAAACCCAATGTTGTGGAAGTTAAAATAAATGTATGCAAACCGTGACAAACCAAATGTGGTGGAAGTTAAAATAAATGTATGCAAACCGTGACAAACCAAATGTGGTGGAAGTTAAAATAAATGTATGTAAACGGTGACAAATAAATGTCGGGGAAGTTAAAATAAATGTATATAAACCGTGACAAACCAAATGTTATGGAAGTTAAAATAACAAAAGCAAAAAAATAACAAAATGTGGTGATTGCTTAATGTGGATGATAACATTGTATACAAATACCTGTTAGTCTTAATCAGCTCCCCCAATCTACAAAATCCTTAAATCCTGTAAACATATTCCTGAATTAGTTTGTTTATATACCCTATATTGCGTGATTATTCCATGACAAGTTTTAACCTGGAGATTACCCAATAGTATGCTTGATTTGAGTCAACAAAGCTGTCCCTTTTTACATCGATTTCTATGTGCATGTGCTTTGTTCGGTTATCTTTTGTTGACCAGTTAACACGTGACGGTAAATGATAAATTTATTAAAAGACGACAATCTGCACTTAAAATGTCAATTGCGCAGAACATTCGTTTGCCTTTGTGCATCCTAAAGGGATAAGAAAGCTTGACGATTTTACAAGCACTTCACCTATACCTAATTGTTAAAATAAGGAAGCATGAAGCGAGAACAACAAATAAGGAGAGGTTTTTATAATCTCAAACTTCACCTGATCCTACTTTATATCAAATCCACTCCTCAACAACACAGTAGACGAGGTCTTGTTTGGTCATGTTATGATCAGACGCTAACTGTATCTGCAGTGGGCCAGATAGTAACGTTAATCGAATAGTGACGTATTGTCTTTAATTCCAGGTGACTGCTTGCTGTATCCTCCATGTTGTGACTGGAACTACAATGTTCAGGTATGTTAATATAATATGATAACTATCCATGGAAAATGAGGTTTAAAGTGAATAATTTAACTTGTTAAAATATAGGTTTGTTTTCATGTTGTGTTTTTTTTTTATGTTTTCTCGAATTATTTATATGACCTTCATGTACAAATTAAAAAAAAAATAGGAAACTGGCATTGCACTTGTGTAGAATAATATAGGGCGTGTGTCGAACACTTTTCAATTCATTTAATCTTACGCTGCTGATAAAAGTTTTCAAAAATATCAATAAATATTGTCTTGGATGCCGTTGTGTTTCTGGTATTAATAGTATGGAATAGAAAGGCGCTCGTGGTTATCGCTGAGATTTGGGAACTGTCGGCGTATCGATTACTTGTACTTGGATCAATCAGAACAGGTAATCTAATTCTACCTCTGTAGTGTAACCTCAGAAAGTTGAAAAAATTCAATAATTTCTTCAATGTAGATGAGTAATTTATATCAATGCATTCAGGGCTGGGTTCACGTTCAAAACTGGTTTTTACTGTTTATCGATGCCACATTGAGTTTGGTTACAGAAACTGCCTCTAACAACATGCATTTGTCAGGTATTCTGTTAAAATCTGCCTAAATGTCGTTTGCTTTATGGACTGGTTATGAATTTTGTTCAAACGCCGGGATGTATGAGTAGATTTTAGGGTGTATGCTGCTAATAAAAATGTCTTAATGTACATCACTGAGAATAATATCAGCGGAAGCTCTTATTTTCTACTTCTTGATAGAACAATTATCTAATTCTGCATGTCTCAACGAACTTTTCCCTATATTTGGTAGCCCCTTTAAGTGACTGTTTCAATGAAATAATAAAGGAAGCAGCAGTCCTTCCCACCATACGCCATATATAGATTTCACAACCTATGACTGATGAATCAATTTTCAGACGGGAACCATCGGAAATATATCCTTTCGGTTTAGAATATGTTTTTCTTGACGTTGCTTGAATTGTATGGCATTGACGCAATAGACCCTTTCATGAACACGATTCTGACGACAGATTGATCGAAAAACTCAATTTAGAGTCATTTTGCCATACAACGAGGCATCTGCGCAAGCGTCAATCCTTAAGCCGAAAGGGTCTATTTCGCTAATGTGCCATATACAAAATGAGCACGATTTCAACGTCATATTGATCCAAAACGTCATTGTAACGTCGTTTTGCCATACACAGAGGCTTCTGCGCAGAATCGTTATTTTAGGAAAACCAACTGAGAGATCATCCGGGCCCCGTTCTACTAAGCTTGCGTACAATTACGGCTTACAGCATGGAGTTGCGCCTCGAAATTGCATTCGGCATGCATTTGCGACAGGCGTAACTTACGCCAGCTTAGTAGAACGAGCCCCTGGAAGATCGCCCTTGAGCGGCCATGCTTCCCTCTTATCCAAGTTGGTTGATACAAGCATACCATAAGAAGAGCAGACTACTTCATTGATTAGTCGCATGGCCGTCGATCATTTAGGGAAGATTTCGGTGATTTCGAATTAACTAATTGTTACTCAATTTTATCAGAATAGGTACAGAATAGGAGCTTTCCGCTGATCCAACCAATCCTGGGATGTACGAAACAATAGCTGTTAAAATAGAAGCATTTTCTTTTATTATCATAATTTATTAACAGTTACAAGAATGTAGAATATTTAAGACTTTATATGAAACTCAACATCGGGCAGGTCTAAAACTAAAACAAACGATTCGAATCAGAATGTTACTGATTTCATTCTTAATCAAGTTAATCAACAGTTTGAGTCACCGTATTATCCATCATTCAAAACTGTTTGTACATGCTTTGAACGGACGAAGCGCCCATTCCAGTCTAGGATTACTACCGGTTGCAGCAACTGGATTTTAACTGATTATAAATATCGTTGGCTTTCATGGCATTCTGTTCGCGCACAGCATTGTAGTTTGGTCGTAGATGCATTTGATTAATTATTTGGTGTGATAATAGGCCTCTCGTTGTTAACCAATATCCAGGGTTTTGTGAAGGCAATTTTCACGACAATTTCCTTGCTTAACTCAAACCGAGAGGTGACGAGCCGTGGACATAAGATAACAACACGATCTGTCTTCCTGGCTTCCCCTTAAAACACATCAGCGGCGGGTGTTCGATCAAACACAACATACATAACGTACACCTTCTTGTTGCATGGGTGCACCGTTAAGGTGACGACTTCCGACCTGTAATGAAAGCTTTGAATGGTCCAAACATAAATTGCCCCACAATTAAAAAGGGGGCTTGATCTTCCCCTTAAAAGTTTAAACTCGGAATGTGTTGACTTTTAGTGCAAAAGAACTTTTTAATAAATATCCGATGTCTGTTCAGAAAGTTATAAGGAATACCGTTTCAAACTGACGTCCAAAGGACACTTATCGGGTGAATTATGTTTGTATGTCAGATAGCGGTAAGACAGAAAAGGTCCTCTCCTACCGTCACATGCAGCATGGTATCCTAATCACGAGCTATATGAGTCTATGTCCTTGATTCACGAATATCGAACAAATAATGGAGGTGTCCGTAGACTTGTTATCCCTGTTACAAGTCCGGACTGATCGATGACTGAGGTCTAATTAAGCCACATCCATACTTAGAGCCTTTTGCTTCCTATCGGGAGAAAACAATTAGAGTAGAGTGCGTGATGATCTCTTGTATGCAGACAAAACCTTTTGTTGGATAGATCAACAAATAGACTGAAGTCACGCTATGTCAATACTAAGTCATGTTACAGTATACCAGAAGAAGAGTCCTATAGATAATTTCTAATAGATCAAAACATTACAATCCTTGATTAGATCTCTATAAATGTCCGTGGATTTCATCATACACTAAATATTATTATTATGGAAATTGGTTGTAATAAGTGTTAGATTTAGTGCAAAATGCACCTCCAACGCCCCCCCCCCCCCCCCCCCTCCTAAGCACATCATCACCACTATCTTTGAAATATGGGTTGTCTGGATGTATAATCCACCGTTATAAAGTATGACTGTATATATACCATATCTGTCCATATTATGCCATTTAATTATAGCATTATCGATCGCTTATTGGTATCCCCACCCAAATACTCTCCCCTTTAATACCATCCTCTACCAAAGTATGCAAATTAATGAATATGGATGAAGAGAAAGACACCGCCCTACTCTATACACATCCATCTATATTTGTCCATGACTTTTACCAATAGTATGGTACATTTTCCCAGGTAATAACCATTCCATCCACCCATGCAATGCAGATTATAACTTTGAGGCTTAAATTTTGTTTCAGTGCACAGATATATGAGAGAACTGTTTTGGTTAAGACGAGGAACATTTCTCACAGACTTTCATAATTTTCCAAGCATCCTCCATATCAACTTTTAATATTCTTCATTTTGGCATTTCCATACTTGACTTTTTCCAGTCATCATTTCTCAAGGTTGTGAGGACATCACACAATCAAATATGTGGATTTGTTGTTTGTTAAAGGTGAGAATTCTGCTCATCTCTCGGACATGAAACATTTATCTGTAAGATCTACCATCATTGGAGGAAGTTCCCCTGTTCTATAATTAACATGTCGGTGGTAGTCGTGGAAGCAGCCAATGAGAAAGATCGTATTGATTCCAGAGAACAACTACTGCGAGAGACCAGTACAGAACCGACTAGTTCAGATGGAGGCGAAGCTGGCTGTCAGGTTGTCTCCAACGCGGACCAAACTATGGAAGGTCCGCCAACAAGATTACAACAAGGAGACAACGACATTTTACCACCAACAGCTGCGTCAAGTGACGGGAAAATTAATCGAGCTTATACATGCCCTGATATAGAACTAGAGAATTACAGCCCTCAGTTGGACCGACCACACCATGCTAGCAACAGTATAGTCGATAACTCTATACAGTTAAACCCATTAAAGGCCATGTCCCATTCGGCCAGTATGCCATACGCTCACTCACAGCTTGACAAAGCGGACGACCCTGCACACTCTGACAGTTCGGCCAACAAGCCGGACGATTGCAAGCATAAGGGTTTAGGCGTAAACAAGGATTCTGCACTGTCAGAAATCGGAGCAGATTATATGAGAGTAAATGGAGCCATCGGGTCGTTTAAGCAACTGCAAAAGCCCAGCTCGATGCAGTCGCTGCCAACGTCACCTAAAATGAGTTACACCTCCACTGAAGATGCAGGAATTGCTCTAGTGGGGGTAACAGACATTCCCCGCTATGTGGATGAGAGACCAAATAAAGCCAGACAAAAACCTAATGTGGGATATCGTCTGGGAAAACGAAAAAGTCTATACGAAAAACGGAAAAGGATATCCGACTATGCTTTAGTTTCTGGTATGTTTGGTATAGCTGTGATGGTGGTTGAGACAGAGTTAATTATGGCAAATGTTTACTCTAAGGTAAGTTTCTTTTTCATTTACCATTAATCAGTGGGATCCATGTTATTGTTGTAGAAACGCTACGGTCATGAATCATTTAGAATATACGGCCATGGCAGCTAATGGCAGACATACACACGGCTGTAAGTTGACATACAACTGCAGTTTGTATCTGATGAAGGTAGAACTGTATAACGAGAACAGTAACAGGCCATATGGCGCCTTCACCTACCAAACGTGTGCTAAAAATACTTGAAGGATATAGAGAATAAGCTGTAATGTAACCTTATAGTTGGCGAATCCTGTGAGAGCACTCTACCATCTACCTACACATATACGTATGTAACATAGAAAAGCTGACATACGGATCATGTTTATTGTCTTATTTCATTGAAAACATCTCCCTTGCATAACAACAATGTTATTTGGCCAGGTCTTTTGCCCTCTGCATTTTATGAAACTTCCTTTGTTTAATCATTCCGTTACCACTATATTTCCGTTCACACGTCTATGTTGATTAATTAACATTAGCCGTGCCGAGGTCTGATGTGTTCTCAGTCTCACACCTTTATCACCTGCTATATCCACCTGTATTTGTTATCTGTCAACAAGTCATAATGAAACACACATTACATCCAATCTTTCGCATATGATCGCCACATAAATTGGATAAATATATAAGTGCCATCGACGAATATTTCACTGTAGAAATAGCTTTGGCAAATATTTTTGTCTCCAGATTAGTTTATTTTCTAACGTATTTAAACACATCGACCTTACTGAAAAGTCTTTTCTGTTGCTTGACGATAAGTGATTCTAGCTTGGCTTTGTGTTCGTGGTAAATATTCGCATTTATGATAAGAAAAATAGAAAGCGCGTTTTTCCCCCACTGAACTGATTACATCACTGGGACTATCTAATCTAAATAATGTTCAAGAAACCACAAACAAACACATAATCTAATAGGCCAATTTAATACATATGGGAACCAATCTTAAAGAATCGCATCTGTTTATTACGTTTAGATTATAAAATCCGCTGCGCTGAAAATGAGACCTGTAATACTATACACTCAGGGTAGTTTACAATATTTAAAGTATTATTTCTATGCTCATTTATAAATCTCCAAGTAATGTCAATAAATGGTTAACATAAACATGTAGTTTATCATATGGGGAAGTGTCATCATTTACTCCGGGTCAATCCAACGTTTGTAAAACCAAATATGTACATGGACCAGAAATCATGTCTATCAAGGAGACTGAATGGTTACTGCCAATTCAATTCCTTCTCTCAGCATCATTTAATTTTTTTCAACAACTTTTAAGGCTTATAGATCATCAATGATGACTTTTATAGTAGAAATATCATTCTTGTTATTGTATGAATTTTTATATCGTAGTTTAGGTCATCAACTGAATTATGTGTGTTTTTGTTTCAGGAGAGTTTTGTTTCCATTGCTCTGAAATCTGTAATCAGCATTTCAACTGTGATATTATTAGGTTTAATCTTGGCATATCATGCCCTGGAAGTCCAGGTAAGTTCATTTCTCCTCCTCCTATGTGATATAATGTGTTATTTGGACGAGTGCTGAAGGTGGTGTATTGGAGTGTCCCTGTGATCATATTCTCATTGCACGAGTCCTAGTATCATGGATTAAAGGAATGACCCTTCTAACGCCCCTCATATTTCCATATTTTATCGTTTTGCTTTTATTATGTCAGTCGGATTGTTTGACGTTTTAGAGTGATATTGCGCGGCTGTTGATAACCAGGTGCTGCTGATAGCCGGCTAATGTAACTGCCACAAACTACCCTAATTATAATTAGTATATTATTATGGCCGAAGTTTTCTCTTAGGGTTTACCTTGACAACAAACTAACCACCATTATTTGTGACTTTAATATACATTATAATATATTAAACAGTTATATGCGATTCCACTGACTATTGACTGTCTTTAACGAAATGAAATATCATGGGTTTTGCAACTTTTGGTTTATTACAAGAAATTATGATTGATATAAACGTCCAAATTACATACCCCCCCCCCCCCCCCCCCCTTTGTTTTTTAACACAATTAGAAACATGTCTCCATAGTTATTTCATTCATGAAGGTTCTCTTTGTGTCACTGTTAATGTGTTTAGAAATATATAGGAACTCGAGTTTAAGTCAGTTTTGGGTTTTTTCTTCAATTATCGCGCTTTGTTTTCAAATTGTCATTGGATTGTTAATATGTAAAAGTTATCTTCAGTTTGCCATTGTTCTCAAAGAGATTCATTTCAACATCCGTGGTTAGCTAGATGTCTTTGAAATGGAAAAGTATTGTCGTTTCGTAAAAGTTGATCTCATAATATTTACATATCATAAGAAATGTAGCAAATTTGACAAGTTATAACATGCTATTTTTACAAGGACTGTTTGTCTTCAATTGTATTGTTGATAACCGGGGGAACTGCAGTGCGTCATACATGTTATTTGTAACAGGGGAATTCTGCTGCGGTGATTGGATGTTGAGAACTGTGTCAAGATGGATGGATCCTTAGTTTCATCTCATCTCTTGTATGTGTCCTGAATGGGATTAACTTCGTCTTCGCGTTGACCTGGAGTTAACTGACCAATCACCAAAAAAGCGATGACACCGGTTCATCTGTATATGTACTTAACTGGATTTGGAGCAAATCTCAATGGAAGTCCTCATCCTGCCCGCGATCGTCAATAGAGACCGGGACAGTAGTCCCCTTAACCCAGTCTAACTAACATAACCTACAAACAAAGTAAACGATCTGACGAATTTAGAACTTTGAGATTGCTTCCATTTATGGCAGAATTGGCTTTAGTATAAATGTCATCAGAGAGATGCCACTAAAGCTTCTAATTTAGCCTCGGCTTTAGACAATACAAAGCACTGGGTATTTCTCTTTTCTTTTATTCCCTGGTGCCCTGATCCAGTTCATGCAAACCCCAGGAAATTGCCTATCCAGGAATTCGGCTACCTAACCAGTGACATATTTGACCTACAGATTTATACTATTTTATATTGTTGGCTACAGCTTTTATGACGTTTTTTAGAAACTCGGGCAAAGGATTTATACCCCCCCCCCCCCCCTGCTTTTCTTTTACACACCATTTTACGAGAACTGGAAATTCCAACTATATTTCTTTCCTCTGCCGAACATTGTTTTAGGAAAATCCTACAGTTGTTCGTTCGCAATATTATCATTTTTCAGCCATTCGAAGAAGAATAAGGTGAATTTTGTATTGAACCTGTAAAAAGCCAATCGCTCTAGCAACTCTTCCGTTTAGATTTATAAACAGTTATTTCTCTCAAATATTGTTACAAGGTCAAGACCCGAGAATTGTGACGTATTCAGAACGCTTTGTCAAACAGTTATATACAGTTCTATTTTTCGGATTTTTTTTTCGATTCGATTCCAAGCAAAGCGTTTGTGATCTTGAAAAAGAAATTGAAGACTAATTTTTGTGTAAACGCCCTTAAAGAAGACAGTATAAAAATGTGGGCTAATTAGATACACGATATTAGGTTAATAGTCATTTAACTGTATGCTGGAGAATACAGCCCATACCATGTGCAGTTTACTATTCACAAGTATATAATAAAGTTGTGTCAAATATTTAACGACGTCAAAAGAACATCTGATACATTGAGGAGGAAATACAATGGATAATAGCTTGTCTTTACCATATGTTGCCAAAGGAGATCCAGCTTTCCCCGCCCACATAGTTAGACCTAATACAACAACAACAACGCCACCTTTTGCCTTATAAATATTTTGAGGACAAAATTTTGTATTTTACCTTATTGTTTTAATGGAAATATAGATTTGATGTTTAAACAAATGAATACACGGAGCGATTGTTTGACCTCAGCCTGATGTCGTCGCAATCAATAAATGGAGTTTTTGGTTCACAGCTTCACATAATATGCCTGTGGTATTAGACTGAGCATTATAAAATGTAAAGCGGACAGTGATAGTTCTCTGTGTTGACTTACGTATTTTGAATGTCAATAAACAATTTATGTATTTAATCAAAAGCTGTTCAACTTATGTCAACTTTTCCCTCAGCAATGGAAGTAAATGAAATCCCAGTTGTTCCAGCTGTATGGTTATAATCATATTGTGTATTGACAGATAATGTTGACTGAATGCGATCGTGTGGAGATGGGGACTATATATTCATAACCTTTCTCATTTCTAACTATATCAACCCATCAATTAGAAACATCCATTAGAAACATGGATGATGTAGCAGTAAAAAAACACTTGGAAATAGCCGACGACATAAATTATATTTTGGGTTGACGACAAAATTAACAAATATCTTCTCGCTTCAAAATAAGTATGTTATAGAAGGCGTTTACGGTAGTCCCGGCCACAGTCGATTCCCACTGCTTACTATGATGGGAATACAAGGGGAAAAAAACAAGAGGTGTAACGCGTTTTCTAGAATCTCGAAAGAGCGTATTCATTTCTTGTACAGCTTCCTTCTAATACAGTTAATCCACCCCAGTATTGAGTTGTTAAAAATGCCATTGAATCAAAGACCTACAGGTCCGTTACATCATAAACGATTTTCAACCATTGAATTGAACACGGTGATTTACATGCTTGAGCAATGACCTATAAACAGTGTTTCAGATATAGGTTGAACGGCGTTTCACAATTGTCTTTTTTACTCTAGAATTATGATTGGACGCGAGAATTGATTGTGGTTTCGGCTTACGTATTGGTGTGATTATACCAGAACGAGTGGAAATACTGAATACATGGACTGATCAAAACTGGTGAGCCTGATGGACAACTAATGCTGATATTTGTCACTTTGTCTCTTGTCTTACATTACAATTAAACCGCTTTAACCGGAAGCAAGGCTTTTTATTCCTCTTCGCTTTACCCTTTCCAACGTTGGCGATCTGGCTTTGTATCTACAACCATGTACTTCTTTGTAAATAGAAATATAACTTTTAAAGATCCACATGGCATACAATTTAACAGAAGACGATTGTATTGTCAAATAGCATGGTAATGAAGAAAAACGGATCGACGAAGATTATACAGGTTTAAAATATATGTAACTAAACCTGTATACTCTTGGTAGACCCTTTTTCTGTATCACTATGAGATTTGACTATAACATCGTCTTCTGTAAAAGGTTGTAAATATGGTCGTCTGGTATTTATCAAGCTCTTCAATTTTTTAAATTCATTTAATGAGTCTTATTAATCAGAGTATTGATTTTAAGAGCTGATGTAAAACCTAAAACATTTCTGGGCAGCAACGTTTGATTGGCTTTGTCAAATGTATGCCGAATACATCTGTTGTCCGAGTTATTTCACGCACTTTTACCTAGGTAAGGTGGGGGTTTCTGTACCCCAACAGAATAACCTATTCCGTTTGTCGGCCTGGTAACTCGAGAGGCTAGTCTATAAACACCTGTTGGATACGCGTGGTAGAGTTCATAAGAGGTCAGTTCTACAGATCAGCAGTTATCAAACTCTATTGCTGTTGGATATTTGTTTGCGTTTTTCTCCCAGAGAGAAACAGTCGTACATGTAGTGTGTCAGACTTTCTTTAATTTGATTGAATTTCGGCGTATGTCTATGTCATAACATTGTTGAAGCATTATAGGTTTATTTTCAATTTTTAGACTGTCATAGCACTTCCATTAATCTACATTTGTCTCAAATACACAGTTTATATAACCACTTTGCAAGTGTTTTACACAAGTTAGTGGAAATGCTGAGATTGCCTTACATACGTGGATGTTATTGTGTTTATTGGAGCGCTAGTCCTGATTCTGTGCCAGTATCTGTAACGACCATCTTCCTCCACCTTTCCACGCACACATATTCTGTGATCTCAGCTGTTGACCATATTCCCAGACAAATTACAAGCCTTCTGGCTGATCTTCAAGGAAACCTAATCATAGTGTTTGATTTTCCTATTCATTGGCGAATATAAGAGAAAGAATAAAATGGCTGAGCCGTGTTCAATTCGACCACGACTGATCTTAGTGGGTTCCAAAGGCCTTTCATTCCAAGTTATGCTCTATCCAGTTTATGTGTGTTTTATAGGCAGATTATACATCCATCTGCCCGTTTGTTTTAGTGTTCATAAATATATATAACCGATATACCAGACCATTTGTTTTATCTCAAGTTCGATCTCTATTCACAATTGGAGAAATACGAGGGAGGCCAATCCATTCTCCACCTTATATGTGTATATTTTCAAAACACTACGGCGGGGGGTGGGGGTGGGGTCTTTCTAGTTTGTTTGTTTTATTATATATATAGGTATCTTCTGTTGCATCGTACCGTCTCATTGTTGGTAACATTTATTTTAATTTCATGTTTTGAACTACTGATGTATGTAATTACCACATAACAATCGCAAGATACCTACGTGTTGAATCTTTAGAGGATATTCATGTAACCAAGCCTTATAGCGTACACATTTGTGAGCAGCTGCTTGTTTTCGATGAATTGGTAAACACTCATTTCATTTCCATGAATTGGAATCAGATGAAAGTGTTTGTTATCTACAGCTTCCTCGTTCTTTGTAATTTTATCCGTATGGAAAGGTAACATTTTGATGGATGTTTTTTTGATAGTCCACATCTTTGTGTTAATTATTTGTGGTCGATATCTACCCCTGTGTTTCTGTCAACATAATATTTTATGTTTGTCAAATAGAACTATCCTTCTGATGTAGAGTGCTTCCTAAGTACTGTCGACGACATGCGTTTTTATGGCTCTAATGTTAGATCCTGTATGGGCTGTCTTTAAATGAAACCTAATAAGCTTGAGCTGTATCATGGTTAATTGATTTGAATGTGAGAGAAACGTCTGGAAATATCCTCCATCGATTGGACCTGCAACTATGAGGCAACTTAAGCGAAATAGTTTTTAAGTGGCGAACAGACTGCTTTCCGAGGAGCCAAAGTTAAGTTTAAGTTCTCTTTAGTTAGACAACCTGACAAATGCACACGGCTTGTAGAGTTTTGTATGTCTGGGTTCTCTAAACATAAAAGTGCTTTTGGTTTTCCGGTGCTCCAGTGGCACTTAGAGAGGCAGTGTCCCCAGTCAGCCATCAGTGTGCGCTAGTCTCTGATCATTGCTTTCTCCCTCTTCCCTTTGATCAATAAAACCGTCCAAGTTGAATCCGTTAAATGGTGCGAATAGAGATTTCCATTTACCATTAACTCACGTATGGTATTGTCATTAATGCTTGGGTAAGTAGGTCCCTTGGCGATTTCCGGAGCGACTCTCGAACCCAATGGACAGCCCTCAGCTACCTTTATTTCCAATATGTTCGACGTCCACCCCTCTCATTAATATTCAACATCAACAGCAATAACACAAGAGTTCCTAAACTGACGGATAAATTAACCTATACATGCTACACGTTTATTTCAAAACTGAATCCGTCTGATTATAAAGCCAGTTTGCTCTGAAACCGGAATCCTCTCTGTTCTATATTATATTTATGATCACTAAAACACACGGGCACAGGGAAAATCTTCTTGTCTAAAATGATCATGGAGACAAGTTTCTAATTGTGTTATATATGTGTGGTATATTATACATTGTCAATCCTTTTCTCGGTATACTGATCTTTTCATCGGTTTCATCAGGTAAATTCAGTTTGATGTCATGACGTGTTGTTAGTTGTAAAACTGTGTTTTCCTTAGGCGATGGAAAGGTTTTAGGACATCCGGTTAGATATAGTAACTCGTGAACTATTGATGGAACTAATGAATAAATAAGTAGTAACTATGCTGTAACCGTATGTAATTCACATGAAATGACCATTGGCCATGGTTCAATGAAGCTCGTTAGGCACTGGTAGTTCCTTTCCCAGTTTACACTGTGTGGAAAGGTATATTGTTTATAGTACTGATAACTGTAAGGCTAACAAGACCAGCTCCTGCTTGCGGCAATATCAGCAAATCTACCCTGGAATAATGTGGATTTAATTGTATGCCAATGAATGCTAGCTTCTGCCGACCTTTACTTTTCTGTTCATATCTCCCTTCTGTATAATTACATAGACGTTCCTGTGCTTGGCTAATCCATGCACAGATTTTGTCTCCTTCTCCTACTAGTTATTTTCTGATCATGATTTTCGTATTCATGCCTCGTGATGGCCAGGGATGATAATATCTGAAACAAATGTGGACGCCGAATGTCGTCATGGTTACAGCGTTAAAACAAACAGTCTTGTTTACCTGCGCCTTGGCTATTTTCATTGGAATCTATTGCCATCTGGTCAAATTCCAACCTCTACTGGTTTACTTCTTTAGTTATTGGTAATAGAGATGGTAACTTCCGAAATATGATACAAAAGTCAATAACACTGAGAAACTTAAGTCTGGCTGAACAACCAAACTATATAGTAGATATATACTTTTGTAATTTTAAAAATACACATATAGAAAAATCCTCCATAGAAAGAACAGCGACGTATAACTAATACTAGAAGTAGTCTACTTACCCTAATTTATTACCCCATTCTTATGTAAGACACCGCATGTTTTACTACAGTTTTCTCCGTCAATCAGAAGAAAAAGCCACATGACACTGAGTGTTTTACGACAACCTTCTCCAGCAATCATAACAGAAAGTCACATGGTACCGAGTATTTTTCGACAGACTTTTCCAGCAATCAGAACAAACAGCCAAATGACACGGCGTGTTTTGCGACAGCCTTCTACAGCAATCAGAACAGACAGCCAAACGACACCGCATGTTTTACGACAACTTTCTCGAGAAATCAGAACAAAAAGTCGCGCGACACGGCGTGTTTTACGACAACTTTCTCGAGAAATCAGAACAGACAGTCAAATGACACAACGTGTTTTACGACAGCATTTTAAAGCAATCAGAACAGAAAGTCACGCGACACGGCGTGTTTTACGACAACCTTCTCGAGAAATCAGAACAGACAGCCAAACGACACCGTTTGAGAATACATGGAGGTGCTTCTGGCACTGTTCTCGAGCTGTTGGGCCGTGTATTATTATCACAATAATTAATTAATCGAATACAGAAAAAACAGTGCATACTGTAGACGAGAAACCAAACTGATCATTTGTGAACATAAATGTAGTCTGTTAATTTTAAGTATATATATATATATTTTTTTGCTTGCTTCACCTCTTTAACCAAAACATGGAAGGTGTCAGTAGCAAGGGGCAACATAAGAGTACATTTTAAGTACTTTTTAATAAACTGTTTTCCTCATTACATTGGATTTAAGTTGATCGCCCGATGTTTGGTGGTTTTCATCAACACCGCCATATTAGCCAATTAACCATAAATGCATTTAAAACATTCAATGGGATTCTATATCGTATTGTACCATGTCATAATTTTTTTTTTTTTTTTTTTTTTGATGATAATCTGTTTAAACGTATGGCAAACTATAAATGTGTGACTGTAATTTGACATATAGACGAAACTGTTTTCCAGAAACCATCAAGAACATGATTTGTTCATATACATGTTAAGGTTGTTTACAGTTACCTTATTTGCTTGATCAGAAATGTCATCCAAATTATTTGCAGAAAAATAACAAATTAAAATCAAACCTATTTTAAAATCAGCTTTTGATATTGCTTTTGAAATGAGTTATATTTGACTGTATCTACATTATTGACTGGAGGCACATATCGCCGAGCTATATGGTAAGCCACCATAATGAGAAGACGCGTGGCTATAAGAAATCAAGAATATTGTAACGGAAACGTCTTGAAAATAGCCTAGGATAGCCCAGTAATTATTATGGCGATTTGCCGTGTTACTATAGATGCCCCTGATAATAGAGAAAATGTGTGGTGGGAAGTTATGTAGGATGAAATCACTTGTCTATTTATTGGAAATGATATTGCTGAAATATCGGATGTAGCTAGAGTACTATCCACTTCATTAAAACAACTCCAATACTTGACTGTTGGGACCGATATTTGGTCGGCGTCAAGTCAACTGTGGTCAATATCGAAGCATTTGTGTTTATGTCGGGATTATCGGACGTTACTTGTACAAATAAACCTTGACGTCTAAAGCGACAATGGTCGATTAAGCTAACAGAAATGGTTGGACCAAGAGTGCTATTGAGGAATTCTGGTAAATAGCTTTTCCTCAATGACTTTTCTGATAGTTCCCGGCTTCTCATAAGGAGGTCCTCTCCGAATGGACATTGTCCATTACTTGATCCTCACTTTTCTCATATAGCAGCGCATTTTGAAATTTATTAAATTGGTTGTATTCCAGTGTGTCGTCTTCTATTCCAGTTCTTTAGCAGCTCTGAAACCCACGGAAAAGTTTCTTCGAATCGTGGCTATTCCTCCGTCCTAGATCAGTCATGTATGAAAAATATGAAAGATTGCAATTCTGAGATTTTTTAACAAGAGCTACACGTGGTGACTCAAAATAGAATATGCGTCTTCACTCAAACGTTGTAGTTTGCCCAGTTTATTGGACACTATATTAAATTCTCTACGACAAAGAGCAGCCAACCATTTATCTAGTATAAGACTTAAACATGATGTACCCGTGGCACAACATTTCAATACTCAAGGCCATTCGGTCAAGGACCATTTTGAAATTATGCCTATTGAGAAAATCCCTTTTCTCACTTCCGCTGCAGATACCAAACACAAACGTTTGGAAAGGGAAAAATTTTGGATTCAAACATTACAAACTATTTATCCTTTGGGTTTGAACTTGGACCCCGGAAGATGTCGTGAAAAAACTATAATACCATTTGTGTTTCAGTATAACAAAGCTAGCATTGCTATGGCCAAGATTATAGTAGAAGAATACAAACTACTTCAAAGTAAACTTGCTCGACCTCTGACCCAAAGGCCAGTCATTGCTTATAAAAAGAACAAGAGTTTGAAAGACATACTGGTCAGGGCTAAACTCCCCTGTCTGCCTTCTACCTAGGTTTTCTGGGAAAGGGGTATGGGGGGGGGGGGATGGGGGAATTTTCACTGTCTTTTCCCATGACCCCATAATATATAGTCTGACGATATTCTTACTATAGCTTAAGATGCATAAGCATTGTCAATGCAATACAAAGTGTTCCAGAAAATTCTACTGACTAAGGCCAAGCTCCTGTCAGTCGTTAACCTAATGAAATATCATAGGTTTACTTTATTACAACAATTTATGATGGGGTATAAAGGTCTAAATGATATACCTCTTTTTAACACAATTAGAAACTTGTCTCCGTGGTTATTTTAGACAAGAAGATTTTCCCTGTGCCCGTGTGTTTTAGTGCTCATAAATATTAAATATAAATCATTGAAATTTCATGAGTGTGTTTAAATAGTTCTAATTTAGTGAAACATTTATTGAGTGTGCTCAAAAAGTTGCATGTCGAAGACTTAGATCTTGTCTGGCTTTCCCAGATTAATATAGGTTTATGGACAATCAAGGAGGTACTGTATCATGGACGTTGTTCCAACCTTATTTTGTCCTTCTGCCCAATATTGGACCATTCTGTACTTATATCGGATTCTGGCATGCTGATGTCTTTTTCTTTAGTGGAACTTTAAACCTATGTATTGATTCGCTATGGAGTACATGAGCTGGTCAAATCTCCCGCTTGGTGTGCCTTGATGCCCAAACTAAAACCTTCCACCAGTTGATCCTGGATTGTCTTCAACACCTACCTGTCGGCCTTGTTTTCTATTTCTGTTTGTGGAGTCTTGTTATAGTTGTGATGACCTTCTATTAAAAAACGAGAGACATTTGGTTTTGCTGCCGCTGACAGACATTAATATCCGTGGAAGCAATATGGCAGATGGGGTATATTGTCTATATAACAGATCATCTTCCCTAAATAGGAAAACAACTGATGTAGGATCTTCATCAATTACTATCTATGATCAAAGTTTAGCTGTATATGACCTTCTGTTTAACGAGTTAAATTACTGTAATTTCGAAAAAAAGACAACAGAGGTTTGAGATATCTAATTCCGCTCATCCACGCTTACACGGTCTCTCTCGTTACTGAGTTTGGGGCCTCCGTAGCTCAGTAGGTAGAGCGTTGGACGGCCTTCCACCAACTCAGTCCAAAAAAAATTGAAACATGTCCTGACTGGGTTTTCACTCGAACGACCTATGTGGGATGGTTGCCAGTTACCAACGGAAGGTCGTGGGTTTCCTCCGGGCATAGAGCCCGGTTTCCTCCCACAATGAAACTGGCAACGCCGCCATATAAGTGAAATAATCTTGAGCGCTGCGTAAAACACCAAAGAATCAATTATTACTGAGTTTCATGTTTTCAAATATGTATAACGTGTTCTGTTATAAGAGAGAGATCATTGGGATTGGGAAGCACGATGTATACAAATGTCCCCGCTAAATCCAGTCAGCCAGACGTTTGCTGTCCATGATTATGTGTCCTTGTTCTACTTAACGTCATATTGAATCTTAAAAAAATTAATGACCAAACCCGTCTAATAATCAAATCTAATTGTTCCCAAATAGAAAGGCAATAGCATCAACAAAATTTCATGGTGAGGAGATTGTTTAAACTCTCTTTTATATTGAGTTTTATTGATTCTTCTTCCTGTTTGATCGCTATGGCTTTCAAATCGTGGGATATCACGAAATGACAAAATATAATGATCTATTCCCTGCTATTAAATAGTGGATTTAAGTGTAATCTGGTAACGGTTTGTCCGGGAAATAGCGTCAACTGGCCAGATTGTTTACCACGACATCCTCTAAGTAAAGCTCTCTCCTCAATCGATAACTAATGCGCTGAAGCCACAAGAAAGTCGGTCTCCGGGGATTATATGTTAAGCTGGATTGGGTAAGTGTGATATAGCGCCTTCTGTACAACACCTTAGCACGAAACACCTTAACCAAGGCCATAAATAGCCAATAATGGAGCATTATCTCCGTTACCGTTTGAAATGTGTGCTAATAAAGCTAGATTATAGATGCTGGATGGATGTAAGATGTTATTGTAGCTGTCTATGAATTACCATGCTATTGTGGTTGAATTCCATTTCACAGGAAGGTATATATACATATATCTGTTTATGATTTAGACACAATCGAGACAAGTTGAGAGTTAGCTGGCTGGGAAAAGACGCAATTTACATATCCATCCATCTGTCTTTTAAACACGGCATGCTTGGAAGTTTACTCCAATATTGCATTCAATTCAAGTAGACAGATTTTGGTGAACGGTCTTTTGGATGTGAGAAAAAGAAAGAATGACATAATACGAACGATGACATCTTATACCTTTTAATTGATTCTGAAGATCCAAATCATGCTTTTGTATAAGGCAAAAGCAAAGGCTTTTCTTATCGTGTACAGTGGTTTGACTGGACTGTTTCGGCTGTTTAAGAATTTGTGCAGTCATTTTGTTTATGCCGCAATGCGATAGATGCATGTCAAAGCGCCTGCAACAGAGAAATGACGCCAATGCCATACAATTCGTACAACATTGTCGTATCAGCTGATGTCATATTCGGCCAGTGACTGGCCTCGAAGTAACGCAATGGGTTGTTGAATGAAATAATAAATATCCGCTGCTTGTAGCAGTGTAAATTCTGGAATGATTACATGTATTAATTTTACAAGATGTAAATGTATATGAACGGCTATCCTAGGGGGGGGGGGGGGATATAAACCGCCGAGACTGTTTATGTGTAACTAAGAATTGAACCCTGAATAAAACTTATCAGTCAGGAAGCGGGAAATTTCTGTTTTGGATTATACTCATTTCAGATCTTTTTTGTTTTTAGTTTTCAATCTCAAATTTATCCGCAGGCTTTTTGTGCTCTTCAAACCAAATCTTCAGTCTATATTTCTCAGTCAGTAACATAACTCTGTACCGATATCTCGCTGACATGGTTCAAATCATTTTGGTGCATGCGCACATGCCCAGGCTCAGAGTAAGGTACTTAACCAATTTCAAATCAAAAATACAAAATGATGCCAAATTGTTTAAATCCAGATAACTCGATTTTAGCAGTGAGTGTGCCCTTTAGACAGACCATGCTGCAAGTTAAAATCGTTAAAACCTATATCAATTAACTACAATTAGTTTCATTAATTGAAAACTAGTCGAGCAAAGTCGTTAACTGGTGGTTGTTAATGGGATACATTGTTGATGTAGCTATCTCGGGTAGTCTGTCAAAAAACTTATGGATGGTTGGATTAAGTACTGTTTAACAAATACTTTTGGTGAACTATATGCTGCTATACTGACCTTTGATTCTGGTATTATTGATGAGACTCTACAATTGGTCACATGCATATACTAGTAATATACGCTGTTTGAAATTCACTCTTGAATTTAGTCTGATACGAGGTACTTCAATAAAATCACATATTTTAACTATTTTTGCTATGGAACTAAATTCCACCAAGTTTGCTTCTTCATTTTGGAATCAGTTTGGGATTCACTTTACATGGTCATTGCAAAAAGCAATTCTATTCCCATGAAAACAAATGTCACTATGAACATGATATTTAATGGGCCCATCCGGCATTTATTGTGTCGGGGGATATCTGAAAAACAGGTCCAGCTAGTCAGTTCGATATTTTGGAAATATTTCCCTCTGGCTCTGCGCTTAAAGATGGCGCACAGGAAAGTCATGGGGAAATAGTTTCTATTTATATTTGATGGAAGGTGTTATTAAGGGTTGGGAGCGATGACCCTCCACTTCAGCTTAAGAGCTTCCGTAGAAAGTCCTCCATACAACAGCTGACTTGATTATGAAAAAACTCCACTGGCTCTTGTTAGGGAATAATCGGCATTTGTGTGTGTCTGTGCTGAAATTGTTAATTATTTCCTTTGCCGCAATTTTGAATTTCCGCTTCTCTCTGATAGAACAGTATTTAACTAACATTGCCGTTTCATTGAACTTTTTTTTAATATCAGCTTTGTTCCTGAGGCATATTTACTGCTTTCCATATAGTATGATTTTAATTAACATTTCTGTCCTTAAATCACGGACAACTGTTTTATGAAGAATGTAAAACAAGAAATTGGAACCAGTAGAGATAAAAAAAAACAAATTGTTAATGAAAAAATACTCTGATGGGAATAATGCTTATATTTCGCATGTGTTTGGAATAGCAGTCGTTCTTATAATGACAACCCCCTTTATAGAAAATCTTTATTATTTTCTTTATTTATCTTTGGGTTGAGTTGGGGTACTAAAGCTGAGCTGAAGCTCTAGTCCGTATGTTGTTAAGTTGAATGAAATCCATTGTTTTTCTCTTTTAGGAAATTCAAGAGAACGTGAGTAAGGAGTCCCGTCTCCTGGCGTGTCTCCCTCCCCACCCTCCATCTGATCCTTCTAGAATAGTCATTGATCATTGCTACTGTTAACACATTACATCACTTTATAACTTTGCATTTATGTTTCACAGAACTTTTCTTACAAAGTTCGCACTAACAAAGTTTTTTTCTCTCGAATTTATTATTAACATCAAATTACGGCAAAAGTTTTAACAGTAGTGATAATCCTCTCCCCTGGCGTCTACACCTACCCCCCCCCCCCCCTCCTTCACCTCGCTGTTAATACTTCAACTACCTTCTCCCTTTCCAAGTCAAATGCAATATTTGTTGTAACTAGGTATCTGGTTCGTCTGTTTCACTATATGAAGGGATTCCAAGCCTTGCAAACAATCCCTATGTGGAGTTTCTCCACCCAGCCACAGGAACTATATCTGATAATTATAATTAAACACCTTGTCCTTGAAATGTAATCGTAAACATTCTCCTGCTACATTTGCGATAAAAACCATTGCACAGAATGCCATTTCGCTTGTTTGCAGCATTAAACTGCGTCCCACGTTTGTTTAACTGGACGCTTGTTTTTTTTTGCCTTGCGTATTCATTATTCACTTGTGAGAAGCTCTCCCAACATGTCGGTACACACGTTTAATTTAAATGGAAGAGTTTAATATATCAGACGTGTTATAATGAGTACTGTTTGTTATGTGGGCTTCTTACAAAACGCACTCTATGACCTATGTGAAATGACGAACTCGGCCATTTCGGAGGCCCGTTCCCACAGTGCATTTGTTTTACTGACCTGTAGCACGCGATTATAATGGATGTATTTGATTGGTTGACAAATCGTTTCGACCTATTAAAAACATTCATTTTAATCGCATGCCACAAGTCGGTTAGACAAATCGCACTGTGAAAACGGGCCTCTAGGGTATTTTAACTACCGACGACAACTGATGCTTGTAACATTGCAGTATTAAAAAGTGGGATGAGCTGCCAAAATTTTAGTATTTTCTTCGTTAGAAAGAATTGATAGCTTCTCAATGCTACTTGTCTCGAGAATGAATGTTATAAAGTAGTGTCTTTAGCTAACTTGTGATGGCTTAGAACGAATGAACGTTCGTCCTGGTTATTTAAATTCCTTTTCTTTTCAGACACTATTTCTGTTCGTGCAGGTCACAGACTGTGTGGATTTTTCTTACTACAACCTAAATCATTTAGTTTTTCGATGACTTTCAAAGCCTGTTTTTGTCGGGACTATCCGAATTTATGAAAAAGATTGAATTTTGGCAGCTCATGCAATTTTTAAGTAGCATTTGACCATTTTCCTCAAACCACCTAGTTTGACATCCAATACTATGTCCAGTAACGTACGGTGGGAGATAACGTTGTCATGGGCATCTAAGATATTTCCAATCGAAGATTATTTTGTTAAACGGTGACCTCGACCTGTAGTTCAAACCACTTGTTCATCCGTCACGTTTGCACGAGGCTGTATTTTTATGTCTTGCTGATCGCGTTTCTTACTTAAGGCTTTAATCTACATCCTTAATTAGTTCATTTATTCGTTTTTACTTTTATCCCACT